>JANXHW010000003.1:54292664-55492664 GCA_026170595.1 Plestiodon gilberti rubricaudatus | reverse complement strand
ACGTTGAGGCTGCACGTGGGAGTCATGGGGGGGAGCGGGGGAGGGAAGGGAAGGAGGGGGGTGGGAACGTCACACACAAGGGGGGGCTCATGATGTCTGGAACTGCCTCTGACATGACTTGCCCGTGCGCTGCCTGAAGCCCTGGACTTCCAGGGCCGGGGCAATGCCCACAAAGAAGGCATCCCGGCGTGCGTTCTGCTCTGTCCCGGCCAAGACCGAGAGATGCCTTGGGCTTGTCTGCTGCGAGTGTGAAGGGCTCACGCAGCTCATCACGCCCCCAGATGGGGCGACGACAGCGCCTCTCGGCAGGCGCTCTGGCAGGGTGGGGGGTGGCCAGCAGCCATCATCAGGGAGTGGGAGGGGAGGCAGACACACAGGCAGGCAGGCAGTGGGTGCTGGGGAGGGGCACGGGTGGGTCAGAGACAGACAGACAGACAGACAGACAGACAGACAACAAGGCTGGTGGGAGAGAGATTCCGAGAGAGGGGTCTGCAGAGACCAATAGGGACACAGGGGTTGCTCCGCAGATGAAGGCAATGCAGAAACAGGCGCCTCTTATGCAGACGGACTGTGGGCGGAAGCGGCTGCATTACGGGCGGATCTTCGACGGAAGCAGCTGCATTACGGGCGGACGCCCTGGCTGGCAAGATCCCCGGTTGCTGAGCGGCCACTACACAGATGCAGCGGCCACAAGCAGCCCCGCTATGGGCTCCGTGGCATCTGTCACTGTTTGCCTGCCTGAGAGGCCCCCCAACTCCCCCTCCCCTCTGTCCCATGGGGGTCTGGCAGCCTCCCTGCTGTGTTCTCCCTGGGAAGGAAGTGGCAGTCCCTGGAAGGGATTCATGCAGGGGCTTCAGTGCTGGGGGCTGTCTCTCTGTGTGTGGGGGCAATGCTTGTGTAACACTGGGCACATATGTTTCAAGGAGGCTCTGCCCGAGGGCCATCTTTATTGTTCTGGAACGTTAGCAGAGATGGCCAGGCGAGGCTGCCAGGGGTAGTCACAGCAGCCAGTCTGAAAGCAGCAGCAGCAGCAGCACACATGCCCCATGGACCTGGAGACGCAGGCTCTCCCCCTGTGGAACCACAGCCTGCTCCATAGAAAGGGGAGGGACAGCAAGAACAACAGCCAGGGAGGTGGAGCAGCAGCAGCGCCGGCAGCTGAGGAGGGTTGCAGGGCTGGCTCTCTGACCTCTGGCAGCAGCGAGGCAGAGGACCATGGGGCAACCAGACTGCGGGCCCAGCGGTGCTGGGTAGGTGGTAGTGGACGTTCCTGGGGAGACAAAAAACAAGGGGGTGTTACATGGCAGCTGGTGCGTGGTAGCAATCGCCAGTGAAGACAAGCCAGTGTGGCGGTTGCAAAAGCCTGCAGGGAGAGAAATAACACAGCTGATAGGTGTGACACACATAGCATGGTCTGAGCTGCTTACCCAGGTGTAAGGCGAGCATGATTCTGTAAGGGAAAAGGGTCAAAGAGAGAGAAGACAACACATATATTGGGTCACAACCATGGCAATCCTAGCAATACTGACCTGTCAGTTGACCCTGTGGAGAAAAGGGGGGGGGGACAGCTGGTGTCTACAGACGGTTAACAGCACCACCACACTCTGGTGTTGTATGCTCACATGACAACAGGCAGCAATCCGACACAATAGTGGTAAAGCAGCATGTATCCTATATATCATAGCAGGCATTGCAGGCAGGCATCTGACTACTCATTGGTAAAGAGGTATTTCAGAGAAGGCATTGCAGGCAGACATGAGAGGGCATATTGGTAAAGAGGCATATCATGGCAGGCTATGCAGGCAGCTATGAGACAAGACATTGGTAAAGAGGCATATCATGGCAGGCTATGCAGGCAGCTATGAGACAAGACATTGGTATAGAGGCATATCATGGCAGGCTATGCAGGCAGCTATGAGACAAGACATTGGTATAGAGGCATGTATCCTACCTATATTTCTATATGCAAAGAGGCAGATGTCAGAACACATGTCAGTACAACCCCTGCTCTTACCTGCACTTACCTGCTGGTGTTGTTGCCTGTGTGTGTGTGTGGGGGGGGGAGAGGCTGGGAGAAAGACATGGGTTAGCAAATGGTAGCATGGAGACAGCTGCCCAGGCACAGCTGTAAACAGTTTGGCCACAGCCAGAACAGCCCTCTCTGCCCTTGAGGGGGGCAGAGAGGAGAAGAGAAGAGAGAAGTGGGGTGTTTGTGAATTTTGCCCTCCACCGACAAAGTCCCACTTTGTGGCTGTGGGGGACAGAACCCCACGCCACGTGCTCAGAGAGAGAGAGCGAGACTGGGGGCCTGCGGCTGGGCTTTTGTGGGAAAGAGGCTGGGTGGGGCTGGGTGCTGATAGGCTCCCTATCTTAGGCTAAACTCTGTCGGTTTCCAGACCTAGCAGGCCCAACTCTGTCCTAACTCTGACCTAACTCAGGAGTAGGGTGTTAGAAATTTTCAGGAGAGGGCTGGCTTGGGTAAGGTAAAATGACTCCTATGGGTCTCCTCGAATTTGGGTCCACCTTTTTGGTCGACCTAAAATTTGTGTCAGCATTTGTGTTGGAGGGGGCGTGTCTGTGCTTGCCAGGGTCTGGAATCCAATGTTAATTGGTTGCCGCCCCCGTTACACCCACGGTCCGCCCATGGTCCGCCCACTTTTAGGTCAACTTTAGGTCTGACTTGTGCTGCTTAGCCCTTGGGTTGGAATGGGCTGTTCTTAGTCCGTTGGTCGTAACTTCGACCTAACTTCACTCTAAATGGTTGCGTTCCAGACCTAAAGTCGCCCTAAATGACTTAGGCTGACTTTAGGTCTGACTTGGGCTGCTTGGCCCTTGGGTTGGAATGGGCTGTTACAGTGTTAACTCTGGAAATCATACTGCTTTCAATTACTTCCTGGTTACTCAATTTTTGCCACCTCTTTTTATTTTTTTAAGAAAATGTCACCACAGGTCTCCCATCCAAAAATGAACCAAGGCAATTCCTGCTTAGCTTTCTTAAGAAGTCAAATTGGCACTAGTGACAGAATATTGCTATATTGCAAAAAGGGCTAATAATAAGGGTTAAAGGAAACAATGACAAACAGCCCAAGAAAGAAATAGCTTTTTCGGGCCAAGAGAGGGGAGCTGAAGTAAAATTATTAAAATCCCTAAGAATAAGTTGATCAAGTACATTATATTCAGACAAAGCTCAGAACAGATACTTGAGAGCTAAAAGTTATCCCTATAACTAAGAAAAATATGTGAAATTCTGGCCAGAATAATGTTACGCCAGAAATGGTTATACATTCATTTCACAAAATGTGTCTTGGCCAAACCGACTCTTTAATTGTCCTATATACTGTATTAAATGCTTTTTGATAGACAGGTCAGGGCGACCTGATGAATAGCGATAGGAAAGGCACTAACCGCAATGGAATGTGTTTACCAAGTAGTAGGCCAAGTAGGAAGTTTCCCAAGTGGGAACGCCAAGGATTGAGAAAGATGGCTATAGGAAGACAATATTAAGACACTAGCTTGATACCTGTGCTTCGCTATGGGATTTAAGTACTTTAAATCAATTTTGATTCCCATAAACTTTCCTTTGATTGCAATGAACCATTTAAATGTAGCACAACTACCCCATGATGGAAAACAGCTCCCAGTTGTCCAACATGTGCCTCACGATTAGCTCACGCACCTACCCTAGTATGACAAACCCTAGTCATTAGGTGAGTGTCATACATGAGATAGGAGAGGGACTGGAACAGGCAGGCTCCATCTCCTGTGATGGGGGCAATAGTATGAGGCACCATCTCTCCATTAACATTTAAAAATTAATTGGCCGTACCGACTTAAAAAGCAAAGAGAGAGAGAGAGAGAGAGAGAGAGAGAGAGAGGCAAAACGCACTAAAAGTATTGTATAAAATAATCCTTTCCTAAATATATGAATATAAGGTTTTTGGATTCAGCACCAAAGGAAGGTTCTAGCTAGCCTATGAAAAGTGACAGTTTAGTTAGAAAGTGACAGTTGGGAGTTGAAACGAAAGGTAAGGATCATAAAGATTGGGTAACACAAAAAATACCTGAGGGGAAAAATATCTGAATCACGAAGTAGTCCTAAGAACAAATAATTATTTACAGAAAATGTTCTCTAGCACATAAAAAACACCTTTTTAACTTTTAACCCCTTTTTACCCCTTTAGGGGTGAAATTTTTTAAAAGCCGTTAAAACAGTTTGTAAAGATTTTTAAAAGACACCAGAATGTTAGAACTCAACAAATGCAGGAGATATGTTCTATAATTGACCCCTAGTTTAGGGGATCAATTAGGGCAAAATCCTGAATTATGTTTTAAGCATTTGTATGGGTAACCTTTGTAAGCAAAAACGAAGTCATAGGGCCTAAGAGATATTGAGGAATCTGTGAAAACACATTTGACCCCTTTTCACCCCACGGAAGGGGGTGTGGGAGGGGGAGGATCTGCTGTGGACGGCCTGCGCTGGATCCTATCTCCCTTCCCTGCAGCCTCCCCACCCCTTTCCTCTCCTCGGAGTTTCGCTAGCTAAATTGCTAGCGTAGCTCCAAGGAGACCCATTGTGGATCGAGAGGCTAATGCATGGGTAAGGGGATTGAATGTCCCCTTGCCCTGAGGAAACCTCCTGGTCCCCCCCCCCGCACAAGATGCAGCAGCTGCCATTTTGGTGCCGCTACATCATGGTGGTCCAACGTGTGGCCTGCGGGCCGCATGCGGCCCCTGAAGGCCTCTGCTGCGCCCCCCGGCTGCTCTTGGAGCTCCCCTCCCCCGCAGTCACCCATGCTCCCCTGTTGATCGGAAAGGCGGTCGGGAGCCGACCGCCTTTTCGATCTTCAGGGGAGCATGGGTGGGGCATGCTAGACAGCGGGGCGGGGCATGCATCGGTCATTATTATTAATTAATTAATAATTTAATTTATAGTGCGGCCCCTGGGTTTCATGTCGAAGTTCGCATGCGGCCCTCAAGGTATGAAATGTTGGACCACCCTGTGCTACATCATCAGGTGTTACACCAATAGGATTGGGTCCCTTGGGGGAGAAAGGCAGAATATAAATACTGTAAATAAATAAATAAAATAAATTGGTCTGTGTGTCAGTTTCTGCTTAGCCACTACAGCTCTGTATCTGTCATTGACAGCCAAATCCTGTGTAAGGATCCAGCCGGTGGCCCAGGGCCACCAGCTGAATCCCGTGCTCACTACAGACCGCCATGCATGTGGTGCCAATGTACCTCCTCAGATTTCTGCCAGTTAAATAGCTGGCGGAAGTAGGAGGTCTTGTAACGACTGGGGATGGGGATATGGTGAACGCCATCCCCGCCCCCTCCCAGTCCGGCCCGGCCAATGGCCCCCCTCCCCTTGCCGCCCAGACTACCCATGCGGCCGCCGGCAGGAGTCTTACCTGCCTCCGGCGGCCGCATGGTCGTCCTGACGGCGGAGTGAGGGAGGCCGGCCTTGCGCCAGCCTTCCTTTCTCCAATGTAGGCGCAAACGTGCTTTACGACACGTTTACAACACTTTAGAACAGCGGAGTGTGCGCTCCATCATTCTAAAGCTACGGTGGATTTCGCTCTGATTGTGGTATGCATTCTCATGTACATTTCAGAAAAGAATGTTGAAAAGTTTTGCTCCTTGCAAATATTTGTTCTCCAACTCAAACAGGTTTACATGTCTGAAACTCATCTGTTAACTTGGATATTATGTGTAGATTATATCAGGAGTGATTTAGCTTTATAAACATGACTCTTTGCCAACTCGTAAGGATAGTTTTATCAGGCAGTGGGTCACCCATCTCAGCCTTCTCACTCTGCTGACAGCCAGTACTGGATATTGTAGAGGAGATGGAAAGTTTACTTTCCCAAACATACTGTCCAAAATGTCCTGAACATCGTGCTCCATGAACCAATGTCCATAGCTAGGAGGTGATGGGTTTGTGTGAGAACAGGGAAGTTTATATACATGATATATTTTACCCTTATGATGCTTTTTCTGAATCAGACTTAAGGAATGTACAGAATTAAAAACCTTGATTTTTTTTGTTTGTATTTGCCTGGGACATTGGTGTCAGCTTAATTTTGTTTCTCAAAAAACAGTGCTACTACATTCACCACAAAGCCAGGAATATATGTGTTAATGAGTTTTAGAAATAAGGTCATTATTTTCTGTAAGATGATAATAAATAGACAGTAACGATGATGAGTAGTTAAACCTCTGTCGTGTTTCTTGTCTCTGCCCATAGGCCAACCACAGAAATTGACTACATCAGCTGGTTAGGTGGAGAAATACCGAGAGACAAACCCTTGTGTGGGTTTCACAATGAATACTGTAGAACTCCAGTTACCAGTGAGTATAGTGGCATTGCTGCAGAATGAAAATAAAGGAGTGCTTTGCTCCTTCTTAGTATTTCTGTTTCAAAAATGGAAAATTACTGGCTTGTATCCAACAAATGTGCCTTATTCTAACAGAAAGGCCTGTGCAATTCATACTCCCCCTGTTTTCTGCCAATTGTTCCTTCTTACTATAACTCCCCCAGGCCTCATTCTACACTCTTCTGGAAGGTTCTCTGACCCTTGACAGTGGATTTGGGCAACACTGGGGGGGGGCACAATGGGGAGGAGGATATGGAAAAGCAAACTCTCCCCCTGCCTGTCTGAGTAGGTAAGGTCTGGTTCACATGTGAGTTTGCAAGGTAATCTTAAATATTTTTATACCAGTAGGAAAGTTCAAAATGACTGAAAAACATGAAGGCACTGACATTTTAATTAAACACAATATTTATTTAATATTTTTAATAAATAATGGTAAATAAATAATGTTACTTAATAAATAAATTATTATTTATGCATTTAAAAACTTTAATAAAGGTAAAACAATAAATATATGATTCACATTTTCAAAAAAGCATAAAAGCAAGAATTGGTTAAAAATTGGTTAAAATGTATAAATACAGAATTTATAAGGGGAAGACTTACTGGAATAAAAACATTTTCAGTGTTTCTTAAAAGCTGCAAGTGAGGGGGGGTATCCTTATATTTCTAGGAAGGAGTTCTGCAATTGTTGGGCCATGACTGATAAGCCCCTGTTTTTGGTACCTGCCAAGCGTACCTATGTTAGTGGCAGGGCAGAGAACAGTGCCCCAGTGGCAGATCTCAAGGGTGGGGAATGATGATATCAGAGCAGAACGTCGTTTAGGTCAATACAGACTGCTCTGGACTAGAACAAATCATTTAAAAAAATGTTTATTGTTTACAAATGACATCCGCATCTGGATTTGTATGCCTGAGGATGCAATCCTAGTGCTGGTGGGATTGTGGCACAGGCTGCTGCAAAGCAGCTGTAAAGCGCTTTGTAGTAGTGCAAGCTGCTGACACACAGGCAAGAAGGCCAGAACCTTTCTGTGCATGGTGGCAGACATCGGAAGGCCTGCCGGAGCAGGTAAACCCAGCACAGGGGATGGAACAGGGCGGAGGGTGGGCGGGCAGGGGAGGGGGTAGAACTCTGCTGGAGGGTAGAAAGAACAGGGAGGAGATGGGGTGGGAAGGTGGATGGAGCCCAGGAAGGAGTGGCAGCAGCACCCGCCAAATCCAAACTCTCTTCCCGGACCTGATCCACCTGCACAGGTCAATGTGGACTTGCACCAGCAATATTGCCCATTGAACCATAGCAGCTGTTGGGGCTTACCCCAGGGCAAGGGGTCAAATGCTCCCTTACCCCGAGACCTCCAGCAGCCCAAACTCCCCAGAGGATGCAGCGGAGGCTGCCCCAACGCCGCTGCATCATCACATGGGTTGCTGTGTGTGTGTTTTGGTGAATTCACAGCTTCAAATTGTTTCATGGCCTACCTTAGGTAGCAGCAATACTATCTTCTCTTTGAGGGTCTGTGATTTTCACATGCAAAGTTTCAGATAAACTCCTCATCAATCCTTAGGCCTGATTCACACATGTGAACAGTGCAGAGAGCAGGCATGACCCCAAGCCCAAGGGCTGCTTAAGGGGGAGTGCAAATGCTGCCCCCTGCCACCGCTGCCTCTGTAAGCTACCCTGTCCCCCACTGATAATAAGGGGGAGGAGAGGGGAGAAAGCCCCTTTCCCTTCCCATCAAGACAGTGGTCAAGACAGGGCAAAGCAAGACAGTGGTCAAGACAGGGCAAGACTTTGAGCGGCGTTGTGCGCATGCGCCGTTTGAAGCCTTGCCCGACCTATTCAGAAGCAACCGAGCCGCCGAGGAAGATGCGGCTCGGCCTGCCAGCTCCAGGGTTGACGTGCCAGGATGGGGTGAGTACCGGTGTGTGTGTGACGCGGTAGTAGGGGGGTGACGCGCCGCCGAGGCCGGCTGACCCCGCACAGGGTGACGCGCCAGCTCATGACGCCGCTGGGACGTATGGCGAGTTACACTGGCATAAGTGCACTTACACCGGTGGATCTACTGTTACACTGGTGCAAGAGTTACACAGGATTGCACTAAGAATGTCTCAAAAATTTACACACATTTTAACTTGGTCATATCCAACACAACTCTCAGGTGTTCAAAGCACTGAGCCAGTGAAGTAGGTAAACGCTCCTCATGATCTATTATAAGCCAGCGCAGGCGCAGGCATGATGATATGGAGTATAGGTCTCCCATGGCCTGGTTCCCAGATAATAAGCTGAGTAGACAATCATTCAAGTGAGAGTGCAGCATGCACACTCCTTGCATGCCCATAATGGTTACTGAAACACTCGAACATGTAAGGGAAGCAACTGAAGAAACGTGCAGAAACATCCCAGCAAACACGTTGGGGGATGTCTGCAGATCCTTTCGTCAATTACCTCAGCAGCATATAGACGCCAATGGAGACCATTTCGAGCACTTACCTAATTACCTATGGTAATTAATGAATAATTGCATATATACACCATATGCAGTATATGTGTGGATGTGTGTGAATAATATGTGTGTGAATAATAGTATATTAAATTTGACACTATAAAGTGTGTGTACATTTTTCTGGAACGCCCTGTGTGTGTGTATGTGTGTGTGTGTGTGTGTGTGTGTGTGTGTGTGTGTGTGTGTGTGAACGAAGATGCAGCTCCATTTCCTGCACCTAAGTACTGACACTGTTCTGTCCTTTGTCATTAGAAGGCATGGCACTTCTTATCATGACAACTGTCCTGATAATAACAGTATCAGGGGCCTTGGCTGTGGTGATGTTTATCAAGATCCAGAAGGGGAACCGGCAAAAGCAAATCAATGATAACTGGTGGCGAATTAATTATGAAGATATCACCATTTTTGGTGATAAGAAGGTACAGCATGATTTGTTGTATATGAACCTCTGTACCCAAATAACATATCTCCTTGGTGCTTAGTTTGGTAAGCAGATGCATTCTTGTAACACACGTTGAAATGGCCCGTACTGATCTCTGTCTATCCACATGATTGGCAAGATTGATTGTGACAGTACCCCTCACAATCTGTACAGCTTGCCTGTCCATGTCTTATGTCAGGGGTCAGCAATCTATGGCCTGCTGCGGGCCTGATCTGGCCCGCCAGCCAAAGTCATCCAGCCTGCCCGGAGCTCGGCTTGGAAGGCAGAGCATCCTACCCAGGTTGCTGCGTGCTGGATGGGGAATGGCGCCTGCCCAGGCTTGCAGAGTCCCTGTGCTGCTGCACCGCACAGGGACGATGCAAGCCCAAGTGGGTGGCTCTGCCGTTCCTCATCCAGCATGTGGCAAAGTGGGCGGGAGGCTTTGCCTCCCAAGCCGAGCTCTGTGCAGCTGCTTCCAGGTGCTGGGCAACCCAGAAGTTTGGTGGTGATGTCATCATATGAACAACCATCCCCTATAAACAAAAAGGTTGCCGATCCCTGCCCTATGTCATGGTTTTATTGACTCTGTATGCTATGACATTTTTAATCACTCAATAAACATGGCCCTGTTGTTATATAGTTCAGGAACCTGATCCTTAACTTCCATCATTAGCCCTATACATTGCATTGGACAAGCTGTAGTCATCGTAGATATAGTATAAACAGGGGCAGCGTGACCTGCTGCTGCTGCCTCTGCCACAGTGTGCTGGAGGGGAAAAGCCCCTTACTGTGCTGCTTGCATGGGTTTCATAAACCTGGAAGTGTGAGACTTCTGAGTTTATTTAAAGGGGACTCCACTGTGCTGTGTTCCTTTTTAACCCTTCGTCTCCATCTCTTTGTTCCTCCTGGACCTCCTCCTCTTGGCCACTGCCAACTCAAAGTTGTCTTTTCCTCCTCCCAAGCAGGTGGAGATGGCCCACTGGTACACTGGCTTCTGTCCAGCATAGCTCATTGTGTTATTTTTAAGGAGTATTCCTGTTTGTTGCAAATGTGTATGTGCTCTATGCTCAGCTTTTCACAACTTCTTTGAACCAGAGGGCAGCCTGCAGGCAGACTCCAAGCCGAGAAATGTGCTGGCTTCAGCCACATTAGACCCTCAGCCTGCCTTCAGCCACCTTCTCTTGCATTTGCACACACATGCATTCATGCGCGCACACACACTGCTACATCCAACATCTACTCAAAAATCAAGATCTACAATCTTAGCATGGCAATCTCTCTATGATACTACCCCAATGAATATCTCACTACTGTTATTGAGATCTGTTAATAAATTAACATTAAATTAACAAATAGCAAAATAAAAATATCAAGCTTCTCCCTATGTAAGCCTTCAACATTAACCTTTTTTTTCCATGCCCGGACAATTTTGTGCATTTTGAAATCAGACTAATTCAATGAATTCAAAGTTTGCTTTGCACATTCATTTCAGGACTATTTGCATTCAGTCTAATTGATCAACCAGTAACACAGCACTTTATATTTGCGTTCAAAGGTAGAATGTGATACGTCTCAAGCAAATACACCAGTCTCCAAAGAAAAGGAGAACGTTGGTTCCCATTTGTTTATTTCTAGCAATACTTTTTCTGGATTGAATGACAAGCAAGGGAAAGAAGTATTTTACACCACGGTAGGAGTTTATCAGGTATGTAGGTATATAAAAGGCCAGATAGTTGTATCTCAATCGGCTTGTGCCTATTCACTTCTAGTATACTTTCTGGCTTCCTTTATATTATTTCTATTCTGTCCAGGTGAACAGGGCACAAGCTGCCCAAGAGAATAAAAGACAGAATAATTCACAGGATTTACAGGTAGGATTGTAAAACCGACAACCTTAATCTTATTAGGTCTGTCATAATATGATTTATTTTTGTACACATTTGTGGTAGTTGGCCTAGTTGTTAGAATTATGTGCAATAGTTGTTAGAATATAGCTGGTGCAAGTCCAAGTGGACCTAGGAAAGCACATTGTTGCTGGGAAGGTGGATCGAGGCCGATTCTGGCAGCCACAGATACTGCCCCCTTCTTGACCTCAAGCAGCCTCCTTCCTGCCCCAGTCTCCTTCCTGTTCCTCCTCTCTCCACCCCATTCTGCCCACCTGCTGCCTCCTTCCTGCCCCTGTGCTGACTTACTGGCGCCAGGGGGTTATCGTCAGGCCGCTGGCACACAGCTGCTTGCACCTGCTGCTTGCGGTGATATATTTTCCCTTACCACTCCCAAGCCTCCCAATCTGCTCCCCCCTCCACCACAGCATGCAGAGCAGCCCATTTTGGCGCAGCTGCAGTGGCGTCGCTTTAGGTGGGGCGGAACGCTAAATTCCGCCCTGTTCTGACCCTCCGTTTACTCTCTGGCACGAGGTGCCCCACCCCTCATCATCGGAGCCATTCAGTGGAGTGAAGGCAACGCGCAGGAGACGAGGTGCCTCGTGCCGAAGAGTAAACGGAGGGTCTGAGCAGGATGGAACCTAGCGTTCCACCCCACCCAGAGCGACGCCACTGCGCAGCTGCATGCTATGGCAGGAAAAACCGTAGGATTAAGCTGTTGATTATACTGTATTCCTGAATAGTTTTAAATTGGCTCTTTCTTTGATGAAAATATAGCTAATTTTCCTTCAAGACTAACAGTGCAATCCTGCATAACTTTAGACCAGCGGAGCTCCTGCTCCACCAGCCTTAAGTGTCGCAAACGTGTTGTAAACGACATTTGCGATGACTGGAGGCCGGCACCACTTACTTGGCCACAGAACTCACCCGACTCCAGCCTCTGCAAGTAAGTCCTGCGCTGGTCAGTGGGAGGGTGGGCAGGGGTGGCGATATCCTAAGCCCCTTCCCAGCCTGTGCCAGCATTACACCACCTCCCCAAAGTACGCCACGTCTGGACCTGGCGTGCATCCGATGAGGCCCATAGGCTTCGGGCTCGCTTACAACCAGGGAAGGGGATGAACATCTCCTTTTCCCAAGGTGCGGCCTAGGAGTCCTGGGGCAATCCGCAATGGGCTTAGGATACAGCGCCTGGCCCTTTAGGCCGGCCACTTAAAGTTACACAGAGGATTGGGCTGGAAATGTGGATTTCATGTGACTGCTGAGCTGTTATACATTGTCACTTTTGTTGGGCAATAAATACGTTTGTTTCCCATTTGTTATGTACATGCCAGTGCTTTTTGTACATGTATGTTCTCTATGTTGTAATGCACAGTGTTCTACCTGATGAATGCAACATCATCTCTAGGCATTGCAGTTGCTCTTGTTGTGTGGAGTACCATTTTCTCATTGCTGCCTTTTGAGGTGGGAGCAGAGGCGTCACTAGGGCGTGCGCCGTCCCAAAGCGGGGGCGCGCGCATCACCCTAATGACCCCCACACCCAGCCCCTAAATGGTAATTTGGCATGGCCACGAGGCTGCGCTGTGATTTTTTTGGGGGGCAACCCGACAGGACGCTGCCCCGGGTGCCCCTGACTCTGCCCCCCCGGCCACTCGTTGTAGCCGGCTCCGGGGACGTCTTCCCTGGCCGGCTGTCCTGGGCCTTCTGACGAGGCCCACTGCGTCACAACGTAATTTATAATGTTTTTCGTGCATGCACAGACTGTTCCTGAGGGAAAAGGGCTGCCATCAGATCTGCTTAAAGCAGCTCCAGCCTGGTGGGCTCCCTTACTTGCCAAACTTTTTACCCTAGTTAACAACACGGGGCGTATACCTAGTTCCTGGACCCAATTCATTGTAGTACCTCTTTATAAAAAAGGAGACTCAACTATCCCATCTAATTATAAACCAAAAGTCTCCTTTCGATTGTGGGAAAGCTGTATGCTTCCCAGCTTCTTACTAAATTGACAGCTTGGCTCGACAGCAACAACATTATTGGGCCAGAGCAGGCAGGATTTAGGCCAGGTCGTTCCACCTTGGATCACTGTATTGTTCTATCATATCTAATATCTAAACAAGTATCCCAAACACATACCCGATTATATACAGCGTTTCTTGATCTTAAAGCTGCCTTTGATTCAGTCAACAGAAATATACTTTGGAGTAAGCTGGAGAAACTTGGGATAGACCAAAGGTTGTTGCAACTAATTCAAAAACTCTATTCCAATACATCCTGTTGCATTAGGCTGAAAAGGGACGGTACGCTTTCTGATCAAGTTCCTACCAACAGGGGTGTAAAGCAAGGCTGTGTCCTGGCGCCAACTCTTTTCAACCTATTTGTTAATGATTTAGCCCCTTTCTTGGCTAATTTGGACTCACATTGCCCCAAGATAGGTTCTTTGCCAGTTCCAATTCTCTTATATGCAGATGATATGGTGCTAATTTCTCGAACCAGAATAGGCCTGAAACGTCTCATCCAAGGATGCATTAGCTATTTATATACCAACCAGCTACAGCTTAACTTTGACAAATCTAAAATAATAATTTTTGGGAAGTCTGGGAGGCCTTGCTCGTGGCAATTTGGTGGAAGAGCCATACAACAAGTTAAGTCCTTCAGGTATCTGGGTATCCTTTATCATTATAACCATCAATGGTCTACTCACCGTATAGCAGCATTAAGAACCACCAAAATGATGACCCAGGCAATTATTAGGTTTTTTTATACCCAGGGTACTGCCTATATTCCGGCTGCCCTGCGAGTATTTAATGCTAAGGTAGTAAATCTGGTACTATATGGTTCCCAGATTTGGCTCTCCGCCTTTAACATTGATGTTGAACGAATCCAGTCTTCCCTTCTTTACAAAATTTTTGGTCTCCCTCATTGTGTACCCTATGCAGCATTATGCCTTGAGGCGGGCCAATGTCGTTTGCAATTTTTGATTTGGATCAGGTTCTTTAAATTTTGGTTCCGAGTGTGTTCTTTAGCAGAGAGTGTTCCCTTTTTTAGAGGTATCTTAACTGATTTTTCTCACTGTTCGGGGTATATTCTTTTCATTAAGAAAATTCATGCTATTGGGCTTTCGCCAGACCTTTTAGGGTCGGTCACTTTGACCGCTGCTATTAAGATCTCCCTGAACAGATTAATTGACATCGAGAGAAGGAAGTTCTTGCTGCAGCGGCTAAATCCTGCTCGCCTTTATATCTGCAGCTTCCATGTATTCTCAGTAAAATTCCCAGGTACCTCTTACGATAGATAACCCACAAGCAAGGCGTGCTTTCTCTCTAGCCAGATGCAACGCCTTGCCCTCCAGCTTAATGGAACATAGATTCGATCGTTCCTCCAAGGCTCAGGGCCGTTGTTTATGTAACCAGGCAGACACAGAATCTCTGGCTCATGTGCTCTTACATAGTTCTTGGTATTACGACCTCCGACACAATATCCTTAACTCTATGCTAGTAAATTTGCAAGGGAGGTCGGATTCTGACATCGTCCTGATCTTACTTTCGTCTTCTAACAAGTGGACCATTAATCAGTTAGCTAAATTTTTTCTTCTAGCCACAGAACGCAGAGTGGCTATAATGACCAACATCAGGGAACTTGGGTAAAGGATGTTATCTGTTTATTTCGGTATGCCCCCCTTCCCCCCATATCTTTGGGTGTGTTTTTTTTCTCTTTGCTGGTTTACTGTGTTATGTATATTTATCATTGTTTCTAAGTTTTATGTATGTTTTTGTGTGTTATGCCAATAAAGGTTTATTGATTGATTGATTGAAAAACATTATAAATTACGTTGAGATGCAGTGGGCCTTCGTTAGAAGGCCCTGGCGCGTCGGCCGGGGAGGTCGCTCCGAGGTCTTCTCCCAGCCTCGGAGCCTCCGAGGCTGGGAAAAGGCCTCGGAGTGGAGCCTAGGGTACACAGTGGGTGACACGCGCAAGGGAGGTGACGCACGCGTGGGTGCGCGCGTCACCCTTCGGCGGTCCGCGTGTGCGTATCACCCTCCGGCGGTCTGCGTGCGCGTGTCACCCTCCGGCGGTCCGCCCCACACACTTCGCAATAGCGATGCGCCTCGGTGGGAGCATCTTTGCCCTGTCACTCCTGCACACAAGGCAGGAACAGGCAAATGGAAGCACTCTATTGGCTGCTTCATCAACGGGGGGGGGGGTTGAGGGCAGCTGTTGGCTCAGCATGTCTTTCTTTGGCTCCATGTGCCTCAACCATCTTCAACCCATCCACCCAATGAGCAGTCTGATGCTTGCTGGTCGCAATGTGGAGCAGTTCATCTGATTGGTGGGTGGTGGGCAGTCTTTTTGCCTATCTCCCAGACTAAGCTAAGCTCCAGACTTAGCTCCAGCTAAGGTGGAGGTTTTTATAGCCAGGTCGGTCACAACTGGCGGGTGTAGTATGGGACAGGGAGTAAGAGGTGGGTGTTTTGGTGTCCACTCTGAGGTAAGCAACAGTCAGTGGGGAAGCCAGGACCGATCCCCAGAGACTGTCTGGTAAACCCTCAGACTTGGATTGTAAAGTTGACCTCAAAGGCTTTCCAGCTTGGGGGAGGCGATGCAGTTCAGCTGCCTTGAACCCTTTGGGGTTAGTGTTGAGAAGTGGGGATCCTCAACAGATGGTTCTCAGCTTTGAGTCAGTGTGGGAATGCTTGAAATTGCTTGCTGTCTCCTCCAGGGTAGGTGCCTGCACTAAAGGTGGGAGGAGCATTTGAGAGATAGGACCTGTTGCAGAGGTTTTGGTAGTTTCTTATTGATTGATTAAATGCAGCTCATTTATTTATTTATTTATTTGCAGATTTGTATACCGCCTTTGTCTAGGTAACAAAACCTGGCACTCAAGGTGATTTACAACATACAAAAAGCATACAAAGTAAAATCACAGAACTTAAAGCCACAGTAGTCATAAAATAGGAAAACCTAAAAACAGCAGTTAAAACACAAAAGCATAAAAACATCAGATGGTAAAAACTCCAGCAGCCCCTTCCCAATAACCCCCTCTATCAAATCCCCCCTCCACCCTACTCACCACCCAAAGCCATGTGAAATAGCAAAAGTCTTCAAGTTCCATGAGAAAGTGCCCAAGAGGGGACTGATCATAATTCATCCGGAAGGAAATTCCACATTTGAGGGGCTACCACTGAGAAGGCCCATCTTCTTGAATTTGGATTATAATCCATAACTGTGTCTGTTTATTTGGGGGCACTAGGGCAATGAGGAGTCTCTAAGTGTTGAGTCAAGTTCCAAGTCTCTGGGTCCAAGTCTCAAGTCAAGTCCCAAGTCTTTGCCCCCAAGTCCCGAGTCTTTGGTTGTGAGTTGTGAGTCCCTATCTATTTAATGGGGAAAACGGGTTTAAACCTGAATAAAATTGGACTTCTCATAAAAGGCTCCAAGTCTTGAGTCAAGTCTTTTACAATCACCAAGTCAAGTTTGAGTCGAGTCACTGACGCAACTTGAGTCCGACTCAAGTCCGAGTCAATAGACTCAAGTCTACATCACTGTTTATAACTGTTTAAAACTTTCTTTCTTTCTGTCTGTCTGTCTGTCTGTCTGTCTTTAATGGGGAGGCCTTCAACAACATGGCATGTATTATATACTGATAGGGTATTGCATTATTGTCACTGAAAAGTCACTTGCAGGAGGATCATGCTGTTGCTAAAACGACTTTGGCTTGTGGGATGCTCCATTTAATTATTCAGAAAAGCCTTCTGTGCGTCCTTGAAGTTACCTACAAGCCCATTTCATTCATTTCTCCAAGAAAATTTCTATCTTCCAGTTAATACATTTTGCACTTAGTTCTCATCCTATTTGTTTCAGGGAACTCTTGTTGCTCTCAGATTTGTTGATAATGAAACAAGTGCATGGATTTGGAAACCATCAGTTCTTCAGGAAGTTCAGATGGTATGTTTTTTTCCTCAACCTTTTAAGTATCTATTGCAAGTTGTGTTTGATGGTTGTTGTTTTTAATCATAAGCCAAATCAAGTGGTTGATCTGAGCGTTGCTTATGAAATTAATCCCTAAAACCTGGCAGCTTATGAAGCTATGCAGAAAGGAAATAACATTCCACATTCCACTTAAGCTTGATTAATGGGATGGTCCAATTCCCAGGTTTCTCTGTGTCTGAAGATATCTGAGAAACCTAACAATTAAAATTGTCTGTTTTGTTAGCACTTTCTCATTCCCATGCAAGGATGCCTTGTCAGTGCAATGATCTATTTGGATCTGTGTAAATGCATGTCACGACTGGGTGCACATTTACCAATGTTTCTTTGATTCAGATGAGAGAACTCAGACATGAGAATCTGGTAGACTTCTATGGAATATGCCCTGAAGTTCCAAACATCTGTATTGTGATGCATTACTGCAAGAAAGGAAGCCTAAAGGTGAGAAGTTTAGGGTCAAAACAATGGTTATGTTTCAGTGAGATATCAAAGATCAGATTAGGCTCATTGACTCCAGAAGGGATTGATAAAGCAATGTGCTTTCTGGGGATATGGTGCTGTATTGACTGTCGGGTATTCCATATTCTGTGTATCATAGAAGTCCCTATGGGATCCACATGACGCTGGGGCTAATACAGGGCAATATACCATATATATTCTTTCTATTTTCTTTGGGTGGAAGAAAATATTAAAACATGGCAAAATTAATGCTCTTCACATAGATCTCAGTGTCAACAGAAACAGATCAAGGCCAAAGTAGATTTGACACTGCATCGTCTGGGGGTTATTCCCTCATTAAGATAGCAGACATGTCATGTTGGACCCAATCTGGATTGGGACCATGGCATGGATGTACAGGGTGTTTAACCCTTTACTTGCACACCTTTTCCCAGCAGAAAATCCTTGAGAGGGAATAGCCGGAGGGAATGGTTAACACTCAGCATGCATACCTAGGCTTACCAGATCTCCAACTGGGACAGAGTGCTAGACCTTTAGGAGAAGGAATGTGGGCAGGTGCAGCTTGTTAACTCCTAGAGCACAATCCTAGGCATGTCTACTCAGAAGCAAGCCCCATTGTGTTCAATGGGGCTTGCTTCTCAGTAGACATGCCTAGGGTTGTGCTCTAGGACTTAACAAGCTACACCTGCCCACATTCCTTCTCCTAAAGGTCTAGCACTCTGCCCCGGTTGGAGATCTGGTAAGCCTACATCTGGGAAAAGACACACTTCCCAAGACAGCACAGAAACCAAGGCTTCTGGTTTAAAATGAAATCACCTGTGAGTGATCAGATGTGATAACCCACTAAGTTATTCTTGAACTAGGCAGGCAAGGAGTCAAAATATAACTAGTTTAGTAAAAGTCCAAGAGAAAAAGGAATTAAACAAATGGGGAAAGGGGTAGAAAAAAATGCTTGAATGCAGCTGGATGCCTGCAGAGATATAGCTTGGGTACCATAACTAGCAATGGCCAGCAAAAGGACTGGGGTAGCTACTTAAGAGTAAAGCATGCAAAACCCCAAGGATGGCTATAGTGACTTGGAGCAAAAAGAGCAAGTAAAACAAATTTGTTATCTAAACACATCTAGCTAGGAATATTGTCTATTGCCAGCTTTGCGGGCTGCACCGGGCACCACCGTACCTTTGGTTGGCGGCCCCAGCCCACTCCTGCCAACAAGTGTGTTTTCACTGCTGGAGGGTTCTGGGGTGGGCCAAAGCCTGACACAATATGTCATTGCAACACCCCCCCCCCCGACCTAGGTAGGCACCATACCCAGTGACACTGCTGTGTCAGCTATTTATGTTATCCCAGGAATCCTTGCCTTCTGCATTCACTGGAGAGTAATTGGGTGTGCCTTCTGTGAACCAGCAGCTGGTTCCAATGGCAGACCTAACAATAAATAAATAAATCCAAGCATCCTTGTACTTAAGAAACCTAAGTTTGGTGATGTCATGGCATTACCTGATTGGATGAGTGGGAACCACCTGGCCAACCACTCATCCCACCCCTTTACCTAGACAGGCAAGTTTGGGGACATGACAATCTCTGTAGGAAGGTTGGCTAGGAACTAGGTTCTCTGGGGGAAGCCCAGACATACAGAAGGACCAGTACTTATTCAGACCTGTGGCGGTTTGGGAATGATGTTTCAAACCAAGGACAAAGTTATCTATGTCCTCAGAATCACTACACTAGCTTATTGTCCTGGCCTTAAGATGTTTAGTTGAGTTGCAATTAGATAAGGTATTTGTACAGTTCTCAGCACAATTTCCTCCTGGTGTTTCTGCTAGTCTTTGCTTATACATACTGCAAACTCCCCCAAAGAAGCTCAGCAATGGATGAGTTGTAGAGTGAAATGACACGGGAGAACTAAACATGGCAAAACAGAAAATGTCAGTACTGCAAAAACACCTACAGCCATTATGCCATGAATAAAAACACATGAAGCAAGGCTTAGTTGTATGCAAACCTCAACTAGCTGTCAAAAGAAGTACTTCCATTGGAAAGACCTTTGAACTGATTGTTTTTCCAGGATGTTTTGATGCACTCTGATATTGATCTGGAATGGATGTTCAAAATCTCCTTTGCCTATGACATAGTTAATGTGAGTATCCCATAGCTGAATTACTGATTGCTAGATGGTGAGATTCAAAATGCAATAGTGGTAAATAATCCTCCTGTTGCGGCATCTGGGCTTATGATTTAAAGGATGGATTGTGGTGGCCACAGACTTTTAGTCTAGAGCCACCACCCAACACACAGAGTTCAAGTACTATATACAAAGAAGTGAAAGCTCTGCAACCTGCTCTCATAAACCTGTGGAATGAATGGCATGCCACTGAAAGTGGCTCTAGAGGAAAATGATTGTCAGCCCAATCCTAACCAACTTTCCAGCACTGATGCAACCTCAGTGCAGCCCTGAGATGGGGGAACAAACCTTTCCTTACCTTGAAGAGGCCTCCATGTCTGCCCCTCCACCACAGAATGCAATGCGTGCCCCGTTGGCATGGCTGCATCAGCACTGGAAAGTTAGTTAGGATTGGGCTGTGTATCTCTTTCAAGCTTGTTTCATTTGCTCAATACAGGCACGCCATGCTGACTGTGCTGTTTGGCTTTGCTAACACCTTTGTATGCAAAGTGGATTGTGTGTGTGTGTGTTCATTTTCAGGGTATGTTGTTCATCCACAACAGCCCCTTAGGCTCTCATGGCAACTTAAAATCTACCAACTGCCTGGTGGACAGTCGCATGCAGGTGAAACTGTGTGGATTTGGCTTGTGGGAATTTAAATATGGAAGGAAATCCAGGATAATAGCAGAGGACTCGAGTTATGAAGGTAAGATATCTAAATACTTTGGATTCCACAAAACACTGTGGCAGATTATACTCTCCACTACCCACCCAGAGCACTTGACATGTGTCAGTTTGAATGACTTTTCAAGCATTCACGTGGCACTAAGATCGTATCCAACCAGCAGGTGCACACACTTCTCTATGCCTTGCGGAGCACAACCAGAAGTACAGAAAATGTCCCAGAAAAAGAGGATCTTTTTTACTGGGAAGTGTAATCCTATGTTTCACTTCCCAGTGCAGAGGCGTAACTAGTCCTCCTGGTGCCTTGTGCTAGGAGGGCGGTCGGGCGCCCAATAGCGATTAGGGGGGTGCCCGGTGCAAGAATTTACTTCCGCGCGGGGAAACAGGGAGGGGGCTCGGCTCTCTGCTTAACCCAGTCAGTGGGTAAACGGGGAAAGGGGGGAGGGGTGCCAGGCTGACTGCTGGGGCCGCCATGTTCCTGCTGATTTCACACAAAGAGATGAGATAATAGGCCAGATGTGGATTCAGTCTCTGCTCTCCAGGAGATTTCTGCAGCCGGGCGCTTATCTTGATGAAACTGACGGGACGAAGAAAGCCACTCGCCGCCTGTGTTCTTCTCCGCCCTGGAGCTAGTGCTCAACGCGCTCCACCCAAACTCCGCCTCTGTCCCAGTGGCACATGATTGTACTGACATGGTGACATCAGTAGGGCTGCAAATAAGCAGCCCTACCGATGTTTGGGAATGCACTTGATGCCATGGTTTCCAATTAAATATCCTGGGAAAAATAACTATGAGAAAGATGAATTTGCCTTTCCCATTTGTGGCATTAGAGCAAGAACTACCTCCTTTAGGAGGAATATGCCAGTGACATAGCATTGGCTTCGGTGATTTATGACAAATAAAAATCTGCAAAGAATGCAAAAAGAAATATAAGAACATAGGAAGCTGTCTTGTGCTGAGTCAAACCATTGATCCATCAAGCTCAATATGATCTACGTTGATTGCTGTGCTAGTGCTATGACTCTCCAGGGTTTCTGAGAAGGTCTTTCCAGCACTATCCGGAAGTGCTCAGGAGTAAACCTGGGACCTTCTACATGCAAAACATGTGCTCAGCCACGGCACTATGGCCAAAACCACCCCATAATCCAGAGTTTCCAAACCTTTTCGACCTACAGCTCCCTTGACCATTGGTCACCATTGGCCACGGCTCCCCATTACATTATGTTGATGCCTGCCAATTGGCACTGCACTCAGAGGGGTACCCAGGCTCCCCAGAAACTGGGGCGGAAAAGCCCGCCGCCCCATTATGCAAATTAAGTAAGTAATTTGCATAATGAGTTTTCGGGTTTTTTAAAAGTTTTTTCGCGGTTTTTCCGCAAATTTAAAGTGTAAAACAGGGATTTTCAAAGGATTTTCAAAGCGTGTGTGTGCTTTGCGGCCACTTATCTGATCTCCAGGACATTCCTCCAGCAGGCTGGCAGCAGCAGCGACGATCGCAAACCTGCCGGACTCGGAGTTTGCTTGCGCATGCCTAGTCCGTCCTTGCTAACTCCCTGGGTTTGCGCATGCGTAAACTCTGGAAACTCCTGCGCCAGGGCACACAGCCTCTCCCTGCTCCGGGCGCAGGAGTTTCCGGAGTTTACGCATGCGCAAACTCAGGGAGTTAGCAAGGACGGACTAGGCATGCGCAAGCAAACTCGGCAGGTTTGCGATCGTCGCTGCTGCTGCCAGCCTGCTGGAGGAATGTCCTGGAGATCAGATAAGTGGCCGCAAAGCACACACACGCTTTGAAAATCCCTGTTTTACACTTTAAATTTGCGGAAAAACCGCGAATAAATATTCAAATTAAAGGATTCCCGCGCCCCACTCCCGAGCCTCTCCGCCCCTCCCAGAGCCTCTCCGCCCTGACGCCCTGGGGCCCACCGCCCCACCGCACCATGTCAGCGGACGCCTCTGACTGCACTGTTTTCCAGAAGTATTCTGTGGCACTCCGTGGCTCATCACCTGGCTGGTTTCAGTGACTCCCCTGGGAGCCGTGCCTCCCAGTTAATTCCTTGCCTATCAGATCTGGAATAAGACCATACAGTATAGAGCTGTGAATGTTAATGGTATTATTAACACCTTGAATTTTATCTTACTTAGACCTCCCATTCTTTTGGTCTTTGCTCTTTTGTTATTATAGATCTCTACTGGACAGCCCCTGAATTGCTAAGAATGGGGGAGTATCCATTTCATGGCACACAGAGGGGGGATGTTTACAGCTTTGCTATTATTATGAGGGAACTGATATACAGTCATGAAGACGGTCCATTTCAAGACCTAAAGATGAGCACTGAAGGTACCCTTGTGTTTCTTGCCTTGAGTTTTTCTCTGTGATTCATTCTCCCAATGTAGATGGACAAGTGAACCAGTGTAGACCTGGGTATGTTTCAGATGCACACTGTTCACACGCCTAACCTGTGCCTCTTCCGGGTGCCATATATATACATCAGGGAGCCAAGTTAAATGTGTAGGGCTGATAATAAAGAAAGCTTGGAATGTGTAACTAATATAAAGTTAGTTTGATACATGCAAAGGATATATGAATTAACCATCTCTAAAATAATTGTATCTTCTTTTGGAAGTTCACCACATTCTCAGAAGTACCGGTATTTCATGATCTGACAAATGCTCCTCAAAGTTTTCTTAGTGTAAAAACAGATTGGTCGTGGTTCAGGTTTCTCACCCTTCCCTAAGGCAGCACATGTTTTACTCCATGCTTTCAGGTGTTTATTTGTGGTGTCCATTTATCCTCTGACTATATCAGCAATACTTTCATCAGTTTATTTAGGATTAAATTGCACAATTCAGAAGCAGCATTCCCACAAATTATTTCTTAATACCTAGCAGCAGAAAAGTTAACAACCCAAATTTCTTCCAAGAACTTATTGCGCAGTCCCTCTGACCTTAGGCAAATTCACATCAGAATAAGGTTACTAAACGTTTCTGTAATTTATATATGGTTGACTTAAGAAAGAAAGGACGCAATCCAAACCTACTTAGGCCACCGTTGTAACCAGCGGACCAGCAAAAATGGGAGACCCCAGAACAGAAAGGGAATTCAAATCTTCTTTGAATTTCCCTTTTGGAGGGGATTTGAATCCCCTTTCCGTTCTGGGACCTCCCGTTTTCGCTGGGCCGCTGGTTACAACGGCAGCCTAAGTAGGTTTGGATTGCGCCCAAAATTATTCACATAAGACTCATTATTTACTGAATGTGTAAAGCAAATATATTGGGTTCAAGGAGTGGAGGAAAAAAATGAATCAATAGTGACTATGAATTTTAAAAAAGATCTTGACTGTTTAGTGTAGCATTGTGACAAAGAGGCTGACCTGCGAATCAGGACTTTTGTGGGTCAGATCTTCCTTGTGCCATTAACTGACTAGCAGCACAATCCTATCCAACTTACACCACCGGTGCAGCGAGAACGGAAGGCCCTAGAATGGAAAGGGGATTCAAATCCCCTCCAAAGGGGAATTCAAAGAGGATTTAAATCTCCCCTTCAAAGCCTCCCACCCTGCCCTCCTCCGCTGGGTACACTGGTGGTGCAAGTTGGATAGGATTGCGCTGCAGATGACTTTAGGCAAGCAGTTCCATTGCAGCTTCAGCTGCAATAGGAAATAATAATACTTACCTTACCTTACCATGTTGTTGTAACGAACACATTGAAATAATACATGTGAAGTACTTTGCATATAAAGGAAGTATTATACAAATGTGAATGGCTGTTCTCATCCAATCATCCAATATTATCATCCATTATCATCCATATATCAACATTATTATTATTATTATTATTATTATTATTATTATTATTATTATCCATTTGAATGGGCATTAAACATTTTGTTACCGAAACTGTAATGAATAGCTGTCATATTGCCATCAAATGGAGGGGTATTTTTAAGCTGGTACAGCATTTCCATTAGTGAGAATTGTACACACAAGCCCAAAGAAAGAATCCCCTAGCTTCACTTGACAGTGATGTGGCATTGCACAAGGACATCAGCCATGGCTTCACAGACATGAACCTTTTTCTGGGGCGGAAGGATGGACTGACCGACAGCTGTGGCAGTTGTCTGGTGCACAAGATTTACTGCCTGCCTCACTCCTGACACTTCCCCCAAAGTTGAAATATTTTAAACTTAAGGAACTGAAAGCAAAGTGAATATTCTGAAATCTGACAAATCACCTTTGTCAATTCCAGAGATTATAAGCAGAATTAAGGATCCTAACTCTCCTGTTCCGCTACGCCCATCTCTTTCAACAGAGGAATGTGATGAAAGGATCAGTGGATTGTTGAAGTCATGTTGGGATGAAACTCCAGAGAGGAGGCCAACATTCTCCTATGTGAAGAGAGCTCTGAGAGATGCCAGCCCAGAAGGGTGAATCTCTTTCTGTGCTCATCACTTCTGTTTGTTGATTAGTCAATGATTAGCCTTTATGTTCAACATGTCAAGCTCTGTTACTTACTGAATGTGTAAAGCAAATCACACATACATTACATCTCTGTTAATACTCCTATGCGTCTGACACCCCCACAAGGAGCTCCTTGTGGAAGCAAATTTCTGATCAGAGAGTAGGCTGAGGACCAAACTACTTCTGATGTGAAGCCCATTATTGGAGCTGATGTGCTTTTTATGACCTAAATAGCAGCCATTTTGTATCTCTCTTGTTCTGGGGCTAAGGTAGGAGGGCTTTAACTCTCCCCCTACTGTGGTCCCAAATTGGATTGGGGTAACCTTATGCCCACCATCTAACAAAGAAAAAGGTTTCTACTGGCATTAGTAGGAGCCATTTTCCTTGTTAAATGGCAGCCTGGGAGGGGGAGAGTACAATACAGGTTGAGACCAGTGGTACAGGCTTAGAGCACCAGTACCCTCTGCCACAGCCCCAAGCCATGGGGTTCCAGTCTGGCTGTTGTTTACCCACTCAACAACAAGGCTTAATAACAGGCTTAAGGCCCAATCCTATAGCCCTTTTGTGACAGTGGGTTTTATGATCCACTGGTGCAAACGGCCCAGCAATGGCAGAAACATTGTGCCACCTTTGCACATGACAGAGCTGCTGGTAGACCCGGCCAGCAGCTCCGCGTGCACTCCGGAATCTCCTGGACGTTCTGTCGACCCAGGTAAGTTGGTGGAAGGGGGTGTTCATGGGTGGGGAGGGGGAAGTTCAGGAGAGGTTGGGAGCATTTTCCAACCCACACCACCCCCTTTCTCTCCTTGGACTTACGCCAGCTATAGAGCTGACATGGGACTGAGAAGATGCATAGGCAGCCAGAAAGGCCTACTGAGTTTTTTATTTACCTCTGGTTGGCTTTCCGGTTGCCCTGCGTCCCGTCACTGGATGCAGCGTGTGTTCTGACAGTGCAGCTGCATCGCATACAATGGTGGGGGATAGGATTGGGCTGTTAATATCACAGGTAGCTTGACCCTGAAAAGAGCAGCTTTACAAGTGAAAGCCAGTCAGTATCAGAGAGCTAACCAGAAATGTCTGCCAGCATCAGAATAGGCAGTTGCCTTATACTAGAATCAGACCACTGGTCCTGTACATAATATCTTCAGGGACTGTCAGGTGCTCTCCAGGCATTCAGACAAGGGTCTTTCCTAGCTCTCCTGGAGATTGAACCTGATACCTTCTGCACCCAGAGCATGTGTTCCTCCACTGCCTCCTCCTGTTCCCCATCTGCTCTTTGGCTTGCCAAAATACTGTCAAGCCAAATGAATATATGAAGGCCGGTGCTAGATATTCAATTTGAAAGCTCCCAATGTGCTTATCAGATTGTAGACATGCAACACAGCACCACGCAGATTAGAAACAGCTCTAAAGAAATGGAACACAGAACATGACAGCAATCCTAAAGACTGCCATAAAAGTAGACAAAGCCAAATACAAAGGGAAGATGAGGAGGATTTCTTTACATAGTTACTGACTAAACATTTTCAAAAGTCATTTCAGTATCTTGGACAACATGGTGAATAAATTGGAAAAATATGCAAATCATCTGGAGGAAGTGGTTGAAGCAAGGACAACTGAGTTGATGGCAGAGAAGAAGAAGACAGAAAAACTTTTGTCAGCTATTCTTCCTGGGTAAATGAAGCCCTTAATTTTTTTTAACAATAATTCTTGTTAAGTAATAATATATATAATAAAGATGATAATAATAAAGATGTTTTTCCTGTTTTCCTGGGCTTGATAATGCTCTCTGCAATTTGAGCGAAATGTTGCATTTTATGTCTGATATCAATTTCCACAGGTTTTTATCCTGGTTTTTAAACGTGTTTATTTTTGTGTTGTGTTTTTAACCAATATAGTTTTTTTCTACGTGGAATACTGGGTATACTTGTTTATATTGATTTCTTATATACATGGCTTTTTACCCATTAGACTCTAGTTATTTTAAAATTCTGAAGCTGTTTGTCAATAGAAGTTATCGTAAAATGCTTTTTTGGAACAGAGCCAGGCCAATAACCAGTGTTGGGCAGCCCAATCCTGCACAAGTATGCACGGCCACCCTAAAGGGCTGGCTGCTGCATCCTAAGCGCATTGCGGCCTGCATATACGTGGCCCAGGCTCACCTCGGGGGAAGGGGATGTTCGTTCCCTTCCCCCGATGTAAGCAATGCAGGCCGCAATGGGTCACCTCGGATGCACGCCAGCTGGCGCACAACCGGGGAGGCTGTGTAAGGTCGGTCCGGGCTGCTATGGGGCATAGCATATCAGCGCAACTCAGCGCCGATATCCCCGCCCCTTCCCAGCCTGGTCCAGCCAATGTCCCCCCGCCACCCTGGCTCTCCCTCTCCATGCCCTCCTGTCGACTGGCGCAGGGCTTACCTGGGTTGGCCAGCGTGGAGTCGGGAGGGCAGCGGTAAGCGGCATGTAAGCGGCACCTCGCATGTAAGCGGCACCTCCGCACTGGTGCCGCTTACATGCGAGGAGCCACAAATGTGCTTTCTGGCCCGTTTGCAACTCCTTCGGCCGGCAAAGTGCTCACTCTGCCAGCCTATACTTACATAGGATTGTGCTGTAAATCTTTCAATGCTTTAGTGTAGCCCAAGGATAACATCAGGGGTCAGCCAGATCGGGCACTGGCTGAGGGCCCACACCAATCAGAGGGCCAGCCAGATCAACCCTTGAACTCTCAGTTGCAGTGGTAGTGCTCAATGCTCCACAGGGTGGGTGGAGAACACCACAGGGGCCCGGTGCAGTGCTTTGCTCCAGGGCCCTCAGCAACCTGGTGCTGGTAACTGTGTGCCCCACAGAATCCCAATGCACTGAATCCTCTGCAACTCTGGCTGTGGATAAAAAATTGAAAGTATGATGATGGATATAATGGCTTTCCAACTGAGTTGAACCTGGATCATTAGTTAAGGAGTGGAGACCCCAGCTGTTGTCCCATGTCTTCGGGCATGGGACACTAGCAATTTATGCATGCAACAGAGATGCTCCGATATTTTGACCAAATCACAAGTTCAACACACTGAACAACTCTTCTAATAAAGCATTAACATTCAGGGTTGTTTTGGTCTATGGTTAAACAAGTGTACTTAAAAGGATCCTAAAACAGATTTGTATGAAGATACCAAAACAGCAAAGCCTGATAATAATTGATAAATAATAAAAGAGGCCTAGGAACTACATTTGCATACCAAAGGCACACATCTTTGCAGAAGACTTTGACCTGCTGTAGTGGTTAGGAATGAGTGCGCGCGCGCGCGCACACACACACACACACACACACACTACACTACACTACACTACGCTTCACATATAGTACTTCTTTAAAAAAGTTAATCTTGCATACAGCTAGGGCTGCCTCAAGACCTCCTGGCATCTAAATACCACTGCCGCCACCCGCCCTTTGTGTAGCGCTTTGCCTTGATATGCCAAATGCCCCCTCTTTAACTGAAGGCAAATCAGTTACCTCTCCCACTCCTTCCCATCTTCCCACTCCTTGTATTCAAAAAGGAGAAAGGAAATGGAGTGGAAGAGGAAGTGTGGGAGAGAAGAGAGTGGTGGGCTAGAGACACCCTTTTCCTGCTCCATTCCCCTCTTCCTGTTTGAATCCAGAGAGTGGGCCGACAGGATTGGTGGAGGCAGAACTGGCCGCAGGTGCTCCCTGCCACAGCCTGAACTGACTGCCTCAATTGGCCTCATGAACAGACTGGCCCTGAAAAGAGCCAAGAGAGCTGGCATATCAAGTGTCCTGAGAATTGGTTCTCACGACTAAAATCTTCTCCCTTTTCCACTCCCATCTCGCTCCACTTTGGAAATCTGAAATGCTGATTCTGCCCAGATATCTGGTAAAAAATGTGGATGGTCATATGAAGTCTCAGAATAGCAATGTTTTGAAACTGGGTTTCTTTTTCTAGCGATGCATATATTTTTGAGCAAATTGTCTTCATTGGTGAACATAAGGAACTATATAGTATGGTTGTACTTAACAGAAAACCATCTGAAAATGTCGTGTCTTCTATCTTACATGCACCTAAGCATGTCACTGATTTTGATGGGAAGCAATTGTATGTGACTCTGCAAATGACTGGAATTACGATGTATGATATGAAGGGTCAACGGTGATTTTTCTTCTGAAGTAAAGAGAGCAGAGCAGTAAAGATGTGTGAAATGATATCTCTTCCCCTCTGCTGTTCTAGCTTCATCAGAGAACAGCTTGTTGCTGGGAAATCAGTGGAACCGGAGAGCTTTGAGTCTGTCACCATTTTCTTCTCAGACATTGTCGATTTCACCAAGTTGTGCTCTTGCAGCTCCCCGCTACAAGTTGTCAACCTTCTCAATGACCTGTACAGTCTGTTTGATAACATCATTAAAACGTATGATGTCTACAAGGTACAACAGAAAGCATTCATTGTGGGAAACCAACAGGGCTACTTTTTTTGGGAATATTTTGCATATTCTGCTACTATTAATACTAGTCGCATGTCCAAAGACTTCATTTCACACAGAGAAAAGACACATACATGTAGACGGCAACAATGGGAAGGCATCAGAACGTCATTAATGTTGGGAAAGGGGGGGGGAGCAGAGCAGTCAACAAAAGCACCCCTTCCCTATGGTAAATTATACCACTCAGCTAGTTGCTAATCGATAAAACATACACAGGAGAGGAGGCTTGGTTAAGGTTTCATAAGAAATACTTTACACACAGTTCATGGTTGCTTACATACATCTTCTGACTGGTCAGAGGCCAGAGAACTTTGGAACAGAGAACCCTAGAGCTGTTCCCTTTGTGTGGAAGTCTGGTGAGGCTGGCCTGGCGAGCATGGAGCCCTGGCAGAGCACATCCTTCGATGGTCTGGAAGGAAGAGATTTCTTCTTCAGTCTCATCTTTCGAGTCTTATCTGGTCTGCTTTTCGAGTTGTATGGATTTCAGATGTTTTGCATGATGAGAAGCCAGGTTGCTATCTCTTTATGATGACTAACAGTCCAATCCTAACTGGGCCACAGAGGGAATGGCATTGAGCCCAGCGCCAAATCCTGTGCCAGAGGTCTCCTCAGAGTAAGGGCACATTCATTCCCTTACCCTGAGTAAAACCCCAGCCTCTGCAATGGGGCTACTTGAGTTCACGCCAGCTATTTTGCTGGTGCAGACCTGAGAAGCCCCATGTAACCGAGACAGACCTGGGAGGGAGGATAGGATTTGGCATTTGCTGATGACGCCGATCCCACCCCCCTCCCGGTCCTGACATATGCCACCAAAATGGCTGTTGTATGTCCAAGGATCATGTTGTATGTGGTAGCCTACCAGGAGGTAAGTAAAAAATAACTACATCCTGAAGGCTGTCCGATCTCCCCCCCCACACACACACACAATAGCATGTAGTAAGCCTCTGTTGGTGCAACATGGCAGTGGAGAGGATTGGGGGCTAAATTAGCCAAAACATGAATATCCCTTACTTTTGCTTTTGGCAGCTCACTTTTTGTTCTGATGTGCACAGTGCCAGCACTAATGATTATTATCTTCATTGTTTGCAGGTTGAAACCATTGGGGATGCCTATATGGTTGCCAGCGGCCTCCCCGTTCGCAATGGGACAAAACACGTTGAGGAAATTGCTACAATGTCTTTGCACTTTCTTAGCACAATCACATCTTTCAAGATTGGGCACATGCCCAATGAGAATCTGAGGCTGCGTATTGGTATTCATACAGGTAAAATTATCAGCCTGCTCTCAATCTGATTTTAGAGCCATTTTAATTATCTTCATCAGTAGAAATTACTTTGTCAGTCTTGACAGTCATATGAGAAGACACTTATTAGAGATCTGTGAATAGCTGCACACACTAGATTTCTAATAACTCATCAATGTATTGCTTACAATGAATTAGAAAGGCCAAAGGCAGAAAAGCTTAGAATGGCGAAATACATTTCTGAGAACTATCTCCAATTACAGGTCCATCTGCACCATTTGTTCAGACCCCGGGGAGATAATATGAGAGACTATCAGATTGTCCAGTTCCCTCCGCACCTCCTCATCACACCCCATCCTTGCATGGAGTCTGAAATTTAAAAGGATGCAGTGCAGTGAGGGGTAAAGAACATTTTTTGGAGGAGGGGTCAGGGGTGTGTGCCCCCCTAGCAAAGATGGCAGTGTCATGTCAGGGCTGGCATTGGGCAGACGACCTGCTTGGGCCAGTCCTGCATGTACACAGACCTCTGCTGCAAAAGTGAATCTATGTTCACCATTCATTCATTACGGCCTATCTCATGCTGATGCCTTCTGGACTTGCCTCTTAAAGAGGATATACACCGTACAGTTAGGAGTTGTAAGTTACTTGTTAGAAGTTGTGAAGTACTAGAGTCCTTGTTAGGAGTTGTAAGTTACTAGATAACATCTCTTTCCGTGTTGTTACAGGCCCTGTTGTCGCAGGAGTGGTTGGGATCACAAGGCCGCGTTATTGCCTCTTTGGAGACACCGTGAACACAGCTTCAAGAATGGAAAGTACTAGCTTGCGTATGTTTCATGCATTTATTATGGAGGTAACAGGCTGGGATAAACTGTAAAGGTCCATTTGCTCACACATCTTGCTTCAGAAGCCAGTGCATAACAGGCTGTTGGGGGTAAATAAAATAAATATACCATAGAGCAGGAGGAGGAGAACTTTCTTTAATCAAAGTGTACTACTGAAGCCTTCAGACCGGTTGCCAAGGAATAGGGCTGGTCTAGTGATGAGGCCAAATGAATTGCTTGCTTTGAGTGGTGAGTTGGGGTATCCTGCATCTGCCCCATACCTCCTCTGGCCTGCTTTCCACCAAGCCGCTACAGTCGGCTATCCAATCCTCTTCCTGCTTGCTGAGAGGTCACAGCAACCGCTTCCTCCAGGGTCCTGGAGTGGGAAGGGGGAAAAAAGCTGCTGCCACCTCCTCCTCCACCACCATCTAAGCTCTCCTTGCCCACCTGGCTGCTTAGGAAAGCAGCCAGTTGAGCAAAGGGATAGAGAGCACGGTAAAAGGGCTTCCATACATACCAGTGATGTTAAGCATAAGGCCAGATAAAGGCGGGATGAAGCCTGCCCCCTTACCTTCTGGCCCAGTGCCACCCCCTCGCTCTTACTTGCCACAGTCCTCTTTAAAATAACCAGGATAAGTAGTAGACCATGCTGGGAGCGCTGGACCAGAAGGCAGTGGCGTCGTTAGACCGGGGCCCCTATGGCCCTGGGCCCCAGACGCCCCGGCCGATACCCCCCCAGGCAGCTGCTTCACCCCTTTTCGCCCTCCCGCGGCCCGCGAGCACCCTCCTCGGCCCGTCACCAACTCCTAAGGAAAATATGCTCAAGGAAGGGAGCCGTTCTTCTAACACCTTCCAGAAGCGAGAAGCGAGACGTGATAATTGGGCTGTCTCATATCTTGAAAATATGATCAAGATTTACAAATTTTTCTCTTCTGTTGTTTGCAGCTAATGAATTCCTAAGTGCTTAATGGTGTAACGTCCTGCTTAATGGCACCTGCTGAGGGCCAGAAGTGATGTCATTATTAATTAACTATTAATTACATAATTATTAATGACATCACTTCTGGCCCTCAGCAGGTGCCATGAATGTTATTTGGCCTGCTGTATTGAGTTTGACACCCCTGATATAGACAGTCAATACCCAATAAAATCTCTCTCTCTCTCTCTCTCTCTCTCTCTCTCTCTCTCTCTCTCGTAGCCCTCCAAATTCATGTCTCTATGATTACCGCAAATATTCTTCACGAAATTGGAGGTTATGATTTGCAAGAAAGAGGGATCATAAGAATCAAGGTATGGCTTTGATAGAATCAGAGATTGGCAGCCCAATCCTAACCAAATCCTGCCCCCCTCCTATGCAGCCACATCAACAAAGCACACCCTGTATCTGTGGGAAGGGGGGTAGTCAGAAACGTATCCTTGGGGTAAGTGAACTTTTGTTTGCTTACCCTGGTGAAAACCTCCGCTGCCACCATGGGTCTCTTCAGACTTACGTCTGCAGTTTAGCAGGTGTAAGTTTGAGGTATGTAATGGTAGCAGTAAGGGAGATGAGTGCTGCATGACAGGCAGGAGTATCTAATGGTCTGGATAAATCTCCCAGAAGTAGATTATATGGAGACCTTTTAATGTCATAGGACTTTGTCGTGAGAACAAGATGGAAGTGAATCAGGTACTTGGGGCAGGAATGTAACTGAGTCCTTCCCAAAAGTACAAAGTATTTTAACTGTGCAATCCTATGAATGTCTACTCAGAAGTAAGTCCCACTGAGGTGTACTTCCAACGGATGTCTGTCTAGGATTGGGCATATAGGACTGTGTATGGGATTGCATCCTAAACTGTGATTGTGATTCTAATCTAAACCATGATTAATCCAAACAGTTGCTTTTTATTTGAACTAGGTCATTAAGAAGTTTCAGCTTCTTGTTATGTGAACTTTCATATTATTCCTCATGGTTGCTAGGGCAAAGGGCAGCAAAGAACATATTGGCTGAAAGGAAAAGCTGGGCTGAACACTCCCCTGCCAAAGTGCAGCACTGATGTGGAAAGGCACAAAGACACACAAGGAGGTAAGAATGTAGCCATTCAATCTTGTAGGAACATTCATTGAGAAATATTTACAAAGCCATTAGTGAAGATTGATGCCTATGACAATTGTTGATGCTAACTTCCATTATTTCATATTTACCCAAAAGGTCCAGCTTCCATATACTGAATGAAGTGCAAACTGGACACATTCACATGCAGCAACATGAAATTAACAAAAGGATATGATTTATTGATGTGATTTTTCACTTCCTAGTACCTTAAGCAAGTGAAAGTGCAATGTCTTTTTCACCAACATGAAAGCAGAAAAGCAACATCTTCCAATAGCTGAATGAGGTATCATTAAAATGCTGGAATATTTGTTACCAGTATCTACCACAAAGACATCTGCTCATGAATGGCTGTCTAAGTGGTATTTTGGCCTCAAATGTGGGGAAAAAAATACCACCCAATAGCTTTGGAATCCATATTATCCCACAACAGAAATTCTTCAAGTTTAAAAAAAGAATGAAGCCACCTTTGCGCTAGAACCAGTGGCGTAGCTTGCCCTTTCGCTGCCCTGGACGGTGACTCTTGATGGAGCAGAGTGAAGCTGCTGAAAATACGAAGAGGCGTGTGTGGTGGCTGCCCTCTTAGTTTTTCGGCCAGCTGATCGAAAGACTAAGGGGGCTCCCACCATCATGTGTGCCTGTTGGTGGCTTCACTCCAATTGGAGCAAAGCCACCGAAAACACGAAGTGGTGCACAGTGCCCCCCCATACCCTGTTTCCTAGGGCGGACCGCACCAGCCACCCTATGGTAGCTACACTACTGGGTAGAACCTAATGCTGTGCAGTTACTTATTTGTAGCCATGGTTCTTTGCAATGGTAACGTAATTGTTTGGAAGCATCAAATTAGAATCTCTGAACAATGAGCTCCACATACTTCAGGAAACCATGAGAAAACCCAGTTTCCAGTGCATACCTGTATGATACATGCATATTCAAACACATATACTTCATGTTTTCTAAACATTTATGTATAAATGAACTGTATGCTTCTGAAAGCCATAAAAATGTCACAGTTAATAATGTGGGTAGGCAATGTCTGGGATTCATTATTTGATCTCAATTGTGTAGAAATTACTATTTACATAGCCAAGTAAGAGTGATAAAGAGTAAGGGTTACACTGCTAAGTAAGGCTCTTTTTTCAATGGAAGTATCTAAAGCTGCGATCCTACATACTTACAATGCAATCCTGTCTGTAGGGCGGGTAGCGGAACGAGTGTTCTGTCACCTGAAGTTATCACGAATGTGCCGTAAGGCAGGGAAGGCTGGCCTCCCCTGCTCTGCCAATGGAGCGCCCGAGGGACCGCCACCGGACCCAGGTAAGGATCCAGCGGGCAGGGGGGGCAGATTGGAGAGGGGCCATTGGTCCAGCCGACCCGGGAGGTCATTTACATTTGGGGAAGGGGATGAGCGTCCCCTTCCCTGAGTAGTCCTCTGGCTGAGCGGCAGCCTGGCCACAGCGAAACACAGGATCCGGCGGGTAGCGTGGGCCGCCCGTCGGATCCTTATGCAGGATTGGTCTGCCCATTGCTAGAACACAATGGAACCTACTTCTGAGTAGACATGAATAGGATTGCACTGTTAACGAAATCTCTGAGTCATGGTTAGTGAGATGCTAAACTGAAGTTGTGATGCTAAGCATAAGATTTACCTTTACAGGATATAAGATTTTAATGCCTGCACGGTAAATGTGCCAGTCAGGCGCATTGTTCAAAGGAACTATCTCACATGATGGTAGTGATATGATGTAAACTAGAAAAGGCCAGAGCCAATCACATTTTAAAATAATTTCAAAATTAAATAACTTTCCTAGAATTTCAAAATTGTAAAGCAAATTATTGAAGTCTTGATTGTAAGGAAATGGAGTCAGATTTCACTAGATCAACATAATGCTGAAGTAGTGTATTTTCATTGAGTGAAAATGAGTATTTTCATTTCAACCTGTTTGTGAGATGTTCCCAAGAACATAAAAACTGTTCCTACAGATAAGACCAAATGTCCAATTAGTCCAACATCCTGTTTTCAGTAGTTTGTCAGTTCATTTATGAACTGTATCTAGATGTGTCTAACTGATGATTAAAAATCGGTCTAAGGAAATCTAGAGTGCACTAACATTAGATACAGCATATGGGTCAAAGAGCTTCAGCATAATAGTTTGATTTTTTTTCACATTCTAAGAAATGTATATAGTTGCAATTAAAGTGTACAATATGTGCCTGCAAATGCAATCCTATCACACTTACCTGGGAGTAAGCCTCATTGACTATAATGGGGCATGCTTCTGAGTAGGCATGCTTAGGCTTGGACTCTGTAGCATGCACCTTAATTCTAGACAGAAAAGTTGAGTAAGAACTTCTACTTTTTTAAGGTGTAAACTTAAGACCTTCTACTTTAAGTGCTAAGTGCTTCCTCTGCTGTATATCTCATAAGTGTACTTTTTCTCTCATGACTAATACTGTCCAATAAAGATGAAATGTGCTGATCTATTTCATAATCTCTGGTCTAATCAAGTCTAAAGGACGCTTGCTGCACAATGAGGAGGGTCATTAAGGGACCAACTGATTGTATGTCCCAACAGTCTCATATACTAGTCTTCGTTAACCTTTAGAATACTTCGAGGATTTGCTTGGTCTGAAGCTCATGTACTGAAACACTCTATCTTTGACCAAAATACAGAATGCAATGCCTAAACGTGTTTACGTTCACCAATTGTTTACACATGCTGAGGCTGCTTCCTCCTCCAAAACAGTTTTCAATACAAACATTGGCCTTATTGGTAAATTACACACTGGTAATTCTGAGAATTTCCAACTAAAAGCAGGAACACTTGGATCCTGATTGCCAGTGGAACTGTACTCTATCATATTTAATAAAGAAAAGAGCACTGTCACAAACTGTGAACATTAATGCAGCCAATTCCTGCTGTGTGAAAGCCGTGATATTATTATAGTAACTTGTTCCTTATGATAGTTTCCTCTTTCCCCCCTCAGAAAACCTGATTTGATATTTATATATTTTAGAAGCACACAGGTACCATAGTTGTTCTCAGATTTCACAGAAACAAAACATAAGACAGATGTTATTTATTTTTAATGTAAAATAATTCAACAGGTAAAATAAGCATCTCTCTGTAGCAATATAGTACCATGAGGATGATGCATCAGTGGTCGATGTTGGGTGGAGTATTATAATAACACTGCACAAACTCCAAGCATGAGGAATAAATGGCAAAGAATAGCTGTAAAGGAAAATGAAACAGCAAGAAAATAAGCAAGTGGTGTCACAAAGTGAAAAATCTCTGTCAGGGCTGGCTTACAGATGTATCTAGCAGGTGCACACTCTGGGGAAGAACTGCAATGTAACATATCAAAGAGAACCAGATTGCCATTAAACTGTTACTGAAAGTTGGTTTCTAGCCTGCCAAACTTGTTGAGTTAGCTAGTTCATAATAATTAATTCCCAAATCTTCTCCTTCCATTGATTCTGGGTGGACTGTTGAACAGCTATCCACAACCTAGCAGCACAAAGCTTGACAGTTGTATAAAGGTGTAGCAGCAGTGAAGGTAGCCAACGTAGGATAGTCTAAACACACTGAGAAGTAAATCCAGATAGATATTAGATTGGAACAGGTTGATAGATATTCGATTGGAACTTCAAACCCTGCTAAACAGTTTTCTTCAGACCATTGTTTTGCCCTGTGGAAACAGCATTTTTTAAATGACTCCTGGATGCATGTTTAACAGCGCAATCCTGTGTAAATCTGCGCTGGCAGGGTGTCACAAACGTGCTGTAAGGCACATTCGAGGGCACCCGCGGAGTAAGCAGTGCCAGTGCTGAGGCTGGCACTGCTCACGTCACTGCCGGCCACAGACCATACCGCTGGATGCGGGTAGGTCCTATGCTGGGCAACAGGAGGGCGTGGGGAGGGTGTGCTGGGGTGGCAGGGGAGTGGTGATTGGGTCACTGGGCTCAGGAGAAAGGCGTAGATATCAGTGGCGTGCTCCGCTGATATCCAAAGCCCCTTCCCGGGCCAGGGCGGCCTGACACGGCCTCCCCGGAGTTGCGCCAGCCATTTTGCTAGCACACATCTGAGGAATCCCATTGGGTCCACCGGGGCTGACACCGGGGGAAAGGGACGAACATCCCTTTTCCCCGAGGTATGCCCCAGCTCCGCTGCGCAGCCATGATCCTGCTTAGGATCTGCGGATTTTACGCAGGATTGGGCTGTAAGAAAAAGATGGAATGGTCTACACCTACAGTCATGAAATAACTACTGTTACAGTTTATTCAATAGTAAAGCAGATGTGGAGGATACAGTTCCAGGAAAAGCCGCCTTGCGCTTATGGAAAGGCAGAGTATAAATGCTCTAAACAAACACACAATTAATTAAATAAATAAATGTTGCAGCCTAAGGGCTGGTTTGCGCTAGCACCCCAGTGCATGTCCTGGCCTCTCTCCTCATTTGCCCTGTGTCCTGATCTGTCCCCCCCAAGTGGATGCCCACAAGGCAAAGTTTGCAGCACCCTGTAGAGCCCCACGTAAGCAACTTGCTCTAACAAGGGCCAAAGAAGGAGTAAGGTCTTAGATAGTTCCAGGCCTGAACTATCCCTCCCAGGCTCCACCTCTCCTCCAGGAGAGTGGAGAGATCTCAGGGGAGTGGAGTCCCCTGGCCTAGAGTCTTCTTGGCCTGCTGCCAGCACTCAGGGGAGCATTAAGTTCCAGGCATTGTTGAAGCTAGTTCTGTGGGGCTATGACTTGGAGTATGTTGGCTGTAGAGTCTTCCATCCCACTATCTGGCTCCTGTATTTCTAGCCTGGGGGGGGGGGTTTCCCGGGTGGTAAGACGAGGCCCAAGCTCCTGGGTGGAATGGAGACCTGGAACACGATCCAGGGCTATTCCTTATGATAACTGCTCCCCCACTCCTCAGGATCAAACTCCCAAATTGTGTGGACTTTGCACTTTCTCTGAACCACTCCCTTACATACACCGTTAAACCTACTTAGCAGTGTGCATAAAGGGATGGCTCAGATATACTGCCCCCCTTGTGATTAAGGAGAAAAACAGAAGAAGCAGGGTAAGTGAGGGGAGAAGGTCCAGGACCAACAGGTACCATGACCATGCACATCATTTAACATGTGAGGCTGGTTCGGATTTGAAAGCGTCATCTGAATTGGCTCTTGATCCAGGGTCCTCAGTGATCCAGGGTCCTTTCCTGGAAAGGTCTGATCTAGCTACGGTTATCCATGTTCTGGTCATCTCTCAGTTGGACCACTGTAATGTGCTCTACAAGGGGCTGCCCATGAAAAATATATGGAAACTTTAATTGGTGCACAATGCAGCAGCCAAGTTGTTAATCAGGGCTGCATGGTGGGATCACTTCATCCCAGTTCTTTGTGAATTGCAATGGCTACTAATTTGGTGCTGGTTATGTCCTTTAAAGCCCTTCCAAATCATGTATGTGCTTCTTAGTATTATTTTATTATCCGCCTTGTGAGTTTCTCTTGAGGGGAGTGAAAGGCAGGATAGAAATACTTGAAATAAATAAAAGGTTTGGGACCTGGAGACCTTAAGGATCACCTCCTCCCATATGTACCTCTCCTTATACTCCAATCATCATTTCAGGCATTGCTCCAGGTGCCCTTTGCTTCAGAGGCATGGTGGGTATCCATCAGGAGCAGGGCAATCTCAGTGGTGGCAACAGCCTTGTGGAATGCCCTTCCATTGGAGGCCCAGTCAGTGGCGTCATCAGCCCTCCTGCCGCCTGGGGCTAGGAGGGCGGGGGCGGCCAAGCGCCCCCCGGACGTCACGTGACGTGTGACGTCATGTGATGTCAAACGACGCTGTCGCTCGAAAGCTGGAGCACGGCGCCCGCCTGCAGCCATAACGGGTGGGCAGCGCTCCAGCTTTCGAGTCCGAGGTGAGCAACAGCGTCGTCGTCTAGGCAACGCGCAGCGCACGCCCAGACCCTGTGGCTGCAGGCGCGCGCTGTGCGCGTTGCCTAGACGACGAGGACGCTCTCCTCGGACTCAAAAGCTGGAGCGCTGCCTGCCCGTTATGGCTGCGGGCGGGTGCCGCGCTCCAGCTTCGAGTCCGAGGTGAGCGCCCCCCGGAAGCTCGGCGCCTGGGGCCCTGTACATCAGGGCCCCCTATGTTACTACGCTACTGGGCCCAGTTGTCCTGTACCATATACACTGAAGGAGATATGTAAATACAGGTGTCTCCCTGTATCCACGGGGATACATTCCCAGACCTACCACGGATAATGGAAACCGTGGATATCAGTGAAACCTACAAGAAGTGGTTCACAAATCTCCCCCAAACCATAGAAATAACTTATCTGTCTCTGATTGAGGACCAATGCGACACTGTCTACTGTGTTGTTAGTGTCGCGTTGTTTTCAGCCATCCAGCTAGCTTCCTGCTTCCTGTTAGTGTTTCCAGACAGCACAAACACAGCAAGACACAGGGGACAGCATCGTATTGGGCTGCAATCAGAGGCAGATAAGTTATTTGCAAGATGGAGGGGGGGATTTGTGAACCGCACATGGGTACTGGGTGCACCGGACACTAGCACCTCCTCTGGAGGGGGGGGTGCCTGGAGTTGGCTTTTCTATTCAGCTTTTGGGGTGATGTTTGGAGATGGTGCTGGGGTCATTTAGCTGTGGTTTTTCCGTAGTGATTGGTTTTGTCTTATTTTGCCTCTTGAGTAATTCGTTGTGATTATTGATTTTCCTTTTCTTACTAAAGGCCACCTTGAGTGCCTTGATAAGCAAGAAATTGGGATGGAAATATTTTAAAATAAAAATAAACAAAAAATAAAAAAGTTTCAGGACAACTTTTCACCAATATAGTGAAGGCAGTCAAGGCTGCATACCTATGATCTCTCACCTATACTGGGTTAAATTTCATTAATTTTCACTCATTTCCAGGAGACATAGGGCATAATCCTATCCAACTTATGCCACCGTTGTAACCACTTATTCACACTGTAGGTGCTCTTGTCTAACAGCGCAATCCTATCCAACTTATGCCACCGTTGTAACCAGCAGCGCAGCGAGAACGGGAGGCCCCAGAACGGAAAGGGGATTCAAATCCCCTTTGAATTCCCCTTCTGGAGGGGATTTAAATCCCCTTTCCGTTCTGGGGCCTCCCGTTCTCGCTGCACCGCTGGTTACAACGGTGGCATAAGTTGGATAGGATTGCGCTGTTAGACAAGAGCACCTACAGTGTGAATAAGAATAATGCAATTCAGTTGTTCCTGTTATTTAAGATTTTTTTAAGTATGACAGTATTCGGCTACAATAAAGTTATTTATTAAATAATATTTATGTTGATCCTGACACAGTCACTTTGAATAATACGTAGCCTGGATAGGTTTAGAATTTGAATTTTTACCTGAAAGATTGTAATTCCTGGATAATCCTCTATCTGTGTAAAATAAGAGAAAGTAGAATATACATAGGCAATATTTTAACATATGGGAAAAATTAAATAATGTGATTTCAAATACATGACCAAAACTACATTCTGAAATGTATGGCCTGTTAAAAAGATTGAATGGTTTCATTTTATTAGTTATTTTATTTAAAATATTTATCAGCCTCTTATATGCCAGAGGCCACTTACGGCAATCATAATCAAAATCACAACCATCACTATTTTTAAAAACAAAATTCTGAACAAGGAAATCACTCAAAACAGCAGCAATTAAGCCAAATTGGGTACTTAATTCTGCTGTTTGGGGTAATTTACTTGTTTGGAATTTTTGACCTGAATTTCCAAGTGCCTTTCTAAATAAGGAATACTTGTAGTCCCTTCTGAAAGTCATCAGAAATGTGCTTTTCCAAACTTCCCCCAGGAAGTAACAAGGACCTTGACAGAGCGGCCTCTACCATTTCTTGCAGGAATGCTACACACTCCAGAAACTGTCACAATCCTAAGTATCTGAGAGCTCAATCCTATCCTTCCCCCGCTCCGCTGGTGCAGCCGCTCCGGGGGGGGGGGGGAATCAGAAGGCTTCAGAGGTGAAAGGGGATTTAAATTTCCTTACACCTCTGTAAGCCTCCTGCTCTGTAATGGGTCTCCTTGGACCTGCGCTAGTGATTTCGCTAGTGTAAGTCCGCAGAGTGAAAAGGGTGGAGAGGCTGTGAAAGTGGGTGGGGAAAGGGGGATAGGATTTGGTCCACGCCCATCGCCACCAGATCCACCTCCTCCCATTCCTCTGTCCTTCCCACCCAGTTTCACCTCCTCCCTGTCCCTGTTCCACCCTCCTCTGCCCCTCCCACCTCTCCTACTGACTTATCTGCTCTGGCGGGCGGCAGGAGAGTCGACAAAACACGTGGGAACGCTCTGGCGTTTCTGCCGGTGTCCTGGCAGCATTCTACTGAGCACGCTACCAGAAAGTGCTTTACGGTGCTTTTTCTGCAGTTAGCGCTGGCAGAACACTTGTTCCGCCAGTTCTAAGACCCAATAGGATTCACTGTCTTATCCAATGGTGCTCCAGTTACTGCCACCTCTCCTCCTCCTCTATGGATTCAAAAAGGAAGAGGGAAACTGAGCAGAAGAGGATGTGTGGAGGAGAGGAGAGTGGTGGATTGGCGCATCACCCACTACTCTATGTGTCCTCTTTCATTCTGTTCTCTTCTTCATTTTCAAATTCATAAGGCAGGAAGAGGAGCAGCAGGGTCGGTGGCTGGCTTTATGTCAGCCTCCTACTCATCAACATTGTTTTTCATTATTCATCCTAACCCAGAATGCAAATGTCCTTCACTTACTATTCACATTGAGTTCAGCCATTAAAACACCTCCTGTTTGCTCTATACGTTGCCTCCGCTTTGCACATGCCTTAAGGAAGAAGAAAAAAGTTGCCACCTTGCTGGTCTCAGAGACTGAGAAGTACAGAGCATATACATTAATCCCTAACCATAGAACAAAATAGAAGTCAGGAAAGAATGCATGCAGGAGAAGAGGAAACTATCTCAACATGACACTATGAAACTTTTCCAGTTTGGCAGAGATACCGTCTGTGAGTCTTAGAGCAACTCTGCCATGGAAGAAAAATAAGAAAACAGAGTAATCCTTGGCATTTTTACTCAGAATCAGGTCCCACGGTGTTAACAGAAGCTTATTCCGAGGCTCTCTGTCTTCCACATTGTGGTAAAAGAACTTTTTTTTTACTCTCCTCTGTTGTTTCATTCAAGTAGGCATTAAGTTCTATTTGAAAAATCCAGCACAGTTCATAAAGCTACCCAGACATGAAAACTGCTTCATCCATCACAATGTATGGTACATCTTTCAGAATCAAAGACAACTGTTGCTAAAGATACTTCAGATGCCAAAAAAATCAAACGTGCATGCGCTGATAAGCTGCAATTATTAGCCACGTTCATACTATGTGGGTATATGGAGCAATAATTCACATATACAGTTACCATGTAGACTTTTTATGAAGAGGATCTCAGTCTATGTTTGAAGTTCAGAAACATTTGACCTTAATTCATGTACAAAGGCATAGTCACACATACATTGCTCTAGCTCCCCCTAGTGGGAAGCATCATCATTTGTACTTTTCTATGCATTGTATTGTATTTGTGTCCATCAGGCCCCTTTTCTCCAAGGAGCTCAGCAGGAAAGCATAATTTTTTTTAACCTGTATTATCTTCACAATAGAAATGTGAAGTGGATTAGTCCAAGAGAGACCGTAATTGGCCCAAAGAGCTTTAATGCAGACATTGGAACCTGGTCTCTTGATCATAGTTTTGCAGTCTATCCTTTTCACTTAAGGCTGATATTGGCTTTCTGTTGACATCTTATCATAATATGAGAAATGCCTTTACTGAAAGCTATTTAATCCTGAAGTGTCATATCCAAACTTCAATGGGCCTTCAGGGACACGAATCCAATATTTAAAAGTCTAGTCTGCTTTGCTAACTGCTACACAAAGAACTTACCACAGGGCAGGAGAACTTTTCACTGTCACACACGTGAGTCTCGCAGTGCAGCCAGACTTTAGAAAGCTTTGGAATATTCCGGAACCGGAATGCATTAAATTGGAAGGTGGCCCGGCTGTCTTTCCCATTTTCATGCACTAAGATGGAATCATCTGTTGCACACCTGAGCCACATGACAACAGGCATGGTGAGAATGAGTAGACCCATAAGGCATTCCCTCTTTGCTACCTCTAAGTCACTCACTGCATTGCAATCATCCTGCCTATTGCAGGACCAGGACAGGGTCCTACAATACATGTGAAAGTTGGATTCAGTGTTTTAATGAGAGACAATAACGCTATAAACACGAGAGCGTGAAATATCCTCTGCTATCCCTCTCTGGCTGATTGAAATCACTAGGAATGTTGTAGAGACTAGAAAATCACCAGAACATCTTATCATGCAATCTTGGAGCAAACCACTCAGTCATTTGCTGAAACCACAGCACTCACACCAGTCTCACAGGCACACTTGTTATTAGTGTCTTGATTACAACCATGTTCTACTATAAATTGAATGCGACAATCTTGTTACTTGTTACCACTTACAAATGGCTAATTCACACACTGATCCATCCATGATAATATTGCTAGACGGATATACAGTAAACTGATGTGGCAATCACTTTCCTTGAAATACTTCATGCACATTCTCACAGTCCAGTCCTATGCATGTTCATTCAGAAATAAGTTGCACTGAGTTCAGTGAAGCTTAGTCCTCAGTAAATGGACATCAGATTGCAACCTTACAGCTTGATCCCATGCCAGCTTACTTGGAAGTAAGTCCCCCTAGGCTCAACCCCTTGCCCCAATTGTAAGTTTGGAGAAAGCCAGGGGTGGGGAGGTGGGATTGCCGCCTTTGCTAAAGCGTTTGCTAAAGGCTTCAACAGCAATGAAAACAGCTTCTCTTTCACTCTCAGAGGGTTGGTGTGGGAGGAAAGAAGTTACATCTACCAGTCAGGTATGATGAGGACGGGAGGTAAGCTGGAGATTGGGGGAGTATGCTGGTGACCAGGGGGGCACCATGTGGGGCCCATGCCACAGCGGAACTTTGTGCATGAGCCAAAGGGGCCAAACTCAGGCCTTGCCTAAGCATTCAAACATGCAGTCTTCACTTGGTGACTGAAATGGGCACAGTGTTGTGCCCATAATTATCCTGAATATCTTCAGGGGTGGCCAACCTTTCACCATGAATGCTCCTGGCCCTTTAATGGTTGTATCAATGAGTGCATTTTAGCAGGTGCAGCTGCTTTAGCAGCACCATCAGCAATTGCCGCTGCCAAGATTATGTCTTGTACACAACTCTTAAGAACACAGAAGCCCTAATGGTGGAAGGTTGGCCACCCCTGGTCTACATCAACCCATCAAAAAGTACTGCAGGCGACAATGTCCATCCTATAGAACCTCCTTCAGAATAGCTTGTGCATCTGAAGTTATATGTTTTCATTAGGGCTCCAGATCACTTGAATACACCTTATTTGGACACATTCACACAATTACATACCCCTTTGTTATGAGAGGCCACTGAATTTGATAGAAATACTCTGATGAGGGGGTTGCCCAACAATTGGTCAGGACGACTTTAAATCTGGGGAGACAAACAGATGTGAGCCATAGAAGTGTGACAATTTCAGTACCAATTTCACATTGGGGGTTCACCAATACCTGTTACTCAAGCCCTTTGCTTCTACTCCAGCAAATACATCTGAACCAATATCTGAAGTTTCAACTATAAAGGGGGCTTCCTTCTTGCTTGAAAACTTGGCATTCTGAGAAAGAAAATGGGGCAATGGGTTAGTAATGTAACATGGGCACGGCAACCAGGAAACTAGATACAGCAGTGTAAGAAGATGGTCTTGATATGTCACTCACCAAACAAGTGGAAAGCTTGCATACAAGTTTGAGAAATATGGCCAAGACTAGAGGAAGCTGCTGAAAGTAATTACTGGAAAGCTACATGTAAAGGACAGAAATAGCTAGATAAATACAAGATTGAAAAGACATACTTAGAGGCAACATCCAGCCCCGCAGTGCTGAACTACATGTGGAAAGTTACTCAGTTCAACATGGATTCTTTGACAAGCTTGTGGTGAATTCCTTTCATGACCATTGTGATGAAATGGACCAATATGATATATGTTAATACAGAATTTGTTAGATGTGTTGACTGGAATAATATTTATAGTGAAGTTTTTTAAAAAGATACAGCCATATGAGATGACAGTTTGGAGGTGCAGAGGAAATATAAAACACAGCACTCTACTTGACTGGTTATGAAGTACGACTCCTTTGGGATTGGTGGTGTTGGCCAAGAGATGTGATTGGCTTATAGAAGTGATGAAGGATATGATAGATTGAGGGATTGGTGACAGTAACAAGTTGGCAGTTGGTCAGAGGCAGTTAGAGGGAAGAGAGATGACAGGGTTAGAGAGAAGGAGAAGAAAACAAGACCTGTAAGGAACTGTAAGGAACTAAAGGAAAAATGCTGCTTGAATAGGTGGATACATCAGTTTCGCTGTTTTTTTAAAAATTTAGATGTTTATTTTAAAATAACCCACTTGGTTTAGTTATATTGTGAGTGTTTCAAATAAAGTTAAAGCGTTGCCTTAACAGGGTGGCTTGAGGTTCTAGCAAATTGGTACCTCTCACTCACCAGGGAGACACCACATAAGCACCAATTCACAAGACTTCCACCCAAATTCTTACATGCTAAAATAGTTATTTGAACTAGCCTTAATGGTTTAGTGCAAAAGTTGCATCAGGGATCCACACTACAAATCACATACCAAATTTGATTAGGCACAACCATGAAAGATGTGTGCAACATGGAAAATGGGCAGACAGAGAGTAACTTTGTAAGTGAATAAGTTCTTTGATTTTCGTGACGAGAACAAATCACTGAGTTAAAAACTTTAGTCATGCCGGGAAATTTTTTGTTGTTTAATTAAATACAGTATTAAAATGTTAAAACATCAAAATATCACAGCTCTTAACGTTTCACCACCAACATCTGTGGCATCCTCAGAAGGCAGTAAACATTCTACATTTTCAGTTGGTCTTGGAATGTTTACTGCCTTCTGAGGATGCCACAGATTTTGGTGGTGAAACGTTAAGAGCGGTGATATTTTGATATTTTAACATTTTAATATTTAATTAAACAACAAATTTTTCCCCGGCATGACTAAAGTTTTTAACTCAGTGATTTGTAAGTGAATCTTTGCTCAAAACTACACCTGCACAAAGAAGTGTTTCATAATCATTTTGCCTGCTACATGGTGTTCTGTCATGTTAGTTATATTATATAAGTCCGAATCCTTCTCCAGCGATCAAACATTCATGAGGTTGGAGTCAAATACTGCAAATTCATGAGGTTGGAGTCAAAGAAGCAGTGCCTCTTGCTGGGTTATAGCCAATTAGGATGAGCTCCCTGGGATCATGGTGCTGGGTGTTGTTGTTGTGTTTTATATTTGTTGTGATTATTCAGAAGATCAGGAAGCTCTGAATGTCAAAAGTTCAGCACAATGAATTTAGTTCTGAAGAACTGCTGATGAGAATAAATGACCCATCCATTCCAACACAATACAGCTGAGGAGCCAAAATAATCAAAGTGAGACTTCTGATGGAATTTAGATGCCTAGAGCTTTTCATTCCTGAATCACAGATAATAAATAACTGTTGCAAACAGTCTGTTAACAGTCTTTTGCTTGAAATGTGTCGAAACTAGGAGTACTGAAGCGGATACAGTGTAGTTTCACTGACATTCTATTGCTGTGGGGTCATGGGAAAATGCCAGTCACCTGACCCGCTGGAGAGAATCGCTGTTCATAGTATCTTGAGGTCTGGCTTCCAGTTATTCATGGTAAAATCTAGGCCATTCTCTGTCTGAGATTTGATGGAAAAAAAGAGAGATTTGGGCTTGATTTCTATTCAAGCAGCAAGTTCTGCACACATACCTAATGCTAAAAAGGGGGAAGAACTTGCAGATAAAAGCTTCATGGCATGGGACAAATGTTAGAAACCAAATACAAAGTGGAATAAAGATCCCAAGAGAACATTAAACATCTTCTGCATTCAGAAGATAGCTAGGTAAATTTCAGTAAGAATGAATGAAACTTCTATGTCTAGCAAGGTCTAAAAGACGATACACATTGCCCTTTGTTTGTGACATTCAGCAGGTCTTAATGGTTTTAGCTCTAGTGTAGGATATTAAACTCAAGAGCCACACAATGCTTGTACCACCATCAGAAACCACAAATATATAAAGAAGATGTACGAGATATTCACAGTGCAATCCTAGGCACACTTCATAAGGAGTAATCCCCACTGGGAATAGTGGCGTTTACTTCTGAGGAAAATGCATAGGATTGCACTGTTAGCTTAGAGTGTTAATATGCAGTAGCAAAGTCAATGTGGTAAACAATGTGGTAAAAGGCATGCTTGGTATTTCACAGGGAAGAATCAGCACTGGGTTCTTTTTCACTTATATCACTGCAAATGGTGAATTAACACTGCTGAAGTAAGTAGTGTAACTGAACTGTACAAGACCAGTACAGAATATAGGCACTATCTACAAAAGTAATGAATTGCTTCATTGCTGCAAGCTGTATAAGCTGCAAGGTGTATGCTCATTACGGGAAGGCTCCACAAGTGGGCCTGGGGAGTACATGTGTGTGGGGGGCAATGTATACACCCATGCTTGACCCTGAGGCAGGGAAGGCTCCTGAGGCAGGGGAGGAACCCCTGAGGCAGGGAGGCTCCACTGCTGTCACGGTTCCCAACCACTGCCTTGTAAGCACAGGCCAAGGGGGTGCTTACTGGCAAGGGTGGAGGAGCAGCAGTGGACTGTCTTCTTCTTCTTCCCCTAGTGCCACTTTACAATGCTGGGCGTCTTTTCCCTTGATCATGCATCAGGGAAAGGAAGAGGCCGGTCTGCTGCTTTGCCTGCTCACCACTGCTGCCTAGTACGCCTCCCCACTGGCCCCTGGGCTCCTGATGGCTTCTCCTTGTCACCTTCTTTTCCTGGTGCCATTTCACAAATCATCCTCCTGCTGATATCCCCCCCCCCACCATCACTGGGAAGCCATCCAGGGACCCAGAGCACAAAAGGGAGGCACACCAGGAGGCAATGGGGATCAGGTGGCAGCAGCATATCTGAACCCTCCTTCATGCGATTACCCATAACTATAGCTGTGGTGGTGTCACCTATCCAGTTCCTGGGCACTGTACCTGGCATGTGCTTTCCAAAGCACAGGAGAGAGTGTCATTGGGGTTCTCGCAGGGTTTTTCCCTCTGGACCCCCTCCCCAACTGAAACCAAGGATTCTGTAAATTAACTCTTAAAAACTATGTGCCTGCAGTCATTCCCTAAGCTCCACATCTAGCTCCCAGTGCAGATACTAACAATACATGTCTGTTGATCATCACTCAGTGACTGGGCCATCAAGGGATAGATTACATGCCACCAGTACTAAGAGTTGAGGGCTCAGCCTGGCTGGGTGGACCCTCTTGATGGGCATGGGTCTTTGACCAGTGGCCTATATGGCCAATCCTTGATGTCACCCCTGCTTTATTGCCAGTTGGTTGAAGGCAGCCCCCCTTGAATCCATACATTTTCAGGATGTTTCTGAATGCCTTAGAGCGCACTCCTATGTATGCTTACTCAGAACTAAGGCTGCAATCCTATGCACGCTTACCTGGGAGTAAGCACCATTGACTATAATGGGACTTACTTCTGAGTAGGCATGCATAGGATTGTGCTGTTGGTCCCATTATGCTCAATGGTGCTTACTCCACTGAGGTAAGTGTGTATAGGATTTCACCCTTATCCTCTTTGCCATTACACCACAGAAGTAGTTTCCTGGCCCTAAATGCCTTGAAGCATTGACCCATCCACCTCCCAGCATTATGAAATTTAGAGTGAAAATCTACACATTACTTACAGAATAGAAGTTGAGGGACAACTGACTTTCAAATGAACCGGAGCTGCCATTCTTCACATGAACTGTTGCCACTCTAAAAGAGGCAGAAAATGTCACATGACTGAATCATACACTGCTGAAAGTAGAGTTAGGTATATTCTAGACGACGGAGCATCTACCAATCAAGGCAGGGTTACCTTTGATCAAAGGCAGCATGGTTCACCAGGTAGTTTGCATGGTACGTGCATGTAAATGTATAGTTTACAGGCTGGCTCTTCACGATTACTGAACTGTCATTGGAGATGATGGAGTTATAGAAATGATAGATGGGATTTTTAAACTGTAACAGAAGAAAGACAGGGAGATCAATGTCTGCACCACAAAAGCAATTTCATGGTTTTAAATGTTCAGTTATTCAAGTCTAAATCATCTGAATCCTGGCAGAGTAGCCACATGGCTTCACCCATCACAATGAAGCAGGGACAGAAGAAGCAGAGAATGGTTCATATGACGTATGATCTTGCTGATACAAGTTCATACCCCATATGTGAGTTAGTCATTCATATCTTTTTGACAGTTTATATTTCTGGGACCGGCTCATACATTTACCCAGACTATGATCCTATCTGAATGGCGAAGCAGTAGGGCATAAGTCCCCCCTTCCACCATGCACCTAAGGGGGAAGAGTCACACAAACTGGGCATCCACACATATGGGCTTCTGCATGGATTACCTGCCTTACATGTTACCTTAGGTGCGATGGTGGGAGTGAGTGTTCTCCCTCTTCTTCACCATGCAAAGAGGACCGTTGGCTGAGTGAATGAGTGAAATAGCCTTAGGAGGCAAGTGATGGTTCCATATATATTACTAAGTGTCCTCTCTAAAGAGAAATCAGAAAAATATAACTGTTGAATTAGGTAACTGAAACTGGAGTTGTAGCTAAATGCTACATAAACACGTCAACTCCTAGGACTGCTGTTTCCAGTGCATTTTTTATTGCAATTTTTCTCAAAAGACTATTCAATGATTTTGTAAAGCAGCTGAATAAAACTGGAAAAATGTATATGCTCCAAAGTAGTAAGCAGACATTTATCCAGGTTCATATGCTAAGCTGGGCAAATATATGTAGGGGTTTCAAAATACCAGACTCACCACTCCAAATCAGCCTGCAAACTGCTAATAAGGCAAAATGTCTTTCTTTACTGTGCATAATTTACATTTGAGAACAACTTGATTATGGTCAGTATTACACAGTACTAAGGTGTGTATAATGCTCATTATTATAATCCAATCAGGAGTTATAATCACGTGATCATAATGTAGCCAATTACAGTAAATCACTTTTAATTTCCATAGTGCACTTTGTAAGACATAGGAGATGAAGAGAACCAGTCAGTCTATAAAACACTGCTTCTTTCAGGGATATTATTGAGTGTTTTCAAAGTTTTCAGCACTGTTCCAACGTAATATTAACTGTACAATAGAAATAAATATCCATAGAGGAACAATTACTAGAAGTGTGATGTTATCTGTCACAACTTACAACATAAATATGCAAATTTAGCAAAGTATAAACTGCCGGTATCAAATATCACCACTTTAGTCCAAAATTTCCAAGCAGTTGTAACGTAGTTTTGAGGGGTGAGAAGAAGACAGGCAAAGTATGAAGGTAGATCCATATCCTAGAGTGATGTGCATTTGACTTCTAACATGCATTCTAATGATTTGTTTATCTAAATCTTGAAGAGGTATGAGGCTGGAAAAGCGGACACAGATTGTTTTTCAAATGATAATTTCAAAGATGTAATAAAAGCAATGAGAATCGTTTTAGATAACCCACTGTATAAAAGTTCCACCAAATCTAGGGAAGGAATTATTTGTGTATTGTCTACTTACATCTGATTGAGTTCCACAGTATGATTTATTTTTGGGTGACAAATCTGGGATTGTAAACTGGTAGTATCCTGAATCATGGATCCCATTATAGCAAACCCCGCCAAGAGCCAGCTGATTAACTTCCCATCCGTAAGGACATTCAGGGATTCTAGTAATTATGGTTTTAGGGTAACAGTACACCAAAATGATATCTAAAAGTAAAAAAAAAACCAAAGGTGTTTTTTTAAACTATAGCAGTTATGGTTATGTGGTTATAAAGAAATGTTTCTTATTATTTCATATGTTTCAGACCTGGCTATTACACTAAAAATACAGTACACAGCTCAGATGAGTCCGGATTTAAATTCTCAGTACATACCACCAGTAGTTTCTTCACCCTAGAACTATGACCTCTCTTGATGTGAACTTTATTTTCTGGCATTTTTACAATAAAAAACGAGTTCTCACATAATAGTACCAAATGTAAGTACTTGAACCTACAATTTTAGTTTAATCTGATGCTATCTTTAATTATTTACCACTCTTCACTAACAGGGCATCTTTCCAGCTCTCCCCCCCCCCCCTATTGTTTAACACATCCCAGTGTTTTTTGTAATCTCTTAGAAGCACACATTTTCAGTGCACTTCCATTTTTTTCCACATTTCCCAACCCTCTAAAATTAGCTCTGCACAAAAGCAAAAAAACCCCCAAAAGTAGGAAAATTTGACATGACATGGTTTGACACCTGCCCCATTCCAGACTGGAAGACAGCAAATTTGTACGCTTCCTGTAACATCTACAGTTCTACATGGACTCATGGACATGAACTCAGATATGTTCCTAGTTAGTCTATAGTCTTACAGGCACATTATCATATGTGAGAAAGGCACTTCACATTGCAAAGAGGCTGACACAGATGCTTATGCCATTATGAATTACTGTATCTTAAGTATTTCCCACAATCTCCAAATTACATTCTGAAATGAACAAAAAGATGAACAGGACCACACATGACACATAGATCTACCAAATTCATCCGTACTACCAGTTCTTAGGTGTTTGCACTTCCAGTGCAGCTAGCTTCTCTGGACAACATACAATGATTGGGTGAGTAAAATAGACTGAAAACCGAAAGATGTGAATGCTCCCAATCATTTGCCCCGCATACCTCTCCATATATGAAATATATACTTAACTGGAATGTTCTATAACTCAAAAGCCCTAATCACATTCTACCTGAGTTCATATAGCAACAATCAATATGACTTAGGAGAAGATTTGAACCTGGGAAAGCTAAGTTGTCTACTTCTTGGCATTGGACGAAGTAGACCATTGCCTATGAAATCTCAGGCCACAATAAACTCGTTGGTCATTTTTAATTTATCACAGACCTCTCTGTTGCTTTTGCTCAGTCCAAACATCATTAGTTGCATTGGGTAAGCACTATCTCTCAGATTTGCTTCCCTTATGTGAAAAATGGGTGAATATGGCCGCAACCTTATACATGGGAGTAAATCCCATTGAACTCAATGGAACTTAGTTTTGAGTAGACATGAATAAGCTTGCACAGTTAGTCCTATTTAGTTGGGTTGTCAAAAAAGAAAAAAGAAAAAAACAAGCATCTGAAAACAATCACACTTAAATGCATATCAAGACTTGCTCATGTGTGATATGTATCACTGTTCATTTCTGTTTATCACTATCTCTAGTGATCTAGTGGAAATTCTTCAACTCTAGTGGCAAGATTACACATGTACAGTTTTGCAAGTACCGGCAGGCTGTGGCGAATATTTCTATATGACTACAACTTTCTGTAATATGTGTCCTTATTAAATACAGCCAGGTACTTTGAAGGTTATTGAATTGCAAGGGAGAAATATAGCTGGGGTGCAATGAAATTATTTTACCTGCTTTATTGGGATTGCACCGGGCTGCAATGCCTCGAGCCAAGATCACCCACAGAAGAAAAGCAACCATCATCATGTCTTCCAAGGATATATAAATACTAACAAACACAGAATTTGATTTTCCAAAATGCTTCCAGGACTTGAGAAGGATTCACTGCCTTACATGTATCAAGCCTGTCTGAGGTGCCTGTTAATTGCCAGCAGAAAATGAAACATGAAATTTGCCACCCATGTTGATTAATTGTTCAGTGTGATTCCAAAGTCAGACTACAAATACCTAGATCACTAATATTATACACATCACTCATTAGACAATGAGAAATCACAGATATTTTAGCATTATGGTCCATTTGTGCATTCTATAAGGCTTTAAAACTATATCATCTATTTAAAATATATTATAAATATTATTACTAATACATTTCTGTTCAAATCATGTGTTCATGTTCAGGAAGATGTCTAAAGAGCATCATACATACAGCACAGGAACAAGGTTGTCGATCAAGATGTTCATTCTCCCTATTCAAAATGAATGTGTGTATCTGCGACGCTTTTCCCAAGATGTCCTTTCAAATAACACCGGGTGGCATTATCTTTGCTTTATATAGGCCATCTTGTAAAAGGAGCTCTCAGCGTATTCAGCCTTGATTATCCCATGTGGCGAAAAGAGGTTGGATGGATAACAGGGTGGGTAATTCAGTTTTCCAAACCGAGAGTTTAGTTTCAGCCTTCTAATTCATGACTGTAGCTTTAGTTTTCTCATATCGAGAACATGACTTTTCGAAAGATATGTGTTATTTGTCATGTAGCATCTTAAGAGAATCCTGATTTTTGTGACAGATTCTGTGTTATCACCTCGTTAAAGTGGCCCTCCAATTAATGGAAGTGGCTTTTTAGCCATGACATCTTCAAGCAGTAGTAAAATGTAGCACTGTTTTTGATCCTTTTAATTTTTATTTTGGAAACACCTGGCTGACCAAGTTTCAAGTGCAATTCTGCAACCATTCAATTTAAAAATGTACGTGCTGTTTTAAAAATGAAACCTTAGGTAGTCCAAACCTTTATGGCAAATTTCATCATTTTTTAAAGGAGCCTCTGAATTGCCTACTAAAAGATACCTCTCATAAAAGAGTATCTGCAAAGAAAGGTCACCAGAAATATTTCTTTATGATTTTAACCCATTTTGATTAAAGCCAATAATTGTTAAAGGAAACAAATTGCCCAAAGTCTCATCATAAGTGAGTGGCTTTTAGGCACATGATACCCTTTCTAAGGTTAAAGGTACTAATCAGACTGAAGTCCACAATGCCATTTCTGGTACAGTGCAGAGTTGTCCGTAGATGTTTTATTTGCATAAGAAACAAAAACGGCACAAAATGTACTTAGGTGAAACAGCATTTGATATCTGCATTGATACAAGGTTAGGGCCCAGGGGAGGCTTGTATTTCTTCAAGTAATTGCATATAAAAAAGAGCATTCATTAAACAGCAAATTATACTGCAAATGCTAATTGCACGCCCCAAGAGCCCACCTTTAGATTAAGCCAATTGCAAAACCTTAACTATGGGAGGAATGATCTCCACTCCACCAAAAGTGAATAAATGGATTCTTGTGATCCCAGTCTGTCAAAACTTTTGGAGAAATAGTTTTTTCTGTTTCTCTTCTCTGTATTCAGAGAGCAGTGCTATCATTAGCTATAAGATGGCAGCTGGAGTGTACTGGGAATTACAGTATTTTGAAATGACATGAATAATACTTTGCATCTGTATGCTTCACATGTACTGTACTATCTTGATGTAGCCCATACAACCACCACCATGCAGTTAAATATTATTCCCATATCACAGCTGGGACAGAGAAGGTATGGCTTGCCTAAGGCAACCTATTAAGTTCATGGCACAGATGAGATTCAGGCCCCAATAGGGCCTTGTGCTGCTGAAACTAGTGTTCTGGCAGTGTAAGGTCCTTTACGGCTGTCGCAAAAGGCGATACACAATTTTGTGAAGACAGAACACTGCTGATAGTGGTGAGTGGCTGCAGCTGCACACCAGAAGCCTTGGAATGACAGCGCCAGTAAGTCAGCCTAGGGGAGGAACAAGACGGGGAGGAAGGGGTGGAGATTAGGGTGGGGATGGGGGACTGAGGCCGGGAACAGGGTGGTATTGATGACAGTGGTGCTGCCAATAGCCTATCCTTCATCCTGGGCAGATCAACCTGCCTTCCCAGGTACACTCAGACCTACACCAGCTAAATTGCTGAGTAGACCCAGTGGTACAGTGAGGGCTTGCCCCTTGGCAAAGGAACAAATGTTCCCTTAACAAGAGGAGACGTCTGGAACTGTCCCCTTCTGCAAGATGCAGCACGTGCTCCAGTGGCACGTCTGTATTGGCGTGGCTGAGGGGATTTAGGTTGAATTGGGTTGCCCAGACCACGAAGTCTTGAGTCGCAGCTCAGTCTCTTACTGCGTAATCATATGCATATCTACTCAAAAGTAAGTCCCATTGTGTCTAGTGGGCTTACTCCCAGGAAAATGTGTATAGGATTATAGCCTTACAGGCCAATTTTACCTAACTCCTGGCGCCACATTCTGCTAGCCTGGTGAGTCAACTCGGACCTATGCAAGTGATATTTCTGGTGCAGGTTCGTATTGACCTGTGAAGGTGGATCAGGCCTAGGAAGGAGGTTAGGATTTGGACATCGCTGCTGCCAAACCAACCCTATTCGCGGACCCAATCCACCTACCTTCCGTCATCTCCCTGTTCCGCCCACCCCGCCCCCATTCTGCCCTCCCTTACCCCCTCCTGCCTTCTCTGCCATTCTACCTGTGTTGGTAGGCCTTCTCGGGTCTGCTGGTGTGCACGAGGAGGCTCTGGCCTCCCCCCACTGGTGCTCTGGCAGTGCGCGACTTCGCGTGTTGCCGGAATGCCTTTTGTGACTGCCATAGGGCAGTTTATGCTGGCGGAACACTTGTGTTCAACATTTTCACCTCCTTCACCCCCAAATGAACATTTCCTATTTCAGTCAATGGTAAACAAGCAAAGTCAGGTTGTCTATAAGGCTCAATAAGTTCAATTTTCCTACTAATTGGAGGTGTGGATGAAGGCTGGTTCCTGTTACTCACTGGTGAAGAAATGTACTTTGTTCATGCTTAGAGGCACTTTCCTCTTTTTCATTATTTTTTCTTGTGTTGAAAGTAGTGTCCTGATGTTCCAGAATGAAGCTTTGCTCAAATGATAGCTTGACAATGGAGGTTTGCCAAAGCTACATGAGCCAAAGGGGTGTCTTCAGTTATGCTCTGTATTGCTGTCTCACAGTCTAATTTCCAGCCATTTCCAGCCCCTGTGCCGTAGACCATGGATACTGCATTTCTTTACCTGAAAGCCATCAAACAAGGACAATTTGGCTGGCTAGAGCAATCAATGGAGAAAGGCTCTTTTCGTTTGTCCGAATAAGGAGACGGTATTATGAGGCTGCTGCCGCTGCCGCCGCCATATCTATGGCAGCCTTCCAGTGCCACTGGGAGAGTGTCCAGCAAAGAAAAATAACAAGAGCAAGGGCTTTGATGCCAGGGCTGACTGCCAACCTGGGAAAAAACTGTCAGATTAATGAATGGCACAAAGGGCCCATTTTCCCTTCTTTTCTCCTGCACTAAACATTCTTTCTCACTGCTATAAGAGCAGGGGCTGCTGTAGAGGCAGAAAGAATGAAAAGGCTTATAAGTGTTTTTGCATGCAAATGGAGCTAGGTGGTGCCACTGGCTGGCATGCTTGCCAAATACTACTTAACAAATGAAATCTCGTGATATGCCAATAAGCATCTTGTGCCTGATGACATTATGCATGTATGGGGAAAACAACTCTAAGGGCCCAATCCTAACTCCCGCCAACCCATAGCATGCAGCGAGGCTGATGGAGCACACACTTGATGCTGGGGGGGGGGAGGTTGTCAACCAGACATCCCAGGAGAGGCGAGGACGTCCCAAGAGAGGAGAAAGAGAAAAATCTTTCTTACTTACCTCCCTGTAGACCAACTGGCCTTCAATGGCTCTCCTCGGACCTACACCAGCTATTTAGCTGGCGTAGGTCTGAGGAGATTCAGGGGGTGAGTCTGGGCTGGGAAGCTGCATCCCCTCTAAGAGATCCATGCCAGTGCACGAACCCCGTTTACAACTGCGTGGTGTTGCAACGAGTTGTAAGGCTGCCTCCAGATGTCCAGCGATTATGTCATCACTCATCACATCATCGCTGAGCTTCTGGGTTGCTGAACTTCCAAGTTGCCAAGTTGGACAGTGCGGAGCTTGGCTGTGATGTGCACAGCTACACCACTGCACACCTTAGCGGGAAGAGTGCTTGGAAGGTGGCGACAAGATCTCAGATTGTGCAGCTGCTGCTACCTTCCCCCTACTGCCTCCGGCCCAGGGCACTCCCCACCTCGTTCTGCTCCAAATCCTCCCTGAACTGCCCCCAAACTGTCCCCACTGCCAACCTACCTACTCCAGCGGACAGGGATGTTCTGTGGGCCGCTGGCACCCACGTGTGGCCTACGGCGACCTGCCTGGCATGCCAGGCCAGTAGAATAATGCCATGACGTTTTCTCTGTTGTGCTAGGACTTACAGTGGTAAATTGCGAGAACTGCCCATATAAGGCCCTGATAGGACTGAGCCGTAAAGTAGGTATGTTCAGTTCTGATTTTCTCATCCTCTGTAGTAAAATATCTTGAAGCTCTTTGGGTATATACTGAGCAATCTGTAATTCATGTATATGAACATAAGAACATAAGAAGAGCCCTGCTGGATCAGGCCAAAAGCCCATCTAGTCCAGCTTCCTGTGTCACACAGTGGCCCCACCAGATGCCTCAGGGAGCACACGAGACAACAAGATACCTGTGTCCAGTCGCCACTCCCTTGCACCTGGCACAGAGAAAACCCACAATGAAATGGAAATGAATGACCCATCCTGGACCACATGTTTTCCCAGATATAGAATGCTGTCGAGCAGGACAAGGGGGGACCAGAGGTTTTTACCAACCTCCTTCTCTGGGATGGCCTAGCTATAACTCCTTAAAAACTACAACTACCCATAAAGACAGACAGACAGACAGACAGACAGACAGACAGACAGACAGACAGACAGACAGACAGACAGACGATTATCCCACTGTACAGTTGGATTTGAATCAGGTAAGTAGGGGCTGCCTCAACTTACTATCAAGAAATGTTCCAGTCTTTCCAGGAACCAGGAATGGCGTGACCTGGGTCCTTAGCCTCTACATCAGGGGTTCTCAACTTTTGGAGACCCGGGTACCCCCTATCACGGTCCAATTTTCTGAAGTACCCCTGCTAATTAATTGGATTAATCAATTAATTAATTAGCTAATTAATCATTAAATGAAAAAGTACTAAAACAATTTTAAATGTGAAAAATGTCTTAACTCTGTGTGTGTGTGTGTGTGTGTGTGTGTGTGTGTGTGTGTGTGTGTGTGAGAGAGAGAGAGAGAGAGAGAGACAGACAGACAGACAGACAGACAGACAGAGGGATTGCATTTAAGTTCTAATTAACAAGTAATTAACTACTGATTGATGCTGATAAGGGGCAGGCTCTGGCGTACCCCCTGCCATCGGTCCGCGTACCCCTAGGAGTACTCGTACGACAGGTTGAGAACCCCTGCTCTACACCACCACCACCACCACCACACAGAGGCGAGGCTAGCGGCTATGCTGCCCGGAGCTAGGGGGTGTTTGCCGCCCTGAGGGTGGCCAACACCCCCCTAGCTCCGAGCAGCATAACCGCCCTGAAGGATTTTTCCGCCCCCCGCCCTCTCGCTGCCTCCCTCCCGGCTTACTGCTCCCTCTGGGTCTGCGTGACTCCGGAGGCCGGGAGATAGCGTCCGCCCGTCATGCCGGCTCGGCCCCTACTGCCCAGGCCTTAGCCGGCGATTTCGCACATGCATACAATGCATCGCCGTTGTACGCATGTGCGAAATCGCCGACTAAGGCCTGGGCAGTAGGGGCCGAGCCGCATGACGGGCGGACGCTCTCTCCCGGCCTCCGGAGCCGCGCGGAGCCTCCAGGGGCCGGTTGGGCGGCCTCCCGCTGCCCTGTATCGCCTGCCGTGTAGCTGGAATTTCCAGCTACACGGCGGGCGAGACAGGGTGGGAGGGCGGAAACTCAGGGCGGCGCGGTGTTCCGCCCCAGCCTGAGTTGCCGCCTGGAGCCATTGCTCCGTCCGCTCCGCCCTAGATACGGCACCGCCACCACAACAATAAAATAGCAGCCACTTACCATTCTCCTCGTGTAATTGCTTCAATTGCAGAAATGCAGAGCTTCCGGTTTGATTTAAAGGGACAGAGCAAATGAAGGAGCTCCTTCCTTTGCGTGGTCCCTGAAAATCAAACCAGAAGTTCTGCATTTCCACATTTGCGCCAGGAGCAAGGTGTGTGATTCACTTTCTGCTCACTTTTAGCAGATGGAAAGCAGATCATTTCAAGTTGCATCCGTGGCAGCCTGGATGATGGAGGTGGCAGACTTGGGGTGAGCTGCTCTCTCACCCCTTCAATCTGCAACCCACATCAGACATCACCTATGGGCTGCTCCTGCTTGTAACCTAGTTCTTTTGTCTGCTGCTGTAGCCAGAGCAATTTTGCCAGTAGCTTGAAAGACCCGAGCAGCTTAGGCAACCAGGGCAGGCCTCAAACACGGAAACAAAATATGGTACAGCAGTACCAATGTCAGGTTTATTAGCAAACTGAAGAAGTCATAATGCTGTTGCAATGGCAACTCTCCCCTCTCACATATGAAGGCAGGGAGAAGCTTCAGCATGCTCCACATAGTCACTTCCTGATGCTCAAGAAGCTGGAAGTAACACAGCCACAGCCCAAACCTATCCAATCCTCATGACTGTTGCCCAGGATGTGCCAGCTGAGCAGGGCCAAGGAGGTTATTGCAACACACTACCTGGCTCTAGTCTATACGGTTTCTTTGCCTGACGTGACGGGTTGCATAGGCTGGGATGGCAGCTCCGAGGCCGCTGAGCTCAGTAGGAACAAAGTGCTGAAGTCTACAAGGAAACTGTGGTCTGTGCCTTTCCTTCCTTTGTACCCAAGGGAAGCCAATCAGGTAATACCTTCCCCTTTCACCCTCAAGCCATTCCATAGTGTAAATATCTTTTAGGCAGGAGAGAAGCCCAGGTAAGGGATGTCCTAAGAGATATAACAGAAGTGCTGCTGCACAAGTGCAATCCCTTCCCCTTCTAACTACCAACTACGCACAAAGGGAGACAAAAATATTCTTGATGAAGACATTTGCTGGCACTTGGATTTTCAAAAATCAAAGGAAGTGATAGCATCTCAGGTACTTGTTCAGATCTATACTGTTACTAGGCATACTTTTTGTTACATCATTATTATATCACCCAATAGGAAAGCTAATCAGATGAGTTTTAGTTGATTAATTAATCTATTACATTTGCATACGAGTACAAATAATAATTCTAAACTAACAGCAGAATCCTATCTGCTGGCCTTTGCCAGTGGAACATGCGTTCAGCGGGCTGAAGTGCCAGGATCCAGGCGGAAGTGTGCGTGCTTGCCAGTTGTGAAGACGCTGCCCACCAGTGTCAGGAGAGTTGGCACTGGGGCAGGTGATGGGAGGGAGTAAGAGGAACGGGGACATTCCTGAATGTGATGGGGGGGGGAACGAAGAGGAACCAGGGGCAGGAAGAAGGCAGGAGAGGTGGATTGAGTGTTAATGGCACATACTGGATCTTATCCCCTCTTTGTAAAACTTCCCTCATTCCTCTCCTTGAACATATACCAGTGATGGCGAACCATTTGGGTATGGTGAACCATTTGGGCTTGGTGTGTCAAAATTTTTGAAAATGCCTAACTTGACTCTGCTGGTGTGTCTCCCCCCAGAGGTGAAACTAGACTGGAGCGGAGGCAAGTAGTTCTGCAAGACTCCGTTACACCGGAGTCAGCGACCCCTCCCCTTTGCGGTTGGAGCCATTCCGGCAGCGACACGGGAGTGTCCTGCGTGTTGCCATTGCTCCAACAGCAAGGGGGAGGGGCCGTGACTCCGGTGTAACGGAGTCTTGCAGAACTACTTGCCTCCGCTCCAGTCTAGCTACGCCACTGTCTCCCCCCCCATAACTTTTAATAATACTTTGACTATTGCTACTTTTCATAGTAATTTTGAATTGAACTGAACTGAAAACAACTATAGAACACATTGCATTTTATTTAACATCAATTAGTGACTTTTTTGTTGCCGAGTTTTACTAGATAATAATTTGAAAGAGGTCTGCCAAAATCCCTGTCCTAAATGATTAAGACAAGCCTGTAAAACCTGCGAAAATGTAAGGTGTGTCGGGGCCCTGGGGGAAATGCTGGCGTGTCACCCAAAATGACCTCGCATGTCACCTGTGACATGCGTGTCATAGGTTCGCCATCATAATAGGCAGTGTATGTCTGAGGAGACCCACTGGCGATTGGGCAGCCTACCAGGAGGTAAGTACAAAATATCCTTACTTACCTCCTGCAGGCCATCCAGTCACCCCCCTCCACTGTGGGATGCAGTGTGCACCTTTTTGCGCAGCTGCATTGGCACTGGTGGCAGAGGACAGGTGAATGATCTTACTTTCCTTAGATGATGAACATGTATTATAGGAGACATCATCTGAGAAGGGGCTTTCCTTCTAGGGTGAGAGAGAAGGGTGAATACCTGTTTCAAGGAGGCACTTTTTACTTGCAGTTTTTGTAAGTGTATTCATTTAAAAGAAATTCTACTTCCCAACTAAATCGGGATCAAAAGTTTTAAAAAACATTTATTTATTTATTTAAAGAATTTGTAGCCCGCCTTTCTCCCGAGGGCACTCAAGGCGGCTTATAACATATTAAAATACATATAAACACATTAAAATAATAATAAACACATTAAAATAATTAATTAAAACAATTTAAGTTAAAATAAACAACCCCAGTGGATCACCTGCATTTAGATGTTAAAAACCACTTGTTAAAAGGTCAGCCCACCATGTCAGACATTAAAAGCAGTCCTAAATAAAAACGTCTTAAGGCCCTGCCGAAAGGCCTCTAAAGAGGGAGTCATTCTTAATTCCAGGGGGAGGGAATTCCATAATTGGGGCGCCACAGCCGGGAAGGCCCTATTCCGCGCCGCCATCCCCCTCACTTCTGTCAATGGCGGCACGGTCAACAGGGCCCCCCCGATGACCTCAGAGTACGGGTCGGATTATAAGGAAGGAGGCGGTCCCTCAAATACCCTGGACCCGAGCCGTTAAGGGCTTTAATGGCATTAATCTAATGGAGTTATTGATTAACAGCCCAATCCTATCCTTCTCCCCCACTGGTGCAGCCAGTGGGAGAGAGCAGAACAGGAGGCTTTGGAAGGGAGAAGGATAGGATTGGGCTGTAAAGGCTATATAGCCCTAATTGTAGAGTCGTTTCCAAGTAACAGTTCTTCCAGGTAACTTCAATCTTGTTTACACAAGGTTCAGGATAGGGAGGAAGCTGATGTTCATGTGATATAAACTGCACTGAGAAGCTTTTAAAAAAAGAAGCAAGCCTATGACCTTGACACATTTGAATGGTGCACCACCGTGACTTGCCAGAGAGCGGTGCCATGGCCTTGTGCTGGGGATCTCGGAGAACCTTTCAAAAAGCACAATAACTGAAGCATATTTTAGCATTCATGGCTTTTTGATTTGCAACACAGCCTTCAGCACAGAAGACACCAGTTATTCTTTGAAATAGCTTCTCTAAATATTTTTGTTCGCTGCTCTGGAGAAAAGAAAAAAAAGTCCTCTGCATTCATCTCCTTAAATCAGCTTTCTTATGAACTGCAAACATTCACCTTTGCACTCTTTCAAAAAATGGCTACCGATTAGACTGAAAACGCCAAGTTTTCCCAAGGCACACTATCCTACTAAACCGTTTCCCCAGACCTACTTTCCTTGACACACTGTAACCATTATCCTTCTCTTGCCCCAGTTTTTGAAAGTTTGTGATTTTTAGCTTGCTGATAACATCCAGAATGAGACAGTCTCTCATTGTTTTGGGGCCTGATACATTTATTATGTGTTTGCCTTCTTTTGTGAAATCACACATCATATCTATCAGTGGCAATCAGAAGTAAAGCAGCTTTTGTTTGGCTTATTTTGCACTCCTTCCTTCTTCCCTTTTTAATTGTCTCTTCCTTTACAAAAGGACTTCCATTCAGCTTTTTCCCCTCCTGAGAGTTAAAACACTTAAGGACTTTATTCCATTGGTTTCTTCATTCTGAGAAGGCGGACTCTAACCTTATACTGCGTATCAGGCACTTGTTACACATTTTACATATTAAGGTGCAAAAGATGGAAAGCAAGTATCAGCCCAAATCCTAGGAGCTCTACAACAGTGCAACAAGCATGGTTCCAAAGACCACTTTCAGCCTTCTCACGGCCCAATCCTAAGTGCGCCGCCCAATGGTGGCTCGCCTCCCACACTGGTGCTGACTGCCGTAATTGCAAAAGCCTCCCCGACAGAGCGTTGATCAGTGCACTGCCGGGGACGCCGGCGGGAAGGCCTCAGTCTTTTTAGACGTGCTGAAGGTCATCCAGACACAAGTCGGGAAAGGTAAGCCGTGGCTCCGGGAAGGCAGGGGGATGATATGGAGGGGAGAAGCCATTGCGGAAGGCCCACACCAGATCCTACCCCCTTCCCTGCAGCCTCCCCGCCCCTTCTCTCTCAGCAGATTTACACTAGCAAAATTGCTAGCATAGGTCTGAAGAGACCCATTGTGAGCCATGAGGCTTACGCAGGGGTAAACATCCCCCCTTTCCCTGTGGAAGCCTCCCAGTCCCATTCTCCGCACAAGATGCAGCGGCTGCCATTTTGGCACTGCTGCATTGGCGGGTGTGTGTGTGTAAAGGTTAGGATTGGGCTCTCAATCTCTCCTGCATTGACTGAACATGAGAAAGGGGAACTGACTCCATGCCGGTTGGCACCAACTCTTGACATCAACACCATCATGGGTCCTTGAGTCTGCAAATTTGGCTTTCATGAGAAAAGGGCCTAATGACAGTATTTCGCTTGAATAGAAACCCTGATCATCCAGACTGAGATCCAAACCACACAATGTTAAATCAGTCACTACAAGATGAGCTTGATGATGATGATGATGAATACTTATATATTATTTAATTACTTATTTAAATAATTTATACCCCGCCTTTCTCCCAGCAAGGGCACTCAAGGTGGCTTACAATAAAAACATTAAAATACATATATACATTAAAATAATTAAAAACAAATAATTAAAACAATTAAAACAAACAACCCCAGTGGGTCACCTATATTTACATTTGTTAAAAGCCAGTTGTTAAAAAGCCAGCCCACCATGTCACACATCAAATGCTAACCTGAATAAAAACGTCTTAAGGCCCCGCCGAAAGGTCTCTAAAGAGGGAGCCGTTCTTAATTCCAGGGGGAGGGAATTCCATAATTGGGGCGCCACTGCCGAGAAGGCCCTATTCCGTGCCGCCATCCCCCTCACCTCCGTCAATGGCGGCACGGTTAACAGCCCCCCCCCCCTGTTAGACTCAGAGTACTGGTCGGATTATAAGGAAGGAGGCGGTCCCTCAAATACCCTGGACCCGAGCTGTTAAGGGCTCGGGTCGGCAGCCAGTGTAGCCGCCGAAGCAACGGTCCGACTGAGTCGAACCGACAGGCCCCAGCAACCACCCGGGCCGCCGCATTCTGCACTAGTTGCAGTTTCCGAACAGTCTTCAAAGGCAGCCCCACGTAGAGCGCACTGCAGTAATCTAGTCTAGATGTCACTAGGGCATGGGTCACTGTGGCCAGGTCTGCACGATCCAAGTACGGTCGCAGCTGGTGCACCAGCCGAAGCTGGGCAAAAGCCCCCCTGGCCACAGCCGCCACCTGGGAATCCAGGAGCAGCTGTGCATCCAGGAGAACCCCAAGCTGCGGACCTGCTCCTTCAGAGGGAGTACAACCCCATTCAGAGCAGGACGATGATCCAATACCTGAGTCGTAGACTTCTGAACCAGAAGAACTTATCAGGATTTAATTTCAGCTTGTTTGCCCCCATCCAGCTCCCAATTGTTTTAATTGTTTTAATTATGTGTTTTTAATTACTGTATTGTCCCGAGTATAAGACGCACCTGATTATAAGACGCACCCTTAAAGTTTGGTGCTATTAAAAAAAATTTATTAAATCACTGGCATTAAATTGCAACAGTCTGATTATAAGACACACCCCTAGTTTAAAAACTTAAATTAGGAGAAAAAAGTGAGTCTTATACTCAGACCAATACGGTATTTTAATGTACATGTTTATTTTAATGTTGTAAGCTGCCTTGGGTGCCCTCGCTGGGAGAAAGGCGGGATACAAATTCTTTAAATAAATAAATAAATAAATAAATAAACTGCCTCCAGACAACGATTCAGGACATTGACCACCCCCTTGGAGTCGGGTGGAAAGGAGAGAAAGAGTTGGGTGTCATCAGCATACTGATGACTCCCTACCCCAAATCCCCGGATGACCTCTCCCAGCGGCTCATATAGATATTAAACAGCATGGGGGATAGAATTGACCCTTGTGGCACCCCACACCTCAAGGGCAAGGGTGCCGAACAAACATCCCCCAGCACCACCTTCTGGGATCTATCAGTCAGGAAGGAGCGGAACCACCTCAGAACGGTGCCTCCAAGCCCCAACCCAGCCAACCGACCCAGAACGACACCATGGTCAATGGTGTCAAAAGCCAACGAGAAGTCCAGCAGGACCAACAGGGACGCACTCCCCCTGTCCAGTCCCCGGCGCAGGTCATCCACCAAGGCGACCAAGGCCATCTCTGTCCTGAATCCCGGCCTGAAGCCAGACTGGAATGGATCCAGATAATCAGCTTCCTCCAAGACCCTCTGGAGCTGAGACGCCACTACCCGCTCGATCACCTTGCCCAGAAACGCGATATTTGAGACTGGCCGGAAGTTGTTCAAAATAGTGAGGTCCAAGGAGGGTTTCTTCAGGAGGGGGTGCACCACTGCCTGCTTCAAAGATGGCGGCACCACCCCGTCCCTTAGAGATGAATTTACCACCCTCCCCGTCCACTTGGCCAGCCCAGCCCGGGCAGATCTAATCAGCCATGCCGGACAAGAGTCAAGCGGGCAAGCAGACGGTCCCACGCTCCAAAGAATCCTGTCCACATCCTCAGGTTCTACAAGCTGAAAAGAATCCCAGGAAGAAGGACAGACAGGTGCCTCAGGGACATCATTAGATACTCCTAACGCGGTGTCCAAGTCATGCTGAATCCAATCGACTTTCTCCACGAAGTGCTTTGCAAACTCATCACAGTGAGCCACCGTGTGTTCTGCCCCATCTACTGGGGGGGCCAGATGGAGCAGGCCCCAGACTACACGGAAAAGCTCAGCTGGACGGTTCTCCGCACATGTGATGCTGGCAGAAAAGAAAGCCCTCTTAGCTGTCGCCACCGCCACGAAATAGGCTCTGAAGTGAACTCTAGCCCGTGCCCGGTCGGAGTCAGCACAAGTTTTCCGCCACCATCACTCTAGGCATCTGCCCTGCCGCTTCATTGTCCTTAGCCCCTCAGTAAACCAAGGGGCCGCTCTGACTCTGCGGCTTGGTCGAGGACGCTCAGGAGCGATCAGATCCAGAGCCCTGGTCATTTCCCTATTCCAGAGGTCAACCAGGGCGCTAGGTGAGTCACCGACTCTGGCAACAGGAAAGTCCCCCAGAGCCCTCAGGAATCCATCTGGATCCATCATCCTCTGGGGGTGGACCATAGAATGAGGTCCCCCACCACTGCAGAGGTGACAAGCCGCAATAAGCCTAAATCCCACCAGGAAGTGATCTGTCCATGACAAAGGAGTGATGTTAATTTCCTCCACATCCAGATCACCATCCACCTGTCCAGCAGTAAACACCAGGTCCAGCGTGTGTCCCACATCGTGCGTCGGGGCAGATATTCTCTGAGACAGACCCATGGTTGCCATGGCAGCCATGAAGTCCTGAGCCGCAGCTGTCCTCGGGGCCTCAGCGTGGACATTAAAGTCCCCCAACACCAATAGGCGAGGGCACTCCAATGCCAACGCCGAGATCACCCCGGTCAGCTCAGGCAGGGAGACTGTTGGGCAGCATGGTGGGCGGTACACCAACAGAATCCCTATTCTGTCTCACCCTTCCAACACGACATGGAGGCACTCAAACCCAGTGGACCGCGGGACAGGATACCCAGTGAGATGGATGGTATTACGATAGACTATTGCAACTCCACCTCCCAGCCCTTGTAGTCGTGGCTGCTGCAATACCCGGAAACCTGGCGGGCACAACTGGGCGAGACGTACCCCTCCCGCTTACCATGGAAGTGGAAGACTTATATACCGCTTACCGTGGAAGTGAACTGAAAGTTCACTTTTATCTTTAAAAGTCTTTTTATCTTTAAAAATTAGCTCAGATCTGGGCTGGAAGTGTGCGGGTGAAATAAGAGGGTAGGAGTTTTCCCTGCATCATTATTGCACCAAAGCTTGTCCCAAAAGTGTCTATTTGCCTCAAAGTAGATGTTTATGGTGAATTGCCACTTCAAATAGCTTAGGGGATGCACGGGGTGGGGGTTAGTTCCCTCTTGCCACAGGCCACACTTCCAGGTTGGATCACACTCCTGCATATAAATTTTAACTATAAAAAGGCCACTTCTTGTCAACTTCTCAAACCCATCTTGTAAAGATATGTTTAAGGTCATGCTCAAGATGAGAAACCTGAGCCTGAGAAGAGGCCTTTTGTTTCCCCAACTTTATTTCCCACTGGATGCCTGCCCTTGACATTTGTTCCTCCATATCCCCTCAGCCTACCCAGTGTTCTGTTCTCTTAGGGCCAAACTAGATGCACACCTCACCCTTTCCCTTTTTTTTTTTTTTTTTTTTACAATACTGCTGGGAAGGTACTTGAAACAGAAGAAACCACAGAAGGGGTTAGAGGGCCTTGAGCACTTTGACCTGTTGCTGTTCTGAATCTGATCGCACACTCCAATGCTATTTTAAATTGGGGGGGGGGGAAGCATCTACAGAAAGCCAATGGAAACATTTTTCTATTTATATTTAATAGTGTGTGTGTGGGGGTGGTGGGGGTGGTGGTGGTGGTTGACCACAAGCAGAACTGCCACAGTAGCAAAAGGCTAAAGCTTCACTCAATGGGGTTTCACCCCGAGTTGGGCACCCACTCAGCAGTATTGTACAAAAAGACAAGAAAAAACCCTGGCAAGTGTGCATTTAGGCTGGCCATAAAATAGCTTCCTTTTAGTCTCCCTTCTCCCCTGCAGTCTCTTATGCTTGGAACTACTTCCCAGAACTCCAATATGGTGCCAACAGTCTCTCTTCTTCCACACCCTTTCTCAGAACTTACCTCTTTGGTGAAGGCTTTGGCTTAATCTTCTACTGTCTATTCCCAGCCACGATTTCAACACCTGTTGCCCACGCCCCTGCTTTCCTTCTTTTCTTCTTTTGTACTGTGGTCTTTCCACTTTGGTCCTGTCAATATTTAGATTACAAACAAAGATTTGAAGCAGGGAGCTGTGATTTTTGTTATGTATAATCTTTGTTATAGAGATCCATCGGTGCCCATGTAATTTTATAATTACATGGGCACCGATGGATCTCTATAACAAAGATACTGATAATAAATAAGAGTTTTAGTGAGCATCTAAAGGTAGCCTTCTGGATGTCCTTCCAAGGCAGAGTTTGCAGCATGACTACCAGAAATGGTGTCATGGTACATTTTGAAGTACAGGAGTTTGTCCTGGCGTTCTTGATACCCACATCCCATTAAGGCTATACAAAAAGTAAATAAATAAAAATTAACTTTAGAGTTCTTCATTTTCTTCTCATGCCATTTATTCCTACTTTGAAACTTATTCTAATTCATTTAAACATCTATCTCATCTCATTCCCAAACTCTTGGAGGGGGTGCAATAGTTTAAAAACCAATGTATACAAACTGAAAAATTGATGAAAAAATATCCCAGATAAATGTGAATGGTATATTGTGCTAGTCTAATACATATTTACTCAGAAGTCAATCCTGCTGTGTTCAATAGGATTTACTCCCAGATACATTTGCACAGGACTGTAGCCTTAATGTAACATGAACTATATGCTATCTGTCAGGCAGCCCTTGAGAAAACTGATGAACTACTAGACATTAACATGCCCCTGGGCAAATTAATAATTAATATATATATAAAATTATTATTAATAATAATTAATTAATTAATATGCCCCTGGGCAAATTTCCCAGTTTGCCTCCTGCTTAGCCCGATCCTAAAGGTTTTTAAATCCAGAGGCTGGTCCAGTGAGACTCTGCTTTTTCAAGTTTGGAAGATAACCAAGGAGAGCCAGACCACAATATATATCTGAAGGTGTAAGATTGATTGATATACACAAGTAAGAGAAGCATATATACAGAGACCATTGTAGGTAAAAGAAAGCATACATATGGAGTAGAAAATAGAAAACAAAACATCAACAGCAGCAGACTCCAATGGGGCAAATTCTGGGGCATGCCCCTGCAGTACCTTGTGCACGGGTGAAATCCAAAGGGTGCTGGCATTTCTGAGCTTTACATACCGACTCTCAGAGAATTTTCAAGAACCTGTGAGAAGCTTATGGTCCAATCCTATTCGGGCCTCACGCCGCCAGAACGAGCGTTCCTGTGGCTTAAGGTGCTTTCCAGCTGTTGCAAAAGGCAACACGCTTGCCGCCACCAGCGGTGAATGGCCAGCTTCATGCGCCAGTGGACGATGGACATCTGCTGACACTGGCAAGTGTGTGCAGAGGGTGGGAGGGAGAGAGGAAGAACGGGGTGGCGATGCGGCAGGGAGCAGATCAGTATCAGAAAGGGGGCAGTTTTAGCGGCAACGGAGTATGCTGAAACCTAACCCCCTTCCTAGCTAACCCCCTTCCTAGCCAATCTCCCAACCCAGGTCCACATGGAATTGCGCCAGCAATATCGCTGGTGCAGGTCTGAGTAGACCCAGTGGGCTGGCACGGGCTCACCCTGGGATAAAGGAACAAATGTTCTCTTACCCCGAGGAGGCCTCAACTCCATGGTGGGATGCAGTGGGTGCCTCATTGGTGCTGCTGCTACATCATCGCAAGTCAGTTGTGGTGGATCGGGCTGTCTGTATCTAATACAAAAAACTTATACTCTTTCTCATGCACGTGGGTCTCTTCACTCTTGCCTTATCTAAACTATGCACTAATTTCTCTGACACCAGACACAAAATTTTCCAGGTATGGACTGAATGCCACAATGGCTCAAAAGCAGCTATATATTCCTGTAAATGCGTAAACAGAATTATAATATAACAGTACCTAAAAAGGGAATCTGAATTAAAATCAGAATTAGAATGCAATCTGAGCCCAAGCATGTGAAACAATCAGCACAGGAGAAACAATTTAGTATATCTGAAGAGGAATTGTAAAAATAAATAGCCAAAATTGAGGTTAATTAGGTATCCACAGTTGAGCTGCCTGTTACATTAAGAGCTGAACAATGCCAGATTTTTTTTTCTTGGTTTAGTAAATCAAGATGACTGTAGCAATGGATTTGAGCACTTGAGCTGATTCAGAGGATTAATCACTTTTATCGTTGCCTGCAGTGTCATTTAAAGCTGTTCCTGAACATGCATTAAAAGCAATTAATTGAGCTCTGTGAAATCAGTGCCTGCAGCGCCCGGCAGACAATCAGGTGTGTTCTACCTACTGCATGGCATGAAAAAGCATCAGGGCTATATGGGGCAGAAGAAGACAATATCATGTGAAGTACATAGATAGATCACTATGGAAAACAAAGTTCCAGGCAGCTCAATCCTACGTAAGGATCCGGTGGGCGGCCGGTGGATCCTGCTCTCCGCTGTGGGCAGCCCGCAGCAGAAAGTCTACTCAGGGAAGGGGATGCTCGTCCCCTTCCCCGAGTGTAATGGCGGCTGGGGCCGGTAGGCCTAATCGGACTTCCGCCACCTATTTTGCTGGCGGAAGTCAGAGGAGGCTGTGTAACGGCCCAGCCGCTCTGTGGAGCCCGGCGGGAACCAGGATATGGCGGATGCCATGTCCCCGCCCCCAGAAGGCTGGGCCTATGGCCACCCTCCTGGGTCCGCCGTCCCTCTCCCCTCTTCCGCCAAGCCTCTGAGCCGTCCGCCGGATCCTACCTTGCTTGGGTCTGCTGGTGGCCAGAGTCCTCGGCTGGCGGAGCTGGGAAGGCCGGCATTGCGCCGGCCTTCCTGGATTTAAAGTAGTCGGCAAACGTGCTGTAAGGCACGTTTGCGACTATTCCAGGCGACAGACCACTAGGTCCGCCACCCATAGCGTGTGCAGGATTGCGCTGACAGAATATTCTCTGAAAACATTGCCAGAGTCAGTTTGGAGAATGGATTGTGGAGTGAGAGGACAGGGTGTGAAAGGCGGGAGGGCAGGGTGTGAAAGTCCATGCTTGGCAATCGCTGAAAAAGGAGAGGTATGTGACAAGGTTTGAGAAAGGGGTTCTAGTTTAGTGGCAGGGCAGAGGCTTTGGGTGCAGAAGGTCCCAAGTTGAATCCCTGGCATCTTTTGGTGTGGTTGGGGAAGACCCCGCCAGGAAAACCTGCAGGGCTGCTGCCAGACTGCTGCTCCTTTTTCTCTTGCTCCCTGGATTTGAAAAGGAAGAAATAGAGGAGTGGACCAAAAGAGTAAGTGTGGAGGAGAGGAGTGAGCTAGATGGACCAATGGTGTGAGTCAGGATAAACCAGCTTCCTATGTTCATCTTTGTCATCTTCCCAGAGTGGTTTTTTCAACGTTAAAACAAGGCATTGTATCCTAAGAAAGACAGGATTCCCAAATCCCATTGAAATGAATGGGACTTTAGTCACAGCACCATCCTACTCAGACAAAAGTTGCACTCAGTTTGTAAAGGATCACAACCAGTTTGTCCTACTGATTTCAATGGTGCTTTGTCAGGATACACTTCCTTAGGATACAATCCAATCTGTTGGGAACATTAAAATAACAGACCTCAAAGGATGCACTGAATGAATGTTGAATGTATAATTGTTTGAGAAGCACTTCAAACAAGCAAGCAGTGGACAGCCCATCCGATGCACAGAGGACAGGGACAAACCAGGGGAGGAGATCAGTGCTTGCCTCAGAGGCACGATGCACATTTGTCATTTGAGGAATGAAGGGGAAGCTGAGCTCACCCCACCGTGGGAAAATGTTCTGGCTCCTGCTTTTATGTACCCGAAGTTAAGTTCATCAGGAAGGAGCTCTGCTTTCCAAGCAGAATCCCACTGTTAAACAATCTCACACTATGGCTAAAACAGTATCAGTCTATGGTAGAAGCAGCTATTATCTTGTTTTCGTTTTCTTCTTTAAAAAAGAATTACTTGTCACTTGTCTTTCAGAGGTCTTCCATTTGCTGTGATTAGAAACTCGAACCTTTGTTTCCTCACTGTACTGCTTTGCTGCTACGTGCATATTTTGTTCATATGCACCTCTCATTTCAACAGCATGGTGGCAGCTCTGAGAAGCTCTGTGAAGCAGGCACTGAAGAATAACTCTCAGCTTGTGCTCAATAAAACACTGTGATCCTTCAGTGTTGCATTTTTCCTTTTACTGACTAGTTTCGTGGCTTTCTTTGGGGAAAACATTGAGATACTGTGTCCGACCTATTTTTCCTGTTGTATGGCCTCTCCATCACTGAGTGGCGGGCTGCTGGGGTACCTCCATATTACAAGAACATAAGAACATAAGAAGAGCCCTGCTGGATCAGGCCAAAGGCCCATCTAGTCCAGCTTCCTGTATCATACAGTGGCCCCACCAGATGCCTCAGGGAGCACACAGCCAACAAGATAACCTGTTTCCTGCTGCCACTCCCCTGCACCTGGCACAGAGAAAACCTACTTCTAAAACAAGGAGGTTGCTTATGGCTTGTAACCTGTGATGGTCATTTCCTCCATGAATCTGTCCAAACCCCTTTTAAAGGCATCTAGGCCAGGTGCCATCACCACATCCTGTGGCAAGGAGTTCCACAGATGAATTACACACTGGGTAAAGAAATATCTTCTTTTATCCGTTCTAACTCTCCCTCCACTCAATTTTAGTGCATGTCCCCTGGCTTCTGAAACTTCTGGACAAAATGAATGACTATCATAAAGGCTCTTAACAGGGTCAAGCTCATCCATGAGGACAACTGAAGCTGTCACCTCAGCTGGTGGTTTGGTGTGGTCTGGTGTCACTTCCTCTTTTGGTCCATCCCCCACCAATCCTCCTTTTTGCACTCCCTGGATTTGAAAAGAAAGAAGGGGGATGGACCAAAAGAGGAAGCGTGGAGAGCAGGGAGCTAGACCAGGGGTTCTCAACCTTTGGAGGCCCGGGTATCCCCTATCATGGTCCAATTTTCTGAAATACCCCCTGCTAATTAATTGGATTAATTAATTAATTAATTAATTAATTATGTAATTAATCATTAAATAAAAAGTACTAAAACAATTTTAAATATGAAAAATGTCTTATTTAACTCTGTGTGTGTGTGTGTGTGTGTGTGTGTGTGTGTGTGTGTGTGTGTGTGTGCGTGTGAGAGAGAGAGAGAGAGAGATGCAAGGATCTCTTTTTTTTCTCCGTCACACTTCCCAAACTCAGCTCCTCCCCTACCCCACCAAAGTACATTTTCAAAAGTACAAAAATAAGCCCAAAACACAAATCAGAGAGACAGAAGGGCTCCAAAAATAATTACAATTTAAAATCCATGTTAATTAACACTTCATTAGCTGCTGATGGGGCAGATAAGGGGCAGGGCTTGGCGTACCCCCAGAAAGAGGTCCGCGTACCCCTAGGGGTACCCGTACCACAGGTTGAGAACCCCTGAGCTAGACCAATGTCTTTCACCCTTTTTCTCCTGATGTAACACTTCTCATATTCTAATTATCTTAAGTACCACCAACATCTAAAATTCAAAAGGTTAATCAGGGGTAAATAATTTTTTAAGACTGAATTGTATTGTGAAAAATAATATAGTGTTGTATGCAGGTTTTCATGGCTTGTTACTATTTGCAGCGAGATCGGAGGTATGGGTAAAGAAGACATGCCAGAAGTTTTTGTTGAAGAGACAAATAAAAAGTTTAATATTACGAGATGCCTGTAGAAATTCCTTTAGCGCAAAGACTTCAGGGTGCTGAAGAAAAGAGGGGCGCATAGGATTATCTGTCAGGCAGGAAATATAAAATCCAGAGTCCTTGAGAAAACCCCTGGATTGGGGTGAAACGTCACAAGGACTGTGGATTTTATATTTCCTGTCTGACGGATAATCCTATGCGCTCCTCTTTTCTTCAGCACCCTGAAGTCTTTACGCTAAAGGAATTTCTACAGGCATCTGGTAATATTAAAATTTTTATTTGTCTCTTCAACAAAAACTTCTGGCATGGCTTCTTTACCCATACCTCTGATCTCGCTGCAAAAATAATATATTCATCTCTCAAGAGAGACCCCTTCATCTCCCCCCTCCGTCTTCCCCGTGTTCCTGCCACCAGTGTGGTCCATGGTTGGCCTCTGTCTCTCTCCCCCGTTGCTGATGTGTTGCTGCAGGCTTGCTTGTGCATCCCTCGGGTTCCCTGCCCCCTTGGTGGGGGTTGAGGCGTGCCCCAGAATGCCCTGAGCTCAGTCGGGAAGCTGGTTTCTGTACCACTGGACAACAACTCACGTACCACTGGTAGTACACATACCACCCATTGAAAAACACTTGAGTTAGACCCTCTCCAAACCTCTAAGTCCACTTGTTTCCTCCATGCATCCTCTTGTGATCTGTTCCTCCTGTCCTTTTTGAATCCAGGGAGTGGGAGAAGCGGTGGAGGCTGGTGTGCCACTAGATAAAGGGGTAGTAACATGTGGGGCACGGGTTCAGTAACAGAAAGTCTTTGGCTGACTCTAGATCGTATTAAGTATCATTACACAGAACTATGTGCGGCCATAAGGTGTTAAAAATAATACCCTTTTCCCAAACTAATTATGAATCTGTTGTCCAGCTGAATATATTTTACCTCTCTAGGGTTAGTTTAACAACCTCACCGCACACCAGAAACTAGAGGCCTGAAAATAATAATCCAGAATCCAAATTAATTTAGCAGATGTCCAAGAAATGTCTGCTATGTCATGTTTAGGGGGCACATTTAGCAGGGCTTCCAGTTTTCGTGTCTCTGGAAATTGGTTGCAGAGCGCTTTTGACCTACTGTCTTCCTAAATATGCCTGTGATTGTGGTACAATGACAGCAGTTTGTCCACAAAGACATTTAGAAGGTCACAGGAATCCCCAGGAAGCCAATTATGTTATCTCACCTACATAAACAGCCCCATCTTATCAACCGTCACCAGCGCTGATGCAGCCGCTCCAAAAAGGCACACGCTGCATCCTACGGTGGGAGGGGGGGGGATGACCAGAAGGCAAATGGGAGGTAAGTAAAATTTTTACTTATCTCTGTGTAAGTCCTGGCTCCATCTGTGGGTCTCCTTGGACATACACCACCTCACAAAAAGGGGGATAAGATCCAGCATGCACCATTGCCACCAGATCCTCCCTCTCCCACCGCCTCCCTGCCCCTGGTTCCTCCCCCTCCCTGCCTAGAAATGTCCCATTCCTCCCACTCCCTCCCCATCCCTCTCACCACCCACCTCGCACTGGCAGATGCCGTCTTTATGACTGCCCTGGCAGCCTCATTGCGCTCACCGGCAGCATTGGCAAGCACACACTGTTATGTGTCGTGTGAGGGATCCAGGCACTTTCACCTGAATCCTGACACTTCTGCTGGTGGAACGCATGTTCCACCGGCAGACCCGATCCAATGGGATTGGGACGAAAAGCAAAGTGTGGACCAGCATTGACTGTCTTCTGACATATACTGTATATGACGAGAGAAAGGATAATTTCCTCTACCTTGACATCTCCCACAGTAATCTAGTCTGAACTTCTCTTTATAGTCACCAAACTCTTGTATCAAAACAAATGACTATCAGTGCTGGTGCTAAGCTTTGTAAAACTGCAGGGGAAATGAGAAAGAAAAGACAGTACCGGTAGTTAGCATTTGCTCCATGTCACACTAACTGGCAAGCATGTAGTCCAGACTAATATAGGACATTGTGAGCCTCCAACAGGATGGAGCCAGCAGCAATTAACTCATCCTATGAACATGAAACATGTTCTAGGAGCAGTGCTGGAGTCAGGGACCAATTTCATCCATGTGCCTGGACCTAAGGATCAGGGTAGGCCTTCCTGTGTGATAGAACTATACCAGAGGAACGACGTTAGCCTATACAAATGCTTCTTGAATTAGTTTGTGTCACATCATAGCGCTGTATCACATCACAGTTCTCAAAAGAAGCATACATGCCATGACAGATATTTTGGTTGCAATGCATTTTTTTTTAAAACGAATGACAGACAAAATATTGGTGGCATTAGAAAACATATCATTATCCTTTATAGTATAATTACAATATTATAGCTGATTGCAGTAGTATAATTAAAATATCTACCTCATCCTGTTTTTGTAAATGTTGCTGCACCTGCTCATACGTCCATAGTGTGACCTAACACAGATCTTATGTAACCTCCTTGCTCAGAGGCAGTCTACCTCTGAATATACAGCACTGGGGGCAGGGCAGCACAGTTTGTCTATAAAGAACGAGAAATGTCCGGATGTTCATAAGTGTTAGTAGCTACTTTATTTTGCTCCTTGCAAAATAAAACATCAGATACCTAAATTTATACATGGGCCTGTTCTTATAAGCCTGCATATAAAATAAAATGTTGAAATAAAATATTGACCAACGATTGATTTTTTTCTGTAGGGTATGTGTGTAAAAGATTTATGTGCTGTATATCAGATACCTAAATTTATACATGGGCCTGTTCTTATAAGCCTGCATATAAAATAAAATGTTGAAATAAAATATTGACCAACGATTGATTTTTTTCTGTAGGGTATGTGTGTAAAAGATTTATGTGCTGTATATTCAGAAGTAGGCTATCTCTGAACACATTCTTAGCCATCATGTTTAATAGGTAGTGATACGGTTTCTACCATGAACATACTTAATCCTCAATAATGGACATAAGAAAAGCCCTGCTGGATCAGACCAGAGAGGTCCAGCATCTTATTCTCCACAATAGTCAACCGGATGCCACAATGGGAAGCCCACAAACAGAGCCCAAGAGAGGATGGGTCTCCAATGAACCCAATGGAAAATAGAATGAATGAAAAACGTGTGTGTTTCTAAACAGCTTATAAAATGGGCTCCTTTGGTTCACTATCACCGAATATTTGCACAGACGATACCCTAAGGGAGTAGTACAAACTCTGAAAATGTCATGCAATGTGATTAGAATGCAACAAAGATGCAGGAATCAGAAGATGGGGTGGGTCTCCTTTAAAATTAATGTAAAATAAAACCAAATGAAAACAAAATGAATTTCCATTTGTTTTCATTAATTAATTTCGCTTTCGTTTGTCAAAAGCAGAAGGAATGGAGCACATTCCTTTTTATTCCCATTAAATCTGAAAATGACTGCACAGGCTTCTTCCTTAGCTCTCTTCAAGGGCAGGCTGATGTGGAATGCTGTTTCACTGTCAGCATTCAAGGCATTCTTGACAGCCAGTTCAAGATCTAATGCAAGATAATGGTAAAGATGGTGAGCCATGAAGTATTTGATTCAAATGCAGTACTGCCTCTGCAATGAAATCACTAGATGGCCTTTGGCAGCTGTCTTTCATGGACGTGGATTGCCAATTCCTGACCTGGAAACTATTCTTTTAGGTTTAAGGTCACCTAACAACCGTGATTGAGGTGAATTATGCATAAGTGGTACGTCCTGTCTCATTTTTTCAGTTTTCTCTTCATCCTGTTGTGAAACAGAACTCTGTATTAGAGCATACTGTAATCACATGCATGACTACTCAGAAATACATCTTATTGAATTAAATGGGATTTACTTCCTGGAAAGTGTGTATAGTATTGTAGCCTTAGACTGATATCCTCTGTTCACCAGTTTCTAAGCAGTTGACATAAATATTTAAAGTTTTACATTTTTTAAAGAAGGCAGGGAAATCATAAATAAATTTGATTTCCCTAGAAAGGCATAAAGTTTGAGATCAGAATAGAGCCTTATACAGTATGATCAACTAGCGCTTCTATAATTTGAAACACTTTCATAAAATTCTGATGGGAGAGTATTAAACCAACCATTATATGTGATCATCCTGGGTGTGAATCAGAAATCAGGCATAAAATGCCATGCCAAAGTATTTTAATATACAGTATTCTACCTATGAAGCGTCATGACTATGCAGCTGATTGTGTAATTCTATATAGGACCAGATAAGGAAGACGTGGGTGAAGGCCATTAACACAGAATTGGCTCAGTTCTAGAAGAAGCCATCCAAATGTTTGGTAGTTTCACAATATTAGACTTTTGCAAGACCCGGTTGCAATCTGTTGATATAGCAAGGCCCCTTTCACACAGTGTTGTTTTCTGGGGTGATAAAGAATCAATTTTGCTATTCTAGGTCAGCCATGGGGCACTATGATCCAGTGCCAAAATGAGGCAGGACTGCAGGCTAGTGCATGTTCTCTGAAGTGCTGAGTCACATGGCAGTCATGTACAAAGTGGGTGGAACAGCACTGGCAAAGGTAATCTGGTGCCATGTTGTTCTTTTTCATAACACATAAAGCACACCAAGTTCACTGACACAACTAAGGAAATATCTAGCTGTTGGACTATGTGGGTGGGTAGGGAATGTGAACTGCTGTTAGGGGACTTTGATGTCGATGTTTGGTTTTGAAATGTTTTGTTGTGTATTGTATTGTTTGTGTGTTTGTTTATGCCAATAAAGGTTATGGTATGGTATGGAAATATCTAGCTAGTGCAAAGGCATGTTCATTTTCTCCAATTCCTGTCATACTAAAGCAGCTAAAAGAAGGAGCATGGAAACATCCTCAGGAACAAAAGCTGAGATGGGAATTTGAACCAAATGTATTGAAGAGGAAGTGAAGCAGGGGGCACAGAAAATCCAAAGGTTACATTCATTTCAGGTCAAGCCAAGATGGAGGCAGGCCTAAGATGGAAGAAGAAATTAACAGAGGTAAAAATGTATATACACACTCACAAATATAGCCTCTTCTTCCTGACTGTCCCGGGCGCCGCCATCTTGGATCGTGTGAGATCTCACAGGGAGAGTCAAGAAGAAGAGGCTACTGGGGACATTCCAACAGGGCGCTGTGACCATGGTAAGTTTGGGAACTACTGGTCAAGGAAGAGAAAGAACAGGGCATGATGGGGTTCTTCGTTATCCTAAAAAGCAAACAAAAAGAAATACCCTAATATTTATATTGGAGACTTGGGCTGAAATCCTATACACTCTTACCTGGGAGTAAGTTCCACTTGAACCCGGAAGGACTTACTGCTAAGTAGAAATGCATAGGATGACACCGCTGCATTTCTAACCATGTTCACTCCTCCAAGTAACTGCCATGATCCCCTTCCAACTTTCTTTCAAGTAAGTAATGCTGAAGATTACAAGCACAACTTTTATAAATTCCTTTGTGGCAATAAACTAGCAGACAGACAATGCTGCGGTAGCAAGTATAAACGTTGGTTTAATCCAATAATCTAGTAACACTTTCTGTTAGAACAAATCTTCTTCTGTGCTAATGCAAAATAAGTAACAAATAAAAGCATCTACAACAGTCAATATGACCTCTCTCGTCAGTTCCATAATTTCAGAACCAAGATAATATTTGACTGATCTCTTTCACCCATACATACATAGTGTGCTCCCTCTAATCTCAAAATGTCCACAATATAAAATACAAAAAGCAGTAACATTGACATTGCAGCTTTCTGCTGCCAAATCGCATGGACTGGGTTGCTTGTACTCTTGTGAGGTCATACTTGGTCAAAAGAAACAAAAAGACCTTTGTTGAATGATTCTGTCCTTCACTTTCCCTCACTGCTGAGCTGTGGGTTTCTCAACTTCTGTTACAATCCCACAGTATAAAAGTTTTTCAAAGAAGAATTTTAAACAACTGTATTTTTTCGGTACATATGTTCTTGGAGCTTCCTATGAAAAGGAAAAGGATGTTTTGTGGGAATTGCCAGAAACAAATCTGAAGGGGATAACTTGTAAACTTATATAAAGACACTAATCAGCAAATGTTTTAAAACAGAAAAGAGAAATTTCAGTTTTTTATGTATGTTGAGGAAGAAACTGTAAATCTCCAACCAAATTTAAATCTAAGGAAGCCATATTAATCACCCTATAATTATTCTAAAGTAATCTGTTACAATAGTTCCACCACCATCTGATGTAAAGGGGATGGCAGTGTGAAACAGGGCCTTCTCTGTTGTGGCACTGCAACTCTAGAACATGCTTCCAGAGGATTTTTGATCAGCCCCCTCTGTGGAGCAGTACCGGTGATGCTTAAAAACATTGTCCACAATATTAAATACATTTTTTATATAATTTTTTTAAATAAATAAATAAATAAATAAATAAATAAATAAACATTTCTATTTCGCCTAGTTTTTTTGGGGGGGAGGCAGCTAGGGCTCAATGCTATCCAACTTTCCAGCGCTAATGCAGCCTCAATGCAGCCCCGAGGTAAAGGAACAAATGTTCCCTTACCTTGAGGAGGCCTCCGTGACTGCACCCTGATGGCACTGCTGCATCAGGGATGGAAAGTTGGATAGGATTGGACCCTTAAATGTTGTATTATATATGCATTTTATATATTTTATTTGTGTTCCAATTTAGATTTTTTTTTGATGTTGTTGTAAGTCACCTTGGTTGCCCTTCAGGGAGAAAGGCTGGATATAAATCGATAAATACTAGTGTAAGATGTTATTTGTAATTGAAATAATTTCTTTATTTGCAATAGCAGCAAACGTGAGTTTAGAAACGATTAACATTAGTCTCACCCTATTTCAGTTTTCTTGAGAATCTACTATCTATTGAATATTTTTAATACAAAAATAGAGGCTGACAATTTGCTCCAAAATCCAATTTATTTCTTCTATAGTTTGTGGCCCAGAAAATAAACTTATCGAAACGCAGATGAAAGGAAGACTGTCATACCTGAGGACTGCCTCTATGGCAAGTGATGGCACGAATCCCGCTCACTTCAAGAGAAACAGAATACAGCCTTTGTGAAGTGGCATCAAAAGACAATGTTGTCTGGTTTTTTGAAAAAAAAAATCATGCACGACTCAAAGCCCATGCCTTTAGGCAAATTCAAAAACCATTCCCATTTGTTTGATTCCATAGCAACATGATACAAAAAGCAAGTGCTGAATACTAAATGAAGACTTTTCTAAATATGCTGAGGGATCTCTAGTACAAAGCATTTACACTACTGGATTTCATTTGTTGTAAGTACACCACTTCCGTTAAACATCCACTGCAAAGAAAATGCATTTTCTACAGAATAAAGCAACTGAAGGATAAACAACAACAAAGTTACCACATCACAAAGAAAGAAAAATAATAATTCAAAGACTCTGGCTCAAACTTTCCTGAATAAAATTCATATTAGTGAATTGAACATTTTCATATTTTTACTTGTATTTTAAAAGTCCAACCTTGTTTCCTAGCAAAATCCTCAAATTTTGACACGTGTGTGGGGATGAATACTTTTAGAGCATGGGCAAACACTGTTTTTAAGGGCACAATCCTATCCTACGTTCACTGGCGTCACTGCAGGGGGGCGGAGCTCTAAGTTCGGCCGCAATCTGACCCTCCGTTACACGGGTAAACGAAGCAGCCCCGCCCCCTCGCCTTCTGAACCATTCAAGGCGGTGAAAACAATGCACAGGAGACTCCCTGTGTGTTGTTTTCACCACCTTGAATAGTTCCGAAGGCAAGGGGGCGGGGCCGCTTCGTTCACCCGTGTAACGGAGGGTCGGATTGCGGCGGAACTTAGAGCTCCGCCCCCTGCAGTGATGCCAGTGCCTACGCTCCGCTTAGCGATCCAGCTATGCCAGTGCCAGCAATGCTGTATCCTGAGTGGAGTGGGCAGGGTTGGAAGTCTCCTCAGGGTGATAGAATTTCTGTTCCCTTACCTTGGGTAAAGTCCCAGTCCTAACAGTAACCAAATAATGAAAGAGTTGGGCTAACTGAATCTGCCTGGAGAGGGCATTCTGGGGTGCCATCACAGCAATGGCCTAGCGACACATCCAAATGACAGGCAACACACACTGCCAGATGTGAGAATATGGACGTGCGCGCACACACACGCACACGCACGCACACACACCTGCAAAGCAGAGGGTTAGCATTTTCAGCTCTGATGGCATCTGTCACCAGTTGGTAGGGAGGGAAGCTTGGAGTCTGTCTCTGCGCTCCGATAAGTGATCTGTACAGTCATAATTCACAGTGTGGGCCCAAGTGTGGAGTGCTTATGTGCAATCCAATTTGCCAAAGATAAATTGCGTTTGGGAATCTTGGGACAAGCGCTTGGGAATCTATGACTGGCTGTTGTGTACACACAGCGTCCTTTGCACATGTATTGAGACCTCCCCCCCCGTCCACTGACTGACCCACCCGCCCGCCAGATCCACGCTTACCTGGGTCTGGCGGCGAGCCAAGTCCTCGGCCGGCGAAGCAGGGCAGGCTGGCCTTGCGACGGCCTGCCCTGCTCTAAAGTAGTTGGCAAATGTGCTTTACGGCACGTTTGGGACTACTCCGGGCAGCGGATCCCTAGGTCCGCCGCCCGGAACTTAAGTTGGATTGAGCTCTAAATTGGGGAAATTTATAACAAGAGAGGCCAAAATGCAGCCTTTGGCTGTTTGGGACTGTTGACGGGATAGCGGAGCAAACAACCTCAAAGTGCCTCTAATTAGGCTAAGAGTATTATTCCAAATATATATATATATATTATTAACAGACAGAAAAAACAAGAAAAAGTCAATGTTTACTTGTAAGATCAGTTGCAAAGAGGTTTAAGCGGTTGTGGGTGACAGGATACCAGAGGGCACCATGCCTCACCTCTTCCAGGGTGACATCCTGGCTGACTCTTGGGACTGTCAGCAAAGGAACCAACGTGGAGTTAGGAGAGACTGTGCATGTTTTGAGAAGTGAGGTCATTGGCAACAATAGCTAGACTGGGGAGAATCAGTGCATTCATATTTGGTCACTTTAGCAAGATACCTTTCAGGCTTTGGTTTTTTGCTCATGACCACCAGTGAACATTATTAATTTCAATTTGATCCCACCTTTCACTTGGTTGTCAATTGACAGGCAATTGACATGTGTATAAAAGCATGAGAAGAAAAAAAGCCAATACTAACATTTCAAAAATGTTGGCTGACCAGAATATACCATTCCACCAGCAGCAGATACAGGATGGGACTCAGCTTCCCAATTTAAACGCAGAACACATTTGTCTTTAATGTTTTCAAATGCTAATGAGGCCTCCCAAACTCCTTGAGGCAGGGAGTTCCACATCCGGGGGTTTACATTAGCACAAACAAGACGTGTTCCAACAGAAACTATTGCCGCGTGCAGTGTTAAACCAGCATTTAAATTTGTAAGCATGACATTGTAAGTGTGTGTGGGCATTGGGTTTTTAATTTTAGGCATGGTTTAACAACCAGGACAGTTAGTATGACTAAGTCTCATTGAAATTAATTGGATTTAAATTACTCATACAACTAACTTGTCTCATTGTTTTCAATGGTGCTTACCTGACCAACTTTCTTTGGAGACAACCCAATGAAACAAAATTAAGCCTGAGTTACCTGGAGTTAGACCAGTACAGGTACAGTTGGACTAAATTACATATTTAAAATGGCATTCTGATAAACGTGTACTTGAAAACAAACATGGGTAGAATTACAATTTAGCTGTTGAAATATAGAACTAGAACTTCTTCAATTATTATAGAGGACAGTACAGTACAGTACAGTTAATGTAATTGTATAATTATACCGTAGTTGCCTTTTATGCTTGGTACCATTCCAAGAGATCTCTGGTAACATAATCTTAAGCACATGCACTTTGAAATATGTGCCACTGAAACCAATTCCAAGTAAGTGACCTTATCCAGAGATACAGCACTGGGCACTCACGGGAGCGCAGGTAAGCCAGTGTGGGGGTTGTAGGAGGAATGGGAGGGGGAGCAATGGGGGAGTTTCTGGGCGGGGATGGGGGAGGAAGGGGGTCAATCCCTGCGTAGGTCTGAGGAGACCCATTGAGGAAGTGGAGACTTGCCCTGAGATAAGGGACCATAAGAATATCCTAGTTCAATGATTTTCAAACTGTCTTCTGAGGAACTCTGGGTTTCTTTGAAACGTTATCAGAATGTCCTCAGTGAAAACCTTAGTAATTGCAGACAAACTTCCCTGAATGACATGACAGCTTGTCCACTTGTCCGCTGCGTAAAGGAAGATCGACATAGCTACAGTAGTGGGCTGGGTATTTTCTAGTGTACAATCAGGTGAATGTAAGCAGAGGCAGCCCCAGAAAAAAAAAGTTAAATCTGCATGAGGAAAAGGACAAGGTACATTTTGGGACAGGGGAAAGCTTTGTTAATTTTCTGAAAGACAAATTCCAGTACAAGTAGTCCCCTACTTAAGTACAGGTTAAGTTCTGGATGTCTGCACTTTATTTATTTATGCAACGTGACCCAGTCCCCCTCTGCTACCTGTTTGGGGACTTGTTTGGGGGACCCAGTCCCCCTCTGGTGCAACCTATAGACATGAAATGGAAGGACCATGATTGGAAATCATAATGTCAGTTAACAGCCTGGAGGTTCTCCTTGAGGTAGGGCTGTGGTGAGGGAGGAAGGTTTAACCCCTTGGCTCCTCTCCAACTTAAATGTCTACTATGGTGCGTATTCAGTGGCGTAGCTAAGGCGAGGCCGAGGGGATGCTGTGATCCCAGGTGCCACCCCGCAGGGGGTGACATGCGCTCAGAGGGTGATACGCACTGCGCCCTGCTTTTTTTTTCCTGAATCCAGCACACAAATGTGGCTTTTGCCGCGTGAGTGTGCTGGGAGATCCAGACGGTGGTGGCGAGAAAGGTGAGTGGGGAGGGGGTGAGGCCGAGCGATCTTCCTTTCTCGCCGCTGCTGCCTGGTCTCCAGCACACAAACATGGCTTTTACCACGTTTGTGTGCTGGAGACCTGGGCGGTGGCAGGGAGAAAAGTGGGGTGGGGGCGAGGTCAAGTGACCTTCCTTAGTTGGCGGTGAAAAAACAACCTTTTAATTTTTTTTAAAAAACCCATGAGGCTGACGTAATCCCCAGAAGTGACATCACACCACATCACTTCTGGGGGTGTGCGTGTGACAGCACGTCACTTCCGGGGGTGACATTTTAAATTTCTGCCCCAGGTACCACAGTGCCTAGCTATGCCATTTGCAGTCGTGATAACATCTCTCCCAGCTGTTTTTGGAAAAATTAAAAGGTGCCGTAAGTTCCATACATGGAAGTCTCATGCCACGAGGCCTTCACTCACACAAGGCAGTCCCGGCAGCTCAATAGGGCTGCTGCCAGCATTTCTGTGAACTGCCAGCACTCAAGCGTTGGCTCTTCTTCCGGCTCTTGGTAAAATACCTGCGTTTACCAATTAACATTTTACCAATTAGACTCATGCAAAGCAATTAGACTCATGCAAAGCAATAGCTCACGGGCAGCACAAGCATACAAAATTTGGTTGGAGGAGCCTCCGACATACTCAGCCTAGGAATTTATTTGCAGTATCAGACCTGAGCTCACACTTCACAAAAAAATATGCTCGATTGCTCCTGTTTCCCTCTTCTTCCAACTTGCTTCGTTTCAACAGGCAGTCGTATACACACTTGCGTAGGAGCAAGTCCCATTGAACACCAGAAGACTTCGTTTACTTCCAAGGAGACATGCACAGGATTGCACCGCTTGAGGAATTAAAAACCTGTTTGTTGTTGCTCTCTTGGGGAGAGAACAACTGAGAGTTAGAACCCTTGTGGTAGCAAGCTCAAGAACTAGTTGCACATGCATGCTTCAGAGACCATTCTCGTCCTGGGGCTTCACAGTTATTAGCAGTGCTCTGGTCTGGTGTGCGCTTCGGAAAGGCAAGGCACCGCCTGCGCGGAACGTGGGGGGACGCCGCCGCATCCCAGCACTATAGGGCTGCAAGCCCAGTCACTGGGATCATATAAGGTTATAAGGAGGCGCATTGACTTCAATGGGGTTTACCTCTGCGGAGGAGACATCTTATTAGGATGTTGTGAGCGTGAGAAAGAGAAGGCGCTCACCACCTGGCGCGGCGCCGTCAGAGTTTCGCCGGGGGAGGGACGGCGTGTCCTCAGCGCCATGGCGACGGGCGCTCAGGAAATCGCGTCAGGCCCGACATCGCCCGCCCCTACTGGTGGTGCAGCATTAGCGAGAGAGAGTAGCCTCGCTGGCCGGCTAGCCTCAGGTCTTTGGCTGACTTCGCAGTACTGGGGAAGGGGGCAGTGGTGGGTAGGTACCGAAAGAAAGAAAGAAGGAAGGAAGGCGGCTCTGTAGGCTGCCGCAGGTTGGAGGGAGGCCGGGGTTGTGGGGAGGGAAGCCTGAAGGGCACCTCAGGGCAAGGGTGGTGTGGAGAGGAGGTAGCGAAGGGGGGGGTCGTTGGGTGTCAGTGCTGTTTCACATACAGTGCTGTGCGCGCGCATTTTTGGGGGCGCTCTCTCTACTAGAATTGCCTATGTAGGAAATGTCGGACAGGTTGGTCAAAAAGCCTGTGGTGGGCTTTCTCATTGAAACGTGCTGGGGGGGGGGTGGCTTGAGGGAAGCTGGTTCGGGGATGGAGGGTCTGGGAAAACCAGGCCGCTCTGGGGTGTGTTTTGGGGGTTTGGGTGGTCTCGGGAGACGAGGGAGGTTTGGGGGAGTGACGAACGAGCAGTAACCTCGACGCGTGTGAGAGTGGCCGATGCCTCTGAATCAGCACGATGGGTGACTACACATCTGGAGTGTAGCCGTTGGGGTTGGTGGTGATTTTTTTTTGGGGGGGGGCTGCGGGGTTTTGTTCAGGATCTGAGCAATGGGACAAGAAGGGACAGAGTCCTGTTGGCGAAACGTTGTGGCGCTATCTTTTGCAATACTTCCCACGTTAATCCCGAGTCCATCGAACATCCAAAGAACGTGATGAGAGTCCTTGCAAAACATGTCACGCAGTTTCATTGCTAGCAAAGAAAAGCATGCTTGTCTTGCTTGTGAAGGGCTGCTAACCTCGTGTATCCTTGCATGTTTCTGTTGAGTTTTGTCTTTGTTTTTTGTTTTTTAAATAAAGCAGTACAGTAGTGGATAGAAATAGTTGAAGCTGGAACTAGGCTAGTAGTGTCTGCATTAAAATTCAGAGTAGATATTGGAAGGAAATCCAGCTTCCTTTTTAATATGCATTGCTTTTCTTTCTCCTCTTTTCTTTTGGCCTTGGAGTTGCACGCCACTGGTGTACCTAACGAACCCTCTTGAAAGCCCTTTCCATCATCCAGCCAACTTGGCTTATATCAGTGCCGTTCCCCTGGTGATACATAGTTTGAGTAAAATCCCCTTGGCAATAGCCTGCTGCTGCTCGGGGACATTCAACACCCAGTACTCATGTCTGGCCGTTGTACTTTTATTTATAGTAGATCTTTTGAGCCTGGTATATTTTTATTCTGCTGATTCACATTCGGCTAGAGTACTTTGCTTTAACTAGATAAAGTACTTTGTTTTAGCTGGCTATAATTTATAAGCTGAACAGTGAAGCAGATCCTGAAAAAAATGAATTGGTAATTCATTAATTGGTATGTTATTAACTCACAGTGATCTCTAGAGAACAACAAGATTCCAACCTAGCAGTTCCAAAGCATGTTAATGCGAGTAGATAAATAGGTACCGCTTGCGGGAAGGTAAACAGCGCTCTGTGTTCCAGCCGCATGTGGTAAGGAGAGTCATGCCGGCCACATGACCATGGAGGCGTCTTCGGACAACGCTGGCTCTTCGGCTTTGAAATGGGGATGAGCACCACACCCTAGAGTCGGACACGACTGGACTTAATTGTCAGGGGTCACCTTTACCTATCTGGACAAGAGGCACTTTTTCAATTGGTGCTCCTCTTATATTTAGCAGGTGGAGAGTAACTGCCTCCCTTTCACCCCAGCATAGTGTCTTTTCTGGTGGCTGTTTGCTGGTGTTCTTCTGCATCTTTTTTTAGGTTGTGAGCCCTTTGGGACAGGGAGCCATTTAATCATTTGATTTTGTCTGTAAACCGCTTTGTGAACTTTTTGTTGAAAAGCGGTATATAAATACTGATAATAATAATAATAATAATAATTCATTAATATGAATGTTTACTTGGAAGTACGCATAGGAGTGCAGTTTTAGCATGGTTTTGTTTGGAATTGGCAGGTGACACCTGCCCCTTAACACACATTCTTGAGTTGTGGCCTAGCTTTTCAAATGGTTGTAAAGTTGTGCTGATTCCAATACTGTATCTTGAACGTTATGCCACTGAATATTATACCACTGCTTTAACTTTTGAAGTAAAATGAGAGGGAGAGAGAGAGATGACTGCAATAGCTTGCAGAATTTAATCCTTGTATGGGATAAGGACCAGAAGGCTTCACTGGTGTGTCACTGTAATTGGAAACTTTGTACAGAAAGTTATGTATGTAGAATAAGACGAGAATCCTGTGCTTCAGGCAACTAGGCTTCCTCCCCCCCCCCCCCCCCCCGCCCGCCTAACACATGATGGGAGCAATCAGATTTGTTCATGTATTTTTCCATTTTATATATGAAGTGGGAGGTGTGTCACTTCTACAAGGACAGATGTGCATAACTAAAGGGGGCTCAGACGTGTCCCTTTGCTGTCTTATTTCACTGCACTTCAGGCACTCTCCATCAGTCTGGCTGACATCGGGTATTGCAGCTGGGCTAGGAGCAAAGTGTCTGCAGCAGTGGAGTGTGAAGATGCAATATGCAGGAGGAGCATAGTTCAGCTCCCCTTATCCATGTGCACCTTCTGTTCTCTACTTAAATGTGAGCAGAGCAGGCATGTGAAGAACAAATGTGACTTCCTACGCATATACATTATATACTGACCACAGAGAATACATTAGTTGATAGTGTGCTGAAGACTTTCTGAAGAGAGAATGGATTACATAAGGAGAGAAATATTTGTAATGTGCATCCTCGTCTTGTGCAAGTTTTCTCAGAAGTAGGTTTGGCTGAACCTGCGTAGGATTTTCCTTTCAAAGGAAAGCTTGCATGAACTACCAAGTGAAGCAAATGAGGAATATTAAGAAAGAGATGAATTAATTTTGAAATACAAACAAACGAAAGGATGTGTACAACTACTTTGTACCTTTATTATGGCGCTGATTCTGAAGTCATCTCAAGTGAACTGGTAGACAACTTTGTAATGGCTAACTCCATAATGGGTGTTGTAATGGCCTATATCTGGGTATTAAAATCGCAGTCTAATCGCAAGTGATTGATTTGTGGCAGTCGTTCATATGAAATACTGCCAGAGCAGTTAGTTCTTCTGTTGAGTTGTATACCACTTTTCCTGAACATTGACTTTATTTTCTTTTGTAGCTGATGGTATTGAATTTAAATTGCATGTCATGGATGATGCTGCTTTGTCACTTGGAGCAATAGATGTGTCCTATTCTTCATCTTTGTCAGAATGCACTGTTTCTAGGTGTAAACACTCAAGTGAAGAATGGGTAAGTAAAATACCCAGCAAGTATATATGATCTTCTTTGCCTCAACATAAGATTATTCTCTTGTCATGGTGAGGAAAATCTTAGCTCATACTACTTCCATTTCAGGAAATATGGAATAAACCACAATACATTTCTGATGAACAGTGGTGCAGGCATACATTAGTAAACATAATGCCTAGCTCCTTGCTGTAGAGATTCTGATAATGGCGGTTGCAGCTATGGATTTTCAAATGTAGAAAGCTCTCTACATCTAATAGTTCAATATGAAACAGAAAAAAAATCAAGTGTTTGAAAGCAGGTTAATATATAAAGGCATGGCACGGCACCATTCCGAATGTCTTCATAGTCCCAATAAGATGTAACATATCTATAGAGAGAGATCTTGAAACATTTTCTAGGATATTGAATGCAGTTATAAAAAAAGTAGGCACATACGCAGGGTCTGGAATAGGTATATAGTACAAAGAGTGTCTGGGTGGAGCATAAAGATGATTATGAACTGGAGGAGTGGATATGAGGCTAGCAGGGTAGGAAAAGTAACATTATACATTATTCAAGGGTGAAGAGCAGCTTGAGCTTGAAACTCATGAAGAGTTGGAGACATGGTCAGCCTTGAGAGAAAAGAGGATTACTCTGGCAGCTGTGTTTTAGGTTAACAGTTTCTAGATAAGAAAATAGGTTGCTGTAATCGACACAAAGGTCTATGGGAAAAGCAACTTGGCTTTTACAAGAGACTGGATAGCTTGACGGCCATAGATGTTTCTAGTGAGAAGCAAGGAGGAGGATGGAAATAAGAGTTGGAAGTGACTTGAGTCTTGTTACATGTCCTGTTTACCTGGGGGAAGAATGCCGTCATTGATAGTATATGAAATGCAACTAGGGAGAGAAAGGAGTGCTTCATTTTAGTTCAGTTTTTTTTTAAAAAAAGTCGGGTGAACATTAGTCAGATGTTGCCAATACAGTACTAAATTATTTACTGTACTGATATGTTTTGCATTTTTCCTTGTGTTTGGCCGTTTTTGTGTTCTGAATGTGTGCCCTCCTTAATTGCTTTGTAAATAGATGTGTGTAGATGTGTCTCATATAGAACTGTTACCCGAGCCTGATGCGTTCCACCTATATTTGGCAGTTTTCCCTTAATTTCTGGCTAGTTCTATGCATATTTACTCAAAATAAATCACATTGAGTTCAGTGGGACTCCTAAATACGTGTGCACAGGATTGCAGTTCCTGTTTATTTTTTCCAAGTTACACTGCAACTCACTTCATGATACCAGAAACGTAAAACAAACCTACCGTGTCTTCTTCAACCCAGTGACTTGTTTTGGTAATGCTTAATATTTACTGAACCAACAGGAAGAAATTCCTGAAGCTTGTTTCCAATAGTATTTTATATTTTTAGACCGTATCTTTAAAGACAATCTATGATAAAACTGTATATCATAATACTTCAGCAACTAAGGCTGCAACCCTAAACACACCAAAGAATAAGCCCCTGTAAATAACTGACAACAATTTAAGAAGTTGATTGTCTATAATAATCTGTTTTATGGTGTATATATTGCATTCTTAGACCTGGAAAATGCCAGGACATTTCACATTTTGCAAGTACTGTATATCTGCTTTATGTATATTAGTTGGAATTTTCTGGGCTTGGATTCTGGCTAGTTCTTAAAAGCTTATACTGCATATTTAGCCATATTTAATTGTTCTTAATCTAAGTTGATCATGATCCAACCAAAGTTGTTTCATTCCCTTCAGTGGGAGGGCTATGTGCAATCACAAATTTCTGTTGAAAGTGATTTCAAATATTTGTTATAAAGGTGGTTATCTTTATAATATACTGTCTTTACTTTCTGTCTTGTTTTGTTGTTTTTAGGGAGAATGCAATTCTAGGCCTACTGTCTTCCGATCAGCCACTTTAAAATGGAAAGAGACCCTGCTGGGCAGAAATAGACCATTTGTGGGACGCTGTTGTTACATATGCACGCCCCAGAGTCGGGTAAATTGGATTATGTTGGTAACAAATTAAACGTAATTTCATATAATGATATTGAAACAGTATGCCCATTTCAAAACTGTATATCTTTTGTGCTTTCATCTTTTACTCCCTACTTTAATAATTTAATTCCAGATTCCATCCTGACATAGGCAGACCTACGCTTCATGTCTCTGTGTTGAGGAAAGGGACTGCTTGTAGTGCATAAATTGGTATTAAGTCTCTTCCTTTCTTTCAGGATAAGCTTTTCAATGCTAGTATTCCTTCCTTGGGTCTCCGTAATGTTATTTACATTAATGAAACGCATACACGGTGAGTGAACATTTTACAGGATAGGTAATAATACTACTGTTAGATAACATAATGGAGTGCATCCAAATGACTGAGTGGAAGAAAGGTCACAGAAGGGGACTTTTCTGCACTGTTCTCCCAACTGAGCCCCCTGGAAAGGTGCTGCTGAGAGTTGGTTGTGTGTGTGTGTATGTGGGGGGTGGGGAGAAACGTCGGGAAGAAGATGGCATGTAGCTTGGAGGGCTTCAGTCAGAAAGTGGACTTCCTAACCCTCAGCAGCAGCTTTTGAGGAGGCTGGGGTGAGGAAGAAGGCGTTTCTATAAGCTTCCTTCTGTTTGTATTTGTTTTGAATCAGTGTAATGTGAATTGGACGTATCTGGGAGATAATCAAGAAGAATGAAAACTAAGATATGACAATATTATTTTGTTGAATTTAACCTACAGATGTATATAACCTATATTACATTTTGCACAAAAAGGAGATAAGTATTTGAGAGAGTAATGAGAAGGCGTGAGAGGATGTGCTATATACTAATTGAAGAATGGCACACAGATTGGTTGAAGTGACAGCTTTCTTAATTTTAAGGATCCTAGAAAACATTGAATAGAATTGACATAAGAGGCTAGCTAGAAGGAATCTACAATTAGTGCCTGGTCTTGGTAGTCAAATGCTGTCTCCTGCTAGCCACATGTGAAGGCCAAACCTAGCATATGGTTACAATATTAACCAGCCAGGATGGTGTAGTGGTTTGGGAGTCGGACTTAGACCTGGAAGATCCAGGTTCAAATCCCCGTTCAGCCACGAAGCTTCCTGGATGACCTTGGACCAGTCACTATCTCTCAGCCCCACCTATCTCACAGGGTTGTTGTGAGGACAAAAAGGAGGGGAGGAAATATGTACACCACTCTGAGGTCCTTGGAGGAAGGGTGGTATAAAAATGTGAAAAATAAAAATAATAAAAAAAATATTATAGGCATCGTCAAAACAGACTGAAATGCCTGCTATGTATTAGTAACAGGCTTTATGTTGATTAATGAAAATATATTTCTTTTAATCTGCAAATATATTTCTTCCACATTTGTTAGCCTGAACTTTTCTCCTTCACCTGCGAATATATCACTTTTAAAAAGCCCAAATATTTGTGTGCCATACTATTTGGTTTCTTTTGAGATTATATATAGATGCAAATAGTTTTTGAGAAATAAATTCCACTAAATTTCAAGAACGCTGAATTTTAAATTGCTCATATACAGGTATCCCCCGCTTACTGTCGCTTCGATCAATGACTGCCCGGATATACGATGGCAGTCTTCCCCCCCCCCCCCTTGGAATCCTCACACGGCCTTAAAGCATTGCGCCAGGCCGGCAATCCCCTACATGGGCCTCTCCGAAGAGATAGGAACTAGCAGATGCAAAAACAGAAGTAAACCAGGAGTTGCTTTCTGTCGCTTCAGAGAGGACTGAGAAGGACTACAGTAGGGGTTACCAGCTCGGTGCGATGTGGCAGCCTGTGGAGGGGTTACTGGCCCAGTGAGATGCTTTAAAAGGTGCGCGAGAGGTGCATTCACAAAACGACGACCCTGCTTTAAAATGGATGTCTCATTATATCAAAAACAAACAGACCGCAGCAATAAAAAAAAACTTCCTGCAACTTTACCTTAATTTATTCTGCTTCTGTAAGGTCATCTTTTAAAAAAATCAACACTGCTAGCATTTTTAGCTCATCATAAATGGATAGGTATGCCTGGAAAACAGCACTATGTGCATTCAGCATTGTAGTCTTGAACAGAGCCAGTGAGTGCATTGGTTTGTAGAAATCTATTTTTAACAGGCTTTAAAGCATGTTGCCATTGCAAATGTAATGCTTTTGTTCCTCAGACTGATCACGCTTTGTTTGCGAGAATTTTTCTGGCAGCATTTTAGATACCATCAGTATGATGCCACATTATAATTGTAGGATGATAATATGGTAGGGCCATGTTGGCTTAGTAGATAAGATGCTGAACTGCAGACCTTGAAGGTTGGTAGGACAGCAGTTCAAGACCTGGGTGATGCGTGATGGAGTGAGCTCCCGTCTCCTGTCCCAGGTCCTGCCAACCTAGCAGTTCGAAAGCAAGAAATTGAAAGTAGATAGATAGGTACCGCTGTGGTGGGAAGGTAACAGCGTTTCGTTAGTCATGCCAGCCACATGACCGTGGAAGTGTCTTCTGCAAGTTCTCTTGCAGAAGTCCTGAACACAGAGTTTATTGCTAGTGCAGGACAGTTATTCAGAATATAATCTGTAAGGTGTCCTAGACATTGATGGAGAGTTCTCTATTCAGGAAATCCAAATCCTTTGATATAAGTGAACTAAACTTACACGTTAATGTGATTCTTACTGAAGCACTGTGATGTCTAAATTGGAATTGTTTTATTTGCTTAACATTGAATTGTATAGTAAAGTAATGTGTAGAGTATTGGGGTCAGTATGTAAGGGCATGATGACAGATATCTCTGCAAAGTACCTCGACACCTGAACTGAATCATTCTGGTTTCATTCTGAGACATTCTACTTTAGCAAATGTTACCTGTACATTTTCAGATTTATTTCAGTCCATGTTTGTTACCGCCAGATGCAGCATATTGCAGTCATAGTGGTACAACTATCTAGATCAGGGATTCTCAACCTCTTTCTGGCCAAGTACCACCTCCAGTGCCGCTCTCCTGCTGTGTACCACCGGAAGTGACTGGTGATGACATCATCGCCAGTTACCTCTGGGTTTTCTGTTTTTTGGAGGCCAGAAAATGCAGGTGGGAGGCTCTGGGGCCTTCTCAGCATTCCCGAGAGGCTCAGCCAAAGGCAAGGAGCCCCTTGGGAGTGAAAACGTGCTGCCAAAAGTGCTGCATTGGAGCAGGATTCTAGCGGTCCAGCGGACCGAGTACCACCAGCAGTCGGCTGAAGTACCACTGGTGGTACTAGTACCACTGGTTGAGAAGCCCTGATCTAGATTATGCATCTGTGTTCAATTAAACATAATTGTGTTAGACGATTAAATGGGTATTGGATTATCAACAGATTAAAGAATTATTAGTTGATCACTTGCTTGTCTAGTATTTAATAGTTTTTCTGAGAAATAGTCGGACATACTTTGCAAAAGTGTATTTTGAATATCTTTCCCATGGTGTATTCAGTAATATTTAATTACATTTCATTAATTATGTAATGTAATTACATTTAATTGCATTACAGGCACAGAGGTTGGCTAGCCAGGCGGCTCTGTTATGTTCTTTTTGTGCAAGAACGGGATGTTCATAAGGGCATGTTTGCAAATAATGTGACAGAAAATGTACTGAACAGCAGTAGGTAAGAGTTTATTTTGTATTTTTAATTTTTTTAAAAAAATCTAGATCATAGATAGTAACAATTTGTTGGATTTCTATGGAATAAGCCTTAGGAATGCCTTCTCCTTGATTGCGAGAAGTCCCCAGTTCAGCAATTAATGAAGCCAACTTTCTCATGGTATCTTGAAGTACCTGCTCCCTCATCTTTACAATCTTCAGAGAACTCATTGGTAAACATCTTTTTGTTGAATTATGTAGTTGTGCAGAGTCCGGCTCCTTCTACTGAATGTTCTAAGTATTGAAGGCTGCTGAAGTATAAAGCATTAAAAATCATATGCTTTTAAAAGAAATGAATTGCGTTATTCTTATGTGTGTGTTGTGGTGTTGTCCAGCAACCCACTGGAACATTCATTGAAAAATGCTAATTACTATAGAATGTAATTCAATATTATATCAATCGATCAGTACCTTTATTGGCATATTAAAATCCACACAGAAACAAACTACAAAAAAACAAAACAAAACCACATAAACATAAAAATCAGCTATCCTGAAGCTGCGGTTGCATTAGATCGTGTCATTCTACTAATGACCATCCGCTTCAAAAGGATTGCTACTTTCTTTGAAAGAGCCGTATTTAAACCTGCTAGTAGATACCGGATTTTCTCAGCGTCATCCCATCCCTCCTTATTGCATAAGGGCTCCTCAAGAAACTCTCTTCTCGAATCTTTATGAAAGGGACAATACAACAGCATATGATGAATGGATTCTACCCCACCTAATGAACATGCACAGCTTCCCTCTTCATAAGGAATTTCTCTGAATCTTCCCTACAATACTTCTGAAGGCATTGCATTGCTCCTTGCTAGAGAGAATGCTCTGCGATCATGTCAGACAATGAAGGTATTCAGCCGACTGGCAGTATTATATGCAAATTGCTCCTCTGTTCGTAGCTAATTATTATATTGAGTAGGGAAGTTTCTGTAAATTTGATATCTGAATGCTAATTTTTAATGAAGAATATCAACAAGGTCAGATGAAACGTACAGCTAGTTCTGTCCTTTCAAGTTTCCATTACAGTATGTAGTATAAAGCTGCCCTGCAATGTATGTTGAACTAGCCTATCTTGAGAATCATCTTGTATTTGTAATGCCCAGAGTACAGGATGCTATTGCAGACGAGGCTTCAGAAATGTCTGTTGTTGCTGGCTCTGGTCAGCTGGACCCCAGAACCACCAGCAAAGTCAAGAAGAAAGCTAGAAGGATTCTTCAGGAAATGGTAGCAAATGTCTCCCCTGCTTTGATCAGGTAATGAAATTCTTTTTGTTGATAAAGTTTGGAAGAGGTGAAATGAAATCTACAATGGATCATTGTGTCTGCCTTAAATGTTTTCAGTACTTCTGTTTTCATGTTGTAAACAAACCTGGAAGCATTGGTATTTGTCCTTGAAGAATATACATATTGTTTCATGGTCTGTTGTGACTTTTCAGTGCAACAAAATAACATTTTGTCATGAATCAGCCCAACAGTGTCTTCTGTTGTTGAAACCTAATCTAGATTAAAAGCTCTTGCTACATTTAGTAGGACTGTTAACTGTCTTTTTAACTATGTTTTATTTCAAAACTTTGGACATTACAATGTACTTTTCTTCTACTTCTGCTGTTCATGTTTCTTTCCTACAGTAGACTTTATTTTCAGAGTTTTGTCCCATCTTTCTATAAAAATATTCATTGAGGTGTTACAAGTTGACATGGTTTTGTTTATTTTTGCTGATTGTATCATGTTCTTCTGTTAACAGAATCTGAAATTCACATATAAAAATAATTTCTGTTACAGTATATGGTAGTTCAACCTTTATTGTCTTTCTAGGTTAACAGGATGGGTGTTGCTGAAGTTATTTAACAGCTTTTTTTGGAATATCCAGATTCACAAAGGCCAACTGGAGATGGTGAAAGCAGCAACTGAGGTAGGAAACTAGTTGAGTGCACTGTGTAACCAGACCATGGAAAACATTAGGTTCTATATCCTAGCATGCTGCAAATTATATGGTTGGCAACTTGTTTGTAGCTGAGACCAGATCATGAGGTGAGCAGAGACTAAACAGGCAGCAGGATTGGCTCCACCGTCTGATTCATTGCTATAGGAGCAGACACGTGGGCATTGGGCTTCTTAAAAAGCAAAGTAGTTTTGATGGAACTCCTCCTTCAGCCCAGTTAAATGCCAATGTGTTGGTTGTGAGTGACTGTTTACTGGAGTTAATAGCTAGAATAGAGGAGACTATGGTTCTGCCAAACCCTCACATGCTGTTGACCCTGGAGAGAAGGGAGTTAAAGGACCCTTTCCCTTTATCTCTGTTCATGTGGCGGGAGGTGGCTGAGATGCCTATTTAAAAGGCAGGTGCCCTTGGGATTGGAGACTACAGTGGAGAAAAGCTGTGAAAATACCATGGAACCTGAGAATCAGTGACCTTGCTCTTCATGGGGAATACTCTTCACATATTCCTGTAATACAGATTCCCCTTAATTTGGGTTACGCTTTCATCACTCCTTTTCCAACTAAATCTGTGACCACTTTTACTTGGCCTTGCTCTATTGTAGGTAATTTAAAATCCATCAAGCCTATTTAATGGGAAGGGTGTGTTGTGCCTGAGAGAGTGAGAAAGCTTTCTTTTATATTAAATGCTATTTATCAGACTAAAGTGTTGAGAGCAAATGTGTTTGTATACCTTTATGTGCATGCTACAATAACCCAGGTACATTTAGTGCTCCCTAAAACTAAGACTGTAAGGTTTGAACAAAAATGTATGTTGTGTGTAACAAACTTTTCTTTTTTTTCTTTATACAGCTAAATTTACCTCTTATCTTCTTACCTGTTCACAAGTCTCACATTGACTACCTGCTCCTCACGTTTATTCTTTTCTGCCATAACATCAAAGCACCCTACATTGCAGCAGGAAATAACTTGAATATTCCCATTTTTAGGTAATGCTGTATTGGTGTATGCTTTTTGTTTTGATGTCAGCAGTGTAGAACAGGGATGGTATCTGGGGCCAGGCACTGGCCAAGGGTCCTCTTGACTGGATGACCCTGAACCCTCGCTTCTTGGGACAGTGCGCTATCAGGGTGTGGGCAAGAGACACCATGAGTGGTCCAGTGAAGGGCTTTGCTCAGGGCCCCATAACCTAGGACCAGGATTACATGTTGCATACCTCGCCAAAATCAGGTAGTTAACATTTATATCCAAAGTACTGGCACAGAAAAGTCTTTTTCCTAGCATGGGTGTCTCAACAGCTATGTTGATTCTATCATTATGTTGCAGCAATTTTATGTTGGCAAATTCAGGTGGTCAATATGCCAGTTTGTAATCTTATTCTGACGTTCTAATACCATTCACAACATATCAGATGTACTTAAGCCAGTGAAGGCTTTCGTCCCAATCTGCCTCTAGTCCCTGATTGGGGGCATATGTTTCTCTTCATCAAAAGACATATCCACTCTTTGAGGGACTTATAAGAACAGAGCAGTAGATTGTATTGTTTACCTTGTTGGATCAGAACATTTATGTTCCACACATGGACAGTCAGAGCAGCGTGGCAGTCATTTCAGAATAGTGCCTTTCTTTATTATTGATCGATTACATGTTTATGAAATTGTTCCAAGGAATTTAAGGTCCTCCCCACTTTATCCTGTCCTCCCCACTTTATCCTCACAACAACCCTGTGGGGTAGGTTAGTCTGATTGGCCTAAGGTTATCCAGTGAATTCCATGGCTCAGAAGGGATTTGAATCTGGGTCTCCCTGGTTCTGGTGTAACACTTTTTTAATCACTATGCCTCGAAGGCAGTTCCATGCTTCAAGGAGCACATGTAAATAATGCAGCCATGTAAGTGATGCCACTTGGGTCTTTCCCTTCGGATCCACACCCACTAGGATTAGTTCATTTTATTCACATGCACGTGACTCGTCGGGGCAGTTTCTATACTGGTGTGTATGTGAAAGGCACCTATGTCAAAAATTAATAGGTAGGGTGTTTGTTACATAATCATTGAATGGAGTGGAAAACATTCCACCTGTAGAAGGAGCTAGTCAAATACAGAAATTCAGCAAAGGTCATTCCAGAATATAATTTAGACATAGCTGACTCAGCTTCATGTAGGGATATGGTATTTGAATATTAATAGTACAGTATTTGAGGTAATTTCTAATTATGATTGTGAAGCCTCTGGGTGTTAAAATCAGTCCAATATTCATATTTGTTTGGAAGGGACTAATTCCAAAGTAAGCATAGGCAGGATTGGCACCTCAGAAATAGACCTATATGGAGTGTGAATACTGTATGTAGTTAAGTCGAAAAGCAATCATAATCATGAGCAGGTGCTATAACTTTTCTTCAATCCTATAGTAACTTCCTATTTAGCGCAGCTGGTTGTCGTCTATTGGTATGATGAATGCTGATTCCAGACCACGGGGCTTGGGGTTCATTCCAATTGTATGAGAGGACCTCTAAACCAAGAGTTCTGTGACTATTATTTTCCCCCGAATTTTGTTGTTCTGACCAGAAAATGTAATTGGTTGTAGTTGCAAACAATTCTGTATAAGACTTCTTTGGAGATTGCAAGCAATTATATTAATTGGCTAGTGCCCCAGTTAACCATGCTGTTAGACCAGTTTTCTTTATGTAGAGCTTTACTTCAAGTGCAATGTACTTGGTGTTGCTGTAGGTAGGTTCTGTACTTCTTAGGATAGGTTATGCAGTTCTTGTAAACTCCCACATGGTGGTTTCACATTTGTAAGCTTGGTATACTGGATTTCTAAACAATATAATCTGGTAGTAAACTCACACATGGTTAAATAAGTCCTTAAGTTTTTATGACTAGGCCAAATGACTGAGTTTAAAACTTCCATTGTGCCGGGAAAATCTGTCTTCTAAATATTCAACAGTTAATACATTACATATTACAGTTATTGACGTTTCGCCCCCAATATTAGAGGCATCCTCAGAAAAACAGTAAAATTTATAAACTAAAACGTAAACAGTTCATGCTCTTCCATTCCTTCATACTACTATTTAAAGTTGTCTTTTTAACTCTTAAAATTCCTTGAACATTTGGAACCCAGATAGTATAGATTGACAGCCATCATGAAGAGATTTTAATGAACTGTCATGCTTGCTTTTCTGCCCGCTTGAGTATTGTGGTCATATGTTCGACTAATATTGGACAGTGCTGCCAGAACTAAAATTAATGTACAGTTTTATTTATTTTATTTTACAATATTTTTACCTCGCCTTTCTCCCCGAAGGGACCCAAGGCGACTTACAACATGAAAAAAGAATACAATACAAAAAAGTGCAATACAAAAAATAATCACTTTTTAAAACAATAAAAAACCGTTAAAGAAAACTAATAAACAGCATCTAAAATCGATAAAACAGATCATTATTACATTTAAAACAAGAGCATAAAAGCACACAAGAGCACATTTTTCTCATGTGTGTGGAAAATAAGTGAGTTGCATGGCTTTCTGTCTGATATGGTTTAGCGCTGGCTGTGGTTAATATTATATTGCTTCTTGATTTAAATGACCAATAAAGAACTATTTCTGTTTTTATATAGTACCTTGATCCACAAACTTGGAGGATTTTTTATTCGGCGAAGGTTGGATGAGCGGCCTGATGGTCGTAAAGATGTTTTGTACAGAGCCTTACTATATGTGGTATGTATCTTTCTCCCCCTCCCCCCTAAGCATATCTTTGCTAACTATGTAAGAAAGTGAGACACCATTTCATGCTTCACAGTGGAGCAGGCTGGGGAAATTTATGGCAAGATACTTTGAATCTCTTCATGGTTAAACTTCAAAAAAGCAGTGTATTTTAAGACTGCTGCAGTTTACCTTCATATAACAATAACCCAATATAGAGGTGTTCCTGAGGAATAATCACATATGTTGTAAGATAATGGTGGGTGAAGGGCAAATATCCCTGCTGTAGAAATGGGTAGGATATGGCTATACATTTTATAAAATGTGTGATGAATTAGTTTTGCCGTGCTTTGTGACCCTTGAAAAACGTTATTTCAATTGGATATTGAAATTAGATATTACATTTTGAATACTCGTACTTTATACTGTTGTCAGTAATGTCAAGGGCATCCATGATCTTGAAGTACTAGTTGCCATGCTACGTAATGATGTGTAATCCTTGATGAAACTAATGGGATCAGTGTGCACAGGCTAAAATTACACTGTATGGATCTACGCTTGGAGCCACCAAGGCTACCAGCTTAGTAGAACTGTAATGCAAACTCTCTTCTGTCAAGTTTAAAGGGGGTATGGATTATTATGGTCTTGTTTCTGTGCTCTGCAACTGAAGGAATTCCTTTTCATAGAAAGGGGATTGAAAATCCAGAAAAAGAGTGGCTTGTCACCTTGGTTCTTTTTTACTTTGTGTGTGCCTTGAGTTTTATAGTGTTAGGTTAATAAACAAATATGAGATATGAATTCTTATTTTATCCAAAGACCTCCTATACTTTGATGAAAGCAGACTGTTACACTGTCTTGTGTTACTGATATGAGGTAATTCATGTTGGATATTTTTTTATTCTTCTAGCATGTCCAAGAGTTGCTTCGACAGCAACAGTTCTTGGAGATATTCCTGGAGGGCACACGGTCCCGGAGTGGAAAGACGTCCTGTGCAAGGGCAGGCCTCTTATCTGTGGTAGTGGATGCTCTATATGCAAATGCTACCCCTGACATACTAATTATACCAGTGGGAATATCCTATGATAGAATCATTGAAGGTCACTACAATAGTGAACAGCTGGTAAGGATATCTCTTGCTTGTTTAGCAGGACTTTTAAGTACTTTCAGTATTTGTTGTTGTTGTTGCTATCCTCTCATTTATCCCAACAACAACCTTTTGTGAGGTACTGTAGGCTGAGAAAAAATGACTGGCTGGAGATTGCCCAGTGCCCAGTTTCTTTGCTGAATGGGATTTTGACCTGGGTCTGCACGGTCCTAATCAGACCCTCTAACTACTACACCACATTGCCTTAGACTGAGTCAGGACCTTGGTTCATCTAGCCCAGTGGTGGCCAACCTTTTTATGACATGTGCCACTTTTAGTTTTTTTGTATCTTGGGCGTGCCACAAAAATAAATAAATAAAGTAAATAAATAAATAATAAATACCCGTGTTTTTATTTTATTAAATAGCCATGTTTAAATGAAAACAGAATCACCTTCAGTTTGTTGTTGTTCAGTCGTTAAGTCGTGTCCGACCCTTCGTGATCCCATGAACCATATCCCGCCAGGCCTTCCTGTCCTCCACTATCTTCCTGAGTTCGCTCATTTTCATGTTTGTTGCATCGGTGATGCTGTCTAACCATCTCATCCTTTGCCTTCCCCTTCTCCTTTTGCCTTCAATCTTTCCTAGCATCAGAGTCTTTTCCAGAGAGTCCTCTCTTCGCATTAGGTGGCCAAAATATTTGAGTTTCAGCCTTAGTACCTGTCCTTCCAGGGAACAGTCAGGCTTGATTTCATTTAGAATTGACTGATTTGATCTCCTAGCAGTCCAAGGGACTCTCAGGAGTCTTCTCCAGCACCACAGTTCAAACACCTTCAGTTACTTAAAGTTTATTGTTATATCATTCTTAGAGTACGTAACAATGAACCATAAATGAGCCAGGATGGTGTAGTAGTCTAATGCAAGTACACACACACACACACACACACACACTCTCTCTCTCTCTCTCTCTCTTTCTCTCTCTCCTCATGTGCTTCTGTAGTTTGCCCACACACACACTCTCTCTCTCACTCTCTCATGTGCTTCTGTAGTTTGCCCTCTCTCTCTCTTTCCTCATGTGCTTCTGTAGTTTACCCTCTCTCTCTCTCTCCTCATGTGCTTCTGTAGTTTGCGCGCACACACACTCACTCTCCTCCTCTCCTCATGTGCTTCTGTAGTTTGCCCACACCCACACCCCCCCCCACACACACACTTTCTCTCTCTCTCTCTCTCCTCATGTGCTTCTGTAGTTTGCCCTCTCTCTCTCTCTCCTCATATGCTTCTGTAGTTTGCCCACACACACTCTCTCTCTCTCTCTTGGTAGTCACCCCAGAAGACTCTGTGGTGTGTAGTAGATGGCTGTGGAATACAATTTGTCTCTTTAATCCTCATGTGCTTCTGTAGTTTGCCCTCACACACACACACACACACACACACACACACACACACACACACACACACACACACACACACACACACACACAATCTCACTCTCTCTCTACTTAAAATTAAAGTAAATTGCAAACCACGACAAAAAGCCTGGGTCAAACAGCAAGCCTCAAACAACAACAAATTTTAAAAGGGATGGACTGCAGTAATTTGCAGAGACTCCCCACCAGACCCCCTCCCCCCTCTTTTAAATTAGAATACCTTTGCAGAGGTAGACTGCCTGATTCCTGGGTCAACTGATTACGTGCACGGCTCAATAATATGAGTAGTAAATAATTAGCCTCCTGGATGGAGAAGAGCAATTGCAAGCACGTGAAGTAAATTGCAAACCACGACAAAAAGCCTGGGTCAAACAGCAAGCCTCAAGCAACAAACAACAACAAATTTTAAAAGGGATGGACTGCAGTAATTTGCAGAGACTCCCCACCAGACCCCCTCCCCCCTCTTTTAAATTAGAATACCTTTGCGACGGAGAGGCTCCCTAGGGGCGTGAAGAAGAGCAATCGCAAGCTGAAGAGGAGATTCCTGGGTGGAACTTGCAAGCTTCCTCAGATAAAACAATTAGCCTCCTGGCGAAGAACAATTAGCCTCCATCGAAGAACAATCCAGCAAGCGCAAGCTGAGGAGCCAGCTTCCTCGCTGCCTTCGTTCGCGCCTCTTTTGCCTCCCACTGCTAACGGCTCGCGCGCTCCTTCGGCTCTTGGCTGAAAGCCAGGAGAAAACAGCTGATTGGCGCTGCTGAAAGCACCACCTGCAGGCTCCTGGCGTTAGGCCAGGAGCCGAATGAGCATGCGAGTGAGCAGATCGGCACTGGAGAAACACTAAGAGCAGGCACGGAGGAGCTTGGGGATCCAGAGAGCGCCCGCGACCGCGTGCCACCCGACGGACCTTCCCGTGCCACTCTGTGGCACGCGTGCCGCGGGTTGGCCACATCTGATCTAGCCATGGATTGTTTACACTGACTGTTGCTAGTCTAACACTCTAACCACTGAACCATGCCAGCTCTCAACTAAGAAGTCTTGGTGATAATAATGCTTTGGAAACACAGATTGCATGATTATTTCAGTTTCTGTTTATAGCAATTAAGAATGTGAGGGAAAATAACATGAACAAAGTGTCTGAAGTATCCAAATTAGCTACAGGAAACAGCAGTATACACATAAACCATATATGTTTTGTATGGTGGTTGAATTGGTGCCGTTTTTATATGTGCTGATGTGTATATTTGTGATTTCACTTTAATATTAAAAATCCTTTCATGGCAATTATTTTATTCTTAGGATTTTTCAATGTTTTGCAGGGAAAACCCAAGAAGAATGAAAGTCTTTGGAGTGTAGCCAGAGGAGTCTTCCGAATGCTGCGAAAGAATTATGGATGTGTTAGAGTCGATTTTGCACAACCATTTTCTTTAAAAGTAAGTTTCCTTTATGGGATCCTGTTCTGTTTGGCTCAGATTTCCTTGTGAAAGTAAGAGTGCTGGTGGGTCAGATCATGAGTTCAGCTAATCTAGAATCTTGTTCTCTAATACTGGATGCACCTGAATGGTTCGGACATATCAGAGCAGTATGTGATGTGTATTTTTCTGTACCAGTATCGGGTAGCTAACACTTCATATTGTAGAACAGCATCTTTGGTGAACAAAACCTGAGACTACACTTTGCATGGAACAAGACATGTAATGTCTCTTACAGCCCAACCCTTCGCATGTTTGCTTAGAAGTAAATTGCATCTTATTCAAAGGACCTTGCATGGGATTGCAGCCTCAGTGTTGTACATAGTTGTATCGTTCAAGTAAGGGAGTTCTTTCCTTGGATCCCGATGCTTAATTGGGACACATGCTTCTAGTGAGGTGCTGAATGTATGTGTTGCTTTGTTTCATGCTCACATTCAGCAACTAAGGGCCCAGTCCTATCCAGATTTCCAGTGCTTTCCAGCTGCAATGCAGCCCCAAGGTAAGGAAACAAACATCCCCTTACCTTGAGGAGGCCTCCGTGACTGCCCCCCACAACAGGATGCAGTGCATGTCTTGTTGGTACTGCTGCATTGGTGCTGGAAAGTTGAATAGGATTGGCCCTACGACTGTACATGTGGTTTCCTTGGCTGGATCAGTGATCATTTATACATCACTGGACAGTCACGTTTGTCAACAGCAATTGCATGGTTTGAAAAGGGTAAGAGAGGTTCAAGGAAGCAATCTCCATTTTCAAAGCTGAAAGTGCTACTGACTATCTGGGTAGTTAAAACACATCCACAGAAAATAGTTAGTGCCAGTCGTTTAGGGGAGGAAATCAAGGATCTAGACTAGAGCATAGCTGGCCAACCTGTTTCCTCGGATTGCATACCAAGTGGTGGGAACTCGACACATAGTCTGGTAGATTTATTTAGCCAATCTCCTATCACAGACCACCATGATTTCCAATTCTTTGCGAGGATATCTCAGATTTGAGTTCAGGACTGAGTGAATACTGTAGATATTCTTAGATATGCTTGAGGGCCTCTCTGTATCTCTGATATTCACATCTCGAGGATTCTGAAGAGTTATTTCAGCTAATCATGGTCAACATCCATGGCTCTCTGCATAGACCTTTTCCATGGTACTTTTGGCAGTTATTGGACCTATTTAATTTAAACATAATTTGATAATATACAAAAATTCCATTTGTGTTGTCTGTGCAAGAAAGACTGGCACATCGGCTTCATTGAAAAGTGTGCTAAGAGCTGATGCTGTGATCTTTCTGCCCAAGACCAGTGCATCAGAAAGAAAAGCACAAACTGGGTGTACGCAGAACACACTTCCAAGTTTATATGGTCAGAAGTCAACTGTATTGAACGACAGATGGCAAAATCCTCATCTTTCAGAAAATCTTGTTGTGGAAGCTGGTTCCCAAATTCACATGGGTGAGGTAGATACTGGGCTGTGTATATGGGTCAGATAACTATCCCAACAGTTTGGAGTGGAGTGTGTTTCTTTCAGTGCAGAGAGATACTACTTTTTTCCCTTCTCTGTATGCTTTGCCCAAAGACATTAATGGACAGTCCTATTTGCTGCTTCTCCAGTGGTTCCAGGCTGGTCAGTGTTGGCATCTGGGAAGCACCTCCCTCCAGGCAGGCAGGGTCAGATGATCAAGTCTTCCTTGGGGAAGGGACTCCCATGTTCCCCAGACTGGTCTTGCCTCTCAGCACTGGCAGTTAGTCTTCCTTAGCTCTCCTGAGCTACTGAAAGAGAATTTCTCAGACACAAAGTATCATCACTGTTTTAAAGCCAACACCTCCCACGTTCTCAGCAGGACTAGGGCAGTATGAGTGTTTTTCTCCTCAGTAAAGCTGTCTCAGCCGACCTTCCCTTCGCCTCAGAGATGGAGACGGCTTGAGTTTTGGCGCAGGGCTTTCGCCAGTGCAGGGGCACTTCTGTAACCTTCCCTCACCTGTGGGTGGAGGAGCAGAGGCTGCAGACCAGCAGTAGGAGGAAATTGGTAGTGTGTGACAGAAAAGAGTGCCAACACCTACCATCTCGTGTGCCCACTTTCCGCTGCCTCAGCCGACCTTCCCTTCATCTCAGAGATGGAGACGGCTTGAGTTTTTAGTGGGGGTCTTTCGCCAGGGGAGTTCACAAGTAAGCTAAACCTTCCCGTTCCAGAGGTACATTAGGAAATCAGTACCAAATTTACAAGGATGTATCTGCCAAAACATGTGTTGGTAGGAGGAGTCTCCAAGTAGAGTTCTGCCCACATGGAGGCAGGCCAGTGAATTGAAATTGTTCTTGCTCTCCCTGGGATGATTTGCTGCTTTTGGATGTCTCATTCAAATCCTAGCTGCCTTTCCTCACTGGACAAGAAAGAAAAATAGGGCCATGAATTTTCATTTTGCCCACTGTTTTGTTGCTGGGGGATTCCAGTCAACGCAGTGATGTTTGCTGGGTTCCTTGGGTGATGGGTCTCCATGCTGCTTAGTTATTCTAAGTTCACCCAGGATATCTGTCTTATTCACTCTTTTTTTTTTGTCATGCATTAATCCCTGACCATAAAGTTGTCTGTAAGTGTGGACTAAGAGTTCCACAGGATCCAAGAACCTGAAATTCTCAGTTGAGAAAGGAAGAAACTCCTTGCTTTCCTGATGTTAGAAGGTTTTAAGTTCTGCCTTCTGAGTTAGGAGTACAGGATGAAAAATCAGTTGGGTACAATTTAGACTTTTTGTCTTTGCTGTCTGAGAATGTGGGAGAATAAGTGACCCACTAATAAAATGTAGCAGCCTGGTACCATATCAGTTAGTAGAAATACATAAGACACTTCTAATTAAGATGGCTTCATTCTAGCTGTGTTTCTGATAGGTAATAAGACATTTTCTATGAATAATTTAACAAGCCAGTAGAACATGATCTCCCTGGTCTTTGAAAGTTCAAAATAAGTGTACCGTATATACTCGTGTATAAGTTGATCTCATAGATAAGTCAAGGACATGTTTGGAGCCAAAAATCCAGACATTTCCTATGACCTGTGAATAAGTCGAGTTTGGGGGAGGTTATTACTCCATGGAGGCAATTCCAGTGGGGCCTTTCCACTGGAAGTTCCATTCCATATGGGCTTCCCTCCCTTCAACCTACCCTGACTTGTGTTTCTCTTTATATTTACATGATGATCTGCCTACTGACGGGGGGAAGAAGCCAATAACATCAGTACTGCAGCTTCTGTGTCGGTTACCTGCCCACATTCTGAATACAGTATTAAGAATTAAAGTTTTAAAATACATTTTCTTTTCCTAGTGGTATTTGGTATTATGTTCTCTCAAGACCATTTTGTTAGTTGAGATGCTACATTTTGCTGCAAGTAATATATAAAATTATATATTTCTAGGAGTATTTAGATGGCCAGTGCCAGAAACCTGTGCCTGTTCCTCTGTCTTTGGAGCAAACTCTCTTACCAGCTATATTACCTTCGAGGTAGGTTGCAATTAAGGAATTTTCAGCAATAATGAGCAAGTAATACTTTGTTTAAATTTACGAATATTTAAAAGTAACACCTTTTAAAGTTACCTTGCAGCCCCTGCTGAATTGAGTGTGTGTGTGTGTGTGTGTGTGTGTGTGTCCAGTGTAATCAGTGGTGTGTGTGTGTGTGTGTGTTCGTGTGTTAAAAAAAATTGGTGTGTAGTTGCACATAAATTTTAGAATACAAAAGACTTAACTGTACGTGGCCTGTTTGCTATAAAATCCAGTTCTGTTCTATAAGTTGCATCATGATTTTACTGTGTTGTGACAGAATCTAGGGGCTGATGTGGGAATCCAGAAAAGCTCTTAGCTGGTACGTGATGGGCTCATTGGCTTGCAGTTGTAGGAAAATGGCCAATGACTCAGGACTTAGTGTTCCTGTATCTGTAATAGGAGTGTTCCTGTATCTGTAATAGGATTGAAAGGTATCTGCTTGTTTTTTGGGAGCGGCAGATGTTCATACACATTCCGTGTTACACTGTATATGTATTGTGCTTATAGTCGGATCTTCTTTGGAAGAGCTCAGAGCAGTTTCTATACAGTGGTCTTCCTTTTTGTATGGCTTACAAGGGTAGGCCACTTAGTTTCAGCAGTTGACTTGAATCAGGAGTTGTTGCCTACTTTTGATAAAGCAGTGGTCTTCAACCTTGGTTGCGACCTCAAGGTCTGAAGGGAATCAATGTGTTTCCCCTTAAGGGAAGTGGACTCGGCGGCGAAGGCACTGCCGCGATCGTGCCACTGTGGGGGGTAAAGTGCTTTCAAAGACCTGGGGCTCTTGCCGGGCCTCTGGGGGGTGCGGGGAGCCTGTGGACTCCCCTGCACTTCAAAATGGCTCCAGATTGCTCCCCGCTCCTCAAAACTGCTCCAGATTGCAATTGCAATCTACTTTCGGTTTCGTCCGCAGGCACCCTGGGCAAGACCCCCAGGTAGGGCTGAAAATCACTTTTTACCCCTGTGGTGATAGCGTGATCCCGGCAGTGCCATCGCCACCGTCCCACCAGGTTGCAAGGATTTATAGTGACCTATAGTGAAGGTAAAGATTGAAGCAGTGGCGTCGCCAGGCGCCCCCCCCCATCTGGGGCGGAAAACGCAACGCCCCCCAATAAAACTGTCAAAAATCGAAACCTATTTTTGACATTTTATTGCCTTTTTTCTTTTTTTTATTTTCGCCGATTTTAAGTTAAAAAAAAAAGCGGGTATTTTAAAAAGTATGTATGCTTTGCCGGCACTAACTTGAATAGGACGTTCCCTCGACGATGTTCTTCCTGCTCCTGGGCAGAGCTCCTCCGTGCGCCCAGCCGCGGGACTCTGTACCGCGCGTGCGCAGACCCACGGCATCTCCAAGGACGCTCCAGGGAGTTTGCGAATGCCCAGAACGTCCCTGGAGACTCCGTGAGTCTGCGCATGCGCAAACTACGGAAAGTGCTGCTGGGGGCGGTACAGAGTCCTGCTCACGGGCGCAGGGAGAAGCGCCCGGGAGCAGGAAGATCGTCGAGGGAACGTCCTATTCAAGTTAGTGCCGGCAAAGCATACATACTTTTTAAAATACCCGCTTTTTTTTACTTAAAATCGCCGAAAAAAAGGAAAAAAAACATGGAACTTGGGGAGGCTCCCGCCCCCCCCAGCCTCTCCGCCCCTACGCTCTGGGGCCCACCGCACCACCGCACCATATCAGACGACGCCTCTGGATTGAAGATCTCTGTGATAAAGGAACAAGTTGCTAAAAGTCTTTTGGGTGTTGATACGATGGGATGTAAAATGTTTTATCTTAGAGTTTTAAGCAATGGTTTATATAAGCCATCTTTAATGTTCACTCTCTTCAGGCCTAATTATGTAGTAGAAGAAGGTACAGAAGCTACCCTTCCTGATTCCAAGGATTTAACTTATGAGCCCTTAAGAAGACAGTTAATAGCTAACTTGGCAGAGCACGTCATGTTCAGTAAGTAATGGATTAAGTACAGATCTGACTTAACATCTTATCTGCCTCATTGAGCTTTATATATGGCAGGTCTTTCCTCATCCTATCCCTTTTTTCTTCTCAAAATACTAAATATTAGGTTTTCTTAATTTTGAGGGATGTCATTTTGAATGAGCCACTTAGCAAGGCTCTTATTTCATTTGCTTTAACTGCATTTTACAGTCCTGGGACAAATGGTGACCTGCCTTTGCTGTATCATTTAATGTCCTTCTGTTTCAGAATTTGTAGTGCTATAATGTACGCAGCAAGTCCTATCCAGTTGTGAAAGCATCACACCTGACTGATTTATGAATTGGAGTAATCTTAGTTTGTAATAGCTACTTAAAGTACAGTTTACTGTATTTCTTGAGTTCATGCATACAAAGCGTAGCACCCCAACTAGCATTTCCCCTGGCAGGAGCTCCTTCTGGGATTGGAAGCTCCCCCTATGAATGGAAGGGCTGTTCTGCTCACACAAGAAGACCTTGTGCAAGTAGAAGGACTCTTCGCTCAAGCATAATGCTCCTTCCATTTACAGAGGGAACTTCCAATGGTGGATGTACTAATCAGGATGCTACCCAAAATTAACAGTTGCTGTGTTATACGTTAGGGAAATATTACAATATATTATTTCACTTTCATGTAGCACTGTGTAATCTGTTTACATGCCATCTTGTTTTATAGAAAAGAATTTGCTTTGGATAAATTTGCTTCGGTGGAAATATGAAAAGATTATTCTGATTTCTTCTTAGAAAAACAGATTGAAACTTGTATATTTTCTCACACAAAAGGAGGAATGAAAATGGAAAACACTTTTGATTAGCTAAATGTGCATGTTTAAAATACTGTGGAGACTTCACTTCCACATTACTTGTGTAGTGGTCCAGCACTTAAAAAATCCACACCCACACACTCAAAACAAACATTTCTGGTATCAAAAGATTTATTTTTTTTTAAACTGCAGTTAAATCCTCTACAAATGACTGTTCATATCTTGAAATTTTGCAACTTGATATAAACAATTAATACAAAACAAAGATGACTGTCTAATAAAGCCTGTAAGAGAAGGCTCCAATCCTATATATGCTTACTTGGGAGTAGATCCCATTGAACTCGGTGGACTTATTTCTGAGCAGACTTGCATAGGATTGGGCTGTGTGTAGTGGTCTAGCAGTTGACCGGTTGAGAACACCACTCAGCATTAGTAGTGTCAATTGTGTACAAGGTTTTAATGTTTCAGATCACCGTTGAAGTTAGTCTGTTTCTTCCTGACTTTGGTTTAGTCTTGTGTGCTGCTCTGTTAAAAATGTGTGGTGCTGTTAAAAATGTGTGGTGCTCTTACAGTATAAAATGGCAAAATATCATGATTCTTAGTTCATGAATAGCTAACATTTTTTCCAGTTCCGTTCTAAGCATTTCAGTTGCATGACAAAGCGCCAGCATAGCTTTATTTTATTTTGTTTGCTTTTAGCTGCTAACAAGTCATGTGCTGTGATGTCAACACACATTGTTGCCTGTTTGCTGCTCTACCGTCACAGGCAGGTAAGGCTGCTGTGCTTTTGCATTCACCAAAACCTCCTTTCAGTGTGAGCTTGCAAGATGCAGTGGTGCTTGGAGTGTACAGTATTTCCGTGCTCCTATGCTCTATGTCAGTGGTTCTCTAAGTTCTCCCCCTCGAGGCGGTTTATGACCACTTCCAGTTTTCGCGAAAAACCTTTTCAAAGTCTTGTGCTGAGGGTCAGTTTTATGGTAGCAACTGGATGCCATCAGGTCAATTCACTTCTTAAGAGTAATGAAAAGGAATCGACATACTATTAATATAGAAACAATTGACTGAATATACTTTTGGGGGTAGCATCTGGTACCAATTAAGTCTTGTGCTACTCTAGTTTCTTTTACTTGCAGGGAAAAAAGTAATAGTGACCCAAATGGCACATGATCAAATTTGTATTTCTGTTTAATTCGGGATGTGCAAGAGACACTTATTTAAACGCATGTACTTGGTGCTAAGTGCCTGCCGGACTGATTTGCAGTGATTTGCAGGACTGATGGCAAAGAGGCCACAGATCCACAGGCCAGGAAGGCCAGACTTTTCATGGATGCATGTCATCAGCCCCCCCCATCTCCCCCACCCCCACCCCGAAACATGGAATTCAGCATTTCAAGTTTGAATGGAGAGGAGTTTACACCTTAAAATTCAAATGGAGTTTTCATACCTCCAAAATGTAGATCAAGTATTCTTAACCTTTATATGATTACAGACCCCCAATGGTTTTCCCAGTATGTCCCCATCTGACAGTCCCTGCCAAACTGTCGAAATCATCACCACCACCTCTCTTATTAGGTACCAGTAGGTGGCGCAGTGGGTTAAACCGCTGAACCATGAGCTGTCGATCGAAAGGTCAGCAGTTCGAATCCGCGACGGGGTGAGCTCTCGTTGCTTGTCCAGCTCCTGCCAACTTAGCAGTTCCAAAGCATGTTAATGTGAGTAGATAAATAGGTACCGCTTGCGGGAAGGTAAACAGTGCTCCGTGTTCCAGCCGCATGCTATGCGCTGCGGCAAGGAGAGTCATGCCGGCCACATGACCACGGAGGCATCTTCGGACAACGCTGGCTCTTCGGCTTTGAAATGGGGATGAGCACCACACCCTAGAGTCGGACATGACTGGACTTAATTGTCAGGGGTCACCTTTACCTTTACGACTTCAAAAGATGTCAATAGCTTGGTTTTACTTTACATATGTATAGCTAGGAACAAAACGCCTCAATCCGTATTGATAATTGTGACAGTTAATAATCTAAAATCAAACAACATTTTTTTTTAAAAAATGTTCAGAGATCAAGTCCCATACCCCCATCATTTGGTTCTCATACCCCTGGTTAAGAATCCCTGATGTAGATAGAGCCTTCCAGCTCCAACTCCTGCTGAAACAGCATATTTGGTGTCTTGTGATCCTGGCTACCTCCCTGGGCTTCCGAGTTTGGGAAAACAACTTTTCTAAATCAAAGGAAGGGTTTCACACCCCCAACAGTCATCACCACTCCCGTGATTAAGCTCCATCAAGGAAGCAGCCTAATGAGCCAGTGACCCATCCAAACTAACTACCACACCTCAACTGGTGGAAAAACAAAGGCTAAACCCAGCAGTCAAATAGCAATAAAGGACCCCTAATTGAGTCACCCCACCTGAGAATCCCATAGGATTCTATGAGGGGAAAAGAGTACTAAAACCTTTGGCTTTAGAGCCTTGTGTTGCTTGTTCCACCATATGTACCCTGCCTTTCTGAGCGTGGATCGTTAACCTGCTTGTGTTACAGCCATCCCCCTTCCAGCCTCCATCTGAGAACCACTGTGCTAACTGGCACCCAGGATCAGTAACACCCGCAATCCAATTTCCTTTCCAGATTTCTGTCGCCCCAAGTGCTGTTGAAACCTGTGAGCCAGTTCAGGCTGGTCAGCTAACACTGTGAACCTCTTCCCTTGCTCTAAGCACCCCTTTCCTCTAAGAGTCAGCTCGCCTCCCTTGTCCTACTGCTTTTAAGACTGCTGCCTCATTGCATGCCTAAGGGCTTGCTTCATAGCCCTTCTTGTTTGTGAAACCCCTCTTTGGATCAGGTAGTTTCGAGTGGCTGGCAGCCTTGTCGCTATGGCCCCTGCAACACAATGCTCTCAAGCTTTGCAGAAGAAGGTCAGGTAACATTGGTCTGTGGTGCAACCTTGCCAAAGTTCCCCCAAATCCCTACTATTTTTCTTTGCCTTGTGTGGAGTTGCATTGACCGTACACTTACAGCGCAATCCTATCCAACTTACTCTACCAGTGCAACCAGCGGTGCAGCAAGAATGGGAGGCCCCAGAACGGAAAGGAGATTCAAATCTCCTCCAAATGGATATTCAGAGGGGATTTAAATCTCCCCTCCCAAGCCTCCTGCCCTGCCCTCCCCCGCTGGTTACACCGGTGGTGTAAGTTGGATAGGATTACGCTGTTAGTGTCTGTTGTTGGTGAGTGAATGAGAGACCTACCATCTGCTTTTTGTACCCTTTTGTTGGATATTCGAGATTTGCCTTGAGCCTTCTTCCCAAACAAATCCTAGTAACCCATCCAACAGGGACTAATAGCCACATGAGAGCTGGGAAATATCCCCCTTTGGAATCCTGGGCTATCAGTTACGAGTGTTTGTTTGGTCAGAGAGACTGGCTCCCCCAGCCTAAATGGATGAAGTACATTCATAGCCCACTTCTGGGCTCACCCCTTGTCTGGAATCCTAGGTTCATGCTATAGAAAGCCGCCATCAAACGCCTTTCTGCTGCAGCTTGAACCACCTGAATTTTCCCCACTAATAATTGCACTTTTCTCCCTTCTTCTATACACCCTAAAACCTCCACTTCCTCCTTCTGGGAAGCCCGTCATCTCCCTTTGTCTCTTCTCCCATTGTTCCATCCTCTCCCTTCTGCCCCTTCTCCTTCTAAGAATTTTCTCTCTCCTGCTTCTAATCTAACAACTTCCTTAGGGCTCCATTTTGCATGAATGTTAGCCGTAGAATTCCCCTGTCTAGAGTAAAGTGTAAAATTTTAGTTAAGCCCAATTTGAACTCCTTTTTTGTTTTTTGAGCACTAAAGTCAATTCTTTTTCACCTTCACCCTTGTCTGAACATAACATAACATAAGAAGAGCCCTGCTGGATCAGGCCAAAAGCCCATCTAGTCCAGCTTCCTGTATCACACAGTGGCCCCACCAGATGCCTCAGGAAGCACACAAGACAACAAGATAACCTGTTTCCCTTTGACACTCCCTTGCACCTGGCACAGAGAAAACCCACTTCTAAAACCAGGAGGTTGCTTATGGCTTGTAACCTGTGATGGTCTTTTCCTCCATGAATCTGTCCAAACCCCTTTTAAAGGCATCTAGGCCAGGTGCCATCACCACATCCTGTGGCAAGGAGTTCCACAGATGAATTACACGCTGGGTAAAGAAATATTTTCTTTTGTCCGTTCTAACTCTCCCTCCACTCAATTTTAGTGCATGTCCCCTGGTTCTGGTGTTGTGCGAGAGGGAGAAGAATTTCCCTCTATCCACTCTCTCTATCCCATGCATAATTTTATACGTCTCAATCATGTCCCCCCTCAGGTGCCTTTTTTCTAGGCTGAAAAGCCCCAGACGCTGTAGCCTTTCCTCATAAGGGAGGTGCTCCAGCCCACGAATCATTCTGGTCGCTCTTTTCTGCACCTTTTCCAATTCAACTATATCCTTTTTGAGGTGTGGTGACCAGAATTGGACACAATACTCCAGATGTGGTCTGTTTTCCTTTCCCTGCCAAATCATACATCCATTCCATTGGCCCATTACACAGGGTCCATGCACACGATCCTTTCTCTCCAGTGTGCACAGGTTACAGGTGTTTTTAAAAAAGCACTTAGATTTAACTTTTTATAAGTTTAAAAGTAGATTTAACTATTCATGCAGCATACATGGTCCACTTCTTGTGTGTGTGAGAGAGAGAGAGAGAGAGAGAGAGAGATCAAATAAAATAAATCTTTTGTAGAATTAGTGGAGTTGCTATGGAATTAAACTTCTTGGATGTTACTATTTGTTGTACTTTTCAGGGAACAATACTCCCTCTAATATACTCATCCTATTTTCCCTTAATGTACTTGTCCTATTTTCCCTCACTGTGAGGGAGAACTAGTTGTATAAAGCAAGTTTGGGGCCAAATAATTTTATTTTTATTTATTTTTTCACATTTTTATACCACCCTTCCTCCAAGGAGCTCAGAGTGGTGTACATATTTCCTCCCCTCCTTTTTTCCTCACAACAACCCTGTGAGGTAGGTGGGGCTGAGAGATAGTGACTGGCCCAAGGTCACCCAGGAAGCTTCGTGGCTGAGCGGGGATTTGAACCTGGATCTTCCAGGTCTAAGTCCGACTCCCAAACCACTACCCCAAGATAAGATGCCACTTCCATAGTTGAGAACAAGCTACTTCTGTTGTCCAGTCACTTTAAAGGTCAACTTGCCAGCTTTCTGAGCAGCCCAAAGGTGTTTTTGTCAAGTAGTTAGTCATTAATTTTGTCAAGTATTTAGACTGTGACAAACCAAGTTCTACTCCTGTAGAGGCCCTGGTGAAGTGAATAAGTTTTACGTAGCTACAGTTGTTAGAATACACCATTGATTCAGGGCAGTGGTGCCTAAGCAGTTTGAAAAGTGGGTCCCCCAGTGTAACGCTGTCTGGTCCTTCCTTTTAGGTCCTTGCGCTTCATTGTTTCTGGGAATTGCTGTTTTAGGTAACTGTGCATAGGATTATTGCCTAGGAGTAAGCCACGCAGAACACAGTGAGACTTGCTTTTAAGTAAACATGCTTAGGTTTGTGCTGTTAGTCAGGATTTCTCAAGCTGTGATTTCTTTAAAATACAGTTTCATGTAAATAGTCACCACAGTGTATGTACTAGGATTGAGTCCAGCTCCTACATAATATTGAGTTGAGGGCTGCATCATTTTTGTATATTTATGAGTGTTGATGATTTGGATTGTGCTGTTCGGATCTAATAGTCTGAATGGTCTTGAGGATGTTCAAAGTGTCTAGTTTATTAGCTAGTTTTAGCTCAGCAGTTTACATAGACTTCATTTATTTGGGCTACATTTGGAACCAACTAAGAATTCGGATAAGCAGATTTTGAATATTTTATTTATTTATTTAATACTAAGATTTGGATAATAGAGTCTTCACTAGCTTTAAAATGGTTTTTGTTGTCTTAAATCATACGGTTGTTTTTCTCCAGGGAATTGATCTTTCCAAGCTGGTGGAAGATTTCTTCTCCATGAAAGAGGAAGTCTTGGCTCGGGACTATGATTTGGGATTTTCAGGGAATTCTGAAGATGTTGTTATGCATGCCATCCATTTGTTGGGAAACTGTATAACCATCAAAAACACCAGCCGGAATAATGAGTTTTTCATCACTCCCAGCACATCTGTTCCTACTGTCTTCGAACTCAACTTCTACAGCAATGGGGTTCTGCATGTCTTCTTCAAAGAGGCAATAATTGGTATGTCCTAAGGCTGAAATGTGGAACAGTTAGTTGTAGACTAACCTGAGGGGGAAATACCAACATTCCATCTGCCCTCAAGTATTATTAGAGTAAACTTCATTTGAAAACCTGTGTGGCCTTTCAGTCACTATCGTTGTTTACGTTTGAATTGCAATGTTTTCACCATTTCTTCTCTGCTTTTATGTGCTACACATCATATTCCCACTAATAGTGAACTCAGGTGGTTGAGTGCCCATCAGTTTGGAAGCTAAATAGGGTAACCTAAAAGTAAGGTAGTATAGGTTCTCAAATTTTCATGGCTGGACAAAACATACACAGTTAAAATATCCAGGTTTAAGGACCATGGTGGTACGTTAAAAACATCCATCTTCCGACGTTTCGTCCGGTATGCTCTGGACTTCCTCAGAGAATGTGTGAGAGACCTCGCATAGAGCTGAGGTTCTCAGAGGAGACTGCATTAAATAGTACACTTCTGAAAGCTGTGAAATACCTTGCTGCTTTGTCCTGCAGCACTGGCTCTGTGATTGCTTGTGGCAGCCACTCTGGAGGAAGAGGTGGGTTGCTACTGCACTGATCCTTCTCTCACTTGGTCTCAGCAAGCAGCAAGATGACTGGAGTGCCAAATGAAGTTGTTGAGTAGGCTGGAGAAGGGCAGTAGGCAGATGTGGGAGAGCACGGCAGCTCTCATCAGTTCACTGCCTCCTCCAGCCCGCCACTTGAAGTGGCTGCTGCTGCTGCAGTTGGCCTCATGGCTCGGTTGACCTGGATTTCTTCTAATACCAAACTTGGTGGTTCAGTACATATAATTTTGAGGCACCCAAAAACAAGATAGTGGTTTCTCCATACTTGAGAAACTCTAATTAGATTTTCAATTAAATGTTTAAACATCCTAAAGCGTAAACCCAAAAAGTGCTCATTCCCTTTAGCTTTTCTTAGTGTACCTTGCAAAGTGTTGTGGGTCAGGGATAATGGAAAGTGGTGAGTAGGGAGAGAAATGGCCTGATTTACGGCCCTAACATCAGTATCCCTGAGCTTGGCATTAGGGTCAGGAAGATGCTAGCTGTGAGATTTAAAAAAAAAATGCTGTCCTTGCACTGTGTAGGCATGTTTTCAGGAGCGTGGAAAGAAAAAAACACCTTTTCCTTTCTATACTCTTCAGCATTTTCCCACATAAATCAAACCGGTCAGGAGGTGGCAGCCATCCCTGAGCCCTTTAGCAGAGCAGAAGGAAGTTTCAGGAGGGTGGAAAGGAAAGAAACGTGTGTGTGTGTTTCCCCCACTCCCAAAGAATACTGCAAGGCTCCTGTTCTTGTCGGAGCCTGGATAAGGACATTCCTGTTTTGGGGCTGGGGATACACCATAGCATTTAGTTGTAGGGCTGTACTAGTCATTCCTATGCCTGAAACCATTGCAGCCTAATGTTGCTTTTATCAGAGAAAGATATTTCAGTGACTTTGCTAGAATGATGTACTAATTCTTCTAATGAAATGTTTGTTTGAAGGTAACTTTTTTTATTCCTTTTTTAGCTTGCAGTCTACATGCAATACAGAATAAAAGACATAAAAATGGCATCAATGGGATTCCTTCCAACATGATTAGTCAGGAGCAATTGGTCCGCAAAGCTGCCAGCTTATGTTATTTGCTTTCCAATGAAGGCAATATTTCGTTGGTAGGTTTGTTCTGCATCTGTTTTGTGGGGCTCTCATTTGAAACACATTACTGCTACTACCATGTTTCACTTACATAGCATTGCCGTGTGGACAAGCAAAGTGAGGTGTATTGAATTCCTAAAGTTCTTAAAAATCTAAAGAGGAAAATGATGATAAAGGACAATATGAGGGGTACTGGTTTTTATCAAAGGAGTTTCTCGTATATTATATGCAGGGAGGCAAGCAGAATGCAAGGAAAAGTTTGCAAAACCGGTCCTTGAGACACAGTTTGAAGTATGTGACAAATGATGGAATATGTGTGCAGATAAGAAAGAGGAAATTGGGAAAAGCAGTGTGGGGAAAATAGGTGAAATTGATTGAAACAGCAGGGGACTCATTCAATTGGTAATGAATGGTATGCTTGTGTATAGTTTAGGGTCAGAACATAAGAAGAGTCCCGCTGGATCAGGCCAAAGGCCCATCTAGTCCAGCTTCCTGTATCCCACAGTGGCCCCACCAGATGCCTCAGGGAGCACACAGCCAACAAGATAATCCTGTTTCCTGCTGCCACTCCCCTGCACCTGGCACAGAGAAAACCCACTTCTAAAACCAGGAGGTTGCTTATGGCTTGTAACCTCTGATGGTCTTTTCCTCCATGAATCTGTCCAAACCCCTTTTAAAGGCATCTAGGCCAGGTGCCATCACCATATCCTGTGGCAAGGAGTTCCACAGATGAATCATGTCCCCCCTCAGGCGCCTTTTTTCTAGACTGAAAAGCCCCAAACACTGTAGCCTTTCCTCATGAGGGAGGTGCTCCAGCCCACGAATCATTCTGGTCGCTCTTTTCTACACCTTTTCCAATTCAACTATATCCTTTTTGAGGTGTGGTGACCAGAACTGGACACAATACTCAGGAGTTTGATAAGATAAAAATATCTATCTTCAAAAATAGGCTGTCAGTTGTGTTGTGATCAGAAGGGGAGTACTATAATTTTCCCCTTGACAATTAATGTGTGAAATGCTGACGAGTACTAATGTCCTCAACTATAATGTCCTCAACTATGTAAATTATTAAGTACTGTACTTCTAGACAAAGTAATGGCAGAAAATATATCCAGTCAATTCACTAGGTGTAATATGTATCAATGTGGTGATAGATGTACACAGTAAACGCCTAGATTCCATATTGCTTGAGCAACACGTACAAATTAGGTAAATTGCAAATTAGGTAAGTGCGTTGTAGAAACGACTAGAGTGGTGATGAAACTATAGTACTTCCTACTTTCAAGCCCCTTCTCTACCAGACTGGATGCATCTTGCAACTGTATATGTAAAAAAGCAGACTTAAGTGTCTTGATGTATTAGAAATGTGAGATGGTATTAAGATAAGTGGCCTGACATGTTTGACTCCGGGTTATCATCTAGTGGAGAGAAATAGTGGCATATTTTTATTTTGGTTTACCCTGAAGAATGCATATACATTTATAAAACATGTTTAGGAATTCACAACCTGTGTTCTGTTTCTAAAGAAAAATAGGTTATATCCCTCTGGGGTTTTGGAAGCAGCACTATAAATGTTTTGTACAAATGTTGGTAGATTGTGTATATTCATATACTTCCCTAAATTTGTTAGGTTTTTTGTCCTAGTTATTGATCTGTTTTCCAACCCACCTTCCTATTCTCCAGTGGCTGTTTAATCCCTTGTTTCCTGCTTCCAAATACAACAACACTTGGGCCAAAATTTCAGAGAAACTATAAAAGAATGGAAACTGCTAAGCAGCCTTACTAATAAATTTATAAATGTGATTTCCCCTTGCACAAAATTTCTAGCTTTCCCACTCACCTCTTTGACAGCCTGCAAGAGGGAATGAACTCTTCTACTTTTTTGAAGGTTTCATTCCCTGGGTGTCCACAGGCAACCAAGTGAGTAACTATTTGCAAGACTCCATTTAAGAATGCAGGAGATGTTCTTAGGGCAGAGGGAGGAAGGGTATGATGAAGAAACTGCTGTAAGTGATTGATTTGGCTTGTTCTGTTTAGCCTTGCCAGGTGTTATGTCAAGTGTGCCATGAAGCAATTGAACAGTTTATACAATACGGCATTCTTGTGGTGGCAGAGGTAAGATGCTGGTGGTACTTATTTAGATATTTTAATATCCTATCTGTTTCTCTAGGTTTTAAGTACCAAACGTTGCAGAAATGGGAGCTGAAAGATCATACATACCTAACTTTGCTGCCACCTAATCAGTGTTCTATACCAAGTCCACACTTAAACTGACCTGGCTGTGGCAAACATTCCCCTAATAATGAATTACAAAGTGTTAGTTAACGTGTGTTGCTGCGTTTATTTTAAACACGATCCTACCAAAAGCACTTGTCTGACTCTATCTGATGTTTCCCAGATTGCTAAATTCTGTTCCAATTAAGATCTAGCATTATCTTTCGCTACAATGTTCTTTCATTAGGATGATCCTGTGAATTTTCAATTGAAACATGTAATCTAACACTTGATCCTGAAGGCACTGCTGTCTTTGGTATTAATTCATAGCTTTTTCTTGTGTTCTAAAATCGAACTCCTGTTCAACAGAATGTAGTACTCTTTCTTAACGAAGTGACGCTTGGGAGCATCGGGGTAGAACTGAGGGGTGTGGAAAAATTGTGTTTTTCTGTTTGAATCACTTGTAAGTTTTATACATATGGTAGATATGGTGTAGTGTCACAGCAAAGAGATTGAGAGGCGAATCAGAACTTCCCCAGTTTGTATCTCACCTCTTTCATGAACTCATAAGATGGTCTTAGACAAGCCATCATCCCCTTTCAGCCTCAGCTCCCCAGCTGTAACATGGGGATAATATTTGTTGTAGACAAAATAGGAAGTTGTATTTGGATTTTAAAACGGCATGTATGGTAGACCTCAACATTATTAAAACCTAATATTTTGCAATAAAATGCTGGGAAGCAAAGATGTAATCAGTATAACTTGACTAATAATTCTAAAAAAGTAAAATGTAAGATTTCTCTTTTTTCCCTCCAGTTCCTTAGAATTCTGACAGTTCTCATGATGTTTGCGATTTTGGTATTCTTATAAAGTGCGATAGAATATTCCTTCTATGCTTGTTCAGTTACTAATTACAAAACTACTCACCCCTCAGCATTTTCAGAGAAAATCCTTTCTTCTTCCCCCACCACTGTACAGATCATCAGTTTGGAGGGCTGGAGAAGGTTCGGCTAAAAGCCTGATGTGTCTGAGCCAAATTGTGTTTTTGAGTGCAGCTCAGTGAGCGCAGCCTGTTTTTGCTCAGGGCTAGCGTACTGCCCTCTGCTGCAGGGGGTATTCTGCAGTAGCTGAGGCAAATGTTCATATATGCCAGCCTTGCTGGAGCTGGTGGTTGCAGTTTGTTGCAGGTGTGTCCTTCCCAAAATTTAGGATTTTCTTGCATATCTTGGGGCTTTGTTTGCGTGTTGGATGGGAACCATCCATGGCCCTCTCCTTCTTGTCCTTTGGGTGTTGAGCGTGTTTACACCGTGAGGATCCACTTAATTAGTACAAGAGTTACTTTACTTTCAGATACTTACAGAAACCTCTGTCTTGAAGTAACAAATTTTATACTAATCCTAATTGAGATTAATGTGCAAATCTAGAGTAATGAAAAATAACACATGTTAAAATTAATCATGCAACTCTTTGTTCAAAGATGAATTTACCAAAATTATCTCAGCACCATTTTTACTCTGTTAGAATTAAAAGTTCACCCCATTTGTACTTGTTCTCTTGCATACCTTTTGAGAAGGCTGATAAAAATATTCCTAGTTATCAGTAAAGTCTAGATCTCCATTAGGAGAGATGAGTTAATTTTAGAATTAAAGAACAAATTGTTTTGCTAGAACTCCTCTCCTGATTTGACTGTAGAAACATCTTGGTGATGCGGTTTTTCGCATGTTGTCTGATCACATAGGACAAATTCTTAGCATTCTGTACTATCATAGCAGAGTGGTTATCTTGTTCTTACTGTGTCGTATTTCTATATTAAGCAGGATGAACAGGAGGATATTAGTCCTAGCCTTGCAGAGCAGCACTGGGAAAAGAAACTGCCAGAACCGTTTCCTTGGAGGAGTGATGAGGAGGATGAAGATAGTGACTTTGGTGAAGAGCAACGGGATTGCTACCTGAAGGTAGGAGCAGCTGTAGCAGCGGTTGTGCCTTTTGTTAGGTGTTTCACATTCATGTAGTGGCAGGCAGTGAAGAAATTTTACTTCTCTACTACCAATCATGTGTGCTCAGATTCAGCCCGCTGGACTGTTCCATGTCATCCAGGGCCTGTTACAGCTGGGCTCGCAGAGGGTGGAAGAAGACCACACTGTAGCCCACTGCATCCAGTTCACAGGACATTGATGCTTCCCTGAGATGGAGGAAGAGTCTACAAATAATTTGTAAATGATTTTTGGTATTAATCCTACATGCATGTACACTTGGGCATGCACACACACTCTTCTAGCTTCTGGTGGGAGAGGCAGTTGACAGTTCCTGTCTGTGAATGGAGTTTACAGCAGGCTGTGAGGTAAGTCCAGAATAGCAGTGACCCTCCACCCCTTCCCTGGTTACACACAATGCAGTGGTGGTGGCAGCTGTTGTGTGTAGGATCCTCTCCCTTCTGCTTTGCAGTCTATGATTAGACCAGGGGTTCTCAACCTGTAGTACTAGTAACACCAGTGGTACTTCGGCCGACTGCTGGTATCACTTGGACCACCGGAGCCCTGCTCCAATGTGGTGCTTTCGGCGGCACGTTTTTGTTCCTGAGAGGCTCCTGCCTTTGGCCGAGCCTCTCGGGAATGCTGAGAAGGGCCCTCCCACCTGCCCAAAGCCTCCTACCTGGGTTTTCTGGCCTCTGAAAATCTGGAAGTAACTGGCGAGGATATCATCACTAGTCGCTACTGGTGGTATGCAGCAGGAGAGTGGCGCCAGAGGTGGTACTCTGCCAGGAAGGGGTTGAGAACATCTGATTTAAGCCATTACTGCAGCAATGAGAGTGGAGGTTGGGGTTTTTCTTACTTTGTCCTGCCAAGGACAACGGTGGGTTCCCGTATCTCGTGGATCTACAGCATTTGCAGCAATGTTCAGTGCCTGCCAGCTCTAGTCCATGTCTCAGGAACGTTGACTGAATATTAGTACCCACCTCACCACCTCAGAATCCTTTATGTCCTGGCCAGTTTCTCTCCAAAACTGAGTGCACATCATGTCCAAAGGATTTCATACACAGTGGTGCTGGGTTGGCAGAACTGGCACACCTGTAGACTATGCTCTTTTAATTTCTGTAGGATTAGGAGTGGTTGCTTCTCTGCTGCCCCACCCCTTGATGAGCTTACAATTGGTGAAAATATACCTTGCTATACATGTTTTGGATTAGAGAAGAATTACCACCTGTGCATTGCTTTACTGCAATGCTACTTCGTTCCCTTCCATTGCTAGTGATTAACAATGGCTTTTGCATTCCGCATTCCTCTTTTGCAGGTGAGCCAATCACAGGAGCACCAGCAGTACCTTACCTTCTTGCGGAAGGTGTTGGGGCCCTTGTTGGAGGCATACAGTTCTGCTGCCATCTTCATCCATAATTTCAGTGGTCCTGTCAGGGAATCTGAATATCTTCAAAAATTACACAAATACTTGCTAGCCAGAACAGAAAAGAATGTTGCGATATATGGTATGTCCAACAGTTGCTTTCAGTGGCAAGTCTTCACTGTGTTTAAATCTATTATTTTTACCAGTTTCCTATATTCAACTTAAATTTTTCTTTCTTTACCTTCCCCACATGTTTACAGCTGAGAGTGCCACCTATTGCCTTGCAAAAAATGCAGTGAAAGTCTTTAAGGACATGGGGGTGAGTACTTTGGTTTTTCTAATGCCTTTTGACACAATCCTAGCCATGGTTGTTCAGAAATTTCTGTTTCTTGCTTAACAGTACAAATAGACTAGTGCTACTTTTCAGAGTGCCTATCTTTTGAAAGTGTGCTCAAAAGCTTAGTCAGATCTGATATAAGGATATGGAAAACTGACCCTGCTTTCAGATGACATTTAATAATGCTTATGGGACGTGTAGTGCACATTGCTGCTTGCATAAATTAAGGTTTTAGTCATGGATCTACTCTTTTGGCTATCCTCATTTGCACCATCCAGCAGTACTTAGCTACTAAGAACATAAGAAGAGCCTTGCTGGATCAGGCCAAAGGCCCATCTAGTCCAGCTTCCTGTATCTCACAGTGGCCCCACCAGATGCCTCAGGGAGCACACAGCCAACAAGATAACCTGTTTCCTGTTGTCACATCCTTGCACCTGGCACAGAGAGAACCTCCTTCTAAAACAGGAGTTTGCTTATGGCTTGTAACCTGTGATGGTCTTTTCCTCCATGAATCTATCCAAACTCCTTTTAAAGGCATGCAGACCAGGTGTCATCACTACATCCTGTGGCAAGGAAGATGATTCCACATTAATTCCACAGATTAATTACATGCTGGGTGGGTAAATATTTTCTAACTCTCCCTCCACTCAATTTTAGTGCATGTCCCCTGGTTCTGGTGTTGTGCAAGAGGGAGAAGAACTTCCCTCTATCCACTCTCTCCATCCCATGCATAATTTTATACATCTCAATCATGTCCCCCCTCAGCTGCCTTTTTTCTAGACTGAAAAGCCCCAAACGTTGTAGCCTTTCCTCATAAGGGAGGTGCTCCAGCCCACAAATCATTTTGGTTGCTCTTTTCTGCACCTTTTCCAATTCAACTATATCCTTTTTGAGGTGTGGTAACTAGAACTGGACACAATACTCCAGATGTGGCCTTACCATCGATTTGTACAAGGGCATAATGATATTCTCAATCCCTTTTTTAATGATCCCAAGCATGGAATTGGCCTTCTTCACAGCCGCCGCACACTGGGTCGACACTTTCATCGACCTGTCCACCAGCACCCTAAGATCTTTCTCCTGATCCGTCACAGACAGCTCAGAACCCATGAGCGTGTATGTGAAATTTTGGTTTCTTGCCCCAATGTGCATCACTTTACACTTACATACATTGAAGCGTATTTGCCATTTTCCTGCCCATTCTCCCAGTTTAGAGAGATCCTTCTGGAGCTCTTCACAATCCCGGAAAAGTTTAGTGTAATCCGCAAACTTGGCCACCTCGCTGCTTATCCCCAACTCCAGGTCATTTATGAATAAGTTGAAAAGCACCGGTCCCAAGACCGATCCTTGGGGCACACCGCTTTTCACCTCTCGCCATTGTGAAAATTGCCCATTGACTCCCACTCGCTGTTTCCTGGTCTTCAACCAGTTCCTAATCCACAAGAGGACCTGCCCTCTTATTCCCTGACTGTGGGGTTTTTCAGGAGCTTTTCATGAGGGACTGTGTCAAACGCCTTCTGAAAATCCAGATATATAATATCCACGGGTTCACTCGCATCCACATGCCTGTTGACCATTTCAAAAAATTCTAAAAGGTTTGTGAGGCAAGACTTCCCCTTGCAGAAGCCATGCTGACTCTCCCTCAGCAAAGCTTGTTCTTCTATGTGTGAAGATTTTATCCTTAATGAAACTTTCCACCATCTTCCCTGGAACAGATGTTAGGCTGACCGGCCTGTAGTTTCCCGGGTCCCCCCTCCTTCCTTTTTTAAAGATTGGTGTGACATTAGCTATCCTCCAATCCTCTGGCACAGTGTCTGTTTTAAGGGACAAGTTGCATATTTTGGTCAAGAGGTCAGCAACTTCATTCTTGAGTTCCTTCAGAACTCTTGGGTGGATGCCATCCGGGCCCGGTGATTTATTGATCTTTATTTTGTCAATTAAGTCCGTAACGTCTTCTCTTTTCTGTTGGATGAACAGCTACTGTGTGATAGACCACAAGCTCTCACATATCTTGCTGAAGTTGCCTTTTCACTTGCATTGTGCACTTGTATCAGCTTTATACATTTAGCTACTTGATAATACTATATACTAATACTATATACTAATACTATATTATTGATGCAAGTGGATGACATTTGCACATGGAAAAAGCAGTCCATAAGAAGTGCCCTGCTGGATCAGGCCAAAGGCCCATCTAGTCCAGCTTCCTGTATCTCACAGTGGCCCAGCCAGATGCCTCAGGGAGCACACAAGACAACAAAGATACCTGTATCCTATTGCCATTCCCTTACATCTGGCTTTGAGTCCAAGAGAGCATAGGATCAGAGTCTGAAAGTAATTATGTTGTACAGCTCTTTGGTTAATCTTGCATCTAAGTGGCACTGTTGAAGTATGTTACTGAAAACACACTTCTATGTTTTCCTTTTAGGTGTTTAAGGAGACAAAGCAGAAGAGGGACTCTGTTTTGGAACTAAGCAGCACTTTTCTACCTCATTGTAATCGGCAAAAACTACTGGAATTCATTCTTGGTTTTGTCATACTGTAGAAACTCATCTGTCTACTTCTGCCAGCAAGATGATTGACAGACTTGGAGAATGTGACACACAGCTTCAGGGCTTTCCTGCTTCCATAGTGTGTGTATAGTGCCATTTTTGGTAAGGCCTTATCTGACCCAAGCCACTGGAAGACAAGTGCCTTCTTACACATGCATGTCTGGATCTAAAAGATTTGGTAACCAGTCAAACACTTACAGCATTTTGGGTGCAAGTGATAAGCCATGTTTGCAAAAAAAAAAAAAAAAAAAGACCTTAGTTTTTACATGAACCTATATCAAGTGTTGCATTTTTGCACTGCAGAGTTACATTTACTTCCAGACTGATGACTGTGACACACAAACATATTTACCAGCAATCTGTCATTAATACTGCAGTTTTGAATATCATGGAAAATTGATCAGCATAATGTGGGAACTCTGCAAAAGTCTTGTCAGCAAGAACATTATTACAAATAAATGGCTTATACGAAATTAGATTCAGTGCAGTAAAGGGCATTTAATTTTTTTGTCCTACTAAATATTATGACAGCATACTCAATTTTTTTAAAGCTCCCCAACCAATAATAACTAGACTTTGACCAGCTGAGTAGCAAGGACTCGCACAATGGAAGAATAAGATGTTAAGTCTACTGATCCCTTTCCAGTGGCAATGAAGAAATAATATTAGTGTATTAAACACCTGGGCCATTTGCGTCTTATATCAAAACTACTAAGATGTTTTATTTGCTTTTGAGCCATAAGGTTGGTTTTGGTTTGCTACTTGTTAGCATTTTGTTCCTGAAGTGGTTATAGTTTAACCCAGAGGTTCCCTAACTCCTGGGAAGGCCTTACGCTGCTCTAAGTAGCAGCGGGGCCTTCCCAGGAGTGGCGATGACACGCCTGGGATCGCGCCGCCACCGCTGCGCCCGGGATCGCCATTTTTACCGTCATTGGTGGGCAGTGGGTGTCCCTCGGGAGTTGCGGGGAGCCTGCGGACCCCTCCGCAGGCCTCCCCAAGCGTCGGAGCAGCGCTCCAACGCGATCGCGACTGACTTCCGGTTTCGCGTAAAACCGGAAGTCAGTCGCGATCGCGTTGGAGCGCTGCTCCGACACTTGGGGAGGCCTGCAGAGGGGTCCGCAGGCTCCCCGCAACCCCCGAGGGACACCCACTGCCCACCAATGACGGTAAAAACGGCGATCCCGGGCGTGGCGGCGGCGGCGCGATCCCAGGTGCGCCGTTGTCGTCAACGCGGGTTGCCATGCCCCTTAAGGGCATAGCAACCCTTTCTTCCCGGCTGGGGCGTCGCGACGCCCCAGTTAGGGTACCACTGGTTTAACCTCAAATATAAGCAATAACATTGAAATATTTCATAAGTGAATTAGCCCATTCTAATCTTGATTAACTTTGGGTGGTGGATGATTGTTTGACATAAAAAAGCTTGCAGGCAAAATTGTGCTCAAGCAGCATACAACATGAGCGTAGATGTCTTGTCTGCGCTGCTGATGTTTACTATTAATACTTCGAATCTCTTGGAGTAATCCTATAGAAGATGACCATTTCCAAATTAAACGGGATGCAAGATCTGCAGGTTCACACATTTGATATTAGCTTGAAGCAATAAGCATGGCATTAGTTCTTAAGATAAATGGGATAGTTTTTTCCTTCTTGCCTTATCAGTTATAGAAGTATTTCAACTTCTGCAGTATTAAGAGAACAGACTCTTATCACTCTAATTTTAGTTGAAGATTATGAAACAGTTCTAAAATCCATTTTACCAGTCTGTTAATTTTATTTATTTTTAAAAAATGCCCAAGTGACAAGGGCATTGCACATTTACTTCAGCACAGAGCATCTGTGCACACGTTTAGCCTATGTGTTTACTTCACAATTAGTGTGTTTACTTCCAAATTATTAAAATTGTATGTGTATGGATGAAAACAATGGGTTGCAATGTTTGTCAGTATTGCCACACAACTCCCTACAAAAGGAACTGCTATGCATGTTTCCCATCACTTAAATAGGTGCTTTGAAACATTTTAAGATGAATTTCTGAACCAAAGTTGCATCATATCATGACAGAAGCAGGCAGCAAACTTGAATGAATTATCCTGTTGGAAATGGTTAAAAACAGACTAGCAGCTGCAATGGACTCCATTTGTTCTAATAGAGTCTACTAAGTACTTAGGGCGATTACATCTCATCCTTGCTAATGTGCACTATTTGTTAAAACTGAATGTGTTCTCTAAATAGTAATTTCTAAAAATTGCTGATGGCTTCCATTTTAAGGTCAGACAAGTAGGTACTTGTAAATAAGTAACTTCTCTTTGTGTTACTGCACTTGAGTAAACATTCAGTGAATGAAGATTGTGTATTAAAAAGAAATGGAACCAAGCAATAGATTGCAGGTAATACTTAGATTGCTGGTGATACTTAGCTAACTTTAATGAAAATGTCTGACTAATTTTAAATAAATTGAGGTCTAGGAATTAGTTTGGATGCCAGAAAATTATTGCTACATTAGTTGACACTAATGAAAATAATTTATTGCTTTATTAAAATGTTTTTGGGGTGCACGGCAGTATGTGTTTCAGTTGATGTTAATGTGCAGTATTTTGTAATTGCTGGATATGAGGGGATGCTTTTAAATGTAGATCTTATTAAACTGAGAGCATTTGCATGTGCAAAGATGTCAAGCTGTGAATGTTGTACAGGGACAGAGAGAGGTATCGTTCAGTGGCATGGATTTGGATTTACACATAGTTGCATGTGGGCTGGTTATCATTTTCCACAAAAGGTAAAGAACCGTGCTCTTTACAACAAAGCTCCTCAATAGAATTCTGCCTTTCTGAGATGATGTTTTTAAGCCCTGAGGGTTTTGTTGATGGATCTAGGGCAAGGTTTTAGCTTTCAATTTTTAAAAGTTATGGCTCATCAGATTCAGGATCTAGAATATTAAAGCTATATATCTAAGCAACTTGTACTCATGGGAGTATAGTTGTACAAATTAGTATAAAGAATAGCATTCCACTTGTCTCTCTGAACCTTATTGGTTGGCTAACATGTTGAACCTTTTTTTCTCTAATGGAAACTTAAAAAAACAAAACCTTTGAATTGATTTCTTAAGGATATATAACTATCTTGCCATGATATAAACTTTAGTCTAAAAATCGTCCCTGTCTTAAATTTTTTAATCAGTTGCCTTGCCTGTACTGTAAACATTTTTTTTAAATACTAGCATGACACTTTCATGAAAGGTGTGTGAGGGGCAACAACGACTGCAGAATACTGTAGCTGCTCTGTATCTCTGCTTGTGAACCTAGGAACTGTCTTGAAAAATGTTAATACATTTGTTTGCTTATTTAACACCTATCTCTTGTAAGAAGCACAGAGCTGCACGGTAATTTTATTTTAATAAACAACTTGAAATGGTTTTCTTGCGGTGTTACTAAGTCTTTAGAGATTACAAACCATGCAAAGCGCTGTTCTGTATTGCTTCCACTGTGAATTCCATCTTCAACACTTTTTGAAGAATTCAACTAGTAAAAAAAGGAAGTGCCCATTCACTGACTGTGGATTACAGTGTGTGCTGCTCTACAGTCACGGAGAATCAGTTCATCTGTAGTCAGTAAGCACACTATTCTTTCATTTCTACAGCAGTGGGCTGTTGCATTATTCCACCAAAGAGATGGTGAGCCTGCTTTTCCCAGCAGTAGTTCTTTCACATCGCTAGGGGCAGGACACTGCATCATACTTTCAACTTTTGTAACAGACTCCATACTTGCCTGATTAACTTTAGTATAGTAAGATACTGGTTGGCTCCCAAATGCAGAACCCAAAAGAGAAGATGAACTCCCCTTGCTGAGTCATGGTGAGTCTCTTGATGCTCAGTGGAAAGGAAATGTTATACTAGAAGTAATTCCCTACCAAGATAAATCTGGAAAGGCCTTTTAAACAAACCACATGGCAGTACAGGTGGGTACTTGTGTTTAGGATTGCTGCTTTGCAGTCTTCAGATCTGTGGTGTGTGGGCCATCTTGCAGAGCTTGGCAAACATGTACTGTAACTCTTGGAAATCCATGGTAAAATATTCCAAATGACAACACCAGAAACTAGTGTGGTCTTTATTGGGCTATAATGCCTGCAGGCAGATTTTTTTTCTTCTAGAAAGAGAAGGTTCAAAAGTCACTTGAGAAGAAGACACAGAGATGGATAAACGTTCTTTGGATTTCACTTGAACATGACCAATAGGCTTGACAGTATACTATTGTTCCAAAGAGCTACAGATGGGCTTGGAATGGCCAACAGAGAATTGGAAATCTGGATATTGTGGGACATTGTCTTTTTGTGAGACTGCACAGGGGAGACATTTACAGAAGGCAGTTTTAGGTTGGGGGGAGGAGAGCAGAGGTAGGTAGCATGCAGGCACAGAACAATGAGAAATGCCACCATTTACCTGTGTTTTGAAATTGGTACTATAATGCCATGAAGCAGTAAAGATTCACATGAGAACTCAATACAGTTGCTGTTGTTCTTACAGTATGAAGAAATCCACATAGAACTAGGTTTTGTATTAAGGCTCCTATATGTTTTGGCTTTGGTGAGCCTACAGGTTTGCCATTCATGAAATGGTGTAGTAGCCAAATGTAGTAGTAGCAGCAAGGCCGGCCACCTACACTCCGCTGCCGGGACGTCCATGAGGCCACCGGAGAAGATGTAAGTGATCCCCCAGTGGCCGCATGGGCGGTCCGGGCAGTGAGGGAGGGGGGCATTGGCCGAGCCAGCCCAGGGGGGTGGGGATGGCGGCCTCTATATCACTGTCTCTCGCCGGGCCGGCTCGGCTGTTACACAGCCTCCTCCGACTCCTACCATTAGGCCTTCACTGGTTTACACCAGGGGAAAGAGTAGACCTCCGGGTCACGCAACAGGGATAGGATCCAGCGGGTGGCCCTGGGCCGCCCGCCGGATTATTACGCAGGATTGCGCTGCCCATCTCTCAGTCTCAACAGCCCATCTCTCAGTCTCAACATTGTATTAAGCTGGCTTGATTTCACTGGTGGAAGTACCATAGCTAAAATGCGATTTCTAATTTGGAAAGCATTGTTGTAAAAATGTAGCAGTCAAAGTATTGTATCCTAATAACTTTGAGATATTATTGGAGCATGTACTGATGCAGTATAAGCATTTTACTAAAGTAAATAAATGGTACTTATGTTGCAATCCTATACACTTACTTGAGAGTAAGCCCCACTGGACAGAGTAAAGTAAACATAGGTAAACATGAGTAAACATATATAGGACTGTTCTTTTAGTAACTATACACTTACTAGAGGGGAAACTCCGCTGTTGTGATACACACTGGTGTGGTGAGGTTCAGCTATAAGGTTACTCATTGGATCCATTTTGACTCCATTCTCTTCTGCTTGAGCTTTTTACACTTCAGCAAGCCTCTTCGTATAAAAAAACCCTACTTGACAGAGAATTGCCCTATGGCATGCTATCATTCTGTTAATGAAGATGGTGAACTACATTCCCTTTTGCCAAGTTTTGCAAATATTTTCAATTTAATTACCATTCTGCGTGTGGTGAAAGGTTATTACACTGAAAATAATGAACTCTACTGTAAAACATAAGCAAATAAATGGAAATGCAGTGAGTAAATGCCTCTAAAGGTATACACAGTATTGTTTGTTCTATTTTAGAAGGCTGGGTACCAGAAATAGGGTAATGCCATTTGCTATCTCACTGTATGAATGGTGCCCCCAAGTCTGCTCAGTATTTGCTAAACATATGGAAAGACAATGGCTGAGATTTTTCCAAAGCCATAGGGGAAGAATTTAATTCTACACTTCTCATTAAGCTTAATGGCAACTGTGTCTACTTTAAAAATCTGAAGGATTATCATTTTCCCTAAACAACTTGCAAGCTATGAATAGTTGAGACTGGGGGGAGGGGGGCATGTAGCAGGCAGTGAGGAAGGTGCAGAAAAGAGCGACCAGAATGATTCGTGGGCTGGAGCACCTCCCTTATGAGGAAAGGCTACAGCGTCTGGGGCTTTTCAGCCTAGAAAAAAGGCGCCTGAGGGGGGACATGATTGAGACGTATAAAATTATGCATGGGATGGAGAGAGTGGATAGAGGGAAATTCTTCTCCCTCTCGCACAACACCAGAACCAGGGCACATGCACTAAAATTGAGTGGAGGGAGAGTTAGAACGGACAAAATAAAATATTTCTTTACCCAGCGTGTAATTCATCTGTGGAACTCCTTGCCACAGGATGTGGTGATGGCACCTGGCCTAGATGCCTTTAAAAGGGGTTTGGAGGACAGATTCATGGAGGAAAAGACCATCAAAGGTTACAAGCCATAAGCAACCTCCTGGTTTTAGAAGTGGGTTTTCTCTGTGCCAGGTGCAAGGGAGTGTCAACGGGAAACAGGTTATCTTGTTGTCTTGTGCTCCCTGAGGCATCTGGTGGGGCTACTGTGTGATACAGGAAGCTGGACTAGATGGGCTTTTGGCCTGATCCAGCAGGGCTCTTCTTATGTTCTTAAGGGGAGAAACAAGGTCGTAGCTATTTGTACATTATTATGGTAAATATGTCCTTTGATCAAGACCAGATCTGGATTTCAGGGAGCTCTGGGCAAATTGTCCTCTATGGCCCTATGGGCCCCTCCTACCAGGACAGCTACAGGCACAGGGGTGAATCAGCAGTGGGCCCGTAACAAGTGCCTGATATATGATGCCAACCCTTGACACTGGCCCAGGCTCTAGTATTGAAATAATTAAACCTACTCTTGGAGTCTTTTTAAATAAATTAAGGAATAGTAAAATTAGAAACAGGAGGGACAAACACACTAAATAAGAATAACTGCAGCTGCCAACGGAGCTTGAAGACACTGAAACCTGTGTGCTGAGGTGTCTGCAGCTTTTAAATTTGTATTTTACAGTACGCTTTCTCCCCTAATTAAGAAGCACATTCCTTGTAGGCCTCATTAAGGCAATATGTTAGCTGCCTTAATCTCACTCATGTGTCCCGCCTACTTGATTCACATCCACACCCAGTATGCTGTTATGTGCCTCTATAATATGCACAGGATTAATGAGCCACAAGAAACCAAAGTCCTAGGTTTTGTAATGGATTATTAAACCCAAACTGGGCCTTAGCTGTGTAGTAAAGCTCTGAGTGCTTGAGGAGATTTCAGCAAACTCTTTCAACTGCTAGCACCAGAATTCCTTATGTATCTCCCTGCCTTCCAGCCACCTCTAATTTGAGCCAAGTCAGTGGGGGGGGGGGGGGGGGGAACATCTCCTTCAAAATGCCATACACACCCACCCATATTCCCAATTTTATCATTTCAAGTACAGTGAGAGGTATGTATTGATTTGACAGTGAATTAATGAGGTGTTTTGCTATTGTGTGTATCGAATGTGGTAAATGGCTCTAATGTGGTAAATGGCTGATGCCTCTGTGTGTGCGTGTGTGTGCATACACTCACACTCTGTGTGTGTGTGTGCATACACTCACACTTCACATTTTTATACTGCCCCTCCTCCAAGGAGTGCAGGGTGGTTTCTTCCTTCCTTTCTTCCTAACAACAACCCTGTGAGGTAGGTGAGGTTGAGAAATAGTGACTGGTTCAAGGTCACACAGGAAGCTTCAGGCTAAGTGGGGTTTTTGAACCTGGATCCTCCAAGTCTTAAGCCCCTCCCCCCTGAAAAAACCCACTATACAATTGGGTTTTTAGTTTATTAGTTTATTGCATTGCTTTCAAACCTACACATCTTTGAGTACTGTACTACTACTAGAAAAGCAACAAATGTGTGCCCTTTCAGAGATACTGTGAAGAATATTGGCATTCACACTCCTGTCCAAGTGTTGTCACTCACCTATAATTCTGGAGATGAAACAAATGAAAAGCTGCCTTATACTGAATCAGAACTGTTCACCTATTGTGATAATATCTAGAGCAGTGGTTCCCACCCTTTTTAGCACTGGGACCCCCTGTTTTTTTTAGAACGACAATCTGTCGGACCCCTCTTAAGACCTAGGGTCAGAAGCTATGTCAGCAAGTAGGAAGTGATGTCATTGTGTTAATAAATTAGTGTTTAATAAATCACACTTTTTAAAATAAATCACATTTTTAAAGTTGTACTCATAAGCAGCCCCATTGAGGGGGGGAGGAGTGAGCTAATATATTTACAGAGATGATAAAAGGCAAGCAGAAAGTAACACAAGGTGAGCATCTGATACTTCTTCCTCTGCAGTGGGGGGAGGGAAGGAGTGAGCCGCCATTCAGTCAACATCCTGTGACAACCCCCCCCCCCAAAAAAAAACTGCTTCGCAGCCCCCAGGTTGGAAACCACTGATCTAAAGAGACGGAAGGTTTCAGACAGGGGCTTTTTCAGCTCCTACCTGGAATGGAAATTAAATGAAACGAAACTCAGTGTGTGCACCTTTGGGACAGGGGCCTGTCTTTGTGTTTTCCATGCTGTGCCAAGCACCAGGCACATAGATAAATACATCTGCATGCAAAACATGTGATTCACTACTGAGCTACAGTCCCACCTCAACACAGCTCCATCTTTTTTTTATTTATCCACTTTAAAATGTGTGCCTGCTTTTTTGCCACTAGCCCCAAAGCAGCTCACAACATGAATCAAAATAAGATATACAGTAAAGTAACGCAACACCCATACACCCAGGGTGTCCCATCTATATAACAGACAGAATTAACCCATTAAATCAGAGAGGCTCCCTCACCTGCCACCAAAGGCAGCAAGCATTTGCATCTTCAAGAGACATTGGAAGGTCAGAGAAGACCGGGCTGCAGCCCAAGAGAGCAAGCTGCCAAGGCTGGGTGCTGCCAAGAGAAGCTGCTGTCCTGTGTTCTTGCCAGCCACAGTTGGCTCAAGACCTCCTGAGGCGGCAGGCCAAAAGATGCTCCCCCTTACCCAGTGATGTCCCAGCCTCTGCTCCTTCTACTCTCCAGTGTTCTAGCTAGCCCCTCCCCTTTACATTTTCTCTTCCTCTCTGCCTCATTCTCCCCCCCCCCCTTCCTTTTCCAATCCAGGGAGTGGAAGGAAGAGGTGGAGCAGAAAGAGATGGTTGCTGCCTGCCACCAATCTGCTGCCTGAAGCAACCATTTCGCTATTGGCCTTATGGGTGGGCTGGCCCTGTTGCCAGCCAACCTCAAGAGGCGGTGGCGGTGGCGGCGGCGGCGGCGGCGGCATGTGGAGCAGAGTGTTGTCGTGTCATCATGGTGTCGTCCCCCCACAAATCATAATAGTAGCAACAGGGTCTAATGGAGATGCCAGTTAAATCATTATGAGAGACAGCCTGTTTTCAATTAATAAGTCAAGTATCACTTTGCAAGGTAACAGAATATGATGGTACTCTATTTTTCTCCTTAACCTTTGCTGAATTGCATTTTTGGTCTCTCTGTACTCGCCCTCAGAAATCACACTTCCCATGTGACCCCCCCCCCCACAGGTTTAGAAAAACCAATTAAATTACCAGCTAGAAGCTTTGCAAAGGTTTTTTCAATGACATGGTAGTCCTTTGTTAATTACATTTAATGCTGTCCCCTGCAGTAACTTAAACAAGGACCTCTCAGCTTTGTTTCCTGCATGACAATTTATACTGACTGCTTCCTGCAGTTAAATCTTATTAATTCTAGCTCTCAGCCTCTATATAATGATTTCTACCCTGGTTGACGTTCATTTGGTTACGTGGCTCAAGTTTTTGTGAATCATGGCATTAACTGTAGTTAAAAGGACAGCCTCAGAGCTGGAAAACGGGCGGGTGGGCGGGTGGGCATGGGGAGGGGGGGCAGAAAGCAGCAGCTGAACCTGAGCGTGCTCACTCTCTTACCCCTGCCAATGTGCTGCCTCCCCCAGCCTGCCACTCAAAGTAGTTGCTTCACCTGGCCCCATGGGTGGGTCAGCTACTACTCAAGATTAGTTTCTATGCCTGTAAAAAGGTAAAGGTAAAGGTGACCCCTGACAATTAAGTCCAGTCATGTCCGACTCTCGGGTGTGGTGCTCATCCCCATTTCAAAGCTGAAGAGCCAGCGTTGTCCGAAGACGCCTCCGTGGTCATGTGGCCGGCATGACTCTCCTTGCCGCAGCACGTAGCATGCGGCTGGAACACGGAGCGCTGTTTACCTTCCCGTAAGCGGTACCTATTTATCTACTCGCATTAACATGCTTTGGAACTGCTAGGTTGGCAGGAGCTGGCCAAGCAAGGAGAGCTCACCCCGTTGCGGATTCGAACTGCCGACCTTTCGATCAACAGCTCATGGTTCAGCAGTTTAACCCACTGCGCCACCCGCTGGCCCTTTCTATGCCTGTAATAAATGTTAAATTGACCCTGTGCCAGTGCCAATGAAGTGGCAATATAGGACCAGGCTGCTTAAGACTCACAAAAATAATGATGTGTTTCCTTTTGAAACGAGAACATGCTTTCATCGATGGGTTCTTGAGTGGCAGAATTCCCCAGATGCATAATGGTACCCATTTTTGCTAAGGAGGGCAATACAACCGGGGAAAAAAGTGATTTTACCTTCTTGTGTATTAGCAATAGTTACTTCATCTGCTGGAGTAATGGAATTAAATACAAATTGGTTACTAATATCTCAGAGTAAAAGATAAACACTAGTGGAGGAACTGAGAGTAATTTTTCCATCATTTTAAGTGATTAAAAATTAGACTTTTAATCATAGCAATGCATTGCAAGATTTCCAGATCATTTAACAACTCCTCTTTGCTTTATTAAGAAATCTGATTGAAATTCTACAGTAGATTTCATCATTAAGTTCCAGTCTCAAAGGTTGTGAGTTACTGAAAACTCCAGGTAAACGAGAATATGACTCATTTCTCTGCACTCTGATTGAATAATGGTTCACAGAGGGCATGTTTAGGGGAGTGGTAAAATAATACAGATAATTTTTTTTAAAGAAAGAAACAAAGAAGGAACTCACAACTATATAATCCTTGCTGTGATTTTCCTCTAGCCATAAGAACATAAACATAAGAAGAGCCCTGCTGGATCAGGCCAAAAGCCCATCTAGTCCAGCTTCCTGTATCACACAGTGGCCCCACCAGATGCCTCAGGGAGCACACAGCCAACAAGATAACCTGTTTCCTGTTGTCACTCCCTTGCACCTAGCACAGAGAAAACCCACTTCTAAAACCAGGAGGTTGCTTATGGCTTGTAACCTGTGATGGTCTTTTCCTCCATGAATCTGTCCAACCCCCTTTTAAAGACATCTAGGACAGGTGCCATCACCACATCCTGTGGCAAGGAGTTCCACAGATGAATTACACGCTGGGTAAAGAAATATTTTCTTTTGTCTGTTCTAACTCCCCCTCTACTCAATTTTAGTGCATGTCCCCTGGTTCTGGTGTTGTGCGAGAATGAGAAGAATTTCTCTCTATCCACTCTCTCCATCCCATGCATAATTTTATACGTCTCCATCATGTCCCCCCTCAGGCACCTTTTTTCTAGACTGGAAAGGCCCAGACGCTGTAGCTTTTCCTCATAAGGGAGGTGCTCCAGCCCACGAATCAATCTGGTCTCTCTTTTCTGCACCTTTTCCAATTCAACTACAGTGGAACCTTGGATTGTGAGCATAATTGGTTCCAGAAACGTGCTTGTAATCCAAAGCACTCGTATATCAAAGCAAATTTTCCCATAAGAAATAATGGAAACTCAGATGATTCGTTATTCTGCAAGAGATCTTTGTGTGTATCTGCATTATCTCCTGGGCTCAGCTAATTAAGAAGCTGCCCTGCCGAGTCCTCCTTTGCTCTTGCAAACTGTAGCTCACTTTGCAACGTCTGATATGCAAAACCTGAGCCTTGTTCTGCAGAGTAAACATCTTGGGGGAGGGGGAAAACAGCTTGTTAATGAGGTCTGCAAGACAGAAGTTGCAAAGAAAAGTCTGAGCTGCTATTCTGCACAAAGAGCCTCTAGCAGAGGGAGAACAGAGTGTTAATGAGCAGTTAATGAGGTCAGTTTGTTGCCCAGGAGACGCTATTGTTACTCTGCAAACACACAGATTGGAGAACACAATGTACTCGTATTACAAGACATTGCTCGTTTATCAAGTCAAAATTTAGAAAACAATTTTGCTCATCTTGCAAAGCACTCGCAAACCAAGTTACTTGCAATCCAAGGTTTCACTGTATATCCTTTTTGAGGTGTGGTGACCAGAACTGGACACAATACTCCAGATGTGGCCTTACCATTGATTTGTACAAAGGCATAATGATATTGGCCGTTTTATTCTCAATCCCTTTTTTAATGATCCCGAGCATGGAATTGGCCTTCTTCACAGCCGCCGCACACTGGGTCGACACTTTCATCGACCTGTCCACCAGCACCCCAAGATCTCTCTCTTGATCCGTCACAGACAACTCAGAACCCATTAGCGTATATGTGAAATTTTGGTTTCTTGCCCCAATGTGCATCACTTTGCACTTACTTACATTGAAGCACATCTGCCATTTTGCTGCCTATTCTCCCAGTTTGGAGAGATCCTTCTGGAGCTCTTCACAATCCCTGCTGGTCTTCACCACCCGGAAAGGTTTAGTGTCATCTGCAAACTTGGCCACCTCACTGCCTATCCCCAACTCCAGGTCATTTATGAATAAGTTGAAAAGCACCGGTCCCAAGACTGATCCTTGGGGCACACCGCTTTTCACCTCTCGCCATTGTGAAAATTGCCCATTGACTCCCACTCGCTGTTTCCTGGTCTTCAACCAGTTCCTAATCCACAAGAGGACCTGCCCTCTTATTCCCTGACTGTGGAGTTTTCTCAGGAGCCTTTCATGAGGGACTGTGTCAAACGCCCTCTAAAAATCCAGATATATAATATCCACGGGTTCGCTCGCATCCACATGCCTGTTGACCTTTTAAAAAAATTCTAACAGGTTTGTGAGGCAAGACTTCCCCTTGCAGAAGCTATGCTGACTCTCCCTCAGCAGAGCTTGTTCTTCTATGTATTTTAAGATTTTATCCTTAATGAGACTTTCCACCATCTTCCCTGGAACAGATGTTAGGCTGACCAGCCTGTAGTTTCCCAGGTCCCCCCTCCTTCCTCTTTTAAAGATTGGTGTGACATTAGCTATCCTCCAATCCTCTGGCACAGTGGCCGTTTTAAGTTGCATATTTTGGTCAAGAGGTCAGCAACTTCATTCTTGAGTTCCTTCAGAACTCTTGGGTGGATGCCATCCGGGCCTGGTGATTTATTGATCTTTATTTTGTCAATTAAGTCTGAGACGTCTTCTCTTTTAACCTCTATTTGACTTAATTCTTTAGTCAGGGGAGGCCGTTCCGGCAGCGGTATTTGCCCGAGGTCTTCTGCCGTGAAGACAGATGCAAAGAACTCATTTAATTTCTCTGCAGTCTCCAAGTCCCCTTTTATCACCCCTTTCTCTCCCACACCATCCAGCGGACCAACCGTTTCCCTGGCAGGTTTCCTGCTTCTAACATATTTGAAGAAGCTTTTATTATTCCCTTTTATGTTGCCTGCCATATCATTGCATAGATCAGGGCAGGGTGGTCAACCTTTCACCCTGAATGCTCCTGGCCCTTTAATGGTTGTATAGGTGAGGGCATTTCAGCATGTGCAGCTGCTTTAGCAGCACCATCAGCAATTGCGGCTGCCAATATTCTGCCTTCTACACAACTCTTAGGAACGCAGAGACTCACCAGGAGAATGGTGGAAGGTTGGCCACCCCTGGCATAGATCATAAAAGCAGAATGACTGGTTCAATTTGTACAAGTTGTCAAAAACACCTACACATGTTCCAGAGCTAGTACTTCACCAACATGCTCAAATACGAAGCCAAACAGACGATCATCTGATCAGACCAAACTTGGACCCTAGGAAATGGTCCATCAGCAGCAGATAGCCAATTGCCTTGTCCTATATTCTTGCTTTTATTCCACCCCCCAATTTCCATGTAGTCATCACAGCCTCCCTCCCTCACCCCTTGCCTGTTCATAGTTTTAGTTTCTCTAAGCTGGGCCTTATCTCTCGTTGCCCTCACTTCTCTGAAGCTGTATAGTTGGTGGTCCTGGACAAAATCCTATACTGGTCCACCAAGTTTGCAGGCAGTGGTGCCCCCTCCCCATTGGTGAATGCAATGGGGAGAATAAGAGGCAGCTGAACAATCCTACAATCCAGCACAATCATACCTGCTTCTTGTTTGTGCACACACACACACACACACACACACACACACACACACACACATACAGAGACAAAGCCCTCATTTATTTGCGCTAATTGTATACCACCTTTCATACTGAGACTTCTCAAAGTAGCTCTCATACAATTAAGACCAGGAAATAATTAAATCTTCTGACTGCTGTGGCTGGTTGTTAAAGCTGCGGCAGGTCAGGTGTAAATAGCCCCCTTTGTAATGGATGGTTTGTTTGCCTTATACTGTATATCCATTTATACATTTATATAATATTGCTTCAGTTTTAACTGCGTTCACTAGGTGGCACTGCAACTACACGTAGAATGATTTCATCCTGTTAGACAGGCAGGAAGGAGATGCACATGTCAAGATAAAGGCACCCCACCCCACCTATTATCTTACAGGTGATCCCTTTGTTTTCTTTTGTCTTACTGCTCTTGTCTTTATTGATCCTACCAGTACTGCAGTCAAGTGTCCTAATGAAAACTGCACAAAGACTGGCACCTTGAATCATTAACGGCTGTGGAACGAACAAGCCCTTAAATGACAGTGAATGCAACTTACACCTGATCTACTCCCCAAATCAGGCAAAGAAGAAGAAAAAATGATGGCAGGATTAAAAACTTCAGCTCCTGTGCAGAGACTTTTCAGCTTTTACAGGAAGCTGCCCGAGTCAGACCATTGGTTCAGCTGAGCATTGTCAGCACTGAATGGCAGTGGCATTCCAAGGCTCCACTCAATGGTCTTTCTGTGCCCTACCTGGAGATGCCACGGGCAGTATTTTCTGCATGCAGGGCAGGTGAACATAAGAACATAAAAACATAAGAAGAGCCCTGCTGGATCAGGCCAAAGGCCCATCTAGTCCAGCTTCCTGTATCACACAGTGGCCCCACCAGATGCCTCAGGGAGCACACAGCCACCAAGATAACCTGTATCCTGTCGCCACTCCCTTGCACCTGGCACAAAGAAAACCTACTCCTACAACCAGGAAGTTGCTTATCCCCATCATGGCTTGTAAGCTGTGATGGACTTTTCCTCCATAAATCTGTCCAATCCCCTTTTAAAGGCAACCAGGCCAGGTTCCATCACCACCTCCTGTGGAAGGAGTTCCACAAACCAATTACACGCTGGGTAAAGAAATATTTTCTTTTGTCTGTTTTAATACTCCCTCCACTCAATTTGAGTGGATGTCCCCTAGTTCTAGTGTTGTGTGACAGGGAAAATAACTTCTCTATCCACTCTCTCCATACCATCCCATGCATAATTTTATACGTCTCAATCATGTCCCCCCTCAACCACCTTTTTTCTAGACTGAAAAGCCTCAAACGTTGTAGCCTTTCCTCATAAGGGAGATGCCCCAGCCCACTAATCATTTTGGTCGCTCTCTTCTGCACTTTTTCCAGTTCCACTATATCCTTTTTGAGATGCGGCGACCAGAACTGGACGCAATACTCCAGATGCAGCCTTACCATCGATTTGTACAACGGCATAATAATATTGGCCGTTTCATTCTCAATAAAATAAATAGGTGCTCTGTCACTGAGCTGCAGCTCCTCTTCCATTCCTTGTCTTCTTACCCGTGGTGAAAGTCCCTGATTTTGCCATTTTTTTTGCCTATCCCCCCCTGTTTCTGGACCCTCCCAAGCCCCCAGAGGCTTCTGTGATGGTTCAGTCACCTAAAACACTTGCGGAGACATCCTGCTACTGTAGCCATACCCTTGAGACCCTTTGAAGGGATCACAAAGCCTCCAGTCGGATGGAACCGTGACATCAACAGCACTAGATGTGTTAAGGTCACCTGTAAGAATGCTGAGGTATCTGGTCCTGCACTGCCATTGAAAGCAGTTGCTGCTTTACAAAAGGCAAAACCACTCCTTTGCTGCCTTGTGAGTGAAGGGACCAAACCCCGGGGGGGGGGGGGAGAGGAGGAGAAGGGCTGTATTCAGTGAATTGCATCAGGTTATGATATATGTTTCTCAAAATAATCAAACATGGCCTTTCTTCAGATTAGTAGCCTGAAAATAAAGTCCTAGTTTTTACATTACTTTGTGGTTGTCACTTCCACTCTTGTAATATATATTTAACAGGGAGACTAATGGAAGAAGTGTAAACATAGCAATTCCTGATGCCAGCATCTTTCCTCCCTGGTGGTTGACAGTGTTGATATGGGGAGTACTGTATTGGTAATTCTACTTGGGTTGTTTCCATTACATATGGTACTGGAAGAACATGGGTGGGAAGCATCCAGGCAGAAGCAACAACCGCTCTGTTAAGATAACATGACCAACCCTCCTCCTCCTTGAAATCAATATGGCTTATTTAGGCTTGGGATGTACAGAGGTCAAACCATATGAGGCACATTATGATGCTCTCTTTGAGGATGATACAACCTTGTATATACCCAAGTGTGAAACATAATTATTAATAGATAGTAGTTGTGGTGTTAGACCTGGAAGATCAAGGTTCAAATCCCCACTCAGCTATGAAGCTTCCTGGGTGACCTTGGGCCAGTCATTATCTCTCAGCCTAACCTAACTCACAAGGTTGTTGTGAAGACAAAAAAGAGAGAAGGAACCATGTACACCACCCTGAACTCCTTGGAGGAAGAGCGGTATAAACATCTGAAAAATAAATAAAGGGCCCAATCCTATCCAACATTCCTGCAATGTTTCCAGCCACCTTGGGGCTACATTGCAGCTACATCGGCACTGGAAATTTGGATAGGATTGGGCCCCCCAAAAAAATAAAAAATGGAAGAATATGGTAAGGTATCCTGATTTAAAATAAATTTCTGAGCTTCTGCTATATAATTTACCAGCTAGGGAACTTATAGAATTGCAGTTTAGGTATAAATGTGTTATTAATGATCTAAAATTCTTAGGTATTATATACCACTTGATTTAAAATATCTTTTTAAGCAAAACGAGAGAAAGCTCTTAAGATTCTTCAAGAAAGATTTCTATACATGGCATAAATTTAATCTCTCTTGGTTAGAACCTATAACGGACATAAGAAAGTTAATTTTTCCTATGTTTCTGTGCTTTTTTCAAACAATTACTGTAATATCTCAAACCCTGGATAATTTCATTTGGTTGTACAAAGCTGCAAAGGATATCTTAAGTATTCTTCAACGGCCTCCAGGCAAAGGTGACCTGGATGTATGATTACATTATGATGATACACAATTGTGTAACATATTCTTATGTAAATGCCAGACTTTTCAAATAAATGATTGGCTATAGAACAGAGCTCAGCAGCCAGTTATACCCTGGCAGAGCTCCTTCGCATGCAAATAAGAGAAAGACCCAACACACTCTCAGAGCGCAATCCACCGTAAAGATCTGCAGACGGCCCTAGGGCCACCCGCTGGATCTTATCCCCATTCTGTGCTGATCATGATTGGCCTGGAGGTCTCCTCGGGGAAAGGGGATGTTTGTCCCCTTCCCCTGGTGCAGCACGGGGAGGCCCCAATGGGCCTCCTTGGATTTCCACCAGCTCTCAAGCTGTTGTAAGTCCAAGGAGGTTGTATAACGACCGCACTGGCCCAGGAACGGGATGTGGCGGCCACCATCCCCGCCCCCTCACAACAGCCGCCCTCCCTCATTGCCCGGCCCACCCCTGCTCCCGCTGGCAGGAGCCTTCCTCCGGCGGTGGCTGGGTCGATCCTGCCGCAGTATAAGACCTGCTGGCCTCTGCGCCGGCGGCACTTACTCTAAAGTGGTCACAAACATGCTTTATGGCACATTTGTGACTCCTTCGAATGGTGGAGCGTGCGCTCTGCCGTTCGAAACTTATGGTGGATTGTGCTGCCCATCAAGTCATTTTTCATCCTAACATTATCCATCTGGGGCCAACCAACAGTGGTGTTGCTGGAGGCGGTGCAGCACCTGTGCACGGCACTTGCAAGCTGGTGTAACACGGCCCCTCCCACTCGCCCCCAGAGCAATTCCAGTGGTGAAGGCTACAGCAGCACCTTTGCCTGGAGGCCTACCTCAATTGTCTTTTGAAATGCTTCTCAGCCTGCATTTTCAGAAACAAGCTAGATGCAGACAAATCCTGCTTCCACCCATCTGTCTGCCCCTTATTGCTCTTCTGTCTCCCACTTTCTGATTTCAAAAATGAAGAGAAGGAAGGAGCAAGAAAGGAACCATAGAGGAGAGGAGACTGGTGGGCCTCAGCCTCCTCCTCTAACGTTTCATTCCTCTCTTCCTTTCGAATCCAGGAAGTAGGAGGGGGGTGAAGAAGAGTGGCAGAGGCAGTGGCTAGTGTGCCATTGGCGGTGGTGGTGGTGGGCGGCGGCGGCGGCGGCGGCAGGATTTATCATCATCATGCTCTTTCAGGTAATGGAAGCAATGAATTGGAGCACTCCTGTGTTTAAGCTAACACTACCTCCCTAGCATTGAAAACCATTCCTGCTTTTCCTGTCATTCGTGGATAACATGAGCAGTTGCTTCCCCCAGCGCAGTCACTAGGGCGCGTGCTTCCCCCAGCGCAGTGCTTCCCCCAGCGCTGTCACTGTCATTCGTGGATAACATGAGCAGTTGCTTCCCCCAGCGCAGTCACTAGGGCGCGCGTCACCCTGGGGCTGGGCACGCGCGTCACCCACGCCCGCCCTAGGGTGACATCGCGCGTCACCCTAGTGATCCCCCCCGGCCGGGCACCCCCTCCCAAATTTGCCGCGCCGCCTTTGGCAGCGTGGCAAGGACTCAGCTGCCGGTGCCGAGCATCCGCCCCGTCCGGCGGTCCGGGGCCTTCTGAGAAGGCCCAATGTGTCAACGCGTTATTTATTAGGGTTTTTGCGCATGCGCAGAACGTTCTTGAGGGCAAACAGGCTGCCCGTTTGCCCTCAGGAACATTCTGCGCATGCACGGAAAACCTAATAAATAACGCGTCAACGCATTGGGCCTTCTCAGAAGGCCCTGGATGGGGCGGACGCTCCGAGGCCTTCTCCCGGCCTCAGAGAGCCTCCGGAGGGTGACGCGCGCAGCGGCGTCTGCGCGCGTCACCCCCCCGGTGGCCCGCCCCGCCCACCACGTTCTGTTGATGGTGCTGGCTTCCCCTATTCTTCTAAAAGCACTCTTTATATTTGATATAGTGTAGGTATTTCTTCTTTTTCTAGCATTTTCATGTACTGTAACTTATCATACATGCAAACTGATCTTATGCATGTTTACTTAGAAGTAAGTTCCACTGACTTGAATGAGATTTACTCTTAGGATGTGTGCATAGAATTGCAACCTTAAGCTGCAATCCTATGCACATTTACCTGTGAGTAAGCCCTATTGAACATAGTGGTACTTCTGTCTGAGGAAACATGTATAAGATTGCTCTGCTAATGTATCTTTTTTCACTTTTTGAATTCTTTTTAAGAGCTTTTCAACTTGGCCTGTTTGGGATATATTAGTCTGGGACATTATACTCAGTGGAAGACATCATACCTGTAGATAACCAAATCAGTCTCCCACCTTTAATGTAATAAAGATTCTAAACAGCTCAATTGGAAAACAGCATGGAAGCTGAGTCCCTTTGTATATATTCATCATCATATAATAGCATCATATATCATGTTGAACCAGGCCTTCGGAAATGCCAGCAGAATTTTTGTCATGTGAATTCTTCACTGAGCAACCTTTTGCTTTGCCTTTTTGAGATGATGGTGATTATTTATTTTTACTGATTTCTTTTGAACATCTATCAGCTGAGGGCTAAAAGGGAGGGGGAGATAGCCTTGTCCCTCATACCTGCCAACTGCAGATGGCACTGTGATGTGGAACAGATCCTGCCTGGTAGATCTCAACGGGCAGGCAGGTGCTCCTTTAAATACCCCACTCCCAAACTGTTTAAGTCTTTTACAGCCCAATCCTAATTAGCAGTTACAACAGCAGAACCTCTGTTCTGCTGTCGTAAATGGCCATACGGAGGTGTGAGGCATACTGCCAGCAGCCATTTTGGAGCCGCAAACAGCAGCAGTGTTGGGGGCCTGCTGCCACTACTGGCTACCCGCGGGAGCACAGGTAAGCTGATACAGGGGGTAGGCGGTGGGAGGAATAGGATGGGGAGGGGGAGGAACGTAGGAGTGTCTGGTCAAGGAGGAAGGCAGGAGGTGGAACTGAGGAGGAAGGTGGTAGATCCCAGCAGCAGCACCGGCGTATGATCCTATCCTGGTTCTCTCTCCTCTTCCTTCTCACTATCCTCTGTTCTGTGCCAGGAAAATGGCTGGCTCAGATTCGAGGAGATACATTTGGGCAGCAGAGTCTTGTCCTAGGGCAGTGGTTCTCAAACGTTTTAGCACTGGGACCCACTTTTTAAAATGACACTCTATCGGGACCCACCTAGCTTTACGAAACTTAAAAAAAGGTGACCTAGAATAAATAAATAAATTTTAGTTACAAGTAAAGAGCTCAGCAGTTTGCAGGGTAATTAGCAGCTATCTTGCAAACTGCAGGAGCTCAACTCTTTGAAGGGCAATTAGTAGCTATCTGATTTTTGAATAGCCTCTGGGCTTGTGGCAATTACTTATCTGATCTTTCTATCACCTGGGACCCACCAGAAATCAAGTCGCAACCCACCAAGTGGGTCCTGACCCACAGTTTGAGAAACACTGCCCTAGGGTAAGGGAACAAAATTTCCCTTACCATGAGGAGACCTCTGTGACTTCCCCCACCCACCCACCATAGGATGCAGCGAGTGTTCTGTTGGCACAGCTACATCAGCGCGGGGGGGGGGGGCGTTAGTTAGGATTGGGCTGTAAAAGTAATAACCTGCACCTTGAATTGGATTTGGAAACAACCATGTCAGTTGCCAATATAGATCAGAGCAATGATAGTCACATGCTCCAAATAGCCCCCCCCCATCGCTATTCTGCACCAGCTGCAATTTCCAAGGATTTTTCAAAGACATCACATAGAAAGTGCTGCAATAGTCTAACTAGAATGTGACCATGGCATGTGTGACGGTTGTTCTCCACGTTAATAATATGTTGTAAAGGGAGGTGTCAAAATTGCATTAAAAATGCACAAGATTTCACAACAGTTGATGTATCAGAAAGGCTGGATCAATTGCAAGCTGGTATCTACTTTAGATGATTGAAAAATCTGGCCTGAAGCATTCATAGGCTCAGTGACATAAATGAAAGCTAGGCCACCTTGGGCTGGGCAAGCAGGTGTCAACTTTGAAATGAATTCTCCTGGTCCCTAAGAAGCAGTCAAAGGTACAATGTGTATAAAAAGGCAAGAAAATGATGAGCTGTAGATGGCAGGCAAGATGTTCAGCCTCCAGTTGAGTGAGGTCTGAGGCGTCGCTGTGGCGTGGCGGGGTGTGCGGGGGGCCCCAGGTGACGCGCGCGCGTGCACGCGCAGAAAGGTGACGCGCGCATCGCGCGTCGCCTGGGGGACGCCTGAGGGAAAAGGGCAGCCCTTTTCCCTCAGTAACAGTCTGAGTATGCGCAAAAAGAACGATGTAAATATCGTTCTCGCAGCGGGCCTCAGAAGGCCCCGGGCAGCCGGCCGGGGAGGACGTCCCTGAGCCGGCTCTCCTGATTGAGGGGGCGCCTGTCGGGCGCCCGGAGAGGCGACCTGTCGGGCGCCTCCCCCAAAAACGAGGGGGGTGTCGGAGGAGGAGTCACTAGGTGACGCGCGCGCCCCGCTCTGGGGCAGCGCGCGCCCTAGTGACGCCACTGAGTGAGGTCATCTAGTATGACTCAGCACAGCCTTGGAAATGTTCATCTTGGGAAAAAGGAAGCATGAACGGACAGCATGGCAAACATTTGGGTAGACCAGCGAGTTCATCCCTCTGGTGCCCTTGTCCCCCACTGACTCACCTGTTCTCTATATGTCCTACTTTGATTGTGCCCTAACATGGGATTTCCGTCTGAGAGAATGGACTAGAACAGATTCTTCAGTAAACACAAGGAATATTGGAGTGTATTGGATCGTGGCCTGCTGGAAGCCATAGTAACTTGTAAATTTCTATTCTAATCTTTATGAATAAGACACATACATCCACTCCCTGCCCAGATTAGCGCTGTTCATAGGTTTCTTTCTATCACTGAAGGAAAAACATGCCATGAAACCCAGAAGGGCAGGACTCCTGGTCAGAAGCATCGGGTGGGGGGGGCAGTGGGCCCCCGGGTGACAAGAGGGAGGTATCAAAGCTGTCACATCGGTGGTGGCAAGGTTTTTGCTCTGCTTTGGAGGCTCCTGGAGGGCTCTAAAGCGGCGCTGAAGCGTTCTTGTGGGTGGGCAGGGGCGTGAAAGGTTGCCCCTGCCCGCCCCGCCCCTGGTACCTTTTTGCACCGGTTTGTGATGTCATGGGGGTGTCATTTTGCGCTCCCCCTTCCCCCAGCTATTTCACTGCTCCTGGTTTCATTTACCAGAAGTTCCTGCATGAGGAGCATGGTAAGGGTTTCTTTTTTGTAGTGCAGACGCTGCAGAATCAAGATAGCATAGGGCGGCATTGGGAGTTGTGCTGCCCCTGGTTCTGAGTTGACTCTGCAGTGCCTCCCATACAACATGTGGCTTCTCTGAGTTTTGGTTCCACAGTTTCCCTGTCCTTCTTGGGGCTTCTCTCATTCCTCAATGTGTGTCTGCTTAAAGACCCATCTTTGCTTGGAGCTTTCTGTCCTCTGGGCTCTAGGACCAAGTTCTGGACCTGTTCTGGGCTCTAGGACCTATAACTTTTGTAGGGAAGGGCCAATACAAGTTCGGCTTTCCTCTTTGAGAACACAACTTCCGACTGCTTATGACAAGGTTTTGCAGTAAGATTTGCATCTATACCAGGTGATATCACTCCCAATTGCACCATTTTATAGAAATAAAACTGGCTATCTAGTAAGTTCAATGACTGAAGTGTGATTTGAACTCAATTCCCTCAAGTCCAACAACTATCCACTAGGTCCTAGGAAACATTTGTTCCCATTGATTTCTGATTAGGCACAAAATGTCCCATTGGACATCAAACAATGTTTACTGGAGTAGCCCACTGACCAGAGTAGAGGGGCAAAGAACTTGTGAATAATCTAAAATGCAGATGTTATCTTCACTTGTGCTATTTCATGGAAGTTTGGTCACAGCTAAACTCAACCACCTGCATCTTCTTTATCCGGCAAAAACCCTGGCAGCAAAAGAGCAGCAATCGCGATAATATCTGTGGGAGGCATGGCAAACAGGAAATTGGATTTGGCAAAAGCAAGCGAGAATCGAATGATTCTCTGAAAGCTTAATGGCACCATATAGAAAACAATGTTCTAAGGGGTGGCAGTGAGGGGCAAAGAAAAGATCTTCACTTCCATTTTGAGGTATGATTTGAGATGAGCACATGTGATAACTGAGTTTGGATCCGAGTTTTTCCATGAATGTCTTGTTGATCTTTCCAGTAGGATTGAAGTTATGCTTTTGCAACAGAGGCTGTTTACAACTTTCCCTCCTACACACAAATATAACTGTTAGATCCATCACATTCCTCCCAGCTTCTTTCAGCCTCCTTTGGTTCTTTGCATCTTCATCCAGTCATCCTGTTGGCAAGTGTCTCTAAGAGACTCGCTTGTTCACAAATGTCTGTCAGTGACAGCTGAGTGGGACCAATGTGGGTTGCTCATTTCTTGATATTATGCATCTCTTGCAAATTCCATTATCGATGGAACTCAGTGGCACTGAAATATGACCTTTTGGCATTTTGATGGTTTAAAATTTGTAATTCTCCATAGCCCTGGACAAATTCAAAATACAGGTTTAAGCTTTGAGGGTTTGGAGTACTTTCTAAGGAGGAGGGATAAGTGCACGAGACTTGTCTTTCAAACAGACGGTGAGATGAATAAGAATTTTGGCACAATCCGAACGAACCCTTGCACCAGTGAAATGCTAGGTTCGCTGTCGCAAAAGCACCATAAAGCGCTTTGCGACGGCTTAGGGCCTTGCTGTGCTGGCTAGAGCCTTCCTGCTGGTGTTGGTAACTGCAAGGATGCTCGCCGGAGCAGGTAAGTCTGCACAGGGGGTGGAATAGGTTGGGGGGAGGGCGGAGAGGGTGCTGAATAGGGTGGGGGAGGGCACAACACAACATGTTGTCCTCACAACAACCCTGTGAAGTAGGTGAGGCTGAGAGATAGTAACTGGCCCAAGGTCACCCAGGAAGCTTCATGGCTGGGAGGGGATTTGAACCTGGATCTTCCAGGACTAAGTCCAACACCAGAACCACTACACCATCCTGGCTCTCTGATAGGCCAGGTTCAATTTGATAAGCCCTGATTCAATTTGAACTTGTTCAGTTTTAGTACATTGCCCAGTTGTTGTTCAGTCGTTAAGTCGTGTCCGACCCTTCATGATCCCATGAACCACATCCCGCCAGGCCTTCCTGTCCTCCACTATCTTCCTGAGTTCGCTCATTTTCATGTTTGTTGCATCGGTGATGCTGTCTAACCATCTCATCCTTTGCCTTCCCCTTCTCCTTTTGCCTTTAATCTTTCCCAGCATCAGAGTCTTCTCCAGAGAGTCCTCTCTTCGCATTAGGTGGCCAAAATATTTGAGCTTTAGCCTCAGTATCTGTCCTTCTAGGGAACAGTCAGGGTTGATTTCATTTAGGATTGACTGATTTGATCTCCTAGCAGTCCAAGGGACTCTCAGGAGTCTTCTCCAGCACCACAGTTCGAAAGCATCTATTCTTTGGCGCTTAGCCTTCCTTATGGTCCAACTCTCGCAACCATACATTGCTACTGGGAACACCATGGCCCTGACTATATGAACTTTTGTTGGCATGGTGATATCTCTGCTTTTTATTATGCTATCTAAATTTGCCATAGCTTTCCGTCCAAGGAGTAAGCGTCTTTTAATTTCATGGCTGCTGTCTCCGTCTGCAGTGATCTTGGAACCCAAAAAAGTAAAATCTGTTACTGCTTCCATTTCCGCCCCTTCTATTTGCCAGGAATTGATGGGACCAGATGCCATGATCTTAGTTTTATTAATGTTGAGTTTCAAGCCAACTTTTGCACTCTCCTCTTTCACTCTCATCAAGAGGCTCTTTAGTTCTTCTACATTGCCCAGAGAGGCCTCTAAATGTGAACACCACTCTCCATGGACTTAAAACTGGTGTAGGTTGCCATGTGGACCCTCCCAATCCAATGGGAAGTCTCCGTGCCAGCATGGGTTGCTCAAAGAGCCATCATCTGTAACTGTTGTGGACACTCTCTACCTGCCTAGAAGAATCCATATGGTAGGATGTACTGGGGCACAGAAAATGGGAGAGTGAAGATTTGTCTCTCGGAATAGGCTTCCCACAGATAAGGTCTATATATGTGTCAATTGGCCCTGAGAATTTAGCATGGGGGTCGCTTCTGTGTACTGTCAAAAACAATTTGCCCATCAAAGGGCATTGTCTTTTCTTGTGCTGCATTTCTTAAGTACTTTAGGAAAAGAGAGAGAGACTGACATGCTACTGTTTTGCAGGCAGCTGGTTCACACTCTGCTCTACTCATTACAGCTGCGCAGCAGGAGGTCGGCTGCTAGGGAAAGCTTGGCCTCACACTTGACAAACATGCCTCAGAGAAAACTAAAAAGATGTGACACCAAGGCATTATCATCCATCTTTGTGCTTGGAGGTTGCCTCAGGCTGATGGTTGAATTATACCGTATGCTTCAAAATCATCTGCGTTAGTCATAGCTGTGCTCTGCATTATTTCCTCTCTTCCTCAACACACAATATATATATATATTTTCAATATTTTCAACTGCACAGCATTAAACAGGGAAACATGCTAATGTCCATGCATTAGTATATAAAATATACAGGCAGTATACATTTCCACGTGGGAAAGGATTGATGTTGGGGAACCCCAAAACTTTCCCACAGCTTAAAAGAAAAAACAACCACCACCAGAGGTAGCACACAGTCATCATGACTAGTAGCCGTTGGTAGACCTGTCCTCCATGAAGTTGTCCAAACACCTTTTAAAGCCATCCAAGCTAGTGGCCATCACTACATCTTGTGGCAAGGAGCTGTATAGGCTAATTATGTACTAGATTACAAGACACAAGTTTTATGGGTGAAGTAGCCATGTAATTAAAATATAAAATACACAGTAGCAACTCCAGGCACACAAGTATAAAATCTTCAAAAAAAGCCACTCATAACAAGCAGCCGTTAAGAAAATTAAAACAATGAGAGCGGAGAAGTCCGATATTTACAGGAACCGACGTTTCGTCTTATTCCTAAGACATTTACTAGGGTAGTGACCACTTGGCTGTTAGGATGATAATTCCAAGATAAGTATGTACTGTTTGTTTATTTGTTCTAATTCTCTCACCAATCAGTTTCACCTGATGACCTCATATCATCCTCTGTGAAAGAGAGAGAAAAACTTCTGTCTCATCCCACCATGCATAACTTTATAATTTTCAATCATGTACTTCTTTAAACATCTTTTTTTTCCCCAAGTTAAAAAGTCCCCAAAGTTGTAATCTTTCCTTGTAAGGAATTTGCTCTGATCATTTGGGTTGCTCTTTTTTTTACATCTTTTCCAGCTCCACTGTATTCTTGAGGTGTGGTGTGGTAACTAGGTGTGGTGGCTGAAACTGTACGCAGTATTCCAAATGTGGCTGCACCATAGATTTATATAAGACTATTATAATATTAGCAGCCTTTAGCCTGTAACACACTGCCCATGGCACGGTGCAGAGCACATCCAGGTGAAGCGAAGCCGACCTTTGCTTCACTTTGCACAGCGCCGCTTCCTGTCTACACAGGCTGAAGCCGCATGGAGAAGCAAAGGACAGCCTTCCCTGCCCCCTCTTCTCTGCTAGCCAATCAGAATTGAGTCTTTTCAGACTCAATTCTGATTGGCTGTTCGCGTGGCAACACAGCTCTCGTGCATTGCCGTGTGAAGTAAGCAAATACCAGACACATAGTCCTCTTCGCATCGCTTCCTGATGCTTGCCGGTGTTCTGCACCGCAACGCGTGCAGTGTGTCATGGCCTTTCTTCATCCCTTTCCAAATGACCCTTAGCTTGGAATTTGCTTTCTTCCAAACTGCCATGCACTTGGTCCATATTTTCATTGAGCTATCTACCATGATCCCAAGATCATTTTCTGGTTACTAATAGCTCAGACCCCATCAGTGTCTTGTGAAGCTTTTTGCCCCAGTGTATTTCACTTTGCACTTATTTATATTGAACCACTTATTTATATTGAAGTTGCCATTTGGTTGCCCATTCACCCAGTGTGGATAGATCCTTTTGGAGCACTTCACAATCTGCTTCGGCTTAACCATCCTGAATAGTGTGTCATCATCTGCAAACTTGGACACCTTGTTGTTCACCCCCAACCCCAGATCATTTATGGACAAGTTAAAAAGACCCAGTTCCCATACAGATTCCTTGGGGACCCCATGTGCATCCACTGTGAAAATTGCTCGTTTCGTCCTATCTGCTTCCTGTTCTTTCATCAGGTATCAACCAAAAAAGGACCTGTCCTCTTCTGACATAACTGTTACTCAGGAGCCTCAGGGAGGGACTTTGTCAAATGTTTTTTGAAAGTCCGAGTATATGCTGTCAACTGGGTCACCTCTATCCACATGCCTGTTGACTTTCTTTAAAGAACCCCATAAGATTAGTGAGGCAGGACTAACCCTTGCATGCTGATCCTCTGTCGGCAAGACCCATTCTTCTATAAGTTTAAATAATGTTATCTTTAATTGTGCTTTCTACCAGTTTTTCTGAAACAGACATTAGGCTGATTGGCTTGTAATTTCCTGAATTCCAACTGCAGCAGCATTGCCAGAGGGGGTACGGAGCAGTAAGTCACGCGCCATGTAAGTGGCCCCTCCCACTCGCTGTTGGAGCCATCTTGGGCAGACAATGGCAATGTGCAGGAGCTCAAGGAGTCTCCTGCGCATTGCCGGCGTCTGTCCCAAATGGCTCTGACAGCAGATGGAAGGGGCCACTTACATGGCGCATTGCAGCATCTTTCGCAACTTACTGCTCTGCACCCCCTCTGGCAATGCCGCTGTCTATCTGAATCCCTTCTTAAATGTCACTATTACTTTGGCTATGTTCCAGGCTGTGGCATGGTACCCGATTTTAAAGAAAAAGTTACATATTTTGGTTAGAAGTTCAGCAATTCACATTCTAGTTCCTTAAGAACTCTTGGGTGGATGCCACCTTGACTCACAGCGCAATCCGACTTAACTTTTGTGCTGGTTTAACCAGCGGCGCAGCGAGAACGGGAGGCCCCAGAACAGAAAAGGGATTCAAATCCCCTTTGAATTCCTCTTTTGGAGAGGATTTGAATCCCTTTTCCGTTCGGGGGCCTCCCATTCTTGCTGCGCCGCTGGTTAAACCGGCACAAAAGTTAAGTCGGATTGTGCTGTCAGTCATTTGTTAATTTTAAATTTCTCAATACACTCTAAAATGTAATCCCTTTTCATTTCTATTTGACTCAGTTGTTCAGATTTCCTTCCTCGATTCAGGCGCAGGTATTTGCCTTATATAGTGAAGACAGATACAAACAATTCATTCTGCTTCCCTGCCATCTCTGTATCCTCTTTAAGCTTCCCTTTTATTCCCTTGTTTTCTAACTATTCAACTGTCTCCTTGGCAGCTTTCGTTCTTTTGATGTTTTTAAAGAAGTTTTTATTGTCTGCCTTGATGCTTTTAGACGTGTTTTCCTCATATTCTTTTTTTTCCTTCATTCTTTATTGCCAGCTTACATTTCCTTTGCCAGAGTTTGTGTTCCTCTTTGCTCACCTTGTTTGGGCAAGATTTGCATTTGCCTGTGCACTCTCCAATAAACACGCAAGTTTTTATAAAGGGCCACTTTATTAGGGCCACTTTATTTATAAAGGGCCACTTTTTATAAAGATCCACTTTATTAGAGTAAGTACAGGAGGGAAAACCAAAGACCAGCAGCAGTTGAACTAGGACAGAGAATAGTGCAGTGGCAACCGGCTGAAGGGGCGTCAGACAGTAGCCGACCCCAGGCGGGCCAGCCCCAAGTCCTCCTGACACGTGAGGCGCAGGACCTCTAAGAGGGGGGTTAAGGGGGTACAATCATACCAGGGTCAAAAATGCGTCAAAAGGGGGGCCAGTAGCAAAAAATGAGGGCCCAGGAACCAAATTCACATGAAGGAAAGGAGCCCAAAAGAAACTGTACCCCCTGATAAAATTCCTCTGAGTGGCCCTGGTGAGGCAGCATGCCAAAGCGTTGCCCCTTTCCCGATGATATGCCAGCTTCTGCTCCTCCCACTTTCCAATATTCTAGCTCAGCACTCCCCTCCCCTCCACATTTCCTCTTCTTCTCTATCCCCCTCTTCCTTTTCCAATCTAGGGAGTGAAAGGAAGAGGAGGAGGAGGCAAGTAGTCAGACAGAGATGAGCACACTCCCCCACAATCCGCTGCCTGAGGCAACCACTTCAGCTGATATCGTGGATGGACTGGCTCTGTATAGGAGGATCAGTATCAGTTCAGCAACCCTTCCCATACATCTCACGCTAGGTTCTGGGTGTCACATAGGATTAAGCTTAGCGTCACTTCCCCTTTGGTAGGTTTGAAGACCAACTGTTCTGGGGCACACAGCCCAATCCAATGTAAGTATCTGGTGGGCAGGCAGATACTTTTTTGGGATACTTTTTTGTATTTTTTATTTTGCAGATACAATTTTCTTGAGACTGGATTTCTGGATATGTTAAATGACTGTGCCTTAGAGCAGCTTGTCACGGAACCGACCAGAGGACAGGTGACTCTGGACTTGATATTGTGTGGCACTCAAGATCTGGTCAGGGAGGTAAATGTTACCGAACCGTTGGGGAACAGTGACCATGCTGCGATCTGTTTCGCCATGCATGTCGGAGGGAGAGTGCCGAGCAAATCTGACACGAAAACCCTTGACTTCCGAAGGGCAGACTTCCCCAAAATGAGAAGACTAGTTAAGAAAAAGCTGAAAGGGAAGGTAAAAAGAGTCCAATCGCTCCAGAGTGCATGGAGGCTGTTTAAAACAACAGTCATAGAGGCCCAGCGGGAGTGTATCCCACAAAGGAGGAAGGGCTCGACCAAGTCCAGGAGGGTGCCGGCATGGCTAACAAGCACAGTTAAGGAGGCTATAAAAGGCAAGGAAGCTTCCTTCCGTAAATGGAAGTCTTGCCCTAATGAGGAAAATAAACAGGAGCACAAACTGTGGCAAAAGAAATGTAAAAAGATGATACGGGAGGCCAAGAAAGACTTTGAGGAACGTATGGCAGGCAACATAAAAGGGAATAATAAAAGCTTCTTCAAATATGTTAGAAGCAGGAAAACTGCCAGGGAAGCGGTGGGTCCGCTGGATGGTGAGGGAGAGAAAGGGGTGATAAAAGGGGACTTGGAGACTGCAGAGAAATTAAATGAGTTCTTTGCATCTGTCTTCACGGCAGAAGACCTCGGGCAAATACCGCTGCCAGAACGGTCTCCCCTGACTAAAGAATTAAGTCAAATAGAGGTTAAAAGAGAAGATGTCTCAGACTTAATTGACAAAATAAAGATCAATAAATCACCAGGCCCGGATGGCATCCACCCAAGAGTTCTGAAGGAACTCAAGAATGAAGTTGCTGACCTCTTGACCCAAATATGCAACTTGTCCCTTAAAACAGCCACTGTGCCAGAGGATTGGAGGATAGCTAATGTCACGCCAATCTTTAAAAAAGGAAGGAGGGGGGACCCGGGAAACTACAGGCCGGTCAGCCTAACATCTGTTCCGGGGAAGATGGTGGAAAGTCTCATTAAGGATAAAATCTTAAAATACATAGAAGAACAAGCTCTGCTGAGGGAGAGTCAGCATGGCTTCTGCAAGGGGAAGTCTTGCCTCACAAACCTGTTAGAATTTTTTGAAAAGGTCAACAGGCATGTGGATGTGAGCAAACCCGTGGATATTATATATCTGGATTTTCAGAAGGCGTTTGACACGGTCCCTCATGAAAGGCTCCTGCGAAAACTCCACAGTCAGGGAATAAGAGGGCAGGTCCTCTTGTGGATTAGGAACTGGTTGAAGACCAGGAAACAGCGAGTGGGAGTCAATGGGCAATTTTCACAATGGCGAGAGGTGAAAAGCGGTGTGCCCCAAGGATCGGTCTTGGGACCGGTGCTTTTCAACTTATTCATAAATGACCTGGAGTTGGGGATAGGCAGTGAGGTGGCCAAGTTTGCGGATGACACTAAACTTTTCCGTGTGGTAAAGACCAGCATGGATTGTGAAGAGCTCCAGAAGGATCTCTCCAAACTGGGAGAATGGGCAGCAAAATGGCAGATGCGCTTCAATGTAAGTAAGTGCAAAGTGATGCACATTGGGGCAAGAAACCAAAATTTCAGATATACGCTAATGGGTTCTGAGTTGTCTGTGACGGATGAAGAGAGAGATCTTGGGGTGCTGGTGGACAGGTCGATGAAAGTGTCGACCCAGTGTGCGGCGGCTGTGAAGAAGGCCAATTCCATGCTCGGGATCATTAAAAAGGGGATTGAGAATAAAACGGCCAATATCATTATGCCTTTGTACAAATCGATGGTAAGGCCACATCTGGAGTATTGTGTCCAGTTCTGGTCACCATACCTCAAAAAGGATATAGTTGAATTGGAAAAGGTGCAGAAAAGAGCGACCAGAATGATTTGTGGGCTGGAGCACCTCCCTTACGAGGAAAGGCTACAGCGTCTGGGGCTTTTCAGCCTAGAAAAAAGGCGCCTGAGGGGGGACATGATTGAGACTTATAAAATTATGCATGGGATGGAGAGGGTGGATAGAGGGAAATTCTTCTCCCTCTCGCACAACACCAGAACCAGGGGACACGCACTAAAATTGAGTGGAGGGAGAGTTAGAACAGACAAAAGAAAATATTTCTTTACCCAGCGTGTGATTCATCTGTGGAACTCCTTGCCACAGGATGTGGTGATGGCACCTGGCCTAGATGCCTTTAAAAGGGGTTTGGACAAATTCATGGAGGAAAAGACCATCACAGGTTACAAGCCATAAGCAACCTCCTGGTTTTTTAGAAGTGGGTTTTCTCTGTGCCAGGTGCAAGGGAGTGGCGACTGGACACAGGTATCTTGTTGTCTTGTGTGCTCCCTGAGGCATCTGGTGGGGCCACTGTGTGACACAGGAAGCTGGACTAGATGGGCTTTTGGCCTGATCCAGCAGGGCTCTTCTTATGTTCTTATGTTCTTATGTTCTTTTTTTTTTTTGTCCAAAGTCAGGATTAGGTAGTTATTTCTGAAAGCTTTTGAATGCTAAAAACAACTTGAAAAATAGGATGCATGGGTGACTTGAGAATTCTCTTTGTAATCTCTGAAGTGATAATTTGGGCATTTTCCCCACATGAGATACGGACAACAATAGTGAATTTCAGATGGCATCCATCAAATGTGACTCTTACAGGAAACATGTGCAGATTGCCTTTTCAGACATTACATCCAAAATCTGAAAAGAAAATGTGTGTCACTGACACAGTCTCTTTTGGGCCTTTCTTTTAAACACTATCACCACTCTAAATCATCTCTAACTATGTTCTCTCCAGATACCTTCTAATGGTACACCTGCTCTCAGTTGACCTTATTCTGATGTAGGGAATTTGGAAGGAAGCTGAAATTGACTCAGAATGCAGCAATCACAGAGTCATTAAGGACAGATATCATGCCTCATCATTTTCTCTAATGACGGACAAGCATGATCAAGGATTTTAACACGAAACTCAAATTCTGCAAAATAATCACAAAATCATTACAAGTGGAATACCTCATGCAGATTATAGAATCATTTAATGACATTTGGTTTATATGGTGTTTTATGCAATGTGAAACCAGTTAAAGTATATATGGAAGTTTTATTTTTTTTTAATGATTTTGATAAACTAGGTTGTGAGACATCAAATCAGGCACAGTGATATGGTGTTGGTTGTTGAGGTTCACAACAGAAAAGAGGCAAACGTAGCCATCTGCTAAGCATGTTTTGCACCAAATCCTCCATGATGAACAAATCCAAGGCAGATTTCATCATGTTTGCAATATTGAACTACATTTTGTTAAATGAGATGTTTCATGATGTTGCTGCAAAGACAGCATTATTTTGAGCCTTTGCTGTCGTAATACTTGACCTCTAGAGGTGTACTTATATCTACTCCCTGCCTTGACAAGAACAGCCCAGGTATGCTCTCCCCAATCTCTGACGCAGTGTGAAATCCTGAGCTAATGATACTGACAGGAGGTGGGATGGATGATGTCACTTTTAAAAATCTAGTTTTCAAATCCATGCATTACATAGCAGGCAAAGATACAAAAGGTTGTTTTAATAATAAAGCCTGGGTTTTTTTTCCCCCTGCTTTGCCTTAGCAGGAGGCTTTCAAAAACGAAATGAATCAACAATCTTTTCTGCCTGCTGTCTAATGTATAATTGAGTTCCATTATACAGTGCATCAAAACCATCAAGGGCTGCTTTAGGATTCTTTTTATATATCAAGGGCCAACTGAAAGTCTCGCACTGAGTGGCAAGTTGGAGGGGGAGCAGCAGACTGACAAAGAGTGCCCCACACTCTCCCACAGCGGAAGAAGGGCTCCTTCAGGCAGCCCCAAAGCTTCGGCTGGACCTGCTAACGCACTGTACTACACTGTAATGTAGAAATTATTTATAATGGAATTGCAACTGCCAGTGTTACAAGCTGGGGTACCCAGCTTGCCTCATCTAGCAGGGGAGATTGAGATACTTCAGTATAAGCTGATTTTGGCATGGTAGAAATTCGCACATTTACAATGGATGCCATAAAGCTGCAAACAGAAATGCTACATTCCAAACAAGTGACAAAGTGAATGAATTACAAAATGCAAATGGCCTTTTATCAAGCCTTTCGACACAAAGCCCTTGAATTAAATATGTTTTGAAAGTTTAAAAACATACTGTCAGTACCAAGCCAAAAATGTTCTCTGATCTTTGAACATTTGTTTACACATTTTCCAATGAAACGCATCATGTTATTTTATGAAAGGCCTGCAATTGATTTGTAATGCTGACACAATTGGATCATAAGAAAGGAGGCATTCGTAAATGAGTACGTTACTAAGCCTTTGAACAAAATGAATAGACTGTGATATGGTGGGCATAGCGATTACACATACAGGATTGTGCCAAAAGATGCAAAGTGATTGTAAGTTGTGTCTTGCGCATAAAAGAGAGGAAATATTTACATTTATAGCATCATGGGAAATCTTAATTCTGTTCGTTTTGAGTACGGCTACCAGATTTAAGCGTTACCGGACCCGCCCACACCCCTCCCCCTTAAGGGGCGATCGCTCCGTCCCGGTCAACGATCTGGTAGCCCTAGGGAAAGGAAGTCTGAGGGCAGATTTGCACTTAGTACACCTGTCATGTTGGAAGTGCATTTATACCATTTTTACATGTTTTCTCCCTCCTAATTATTGTAAACAATCCCTTCAATAAACTGTGTTCTTTCTTTTACACTCTATTTTGGATGGAGTCTTGCTTTTTTCTAGTGCCAGCTCAGGGGTGGTCATCATGATCTGACACGCGCATCTTTGTTGCAGAGCATGCATGTTAGTACACATTCCCTGAGCACATGTGGTATAGCTTTTGATGTCCAAGGGCAGATAGGCACACACTGCTCTCATCCTGGCAAGGACCCCTCCCTGGAGCTTTTGGGCTCACATGTGCCTATTGTGTTGCACTACCTCGAGTGGCTGTTCCCAACCTCAGCAATCCCTGTGTGCACATAACTGTAAGAGCACTTGAACAGCTGCCACTAAGAAAATGTGATTTCATCTAGCAATGGCTTTAGATTTTTAAAGCGAAGCTCTAAAACAATTTGGTCAAATGCAGGACCAGCTCAAGACCTCCTGGAGTCTGAGGCAGTGTGCCAAATGCTACCCCCACTTTATCTGGTGATGCACCAGCCTTTATACCTCCCACTCTCTGAACTGGAAAAGGAAGAGAGGGCTGTTGCAGAAGAGGAAGTGTAGAGGAGTGGTGAGTGGTGGGAGAGAGTGTCCGACACTGTGGCCCAGGGGTGTCAAACATAAGGCCCGTGGGTCAAATATGGCCTGCAGATGCTCTTTATCTAGCCGCCATGATTATTGGACTTTCCCATATCCTGAAAATATGGTCATATTTTCTCTTCTGTCATTTGCAGCTGAGTTCCTAAGTGAGAAAAAAGTGCTTATTTCTGGTCACCACCTGTTTAATGATAGGCTTGCCATATTTTCTTGACCTTCAACCGGGACAACCCCCCCCCAACCAATTAAATAATTGACTAAACGAAAAATTAAATAATTAATAAAAATACACAGAAAAATACAAGCACGTCCACAATTTCTATTTATTTATTTATTTTAAAATATAGGCTTCGCTTTGCACAGCCGAAATTTTTGTTTGTTTATTTATTTAGCCTACAAACTAAACAAGTAAATAATTAAAGAAAGGACTTTAATGTCGAAAAACCAAGGGGCGCGAAGCACCCTCCATTGCCGCGCGTCCGAAAATTTTAATTATTTATTATTTAAGTTAAATAATTAATTAAATGTACTTACCCCACCATCGTCGGCAGTGCTGATCTGGCAGTCGTGCTGCTGAGATCCGTGCTGCTGCTGCATCCTTGTCGCGCTGCTGATCCGAGACTGCCCGGGGCCACGATCCGGAGACTGCACGGGCCCGCGCAAGCTGGCCCCGGGCAGTCTGTCTCCAGAGATTGCTCACTCTCACCGGCTCCGAGCAGCCCGTTTGCCCTCAGAAAGGTTCTGCGCATGTGCAGAAAACCCAAATAAAAGCCTGTGACGCGTTCGGCCGGCTCACAAAGCCCTCGACCGCCGAACTGGGCGGTCGCAAGGAGGAGGGCTTCCCGGCTTCGGAGCAAAGCGTCTCCGGAAGCCGGTGACGCGCCGATTGGGCGCGCTGCTTCCCGGGGGCTCGGCAGCCGGGCTCCGGTGCCGCGCCCCCCGGAAGCACCGTGCCCACTCGGCACCTGGGGCGCAGCACACCTGCTCCCCCAGCGTAAGAACGCCACTGCTTCCTGCCCTCAGCAGGTGCTATGAATGCTATTCAGCCTGCTGTATGAAACAAGTTTCACACCCCTGCTCTAACCTATCACTCTCCTCTACCCACCCTTTCTCTTCTGATTCATTTACCCCCTTCCTTTTCCAATCCAGGGAATGGGAGGAGGAAGAGCAGTGAAGGTGAATGGACAGATAGGGATGAGTGTTCTTCACCAACCTGCCTCATTTGGCCTCATGGATAGGACAGTCCTGGTCAGATCCGTGAACTACTGTGTGGATGGTCTAGCTACTACAGCTGCACCCCTGATGGGGGACCAACCCCCGTGTTTGCTGCTGCAACAGTTCCCTTCCTCACCAAACGTTCTACAGCACCAACAATGTCACATGAGGTTAGTTATGATGCTCTGTTCGGAATGTCATTGCATGACATTGTATGGATCATTGTGGCTATAGGAGCTGCACCATGTCCCTTGCCATATTTAACAGTAGTAGGAGGGGGAGTTGGTGATCTTCTGGCAAATTTAGAAGTACCGGTAGACTTGGAAGGAACCAAAAGTGCATCTAATCTAAACCCCTACCAGGCATAGGATACATCTGAGTCAGCTAAGCTTCACTGGAACAAAGGAATTCTCTGTGCCCCGGCAGCTATTCCAATTGATTTCCTGCCCAGTGATTCAAAGGCTCCATAACCAACTCCCACTTTGTTTGCCTCTGACAGACAAACTGTACTGCTACCCCTGGCAGTGTGTCTTGGGATATAATTGGCATAAGGACTTCAGCCATACAACCCTTATCCCAAAATATAGCTTCATGCTCCCTCAAAATAACAAAAAAAATCCCTTTTCTGCAATTTCTGTTTATTAAAAAAACATTTTCACCCTCCTCCAACTCTGCTGCTGCTAAACATGTGTTTTTGTTTCCATCACAAACCCCTGGGTTCAGGTTTTATCACCACAGACCAAAACAAAAACCATTTATAGGTTTGGCTCTGTGGACATGGGTTCAGCAGAAGAAGTGTTTGTTCTTTGAACAAATTACTCTTTTTATGTTTTGCTGCAAAAATTTTACTTGTACTGTAGGTGATAACTTTTTGAGTCCCTTTAGCACAGCTTGGTGAGCAGCTCATGCTCGTCAAATGTGTGTTTTGGTGAATTTGGTATTTTAGAACAAAGTGAAACATCGTTCAGAACAACTGTTAGAGTGCATCACACATAACAAATCTTCAGTCAATCAAAAACAATGTTCTTGTATTGGAGACTGCCTGCACACTGTCATGTGTAGCAGGCAGATGCGTCTGCTTCACCATGTGCCCTGGCTGGACACAAAGGCCTGGGCAATGGTGATTTCCTTTGCAACTTTGCAACTGTGTAAACTCTTGCCAAAACAGAGACCCTTCTTGGGGGGCAATGTAAGTTTCACTGAAATCAATGGGACTTACTCTAACAGCGCAATCCTGCGCAAAGTTGGGCTGGTGGAGCAAGTGCTCCACTGGCCAGGCCTAAGGTGTCGCGAAAGTGCTGTAAAGCATTTTCGTGGCACCCTGGGAGTAAGCAGCACCGGTGCCAAGGCCTGTGCTGCTCACTCCGCCACCGGCCCTGGCCGCCAGATGCAGGTAAGTGCTGCTCTGGGCAGCAGGAGGGTGTGGGGAGGGAACGATTGGCCGGCCAGGCCAGGGGGGAGGGATTTTCTGAGGTATGCTCTGCTATATCCTAACCCCCTTCTGAGGTCTGGCTGGCCTTACATGGGCTCCCCAGATGTGCACCAGCAAAATATCTGGCGGGCGTGCATCCAAGGGGGCCCATTGGGACTACTGGGGCCAACACCGGGGGGGGAGGGACGAGCGACCCTTTCCCCTGAGGTGTGCCCCAGTTCCGCCGGCACGGGCCACATCCTGAGTAGGATGCAGCGGCGGGCCATTTAGGTCGGTCGGTGCATCTTACGCAGGATAGGGCTGCCAGTTAATAGGCTTACTATAGTCCCGGAATCGAGCGCCACCGTGGTCTGCAAAAGACATGAGCCTCTCCCACAAGTGCACCGCGGGGGGCCAATGCGGTCGGCTCATTTACCGGAAGTGCCAGAAGCCGCGGCTTGCATTGGCCCGCCGCGGTGCACTTCTGGGAGAGGCTCGTGTCTTTTGCAGGACTATGGTAAGCCTACCAGTTAAGTGTTTATAGGATTGTAACCTGAACATGTTGCATGGAAACATATGTTGCCAAATCCAAACAGATGCTTTTGTTATCAAAAGGTGCTTCAGGTTAGCACAATTTCAAGCAGAGAAGTGATGGGGAAGGAATATTTACCCTTTTCCCCATCTTGCCTTTTTCTTCTGCTCGTGGGCTTCCCAGAGGCAGCTGGTGGGCCATGTCAGTAACAGGATGGTCGACTAGATAGCCCTTTGGCCTGTTTCAGCAGGGTTTTTCCTAGGTGAGCATATCACAAAAGCTGCTTTCATGATTGCTGTTAATTGATGTCTCTGCCATAGACTGTCAGTAATGATTTCAGAGATTGATTATGAGTCACAATGGAAATGATCTCCATAGGTCAAGCTGATCCTGAAAAATAGAGTGGAAAATGGAGGAACATAGATTTGGCAGCAGAGTGGAACCTTTTGATAACATGGAAGAAATCAAATCTACTGTTTGTGGCTGAGAGTACAACTAAAGGCTCAAGATACATTTCTTTGTCTTGGCTAATTTATTTACTTTCCTGCTGTACCTCTGTTCATGTTTTCAGCAAGTGAGACAGATGTTCTGCCACATCATGTGGCATGCAATATGGGGTTGTCTTTGACACCTTCATTTGCTCTGGGCAGTTGATAAAACATAGAGGAAAATTGTGTCATTGATCTTATGCAATCTACGGTACTTCCTCCAAGCAAAGACTTTGGAAAGAACAGAGCACCTTGAGTTCTGTGGAGACATTCCCCTGAAAAATAGTGTTGGTAGGTTCTAGTGTACAGAGGACTATTAATCCTGCTGCTGCTGTCCTCCTTGTGACCAAAATTGTGTAGTTTTCACTTCAGCAGCCCATGCTAAAAAAAAATAATGGGTTGCTTATGAAGCAGATTCAGTAAAGCTAGGAGAATGGCTCATTAACACTAACAGCCAATCCTGTGTAACCTTGCACCGGTGTAACAGCAGATGCACCGGTGTAAGTGGTCTGTGTCCACCACAGCTGTTGAACAGAAGCACATGGGGTTGCAGTCATGGGACAGGCCATTGATCCGGGTCATGAAACATGCTTGGAAGAAAAGAAGCAATGGGGTGAAGGACAGCAGCTTGTGGTCTTGTTTGTGAGAACTGAGCCCCAAAGCCACAAATGTGGTACATGCCTTGGGATATGTCCAATACCTACTACTGTACCTACAAATACTCAGACTCAGTAGAGTTCTTTTCTACTGTTATAGTCCTTGGTATTGGTTCTAGCATATTTATATTTCAGTGATTCTGGATATATTTCAGGTATGATTCTTCTGGAGTGAATGTACTGGATATAAAAGTCCCCCCTTCAGCAGGCATTATGGCCCACGTACAGTCAATGCATGAGGAGGTGGGAGAGGGAAATAAATAGGACCATGATGACTAGCCACAGCTCTGGGCTGATGTGCTTTCTGATTGTGCTCCTCTGGATTTCCATGCACTCAGTGCATGTTTGCAAGGGACAGCACTGAGTCCAGAGAGCTTCTTCCACAAGATAGGGAAGCAGGATGCCACATGTCATCATGGAGGACCCCTCCCTGCATTCAGCTTTGGCCCAGGCAAACAAATGCTGAACATAGGGATGCCTGGCGGGGCATGGACAGTTGATGCAGTCATGTGGACTAGGGTTGTCAACCATTGGCCTGGAGTCTCCAGGAATCAGCATCAATCTCCAAGAGTCTACTGGAAGCATTTCAGCATAACACTAGCACTTTTTAAAAGCCACTGGAACCGATACCATCATCCCATCTTGTGTGAATTCTATAACCTAAATCTGCAGTGTGCATGCAAACGTATGAATACTTCCTTTCGTCTTTTCTTAAGCTACTGCTGTTCGGTTTCCTTGGCTCCAGAACTGTGAACTATGGCATTTTGTTGCCTGAAGCAGAGCACCAAATGACACCCCTTCCCTTTCCCCCCTTTCTCTTTTTTTCAATCAAAATTACAGCCCCAATTCCTTCCTTCTTCCAAATCTCTTTGCCTCACTTCCTTTTCTATTAGGGAAGAGAAAGAAACCGCCATGGCACCATTTCACCTTCCTTCGTCTGTAGATCATCCATAAGAGAGACTGGGGGGTCCCCATGCTGCCCCAAAGATTTGGCCCACACTCTGTCATCTGAAGTGACCAAATTCACCTTGCTTCGTGGTAGGGCTGATCTGAGAGAAACGTCTCTATCCATTCATAATGTATAAACCTCTATTATATCTCCCCTTAACCTTTCTAATCTTTGTTTACACTGAAAAGTAAAAAAAAATGAATCCTTATAAGGAAGGTATGCTTCAACCTCTTGATTATTTTGATTGCTCTGTTCCATACCTTTTTCAGCACTGTGCTATCAGTGCTGTGATATCTCCATGTTTTCGCTTCTGCTCTGGCCCCCTCTTCCTTTCCCAGGCTAGAGAGAAGGAGGGCGAGAAGCAGTGGTCAAGTGGGTGCCTCTCCACCAATCTGCTGCCTGAGGCAACTGCCTTAGTCTGCCTCACAGATGGGCCAGCCCTGCCCCATGTACCCACTCATGGAAGACAGTGGCTCCTATTGCTAGCTAAGATATTTCCATTCTTCTTGAGGCACATATGGCCATCTCTGAGATACGGGGATAAGATGGCTCCATTGTACCCTGGTCAATAATAGAAACCTGTTAGAAACAACAATCACAACTTAGCATTGGCTGCGGATGACGTGGCTGCAGATGACATTGGCTGCGGATGACGTTTCACTAGTGGCTATTTCCAAGCCGCTACTGCCTCAAAGCAGTGGCAGCATTGGAGGCCTGTTGCCACAGCCAGCAGCCTGCACAGGAACAGGTAAGCTGGAATGGGGGACGGGCAGTGGGCAGGGAGACAGAGTAACAGGTTGTTTCGGTGGATGATGCAGGGGCGGGTAGGGAGAGGGAGGGGGTAGATCTAGTGACAGTTGTGCATGCAAGACCTTATTCCCTCTTTTCAAAACTTCCCTGTCCCTTTTCTCTCCCTGTCCCTTTTGGTGATATATGCCACCAAAATAGCTGGTGTATGTTCGAGAAGACCTATAGGCTTACACAGAGGTAAGTAAAACAGTTGTTTACTTACCTCCAGTTTGCCTCCAGGTCGTCACCCCCCACCTTTTTGGCGTGGTTGCATGCTATAGCCTGGTGGGGGGTGGGATTCGGCTCCTAGTGTGATTTTAATTTGGAATGGTCCGATTCATGGTGTGAAATTTAATTGGGAATTTTCTGATTCATGCTTCACTACATTAGCTCTCAGATATCAGATTGATCTTCTATCTCGTCACGTTTCTAAAAGTTGGTCTGTTTTACAAAATCTGACGAATCTGATGTGTAATTAGTGCAACAGGCACACCATTGACCTAAGTCAACACATAAGTAGCCTGCACAATGATTGCAAATCCTGAAACAGAATTGGTTGCTGCAAGCAAAATATAAGTAAAAATGCTATGACCTTTCAGCCCTGAAAAAAAGATATCTAAATTTTCCATCAGAAAAGAGTTCAAATGTAATCAACATTCATACTGCAGTACTCCCTCTGGCAATATAATAATTTCAGATTATTGGCCTTTTCACCCTGCTTTTTTCATATGGTTGTGCATGAACATTTGCTACAATTATCTGAGCATAACGTTCTTTCTCTTTCTCTTGGTAAGAATATATTATTATGCAGTTGAGAGCACTATAGAAAAACTACATCAGCATAGCAATGCCAAAACTTTTCTTCTGCAAATTTCAAGGGTTTGGGGCATGACTCATTCCCATAAGGATGTAGCTGCACATGTGGGCTGGGGTCAGCACAGGAGGCTCCTTCTCACATTTTCCTCCCTGTCTAGTACCAGGTAGGTTTGGCTCTCAGGATAACTTCTGGAGTGGGTTATTATGCAAAAGGCGTCTAGTCACATATCTTTTATGTTCAGGATGATTTTCCCCACGTTTCTTTTGAGAACCCTTTTCAGACATTTTAATGCACATAGAATGAATGCACATGGGGGGAAGCGGGAAAACAACAGGCCCAAACTCCCCGGCCCAATGCACATTCACTATAATGTTTCAACAGAGCTGCTCTGTGTACAGTTGTACATGTAGAGGGCTGGATCCAAGCAACTGGGAACCCTGCCCTTGTGTTCAAGTATTCTAATGAATGCATGCACGTCAATGGTAGAGTTTCTTATCATGATTACACATTCATTTCACATGTGTCATAACATCTGAAAAGGAATAAGGATGTTCATGAGTAGTATGGAGATTCTCATGGCATGTTACAATTTGTACAGAAATCGGAAATATGGGATTATCAGCCATGTAAAAAAAATTTGTTGAAAGAATAAAGTTTTAATACTTGCACACCAACTTGTCTGGAGAAATTCCTTATTGACAAAACCAGCACCTTTAAGAAAAGGCAGAGGTGAAGCGTCCAAGGATTATCCAGGTCAGCCGAGAAAAAACTTTAAGTCCTCTGCTTACGTTTCTTCCCTTGCTTGGGATTTTTTCAAAGCAATAAACCCGGCATCAGCCGGCAGATGGTCCTATGCCTAGGCAAATACCTTGCAGACTTAAGAAGTAAACACTGAGAAAAGCGCAGGAAAGAGTTAATTGATTAATCAATTAACGCATCCGTTTCTGAATGCAACGGTAAACGCAAGAGCGGACCTCTTTGGACCTGCACCAGCTCTTTGGCTGGTGAAAGTCCGAGAAGAGAAAGGGGGCGTGTTGGGAGGCAAGGAAGCGGATAGCATGCACCAGGGCACATGCCCCTCCCACTCCAACATGACGCCTCCCCTCTTCCATTACATCCCCTATTATGCCCACCCTGCCAGCTTACCTGCGGTCCTGTGCAGACACAAGAGCTGGAGTGGGCCACCACCGCTGCAGCCATTTCTGATGGCGGAACTGAAATGGCTGCTGGCAGCCTACTTTTCATGATGGTGTAAGTAAGGCCTTTGCAATGTCGTAACTAGCATTGCAACGTCTCGAACAGTCCAACAGGATTGGACTGGGGCAGCCAATTCCTATGTAGGCTATGGCGTGTTGGGGTATCTGCAGCCTGGAGGGAGCGTTGGATACTGAGAATCTCGACCCACAGTATCTCTGCCCCTTGCAGGCCTCGGGTGGCCAACGGCCACCCTCCCCCGTCGCCCGGTGTGCCCTCCCCCTGCCCCAACCGGCATAGGTCTTACCTGCACTGGCTGGCGCTTGGCCGGGGTAACGGCGGGGCAAGCAACGCCGGCCGCAGCACCGGCGCTGCTTGCTCTCATGGTGTCGCGTAAGTGCCTTATGGCACTTTTGTGACACCCTGCGCTGGGGCAGCACGTGCTGCCCCGGCACATGTCCTACACAGGATTGCGCCGTCAGTCTCCTACAGTAGTCTCATATTTGTGATCATGCAGTGATCTCATATTGCCTCTCATTCTTACAGATTGGGAGCTGTAACACTTAAAAGTCGAATGATAGCCATTGAAACATTTTGGGATACTTTGATAAAGTGGATAGACACTGACTCTGTTTGCAGGCTTGGGCTATAAGACCTTTTCATTCCACCACCAAAATCCCCCAGCCCAGCCCTAGAATTTATGATGCTATGTAGCTATAGATCTAGCAATCTGAGCAAACACCTCTGGGCAATCTGACAGCTATCTGAATATCTATTTTGCATAATGTTGTATATGTCCTCAGGTAGCTACCGGAGCTACATTGCATAATGTTGTATATGTCCTCAGGTAGCTCCTTCATGGATCATTGCCTTGTCGTGGTGAAGGGGCTTGCGTAACTCAATGAAGCCATGAGCTATGCCATGCAGGGACACCCAAGACGGACAGGTCGTAGCAGAGAGTTCTGACTAAAAGTGATCCACTGGAGAAGGAAATGGCAACCCACTCCAGTAACCTTGCCAAGAAAATCCCATGAACAGTACCAAAAGGCTAAAAGATATGAAGCCGGAAGATGAGCCCCTCAGGTCGGAAGGTGTCCAATATGCTACTGAGGAAGAGCGGAGGACTATTCCAAGTAGACCCAGAAAGAGTGAAGCGGCTGGGCCAAAGCCAATAGGACGTCCAGCTGTGGATGTGTCTGAGGTTGAAAGGAAAATCCAATGCTGCAAGGAGCAATACTGCTTAGGAACATGGAATGTGAGGTCTATGAATCAAGGCAAGCTGGATGTGGTCAAAAATGAGATGATAAGATTGAACATTGACATCTTGGGAATCAGCGAACTAAAATGGACGGGCATGGGCGAATTTAAGTCAGGTGACCATCATATCTACTACTGTGGGCATGAATCCCTTAGAAGAAATGGAGTAGCCCTCATAGTCAATAAAAGAGTGGGAAAGGCAGTACTGGGGTGCAACCTCAAAAACGACAGAATGATTTCAGTTCGAATCCAAGGCAAACCATTCAACATTACAGTAATCCAAGTGTATGCCCCAACCACTGATGCCGAAGAAGATGAAGTTGACCGGTTCTATGAAGACCTACAACATCTTCTAGAACTAGCACCCCAAAAAGATGTCCTTTACATCATAGGAGACTGGAATGCTAAAGTAGGAAATCAAGAAATAAACGGAACAGGCAAGTTTGGCCTTGGAGCGCAAAATGAAGCAGGGCAAAGGCTAACGGAGTTCTGTCAAGAGAACACGCTGGTCATAGCAAACACTCTTTTCCAACAACACAAGAGGCGACTCTACACATGGACATCACCAGATGGTCAATACCGAAACCAGATAGATTATGTGCTTTGCAACCAAAGATGGAGAAGCTCTATACAGTCAGTAAAAACAAGACCTGGAGCTGACTGTGGCTCAGATCATGAGCTTCTTATTGCAAAATTCAGGCTTAAACTGAAGAATGTAGGGAACACCACTAGACCAGTCAGATATGACCTAAACCATATCCCTTATGAGTATACAGTGGAGGTGAAGAATAGATTTAGGGCATTAGACCTGGTAGACAGAGTGCCTGAAGAACTATGGACGGAAGTTCGTAACATTGTACAGGAGGCAGCAACTAAAACCATGCCAAAGAAAAAGAAATGCAAGAAAGCAAAGTGGCTGTCAGATGAGGCTTTACAAATAGCTGTGGAAAGAAGGAATGCAAAAAGCAAGGGTGAAAGGGAAAGATATAAACAACTGAATGCAGAGTTCCAGAGAATAGCAAGGAGAGATAAGGCGGCCTTCTTAAATGAACAATGCAAGGAAATCGAGGAAAACAACAGAATGGGGAGGACTAGAGATCTCTTCAAGAAAATTGGAGATATCAAGGGAACGTTTTGTGCAAAGATGGGCATGATAAAGGACAAAAAAAGGCAAGGACCTAACAGAAGCAGAAGAGATTAAGAAGAGATGGCAAGAATACACAGAAGAACTATACAAGAAAGATCTTAATGTTCCTGATGACCACGCTGGTGTGGTCACTGACCCAGAGCCAGACATCCTAGAGAGTGAAGTCAAGTGGGCCTTAGGTAGCATTACTAACAACAAAGCTAGTGGAGATGATAATATCCCAGCTGAGCTACTTAAAATCCTAAATGATGATGCTGTGAAAGTGCTGCACTCAATATGCCAACAAATTTGGAAAACTCAGCAGTGGCCAAAGGATTGGAAAAGGTCAGTTTACGTTCCAATTCCAAAGAAGGGCAGTGCCAAAGAGTGTTCAAACTACCGTACAATTGCACTCATTTCACATGCTAGCAAGGTTATGCTCAAAATCCTACAAGCTAGGCTTCAGCAGTACGTGGACCGAGAACTACCGGACGTACAAGCTGGGTTTCGAAGAGGCAGAGGAACTAGAGATCAAATTGCCAACATGCGGTGGATCATGGAGAAAGCACGAGAGTTCCAAAAAAACACCTACTTCTGCTTCATTGACTACGCAAAAGCCTTTGATTGTGTGGATCACAACAAACTGTGGCAAATTCTTAAAGAGATGGGGGTACCAGACCACCTTACCTGTCTCCTGAGAAACCTGTATGCGGGTCAAGAAGCAACAGTTCGAACCGGCCATGGAACAACTGATTGGTTCAAAATTGGGAAGGGAGTACGGCAAGGCTGTATATTGTCACCCTGCTTATTTAACTTATATGCAGAGTACATTATGAGAAATGCAGGGCTGAATGAATCGCAAGCCGGAATCAAGATTGCCGGGAGAAATATCAACAACCTCAGATATGCAGACGATACCACCCTAATGGCAGAAAGTGAAGAAGAACTAAAGAGCCTCTTGATGAGGGTGAAAGAGGAGAGTGCAAAAGTTGGCTTGAAACTCAACATTAATAAAACTAAGATCATGGCATCGGGTCCCATCAATTCCTGGCAAATAGAAGGGGCAGAAATGGAAGCAGTAACAGATTTTACTTTTCTGGGTTCCAAGATCACTGCAGACGGAGACAGCAGCCATGAAATTAAAAGACGCTTACTCCTTGGAAGGAAAGCTATGGCAAATTTAGATAGCATAATAAAAAGCAGAGATATCGCCATGCCAACAAAAGTTCGTATAGTCAGGGCGATGGTGTTACCAGTAGCAATGTATGGTTGCGAGAGTTGGACCATAAGGAAGGCTGAGCGCCGAAGAATAGATGCTTTTGAACTGTGGTGCTGGAGAAGACTCCTGAGAGTCCCTTGGACTGCTAGGAGATCAAATCAGTCAATCCTAAATGAAATCAAGCCTGACTGTTCCCTGGAAGGACAGGTACTAAGGCTGAAACTCAAATATTTTGGCCACCTAATGCGAAGAGAGGACTCTCTGGAGAAGACTCTGATGCTGGGAAAGATTGAAGGCAAAAGGAGAAGGGGAAGGCCAAGGATGAGATGGTTAGACAGCATCACCGATGCAACAAACATGAAAATGAGCGAACTCAGGAAGATAGTGGAGGACAGGAAGGCCTGGCGGGATATGGTTCATGGAATCACGAAGGGTCGGACACGACTTAACGACTGAACAACAACAACAACAAAGCTACCGGAGACCATATTATAGCCCTTCTTCTAATATTTGAAGATAAAAATGTGATCATTAATGCTATTTTTTTCAGGTACTTAACAATTACACTGTAAGATCCTATCCTATCCATTAGAATGCCTTTGTGAACAATAATTCAGTCAAATGGAGAACTAATTGCCCGCTCACAGTGAACAATGAAAACTCCCTTCTTACATGAACTATTAGACAGATTATCTCCTGTACATCTCAATTTCTTTCCTATGGCTAGTTTTATGAAACAAATTTTAAAAAGCAATTTCACCACAACAAGGATTTCTGTATATATTTGTTCCACTGGAGAGTTGCCATTGATCAGTACTGTAGATTAACAACCTTTGAAAGTTTGCATTAAGTTCCCAAGCTTGATTTTCAGTTTTTTTCATTATTATTTTAAGATTTTGTGCATGGGGCACATCATTGTGTTAACTGCTTTGAAGTAAGCAGGCTGCAAAGTCTCTAGGTTGAGGACCAGTATAGGGTGCATTACATTGTTTTCTCAAGCAGGAGAATGAAAGGAATAATTGTTGAAAGATTTATATCCCACCATTCTCCATTCCTGAAAAGGAACCAGGGTGGCAAATATCAAAACAGGAAGAGAGGAGTTCCCAGATGTTATAAACACAATCTTATTCTACATAGAAAATAATCAAAATGCAAATATTAAAAAAAAGACAACTGCTGTTGAAAAAACCAACATCACTCCCATATCCTACTAAAGCAACATGGTGGTCAATGACCCTTGCATGCAACAATAACCATTTTGTGACATTCTCCCCAAATTACAGATATATCATATCTGGGACAAATGTGAGAACTTCTTTCAGAGCGCAATCCACCATAAGTAACAGCAGAATGAGCGCTCCACCGTTCGAAGCTATCGCAAACATGCCGTAAATCACGTTTGTGATGACTTTCAAGTAAGGGCGGCCAGTGCGGAGGCCAGCTGCCCTCACTCCGCTGCCGGATCATCCCTGTGGCCGCCGGAGAAGGCAAGGGATCACCCGGTGGGGGCGGTTTGGGCGGCGAGGTAGGGGGCCATTGGCCGAGCCAGCCCAGGGGGGCGGGGATGGTGGCCGCCATATCCCCGTCCCATTCCTGGGCAGGCACGGCCATTACACAGCCTCCTCAATCTTATGCCAGCTAAATTGCTGGTGGAAATCCAAGGAGGCCCATTGGGGCCTCCCCACGTTACACCCTGGGAAGGGGACGAAAGTCCCCTTGCCCCGAGTAGACCTCTGGGCTGATCAAGATCAGCCCGGAACGGGAATAGGATCCGGCGGCGGCACTGGGCCTTACTTAGTAAGTATTGCGCTGCTCGACTGGTTCAGTTGATGTCTCTGACAGAAGAAGTGCAAACAGGTCAAAGCCACATATGGTTCTTTAAAAATTGTTTTAACACTTCTTGAACGTGTATATTCGTTCTAAGTCAGCTTGTTATCTATCTGCAGAACATGTCCACGTAGAACTCTAAGCTTTTGACTTCAGGTTATCACACCTTGTTCAGATTTGGCCATGATTAGAGCTTGGATGTGAAAACATCAGCATCAAAGTTACAAAACATGAAAGAACAACTTCTGGCATTCTTCCCATATATTTGTGAGGATAAAGTTAGAAGCCTGAAAGATACATTGGGTAGATGGAAGTGAAATGTTTTGTTCCCACCTGCTACTAAGTTCCTGCCTTATTACTTAATAGGTAATCATTAAAAAAGATAGCCCTTAGGATATATTACTAAAGAATACTACTAATCGCTTACAAGGAAGTAAGGTAGTGAATGGGTCACATAAAGCAGCAAATGAACAGTTCAGGCAAATTAGTTTCAAATTTAATTACAACAACTTTAATGCCACTAGAAACAGTTTCAATTAACTCCATTTACACTTGTGCAAAGGACAGGCTCAGCCCATTTCATAACAAATTTCTTGTTCCTTTCTTTAATCCCTCCACTCAACCTCCAACATTTATTCTTCTTCCTAAACTAAGTCTTTGCTTCATTTGCAACAAAGTGTGAAATTGTTTCTGCAAACCAATTAGCATGCAGCGTATGAAGGAGGGATTAACGGAGGCCTGGGATGTGGCAATTTACACCTCAAATACATCTTCTGCCTGGAAAACATGTCCAAACAATGAGCTGTAAGATTCTTTATGAAGCTGCCCACTTTTCACATTATAATGGATTTGGTTCAATTGCTCATCAAGGCAGCAGAGGGAATGCCAACTTCTATTACTTGTGATTTCAAGGTATTTTGGTCATGTGGATACATCTCTTGAAATTACATATAGAGATGGGGGTGGGATGCGGTGGGGTACAGGGGCAATTGAAACAATAAATGTGGCTTAAGGTTAGAAGGATGAGCTGCTTAATTCAATTTATTTTGGTTTGCATAATTCTCTGCTGAGTAAAAAGCAGATTGGAAACTGACTCGGAGTGAAAAGTAGGCTTCTGTTGCTATAACTAATTTTGCTTCTCCCCAGTCCATAAGTAACAAGTGTGATGAATGCCCTATTTTTTTTTGCCACTTTTCTGTATTTTTGGATTCTTTTAACTCCACAGAAGCTCCCATACAGGTTCAGCTACCTGAAGAGCCTTTGTATGGAAACCCCATTATTCTCCAAACATGTGCTGGATGTAGATTCAGGGTCCATCTTGCTGTGTGGGGCAGCTATTCTGTTTAGCAAGAGAGCTACCCTGTCCATTGGGTAGCAAACCTGTCTGTCTAGGTCCAAGGAGTGGGATAGAGAAGCCAGGTGGGTTTCAGTCCTCCAATTAGGCAACTTGATGACACCATCAAAGCAAACCTATATATTTCCCAGTTCACATAAAGCATTTGTTGTTCTCTGCCAGCTTAGAGAGGAGCGCTCACCTGCAAGTGCAATGATTGGGATAACTTCTTATTCCTTTGTCTGCTAAGTGACTCCAGGCAGCATGCAAACTTCCCTTGGTTTATCTACAGCTATGCATAGAAATGTGCTGAGGTCTGTATGCTGAGAGTTTTGAGTAGTACCCAGCTCCGTCTGCTGGGTTTTAATGGTTACTACATTCATTTGATGAAAACTTTTCTTTGTTCATTCCAGCCAAGCTCAGGCATTTTCCACCGGCCCACTTGTACTTTAACTACCCACCTTTTTCTCCTCTTGTTTAATTCCATTTCCTTTTGGGCCTTTAATAAACTAGTTGCATTTTGACCCTTGCTAGGCCGAGTCCATGTTCACATATAATTCAGTGGTTTATCTCATCTCTTTGCCCTGCAGATACTACTGTTGGTTTGATTTTTAATAAGAACCACTAGAGTTTAGTGCTCTCCTGGGAGGGATTTTTCCCAGATGGCCCCTCTCTGCCTTGTTCCTGTAGCCTGGAATTGTGGCAATGGATACAAATTACCAAGGTGTTTTCCCCATTCAGCTGCTGGTCCAGTAAAGGGAAAATGGGGAGCAGGAAGTAGTACATTCATGCTAACCACTAGACACTACTCTCCTTGGTCTGCCAGTTTTCTCCCAGCAGTCCACTTCCCTGGCCCCAAGGTCTTAGGATGCTAGTGAGTCTTAGTCCTGTGCAGTGAGAAGACTTCAACTGTGTAGTAAGAAGTACTGTTTCCTGATTGGATCTACCATGGTAGAGGTCAAACTGGCAAGGCTGCACCTAGCTAGATTGTCAGCATGGTGGCTGCTAGTGCTTACCCCAGGGCAAGGAGACAAATGTTCCCTTATTCCAAGGAGGCCACAACATGCCAAAATTCCCCTGCGGGATACAGTGGAAGCCACGTTGGTGCTGCTGCATTCATAGGATTGGGCTGCCTGGTTAGTACTTAGGTCCTTTGTCCAAATGCAGAGTTCATCATCATCACCAACATCATCATGCAGAGTTAAATTTACCCATTGGACCTTTGGTCATACTAACGTCCTGTTTAGGCTTTGTGCGGAGAGGCTAGGGATATGATTATAGGATCAGCACTTCACCATGCAGCAAGGAGAGAACTGCACAGGATAGAAAGCAGTGATGTAGACCTGAGTCTATTGACTCGAACTCAAGTTGGACTCAAGTCGTGTCAATGACTTGACTCAGACTTGACTCGGCGATTGTAAAAGACTCGAAAGACTCTACTCGAGACTTGGAGCCTTTTACGATGAGTCCAATTTTATTCAGGTTTAAACTCATTTTCCCCATTAAATAGATATGGACTCGCAACCAAAGACTCGAGACTTGAGGGCAAAGATTTGGGACTTGACTCGAGACTTTGGTTGTGAGACTTGATCCACATCCCTGATAGAAAGTGGCAGAAATAGAGGTTGCTACAATCCAGTGCTGTCATGAAAGCATAACATCCTACTCTGTATTATAATTTCAGTGAGCCATAATAACAGCACACAGTGCCACTGAATACAAGATTGCTGGCAGATCAGGGAGAAAGATTACATACCAATTTGATTTTGTACGTCAAGAAAACAGGGCTGGTGCCAGGTTTCTGGGACCCCTGGGGCAAAGCTTTGCACTGGGCCCTCCATGATGCCCCACCTGCCCCCAATCAAGGTGCATAGTGTGCTGTTGCTGATACTGGTACGGAGGGTCCAGAGGTCAGCCAGGGTGGGTGAATCCACTGATGGATTTGAGCCTTTGTACAGAGCCAACCTGAGGCCACTCCTGCAAGCAATGCTTTCATCTCATTTTTCTTGTAACTGAGGACAATGAAGTGTGGGGAATCATAGTTAAAATGTAATACAACTAGTGGAATGTTAGCACTTATTTAACAGTGTGGTATAGAACTCAGATTTCATGAGGACTTGACTCAGGGGCCATACTGCAAATGAAGACGTTAATACATATAGACAGGGCAAACAAAAATTGTAGAGATTTTAACAGAGTGCACTGAGGACTGTTTTGGGGTGTGTGTGTGTGTGTGTGTGTGTGTGTGTGTGTGTGTGTGTGTGTTGTGTGTGTTGTAAAGACACTTTAATTTGCTAATTTGTTTTATGGTTATGAAGTGAAGTTAGTCTGTGTTTTTTCCTTGCAAGATAATGTACAGAACCCAGAAAGCTATTTAACTGGAAACAGCAATAAATAAACTTCACCGTATCCTTTTCTGTTGTGCAAATTGGGAAGAGGGGGAAATCTATGCTGAAATTAAAACAATTTATTTTGTTCAGGGGAAAAAAACCCCACAACCCAACGAAATATTCAAGGCTACTTTTGACATCAGCTATTCATAGGCCACTGAAGAAAAATACCAGCAAGTCAATGAGAATGGGTCTTGAGAACGCACAGCAGGGAGAACTTATTAATGCCAGTGGAAAAAGGAGTTAATGGATGAGGGTAGTGAGCAACATACAGAAGTCAAGGGAAATATGCAGAGTGCTCTGATTTGATTGGGGATGATTGATTGGGATGATTGATTTGATTGGGGATGATTGTCACTCCTGATGAGAGGCATAAATCTCCATTGGACACAATCGACCATATTTGATTATATTGTGTACTGTATTTCTGCTGTCACAATCTGGTTTTTTTTTTTAATTCTCTCCCTATCCTCCTTTCTGGACTCTCTCTCTCTCGCGCACACACACACACACACACACACACACACACACACACACAAACCTGTCTGCTTCGCCTGGAAAATCCACATGGAAAGGCTTCCCTTTTTTGAGGGTTCATTTGATGCTCAGTTCTTCCTCTGGACATTCCCTAAATTGCTGGGCTCAATCTTATTGTCCTTCCCTAGTTCCTGTTCTGGGCTTTGATCCTAGACTCAGAAGTCTGCCCCCAAGACCTGCCATGGACCTAGGGTTTTTTTTGTTTTTTATTTTTGGCAGAGATGGAGAGAAGGGAGGACTGCCCCACTCAGATAGGTTGGTCTCATTTTGAACTAGGAACAGCCCCCTTAAATTCTTACACCGAGGAGTGTAAGAAAGGCTTATAGGTAGTGAAGGGCTCCCTTTCAAACAGGTGGAGCAGGCTGCTTTAGGCAACAGATGGTGGGTCAGTTCTTACAGACTTCAATTCTGGTTTAAATAGGCTGCTAGAGAGTGCTGGAGAGGATGTAGTGGTTGTGTGAAAGTCAGCACCAATGACATGGGGAAATGTTGTTGGGTAGTCTTGGAGGCCAAATTTAGACTGCTAGGTAGGAAGCTCAAAGCAAAGGTAGCATTCTCAGAAGTTCTACCTGTTCCATGCACAGTGTCAGCTAGGCAGGTGGAGCTTAGGGGGCTCAATGCATGGATGAGACAGAGGTGTCAGGAGACGGGGTTTAGGTTCATTAGGCACTGAGAAATATTTTGGGACAAGCTGGTCATATACAAGAGGGATGAGCTTCACTTGAACCAAGATGAAGCCAGATTGCTGGCAGAGCAACTTTTAAACTGAACCCTGGGGGAAAGCTGAGTGGCATCCAGTTCAGGACTTTTCATCCCTATGGGAGAAGGGTGGAGATGTTCTAGAGGAGCCAGTCAATGAAGGAGTAGAATTTGGAAGTAGAAACATGGTGGGACATGATAGCCAGACCAACAGAACAAGAAGCGGCAGGGACAAGGCACAAACAAGCAACCCTTCTCAAGGGACCCAGTATATAGGAGTTTTAATGTAAATTCCCCATGTGTCTGAGCTAAGATGGAGGAACCGGAACGTTTAGTGGCTGGGGAAAACATTGGCATAATGGAAACCTGGTGGAGAACCAATGAGATACTCTATAGGAGGGACAGGGAGAGGTGAGTCAGATATGGGGTGGTCCTCTTTGTCAATGAAGGGGTAGAATCTAGCACAGTAGAAATTGAAGGGGGGGGGGTCCTAGATGCCTTTAAAAGGGGATTGGATAGATTTATGGAGGGAAAAATCCATAACAGTTTACAAGTCATGATGACTGTATGCAACAGCTGGGTTTTAGCCATAAGAACATAAGAAGAGCCCTGCTGGATCAGGCCAAAAGCCCATCTAGTCCAGCTTCCTGTATCACACAGTGGCCCCACCAGATGCCTCAGGGAGCACAAGACAACAAGATAACCTGTTTCCTGTTGTCACTCCCTGGCACCTGGCACAGAGAAAACCCACTTCTAAAACCAGGAGGTTGCTTATGGCTTGTAACCTGTGATGGTCTTTTCCTCCATGAATCTGTCCAAACCCCTTTTAAAGGCATCTAGGCCAGATGCCATCACCACATCCTGTGGCAAGGAGTTCCACAGATGAATTACACGCTGGGTAAAGAAATATTTTCTTTTGTCTGTTCTAACTCTCCCTCCACTCAATTTTAGTGCATGTCCCTTGGTTCTGGTGTTGTGTGAGAGGGAGAAGGATTTCCCTCTATCCACTCTCTCCATCCCATGCATAATTTTATAAGTCTCAATCATGTCTCCCCTCTGGCGCCTTTTTTCTAGGCTGAAAAGCCCCAGACGCTGTAGCCTTTCCTCATAAGGGAGGTGCTCCAGTCCACGAATCATTCTGGTCGCTCTTTTCTGCACCTTTTCCAATTCAACTATATCCTTTTTGAGGTGTGGTGACCAGAATTGGACGCAATACTCCAGATGTGGCCTTACCATCGATTTGTACAAAGGCAGAATGATATTGGCTGTTTTATTCTCAATCCCTTTTTTAATGATCCCGAGCATGGAATTGGCCTTCTTCACAGCCGCTGCACACTGGGTTGACACTTTCATCGACCTGTCCACTAGCACCCCAAGATCTCTCTCTTGATCCGTCACAGACAACTCAGAACCCATTAGCGTATATGTGAAATTTTGGTTTCTTGCCCCAATGTGCATCACTTTGCACTTACTTACATTGAAGCGCATCTGCCATTTTGCTGCCCATTCTCCCAGTTTGGAGAGATCCTTCTGGAGCTCTTCACAATCCCTACTGGTCTTCACCACCCGGAAAAGTTTAGTGTCATCTGCAAACTTGGCCACCTCACTGCCTATCCCCGACTCCAGGTCATTTATGAATAAGTTGAAAAGCACCGGTCCCAAGACCGATCCTTGGGGCACACCGCTTTTCACCTCTCGCCATTGTGAAAATTGCCCATTGACTCCCACTCGCTGTTTCCTGGTCTTCAACCAGTTCCTAATCCACAAGAGGACCTGCCCTCTTATTCCCTGACTGTGGAGTTTTCTCAGGAGCCTTTCATGAGGGACTGTGTCAAACGCCTTCTGAAAATCCAGATATATAATATCCACGGGTTCGCTCGCATCCACATGCCTGTTGACCTTTTCAAAAAATTCTAACAGGTTTGTGAGGCAAGACTTCCCCTTGCAGAAGCCATGCTGAATGACATCTCTGAATGCCACAAGCAACAGGTTAAGGTTGTCTTGTTTGCTCCTGGAGGCATCTGGTGGGCCACTGTGAGATACAGGAATCTGGACTAGATGGGCCCTTGGCCAGATCCAGCAAGGTGGTTCTTATGTTTTTATGTAAGTTGGCATGCAATGTATTCAAAAAAGCATTAGGTAGCTTTTCACATTAAAAAGAAAACATACAGTGATTTCAATGATCAGATTATTTTTAAACGCATGCTGTATCTTATCATCTTGGCATGGGCAGGCAAGATGGCGACAGGCACCAGGTGCCACAAAGTAGTTAATCAAAGTGAAGAGAAGGTCAAAGGGCAAATATATAATATAGATATATAATACAATACATAACTGAAATCTTTAAATTAAATACATTACTCGCTACCTCTAAGGTATGCTTTTTCTCCCCCTAGATAGCAGGTTTATTCATGAATGTCTCATTAGCAGCACATAAAAGTTATTCTCTGATCAACGTGTTCATTATAAAAAAGACTCTGGTCTTTGTCTTAATTTGCAAAGTGTCCATTCCTATTAGCAGCAAGAACTCTCCAGTGCTTTTTTTTTTTAAAACACTATTTAGTACACGTTACATTTCTCAATTATGGTTCGCATTAAAAGCATTCAGATCCCCCTCATAACTAATAGATAAAAAGGAATTTCTGAAAAGGCCCAGGCATAGATCTGACAAGTCACTCTTTAGGTAGAATATTACAGGCAAATTATAGTGTGGTGTAATGAAGTACAAATTCTTATAACAAGCTTGCCCAACGTTTGACCTGAAAAGGATTGGTTACTCATAGAAGGGCAGATTGAAAAACCAAAAATAAATTTTAAATTAAATTATTGAATTATAAATTGTTGCACAGTTACCTGGGGTAGTTGCAGGAGTCAATTAAAGCAGATGATTCACTGACATTGAGTCATTGAAAGTCATTGAGTCATTAACTAAAATTGAATTTTTCCCAAGCTTATGGTTCATCAGACTGATGTCATTAAAAACGACCCATTATCACAAGGGAATGGTGTGGCCAGCACCATGCATAGCCACTTTTTGTTTCCCCAAAATGGCGTATCATGCTATTAACACTTGGCTGGAATGGAAGCAGTTAGCCTTAGAAGTACTGTATGTGCAAAATTCAAATTTCAAGAACATAGACAAGTAGCCAAACCAATTGGCCTGCATCCTCAAAACAGGTCTGTTCACATACATAATACATAGCCCAATCCTGTCTAAGGATCTGCCGGGCGGCCGAGACCTGCTCACCGGATCCCGTGCACCGTCGCAGGCAGCCTCCCGCTCGGCGGTAAGTCTACTCGGGGAAGGGGATGCTTGTCCCCTTCCCCGAGTGTAACTGGGGCTGCGGCCGATCGGCCTCCTCAGAATTCTGCCAGCTATTTTGCTGTCGGAAGTCAGAGAGGCCGTGTAACGGCTCAGCTGCCCAGCAGGGGCCAGGATATGGTGGGAGCCATATCTCCGCCCCTGCCCGGGGTGGCTGGGCCTATGGCCGCCGTCCTGGCTCCGCCATCCCTCCCCCCCCCGTCCGCCGGATCCTATCTTACCTGGGTTCAGTGGCTGGGCAAGGGCTCCGGCAGTGGAGCTTCCCTGCTCGAAAGTAGTCGCAAACGTGCTTTACAGCACATTTGCGACTACTTCGGGCGGCGGAACGCTTGTTCCGCCACCTGACCGAAGAAGAGGATTGCGCCTACACAGTACATACATTTTACATGGTAACACATTACTTGGGTGATTCATGTGAACATGAGCTTCTTTGAAAAAATACTGTATTGTAGTAAATACTCCAGTATTTTTATGGGAATTATAGTGGTTTAAAGCATTATTAAAGATAAAATGTATAAAACATATGGAAGAATAAGCCTTGCTGAAGAGTCAGCATGGCATTTGGAAAGGGAAGTCTTGCCTCAATAACAGGAAGTAAAAAGAGTAGGAATAAATTGTCACAATGGAGATCTCAAAATGGAGTGAAAGAAGTGGGATTCACCAATGATATTTTGTTTTTAAGTTTTGTTACATGATCTGGAATTAAGGGTGAGCAGCGAGGTGGCCAGGGCAACAGATAATGTCATGTTATTCATGATGGTAAAAATTCAAGCAGAGTGTGAAGAGTCCCAAAAGGATCGCTCAAACTGGATGAATGGGCAAAAGGACAAATCAGGTTCAATGTTTGTAAGTGGAAGGTGATTTACATTGGAGCAAAAAATCCCATGCAATTAAAGGTATGCAGTACAGTCGCATCATACATAGGGTTCAGGTTCCAAAGTCAGGCAAACGTATACTCAAAATTACCTTTGAAAATCTCTTAAATCCAAAACATACTGTCTTTTTCAAAACTAGAATCACACTATGAGAAGCATGGTGGAACAGGGAACAGCAGATTCCCATCTCTGCTCTCACACTCACTCCAGGGCATACACTCATTTAAGTGGAATGGCAGGTGGAATCACCTGCAGCATGTAAAATGCTCTCTCTCTCTCTCTCTCTCTCTCTCAGCACATATAGTTGAATTCACGTAAGCTAAATATAATTACTGTATTTGTGACTGTACTGTACACTGATGGGATCTGAGCTGTCGGTAGCTAACCAGGAATGAGACCTTGGGGTTGTGGTAGATAGCCCAATGAAGATACCAACAGAGTATGCTGTAGCTGCGGAAAAGGTGGTTCTATGTTGGGAATTATTAGGAACTGTCATTATTATAAGGCCTTAATTCAGATCTATGCTGCAGTCCCGTGAAATGTTGTATCTGGTCACTCCATCTAAAAAGGATACCGTAGAGCTAGAAAAGGTGCACAAAAAAGCAACTAACATGAACAGGGGCTGAAGCACCTTCCCTGGAAGAAAAGGCTAATATATTTGGTCTTTATAGTTTAGTAAAAAGTGACTAAGGGGGAACATGCTTGAGGCTTATAAAATTATGGATGATTTGGCAAAAGTGGATTGAGAGACGTTTTTCTCTCTCCTTCTTAACACTAGAACTCAAGGTCATTCAATGAGACCAGCTAGCAGAAGATTCAGGGCAGCCAAAAAGAGCGATTCCTGCATAATTAATGACTGGAATTAATTGGTTGCTTCAGTGTGTGATGCTGGCCAGTGGTTTTTGGCTTTAAAAGGGGATTAGTCAATTTCATGGAGGAGGGATCTGTCACTGGCTACTAATCTTGATGGCTCTGGGAAATTTCTATGTTCAGAAGCTGTATATCTGTTGCTGGGGGGTGGGGCAGTGGGGGGCGGGAAGGCAACAGCAAAAGAGAGCTCTTATCGTCATACCCTGCTTGTGGGGTTTGCAGAAGTATCTGGCCGACCACTATGAGAGACTTTGGTCTGATGTTCTTACATGATTCTCAGTGAAAGTTCCCTTTAACAAGAAAGAGTTCTCTGCAACACAGTATTCTGATTTGGGAAACAAGTGACATTTTTTTCCTTCCTCCCAGAAGTGATTCCCTTGATTTATTGCCCCATAGATAATTATGCTCTGACCACTGTCCCACACGCAGTTTCAGCAGAGCAACATTCTTCAAATATTAATAAAACAAACTAGTTAGGCATCATATTGCCAGTGTTCACAGTTTCAGCAATTAAGCCATTAAACTATAATAGCAGTTAAAACTTTATTTCCAGATTGTTCATCGTTTAGCAAGATGAGCCAACGCTAATGGCATAGAATACATTACAGACTGCATCACAGCAATGAGATCAAGCATATGTAATTCTGCATTTTTAAAAGGGAATGGGAGAATATCAGCATGCGTCAAAGAAGCCAAATTACTTAAAGTACATTAAAAATGATATAATTCAAAATGGTGTTAGCAGAAAAGTTATTTAAAATATTAACAACATCTGTGCATCGCTATTCCTTTGGTCAGAGCTCGCGTTGGGCCTCCGAACCCAGAAGTGGGCAGTGATATCACGCGTGGCATGTTTCACGTTGTCGCCAATCACTTCTGGGTTTGGAGGGATGCCTCTGCAGCGTGGACGGCGTCGTGCAGCTGGTGAGTTTGGGAAGCGCTGGCTTGTTACGGAGGGGCGAGTGCCTGCCTCCCCTCGCCTCTGCCCCTTTGGGACTTGACTTCGGCCCTTTGGGACTTGCACTGGGGTTGCCACATAACTTCCTTGCCCTGGGCAATTTTTGTCTAGTTACACCTCTAGATATAGACAACCAGCATACATTCATAACATTATTAACTTGCTGCCCAATCCTAAGCAGGCCTTAGTGTTCCAGTAATGTAAGTTCCTTTATGGCTGTTGCAAATCCAACACACTATCCAGACCAGCCAGGCTGCCACTGCAAGCAGCAGCCCGCCAGCAGATCCTTCACACACACCGGCATCAGTAAGTCAGCAAAAGAGAGGCAAGAAGGAAGCGGAACTGGGAGGAGATGGAGCAGAATGGGAGGGGGTGGAATAAGGGCTGAAAGGGGGCAGTATGGGTGACAGCAGCGGGTCCACTTGGACTTGCGCCAGTGAAATTACTGGTGTAGGTCCGAGTAGACTCATTCCAGCGCTGGAGGCTTACCACCAGGTAAGGGAACAAATGTTCCCTTACTTGGAGGAGACCTTCAGGATTGCCCTCCTGCAGGATGCCTGAACCCAAAGGAGCGGAGAAGTGCATATTCCTCACATGTGGACAGCCAGGGCTGACCTGCCCATGAGGTTGACTGAGGTGGTCACCCCAGGTAGTGGATCCATCTGCCTGCCGCCTTCATCACTCCTCTTCTGCCATTCCTTCAGTTTGAAAAAGAAAGAGGGGAACAGAACGGAAGAGGAAGTGTGGAGGAGTGGAGAGTAGTAGGCTGGAGCATTGGAGGTGGTCTAGCCCGCTACACTACTCTTCTCCACATGTCCTCTTGCTGTCCATTCTCTTCCTTTTCAAATCTGGGGAGAGGGAGGAGCAGCAGAGGTGGAAGTTAACATTCTGGTGCCACCAGAGAAAGCAGGGGGTATTTTGCATGGCAAGGAACTGTGCCAGGGAGGTGGAGGCATTTGACATGTCTCTTCAGGCACCAGGACATCTAGGAACATTCCTGCGAACAGTGTGTGTAATTCTGCATTCATCATCATACGCGACTGGTGTAAATTTTTAACCCATTGTCTACAGCCCTGATAGATGGTTCTGTGGGAAAAGGTGACATGGCTGCAGTCCTTGCGTATCACCGTAAGTTGAACATCGTATCAGAAAGTGATGAAGTACGCAAAGTAGGTTTACTCTGCAGCATATTTGTGCTAACAGCTGCACTTCTGTGAAATATTCATTACGGTACAGGAACCGTCTCAGGACTTGGACTGGACAGTTCGCCTTGCCCCAGGATATACCAGAACCTAATGGTGTTCATCTATCAAAGACATAGGTCCCTTCTGGATATCCTGTACGGTATTATTATTTTTTTCCTGTGTATCACATTTTAAATTATAATTCAACCCAACACCTCGAGCACTTCTGAGGGAATTATTTTAGAGGCCATCACTCTGGTGGGTTGAATGGGGTAATTAACACAAACGAGATAGCACCCCCTCAGCTAACTGGATGCTATCTAGAGCAACATAAATGCAACTAATTAACACCTACTTCTTAATATACTGTACTGATAAATCAAGCATTTCAAGAAAACTTCGCTGAGGTTAAGAGAGAGAACTCAGTTGTATTGCCTTTTCTGAGCCGCACTAGTGGTAATTACTAATCAAGATACTTTGCATTCATGACTTATAGCCATTTATAATCTCAGATGCTTCCCCTTCTTTTAAGAGCTATGTTTCAGGCTGAGAGCGGTTAAGAACTCTGTGAACTTAGAAATATTCCTGTAGGAAAATATTTCAGAAGCATGTATTTGATTTGTGAGAGAAATGGTCTTTTTCCAAATGACTGGCAACTTATATTATTTACCTGTATGCAAGAGCTACTGCTTTGCCTTGCTCTGCCCTTTCTTTGGCAGGAAATGAGTTTGCAGCTGTAAGTGTTGAGACATTTCTTAAAGAGACTTGAACAAAATCTGCCACATTTGAATTGAATGGCAAAGTTCAACATTTTCAGTCGTCACCAGGAATGTATTAAATGTTACATTTAATAATTTGTATAGATCCCATTCTGAACATTCAAAGCAATTCAGATGTACGGGTACCTCTCATTTTATACCGGGGTTATGTTTTTGAACATCAGCGCATATCTCAAAAACTTGTAAATTTAAAATATTTTTAACCCTGTTTGACCCCATTATTCCAAAAATTTGCAAGCGTCAATCAAACAAGCACGTTCTTCCAAAACTGTTTAAATCAAACACATGTAAAATGAGAGGTTCCTGTATTATCTTGCTGTAATATTGACAGCAACCCTGTAAGGCAGGCAAGTATTAATATCGTCATATACTGTCGAGGATGGGAAGACCTGGCTTGCTTAAGGGCATCTACAGAGCCATCCTAAGTATGCTTAGAGTAAGTCTCACTGTGTTCTATGGGGCTTACTACCAGGTCATTGTGCCTAAAACTATCACTTTAGAGAGTTCTTGACAGACGCAGTCCTGATCTACATTTCAATCTCTTCCATAGCATAGGTAGAGGGGGCAGGCTGCAGGTGGGGCGATGCATCATTGCCCCGCCCCCGCCTCTGGAATGGCTCAGGATCAGGGACAAATGGTTTGGCCCCGATCCAAGCCATTCCGGAGGCGGGGGCGGGGTGATGACGCCTCACCTCGCCTACAGTCCCCCTCTAGTTACGCTACTGAGGGTCCAAGCCTATCCAACTTTCCAGTGCCAACGCAGCCGCAGTGCAGCCCCAAGGTAAGGGAACAAACGTTTTGTTCCTTACCTTGACGATGTCTCCATGACTGCCCCCACCCCCACACTGCAGGATGCAGCACACACCCTGCTGGCACGGCTGCATCAGCACTGGAAAGTTAGATAGGATTGGGCCCTGAGTCTCTTAGCTGTTACACTACACTGGCCAAATGCAAACTATTAATCAGGTGGTACACGGGATCTGTCCATAGAGTCTATCACACTTTTAAAGGCCTTTTTAATTCTCCACCCTCATTGTCTTTGTCCCATTTAACTTAAGTTATTCCTCATTTGTCACAACTTATCCCGTTCCCCTTGATTTGTGACATATTTTTTGAAAAGGTTCCACATCTATGGCACTTCTACAATAAATGTGATTATCTGTATATTCTTCCAGTTCTGCAAACACTTCCTGAAAATATCTGTGTTATTTTGATAGACACAACTCGTTTATTTTATTGCTAACAGAAGCTTGATTAATTGCAATGGAACATAGGAATCCAAACTTTTTAAAAAACTTTTAAAAAGGGCTGCCCTTTTCCCTCAGGAACAGTCTGTGCATGCGCAAATGAACGTTATAAATAACGTTCGCGCAGTGGGCCTTCCTCAGAAGGCCCCCAGCAGCCGGCCGGGGAAGACGTCCCCGAGCCGGCTCTAACAATTAAAGGGGAGGTGCGGGGGGCGCCCGGGGCAGCGACCCATTGGGTCGCCCCCCCCGAATCGCTTTTTCAACGATTTTCAACAATTTTCAACGATTTTCAAAAATTGAAAAACTTTTTCAACGGGTATCTCTGGGAGGGGGGTCACTTGGGTGACGGGCAGCCCCGCCCTGGGGCCGCGCGTGCCCTAGTGACGCCACTGTGTGAAGGCATAACCACTGTTATCCAGTTTGCTCATTTACATTGCAAATAACTCTCCTCTGCATTTGTTTCCCACATTAGAATATATTCAGATGTTAACAAGAATAGAGTGAGACCAGCACAATGGTAATTCGAGCCTCACATATGAAAATGCTGTATGAGTGTGAGTTCAAATCCCATTTCAGGAAAGCCCAATCTCCCCGCCACCTTCTGCAACACAAGAATAAGACTGATCTACTTTACAGGGTTGTTGTAAAGATTACTGAGGTACTGTAATTAACCTAGTGTATGAGAAGCACTTTGGATATTTTCAGAGGTCACCTGCTGCATTCATAGCAGATTGAAACTGGAGATTTCCTGGTTCACAGCTCAGGTACTTGCAGATACTACAATGGCTTGGAGTCCATAAAACCAGAGCAAATGGCAGTTAGTTGTGACTAGCTTTCTTAGGGTACAACCCAGGCAGACCAATCCTATTGGGCTGCTCTACTGGCGGAACTAGGCAGCCGTAAAGCGCGGTCTAGCTGGCAGCACACACTGCTGGAGCACCAGCGGGAAGGCCGGAGCCTTCCTGCATTCACCATCGCCACACTGGCTGGCCCACAGAGCAGGTAAGCCAGCTTGGGAGGTGGGAGGGGTGGGGAGAGAGCGGAATGGGGCAAGGAGGGGGCAAAAGTGGGGGGAGTGGGAAGGAACAAGGGGATAGGCCAGGGACGCTGCAGGAGGGGGTGGATCCAGTGACAATGGCATGCAACAGATCCTGTCCTCCTTACCTGCAGCCTCCTCGCCCTCGTTCTCTCCTTGGACGTGCACCAGCGAAATCACTGGCACAGATCTGATGAGACCCATTGGGGTGTGGGAGGCTTATGGAGGGGAAAGGGGGTACCCTTCTGAAGTCTTCCGATCTCCCCCTCCATGGGATTCTGCACGTGCCTTTTCAGCACGGCTGCACCAGCAGAGGGGGGGGGGTAAGGATAGGAATTCTCCCCAAGCCTCAATCACTACAGCAGTTCTGGCCACAGAGCCATGTATCACTTATATCCGATATACAATATTTGTCAATATTTTTTTTTTGCATGCCCTTCCCAAATTTGACTACTTCAAAACAAATAAGTTTTTTCCTTTTTGCCACAGATAATTGATCTTCACATGCACCAATGAATGAAGGTTTGTGGGTTTTTTAAAGTGTGTCTCTCACGTTGCAGGAGTTTGCTTTAGCTTTTTGAATATGTTTTTTTGTGTGTGTGTTTTAAAATGAGATTGATATCTGTTTACAACCACGGCTGCATTTTTGTTCTGCAGAAGCCTAAAGAGAAGGCTATACACGAATGCGTAGTGAAGTTTGCAGCCTATCTGCTCCTAGGCGAATTCTTTTCTGTACAGTATGTGTATTCTTTTATGCATGTTTCTGGTCTGTGCCACCTCTGATGGCAGTTGATGTTCTTGTTAGTTCTGTAAGCATCTTGACAGTAGTGAGGAGGGTGTTACTTGTACATCTCTCATCTAACCTAAAAAGAGCTCTACAATTATTCAGAGATTCTACTGCTGGTGTACTAAAGAACATGTATTCTTCAGAACGGAAAGCTGAAGGAGATTTTCCTTATGTACTCACAAAGCACAAACTTGAGAGCACACAGATGAAATAGCAATGATAATCGGATAGAAAGGCAGGTAGGATCTTGAGAGAAAAATACAGACATGGAATATATTGTAGGTAAAGCTACAGTGGATTGTGGCTTAAGTCAGGGCTGACTCAGGACATTTTGCCTCCTGAGGCGAAAAACAAGAAGACGCTCCCTCAACCTTGCAGTGGGCTTTGCATGGTACTCCATTCCCCCTGCCCCATTCCCCATGGTGCTCTTCCACCACTCTATATATTCTTCCTCTCCCTTCCGTCTCATGAACTGTCATCTCCCCCCCCCCCCACCGTGTATCATTCCCCCATCTTATCTTACATGAATGTAGAGGGAGGGGCTTGTGGTGGTAGGCAGGTGGTAGTTGTTGGAATTATGGCAAGATCAAATACTCCGTCTGTCATTTATAGGGTTAATGTGACTGTTGGTTATTTCATACATATTGGGTTAAGCCTGGGAAAAATGTAAAAATGTGATTGGTTGGTAAGCTCAGGTGATCTTCAAGCAAGAGTCCACAGAGAAGAAGAATCTCCATTTTGTTTTAGAGAAAGATGTATGTGCTTTAAGTATGAGCTTGAACCTGTCTGAATCTCCTTATTTCTATGTTATTAGTTTAGTAAAGTTAAATAAGTCTAAGAATCCTGACTCAGCTTGTTTATTCCAATGATTAAGATTCATTGCAACCTCCAAAGAAACAAGAATCTCTTCAATAATCCCAACAGTAGTGAGAGGCCAGCCGGCATGTGTGACAACAGGTCAGTTGGCTAGGGGGTGGCCTACCACCCTCCACCTTGGCAAATGGGGTGTGTCATGATCCCCATATTGTGTAGTGACTTTGATAGCCCAATCCTATTTGGGCATTATACACCTGAAATGAGCGTTCTGGTGGCGTAAGGCCCTTTATGGCAGACACAAAAGGTGACAAGCCCTGTCACCAAATTATGCATTTAAGGTAGAGTGGATAGAGGGAAGTTCTTTTCCCCTCTCTCATAACACCAGAACCAGGGGGCATGCACTAAAATTGAGTGGAGGGAGAGTTAGAACAAACAAGAGAAAATATTTCTTCACCTAGCATGTAATTAATCTGTGGAACTCCTTGCCACTGAATGTGGCGATGGCACTTGGCCTGGATGCCTTTAAAAGGGGGTTGGATAGATTCATGGAAGAAAAGTCAATCACAGGTTACAAACCATAAGCAACCTCCTGGTTTTAGAAGTAGGTTTTCTCTGTATGCCAGGTGCGAGGGAGTGGCAACAGGATACAGGTAGCTTGTAGTCTCGTGTGCTCCCTGAGGCATCTGGTGGGGCTACTGTGGGATACAGGAAGGAAGATGGACTTGATGGGCCTTTGACTAGATCCAGCAGGGCTTATGATCTTATGTTCTTATGTAAGCCATTCAGCGCAGACTGGCTGCCACCACAAGCGGCAAGTGGCCGGGTGACGGGTCCACGTGTCAGCAGACCAAAGATGTCTGCTGGTGCATCCTCGGTGGGAGGGAGGGGGGAGAGGAGGAGTTCAGCAGGGAGGGAGAGGAACGGGACAAGGAAGGGGCAGGGAGGAGGGTGGATTGGATTGGGAAGGGGGCAGTATCAGTGGTGCACACTGATATCCTATGCCACTTCCTGGCCTCAATTCCCCGACCCAGGACTATACTGATTTATGCCAGCAGACTCAGGTCTGAGTAGACCCAGCAGTCTAGCACAGGCTTACCCCAGGACAAGAGAACAATTTTTCCTTCACCATGAGGAAGCCTCCAACAGCGGGCGCCACATTAGTGCAGTTGCATCACCACACAGGGAGTTAGTAGGATTGGGCTGCGAGTCTGATTCTGAAGAGGCAGGACAGAAACGGAAGTAGCTCCGGAACAGGAGTCCCCAGAAACAGCACCCTCAGAGCCTGGCCACCCTAAAGAGCCAGCCCCTCCCATGTCAGGGCCCTTGAGCTCCCAGTGCTTGCACTGCAGAACTGGCAACCCAAGGACTTGCTAGGGAGGAGAAGAACAAGACTCCAGGCCAGAAGGCTACCCCTTGAAGACCTCCACTTTTTAGGCTGCGGAGCAGAGCCCAAGGGGCTAGATTGAATGTAGAACCTCTGACCCTTGTTGCAGCAACTTTGGGAAGTGGGTGGTGGCAGCAGCTTCTTCTCCTTCTGGAGGTGGAAGAACTAGGAGCCACCATCCATGCTCCTCTTCCATTTGTCAAGGGGGAGAATTTGCCGTCCGTGATTCACTTGCACTTGGAGATCACGTTTCCCAGGAGGCCTCCGCATCATGTGGTCTGGTATGGGAGGAGGTCCATGGGGATGGGTGGGTGACACCATGAGATCTCGCCCTGGATGTCACCAATCCTAGTGATGCCTCTGAAGGAGAGGGCTATTGGCCTTCACTTTGGGCTCCACTAATGCATCTGCTTGACCACTGGGGAAATGAGATGCTAGATCACTTGGCACTTCGATCTGATCTAGCAAGGCTCTTGCATTCCTCAGTTCTTAAGGAGGGATTTTTAGGATGCCTAACTTGTCATAAAGGAGGGGGGAAAGCTCCCTGCCCGTTGCCTTCACCGCACGGAATGGCTCCGATGGAAGGGCGGGGCCTCCTCGTTCCTGGTTGTAAACGGGGACTAGGACGGGGAGCAAATTACAGTACCGGCCCCACCGTAGAAACGCCTTTGGGGAAAGCTGCATCCACTGTAATTCTGTCTTCTATACAGTTATTAATGGTATGAGAGCCTCCTCCTCTCCTTCGCATCTGGTCTCCTGGAGAATAAGAATCTGTGAAATTCTACTCTTTCACGCAGTGCCTTGAAAACAGGAGCTTCTTATAGAATGGGAAATAATAGCCATGCAGTCAAATCTTATGCATAATGCATTTTTGCTTGAAGTTAAATAAATCCTGATGTAGTTCAATGGTCCTTACTCTCAAGTAAGCATGCATGGAATTACAGCCCTGGGCTCAGCTGAACTCATTAGTTTGGTGTATATTTGTGAACATAAGGCAAACCCAGACTCAAGCCTCGAATGGACAGAACATCTGTGGATGAATTAGCCTTCAATTTTGTTAGAGGCGTGCATAATTTTTCACATTTTGATACTTTTGACAAATTAAAACTATGCTATGACATTTTTTGGAACAATATTTCCATTTGTCATTGGGGGAAAAATGCTTGTTTTACAGAGGCATTATATTTTCTTGTTGGAGGCTTGCGGAGCTAGTCTTCTTGAAGGGCATTTCTTCAATGCACTCAAATAATGACTAACAATCGGTTGAAATGTTTAAGTGTAGCTCATGCACATAATTGACATTTTTTAAAATATATCTAATAATGAGAAGTTTGGATGCAAATGCAGCATTTGAATATGAACTTCAGCATTAACAGAAGGGAAGGCAGTTAATCCATTAATGTGTGTGTAGTGCTTTGAAATTAGAAAATGGGAAGCACGGTTACTTCTTTTATTTTTAAATTGCTCACAAAGTGGGCTTGTATTTCAAAGAGAAGCATAAAAATTCTCCTGGGAGAGGATCAGGTATTGCTTCAGTATAATTGAAACTCAGCTTTAGAATGATAATATGTCAGATTAGTGACTCTTGTGCTCTTTCTTTTCATTTGCTCACTGCTGGTGAGCAAAAATCCATTGCTGTGCACAAAGTTGTTGTTTTGCCACAAACTAAAGTGGATGGAAAGGGTCACTGTAGTCATAAAGCACCTGTTTTGAATGGAGAAGTCTCAGACCCTGGTATCTCTGAGTGAGGCTGGGGAAAGTCCCTATCAGAAATCCTGGAGAGCATCTGCCAGTCAGCATAGGCGATACTGACGTTGCAATCCTGTGTATCTTCACGATGGCGGAGCAAACATGCCGTGGAGTAAGCGGCACCAAATGCTAAGGCCAGCACCTCTCACTCCACTGCTGGACGAAGCCAGCGCTGTTTACTCTATGGCATGTTTGCTCCGCCGGTGTACACTTCTGATAGCTTAATGAGCACCCAAAAGCTGTGAAATACAATTGAGTCCCACCCACCAATCAGTTCTTAAAGAGAGAGTCAGTGAATGAGCAAACTGGGAGTTCTTAAAGTGAGAACCAAAAGTGAGCTTTTGGGTACACATTAAGCAAGAAGCGCACTATTGAATGCAGTCTCCTCTGAGAACCTCAGCTCTATGCGAGGTCTCTCACACATTCTCCGAGGAAGTCCAGAGCATACCGGATGAAACGTAGGAAGATGGATGTTTTTAACGTACGGCCATGGTCCTTAAACCTGGATATTTTAACTGTGTATGTTTTGTCCGGTCATGAAAATTTGAGAACCTATTTATATAGAAACATTATACCAAATGCCTGAAATAATAACATTTTGTTCTAAGAATGGCAGGAATGAGTGGGCAGTCATACCCTCCCTAGAAGAGCAACAAGTCCATTCCTACAGAAGACCACAAAAACCTGAAACTAGCATGGCCACTACCACTGAAGCCACATAGTGGCCTGCAACACTTCGTCCTCGTGGAGGTTGCTCGTGGCAGCCTCTTCGCCATAAGAAACTGGCTAGCACAGAAATAAGAAAGTGTGGTAGTGATATGTGGTTGTAGTTAGGGCTTTGGACCATGAATTTATTTTCCACAGCACAAAGACTGGAAATGACATGCAGTTTCTTGAGAAAAATGTTGTACCATATCAAAGAGCCATTTCGTTCACATAATCTGTTACCCAGGCACACCCCCCCCCCCAATAAAAACACGACAGACAGTGGCTTGGAGTTAAGGGTCACTTTATTGAATTAACAAACAACCTGCAGCAGGGCACTAACTAAACACCCTCATGAAAGGCTCCTGAGAAAACTCCATAGTCAGGGAATAAGAGGGCAGGTCCTCTTGTGGATTAGGAACTGGTTGAAGACCAGGAAACAGCGAGTGGGAGTCAATGGGCAATTTTCACAATGGCGAGAGGTGAAAAGCGGTGTGCCCCAAGGATCAGTCTTGGGACCGGTGCTTTTCAACTTATTAATAAATGACCTGGAGTTCGGGATAAGCAGTGAGGTGGCCAAGTTTGCGGATGACACTAAACATTTCCGGGTGGTGAAGACCAGCAGGGATTGTGAAGAGCTCCAGAAGGATCTCTCCAAACTGGGAGAATGGGCAGCAAAATGGCAGATGCGCTTCAATGTAAGTAAGTGCAAAGTGATGCACATTGGGGCAAGAAACCAAAATTTCACATATACGCTAATGGGTTCTGAGTTGTCTGTGACGGATCAAGAGAGAGATCTTGGGGTGCTGGTGGACAGGTCGATGAAAGTGTCGACCCAGTGTGCGGCGGCTGTGAAGAAGGCCAATTCCATGCTCGGGATCATTAAAAAAGGGATTGAGAATAAAACAGCCAATATCATTATGCCCTTGTACAAATCGATGGTAAGGCCACATCTGGAGTATTGTGTCCAGTTCTGGTCACCACACCTCAAAAAGGATATAGTTGAATTGGAAAAGGTGCAGAAAAGAGCGACCAGAATGATTCGTGGGCTGGAGCACCTCCCTTATGAGGAAAGGCTACAGAGTTTGGGGATTTTCAGTCTATAAAAAAGGTGGCTGAGGGGGGACATGATTGAGACGTATAAAATTATGCATGGGATGGAGAGAATGGATAGAGGGAAATTCTTCTCCCTCTCGTACAACACCAAAACCAGGGGACATGCACTAAAATTGAGTGGAGGGAGAGTTAGAACGGACAAAAGAAAATATTTCTTTACCCAGCGTGTAATTCATCTGTGGAACTCCTTGCCACAGGATGTAGTGATGGCACCTGGCCTAGATGCCTTTAAAAGGGGTTTGGACAGATTCATGGAGGAAATGACCATCACAGGTTACAAGCCATAAGCAACCTCCTGGCTTTGGAAGTAGGTTTTCTCTGTGCCAGGTGCAGGGGAGTGGCAGCAGGAAACAGGTTATCTTATTGGCTGTGTGCTCCCCAGAAGTGGGAGGAGAGTGGAGCGTGTGGAGCAGCTGATCCAGGTGCAGGCGGACCTACCGGTCTCGTCGGGGTGCGGAGCAGCTGCTCCAGGCGGACCTGCCGGTCTCATCAGGGCACGGCGTTCGTCTTGGCGCGGTGTTCGGCCCTCCCGCCCTCCCTGGAGCCTGTACGGCTCCGAAATAGGTAGGAAACCGGCGGGGGTGCGGGGTCGGTGTTGCGCTGGGCGCGTCACGTCACCTAGGCCTCGCCCCCTTCCTCTGGGCGCCAGGAGTCCTAGCCACGTCTCTGGTGCTCCCTGAGGCATCTGGTGGGGCCACTGTGTAATACAGGAAGCTGGACTAGATGGGCCTTTGGCCTGATCCAGCAGGGCTCTTCTTATGTTCTTATGTTCACCCCCTGGCGTGCGGTACTAGCATGGGGGAAATGGCCCTAACCGTCTGCCTCCCCCTTGTTCTAAACAGGCATGACATCCTGGCTCAAGCCAGACTCGGTCCAAGACCAAGCTGCCTTTCACTGCCAGCCCCAAGGGGCCGAGGCAGCTGGAGAGTGCAGACCACCCCAGTAAAATCTCTAAGGTGGTCTTTGCTACTCTGGCCTGGGGCTGTGCCAGCCTGCCTCAGCGATCCAGTTCGGCATCGTCTGAGCGGTTCTGGCTCACCCCCTGACTTTGCTTAGGATGTATACCGAATAGTCCTCCCGGGCTACCCATCCGCACCTGCTGCAGGTCAAACAGGAACTGATCAGCGCCCTCAGAGGATAGGTGCACCCCATCACTCTGAAACAAGTGAGCTTCCGAAAAAACAATACCCTGGTGGGGAATAAATCCCCCCCCCCAGTTGAAACAAAAATGGCAGCAGGTACGCATTCACCTTCTTCCTAGCGATATCAACCCAACGCGGGTTCAAAGCCCCATGCCAAATCCTCCTGGGAAGCCAGCTGGACCAAAGGATAGCTATCCCTGGGATCCATTTCCTAATCATAGCGAAATCCCTACGGACCTCTAGTCTCAAGGACACTGATGTCCTCTGACAGAGGTCATTTCCCCCCAGGTTAATGACCAGTACCTGAGGCGGCGGTTCTACCGCCAAAAACTCTAACAGTAAGGTGAGCAATTGGCCCCACAGCATCCCACTCTTGGCGGCCCAATTCACCCTAGCCAGGTCTCCGAGTCCAAGCTGCGTTCCGAAGCATGTAGATGCAGCTCTCTTCCTGGCCCAGAAAACGATGGAGTGCCCCACAATGAGGACCCTCACAGGCCAGGCCTCCCAGAAACCTGTAACAAGAACAAACTTGTTAAACAAACCAGCATACACAACGACACTATCCTACAGTGTTCACAGTGCATGGTAAATAAAACTGGACCTATTTTGTACCTAGGCCCTACCTGACTAATGAACCCCCTCAGGGGAAAACGCATGGCCTGAGGGCCGTAAAACGCATGGCCCAGGGGCCGTAACGCAGGTCACGCAGACCACATAAGGACCTAATGGCCGAAATAGGCCCCATGGGCTGAACGCATAGGTCAACAGGCCAACAAGAGGCCAACAGGCCAACTTACCTGGAGCGCAGTGTACTCAGCATGGGCTGGGCAGACCAATACAAGGCCAACTTAGCCAGATTACCTTGCAGGCGTTGTAACTTAAAACTTTCAAATATAGCTTTTAAAAGCCAAAAAGTGCCACCGCCCAATATGCTGCACTGCCGATGAAGACAGGCCAGACCTGGCTGCCACTGAGGCTGCTCCAATACCGAAGGAATGGAGGCCATATTCAGCCAGAGACAGCCCTGAACTATAGCACGATGAAATACCGCCCTGAACTGAAAAAGCGACAATGGTGTCCCATCCCTGTGAGAAAAAAGGGGTCCCGCACCACTCCCCCTCAACCTAAGAAAGCTCTCCAGAGCAGCTACAGGGCAAAGATTAAGACCCTGGACTCTCCGCAATTGCACCATCTGTCCCCGAGCTCACTGATCCGTCTTAGACCTGCGAAGCCGTATGAGGGTCATGCTGTCGGAATGCATCCTCCAAATGCAAGGAGGGTCATGCATCCTCCAAATGCAGCACCTGGCCAGACATGTCCACTTTAGATGCACAGAGCACCTCCCCTGGGCGAAAAGCACCAAAGAATAAAACCAAAGCAGCTGTCCTAAACAAAATATACTCAAATGGGGAGGAACAAATAGTGCCAAAGGAGTTGAGCAATTGTTCCAACAACTCTGGTGTTACTGGTTTCTGGCTATCAATGGCAGGGGGCCGCCCCCTCTTAAAACCCTCAATCATTTTTTGTATCCTAAACTCCTGTGTATGATCCATAAAACCGAAAGCCTTGGAGAAAAATGCCAAGGCTGCCAGGTATACCCTGAGAAAGCGAACAGCCAAGCCGCTCTCATAGAGATGGAGCATGAAGAGCATGATATGATCGGGAGGGATGAGCCAAATCTCCCCCAAAGCCTCAACTTGTCTAAAGGTACTAAAAGCCTTGATCTTACCCTCATAGCTCTTGCAAGTCCCAGGCGCTAACGCCGACCAGATGGCGTCATAGACTCTGGCAAACAGAGGTTCCAGAGCCACTGCGGCATGGGGTCGGGTGCCTGATGGGCCCATGGGGCGGGTTCTCGAAAACGCTCCTTCTGAAAACGAGAAAGCGCATCGGCAATTCCATTTTGCGCTCCAGGGACATGTTTTGCAACAAAAAGGGCATTGAGCTGTAAACAGTGAAGCACAAAGGCCCTAACTAAATGCATGACCCTCTTAGACCTGGATGTTTGCTGATTGACAACAAAGACTACCGCTTGGTTGTCACACCAGAAACGCACAGTGGAATCGGCAAACTCCCCGCCCCATAAATGCACCGCTACCACTAAGGGGAGCAGTTCCAAGAAGGTAAGGTCCACCAGCTGAAATCCAGCTGGAAGGCCAAGGCGCTGCACACCATCTTCCCCTAAAATAAACACCAAAGCCCGAGCTGCCCACTGCATCAGAATGCACCTGCAGCTTGGCTTCAAGCAGTTGCTCTGACCTCCAAAAAGAAATCCCATTAAAATTGTCAAGGAACTCAAGCCACATGCGCATGTCTTTGCGCATAGCGGCCGAGACCTTAATGCGATGATGCTGCAACTTTAGCCCCACCATGGCATCACAGAGGCACCTCAAAAAGGCGCACCCAGGGGCAACAACTCTGCATGCGAAGTTCAGGTGACCCCCCTACACCTGCAAGTCGCGCAGAGTCAACTTAGATGCAGCCATGGCAGAGCGGAGCAGATTGGCTAGGACCCCAAGCTTCTCCACAGACAGCCTGGAGCATGCAGCCGTGGAGTCAAGCTCTATACCCAAAAAGGTGAGATTGGTAGTAGGACCCTCTGTTTTTTCCTTAGTGAAAGGCACCCCAAGCTCAACACATAATCTAAAAAACACCTCTAACAAAAGGGCGCACTCCTTTGAGCCCGCAGCCCCAATGAACAAAAAATCATCCAAATAATGGATGACCAATTTTAACCCAGTTTTAAAACTAACCCCCCCTGCAGGAATGTGCTAAAAACTTCAAAAGTGAAACACGATACAGCACATCCCATAGGAAGGGAAAGATCAACATAAATATGCCCATCAAACTGAAAACCCAACAGACAGTGATCCTCGGAATGGATAGGGAGAACCCTGAAGGCGGACTGAATGTCCGCCTTAGCCATCAAACCACACTTGACCACACTTTCGCAAAATTGCAACTGCCTGATCCAACGATGCGTAACGCACCGAGCAAAGCTCTGGTGGGATACCATCGTTGACAGAGGATCCCTTTGGAAAGGACAAATGGTGAATCAAACGAAATTCACCAGGAGCCTTTTTAGGCACAACCCCCAGCAGGGAGATCCTCAAGTTGGGCAAAGGGGGGGGGAGAAAAGGGGCCCGCAACCCTACCAGCAGCCACTTCTTTTCCAACCTTATGGCGTACCACCTCCTCCATTTCCCTCACCGAGCGCAAATTGTCGGCCCAGGAAGGAGAAGCAGGAGGTTGACATGGAATACGAAAGCCTTTTGTAAAACCTTCCAACAGAAAGGCAGCTGCTTCTCTGTTAGGATAGAAACTCAAAAGACCAGAAAGAGGGCCCAACTTAATTGGTGTTGGGCCCCTTTCCAGGCGCAGCAGGAGGGGGTGGGGGTACCTTCCCTTTCTTACCAGACCCAAACTGCGGTCTGAAACCCTGCGTACCCACTCCCATGCTCGCACAGGTGGAGACGGGATGTCGCCCACCGCAGGGTGCACAAGTGTGCGAGTAAGCACAGGGTTGCCTTGAACACTTGCCTGAGGCATTAAACTCAAAGCAGACACGGGGGGGGGGTTTGAACCCCTTGTGCCCCCACAGCACCCTTGGTACTACTGGAGGCATTCCTTGTCCACTATCCGCTCTGTCACCTTGCACAGGGCGATAAGGGACCACAAGTTGATTCCACAATTCCCAGTTTGGTACCCTCCAGTCCATGGCGGGGTTATGGGAGGCACGCAGGCAGAAATGCTCATCATAAGCAATTAAAGCGGGCCCCATATAATCCCTAGATGCCCGGTGTATGAGGTCCAGGTACTTGATTACGTCACCTGTCCTTTTGGAATGCATCTGATGCATTACACCCATATAAATACAGAACCCACTAAGCCAATTGGCTCAATTTTTGTGACTCCTGTTTTTTGATGACCTCTGGGTCCCTAGCTGGTTCCCCCACCGGCTGGAGTGGCTCAGGCTCCACCTGCAGCAGACTAAAGATGTCCACATACTCCTTTTGCCAAATCTTCTCTTTCACCGATAGCATTAAATGACCACCTAGTGGAAGCGCCATGTCACCATAAAAGGAGGGGGGCCGCTCTTGACTGTCTTGGGGGTGGGGCATTACTGTCCCCAGTAAGGAGGGGGCATCATACCCTGCCCACCTCCCAATAACCCCCCATCATATGAGGGTAACCCCCTAAGGTGGCTGGATACTGATTGCCAACCTCAACTGGGGTGGCATCCTGAGCCGTAGTAGCTGGGGTTGACACCTGCTCCTCACCCTTTTGGGGTGACGGAGCCGCCTGCTGAGGCGGCATGTAACCCATACCAGGCCATCCCCAGTAAGGTTGCGGCCAGTATTGCGGGTAATTAGCCCCAGCACTGGGCGCAGTAACACCCCCCTTTTCATCCCACACCTCCACTACAGACCACTGGTCTGAGGAAACCACCTCACCTTGGGATTCTGCTGCAGCTGGAGTGGCAGGTACAGGAACAGGCGAGGGAGCTGGACCCACTGGAGCCACCTCGGGTGACCCAGCATGAGTTGAAGAAGTGACAGGGGCCCTTTCCATCTCCTCAAGCCTAGAAAGAACAATTTGGCGCATTTTAGCCCCTTTTTGCTTTCTGGCAGACCGTCTGGGCAACCCAGACCCTCCACCTCCATCACCTTTACCAGCCACCCTCTGTGCCCTCTCTTTGGCCAGAGCTTCCAGCCTTGCTAAAATGGCTTTCCAATCACTTTCCTCATCATCATCTGACGACGAAGAAACCAGGGCTGGACGAGGGGGTGGGCGCCTAGGAGCCCTCCCACCAGACTTTTGTCCCTTCTTGGGCATATTAAGTATACTACAGAAGGGCATATTAAGTATACTACAGAAGGTTTCAGGAGGTTACTAGGCTTCAGCAGTACGTGGACCGAGAACTACCGGACGTACAAGCTGGGTTTCGAAGAGGCAGAGGAACTAGAGATCAAATTGCCAACATGCGCTGGATCATGGAGAAAGCCCGAGAGTTCCAGAAAACCACCTACTTCTGCTTCATTGACTATGCAAAAGCCTTTGATTGTGTGGATCACAACAAACTGTGGCAAATTCTTAAAGAGATGGGGGTACCAGACCACCTTACCTGTCTCCTGAGAAACCTGTATGCGGGTCAAGAAGCAACAGTTCGGACCGGCCATGGAACAACCGACTGGTTCAAAATTGGGAAGGGAGTACGGCAAGGCTGTATATTGTCACCCTGCCTATTTAACTTATATGCAGAGTACATTATGAGAAATGCAGGGCTGAATGAATCGCAAGCCGGAATCAAGATTGCCGGGAGAAATATCAACAACCTCAGATATGCAGACGATACCACCCTAATGGCAGAAAGTGAAGAAGAACTAAAGAGCCTCTTGATGAGGGTGAAAGAGGAGAGTGCAAAAGTTGGCTTGAAACTCAACATTAATAAAACTAAGATCATGGCATCTGGTCCCATCAATTCCTGGCAAATAGAAGGGGCAGAAATGGAAGCAGTAACAGACTTTACTTTTCTGGGCTCCAAGATCACTGCAGACGGAGACAGCAGCCATGAAATTAAAAGACGCTTACTCCTTGGAAGGAAAGCTATGGCAAACTTAGACAGCATAATAAAAAGCAGAGATATCACCATGCCAACAAAAGTTCGCATAGTCAGGGCGATGGTGTTCCCAGTAGCAATGTATGGTTGCGAGAGTTGGACCATAAGGAAGGCTGAGCGCCGAAGTATAGATGCTTTTGAACTGTGGTGCTGGAGAAGACTCCTGAGAGTCCCTTGGACTGCTAGGAGATCAAATCAGTCAATGCTAAATGAAATCAACCCTGACTGTTCCCTGGAAGGACAGATACTAAGGCTGAAACTCAAATATTTTGGCCACCTAATGAGAAGAGAGGACTCTCTGGAGAAGACTCTGATGCTGGGAAAAATTGAAGGCAAAAGGAGAAGGGGAAGGCCAAGGATGAGATGGTTAGACAGCATCACCGATGCAACGAACATGAAAATGAGCGAACTCAGGAAGATAGTGGAGGACAGGAAGGCCTGGAGGGATATGGTTCATGGGATCACGAAGGGTCGGACACAACTTAACGACTGAACAACAACAACACAGAAGGTTTAATGGGACTGGTTAATGTATATGTCTTTTAAAACCCGCACTTACTATTAAAAAGATTTATATGGGCTGGTGATTATGAAGGAATTAAAAGCCCTAAGCAAACAAGATGCTAACCAGGCACCCCAAACCTACAGGTATGTATGTATGTGTGATTCTTGCTTGAACAGAAGGGTGCAGCCAGCACACAGCAAAGCACCCAAAACCTGTGTGTACATGTGACTCTTACCTTAACAGAAGGGTGCAGCCAAAAACGCAGCCAAGCACCCAAAGCGTGAATATGTATGTGTGATTCTTGATTTAACAGAGGGATACAGCCAACAAGGCTCAAATGGGCATCTGTATGTGAGATTCTTGATTTAACAGAAGGATGCAGCCAGAACGCAGCCAAGCACCCAAAACCTATATATGTATGTGTGATTCTTGATTTAACAGAGGGATACAGTCAACAAGGCTCAAATGGGCGTCTGTATGTGTGATTCTTATTTTAGCATAAGGATACAGACAACAACAGGGATACAGCAAACGAAGTGCTAAATTGGGTGTATGTATGTGAATCTTAATTTAATGTAAGGATACTGCCACAAGGGGCACAGATGGTGGGAGGGGTCATTACCTCAGGCCCACAGCCAGAAAAATCCGTGTTGGGGGGGCTGTCGTTCAAACCCCACAGTTCACAGGGGGAGGCAGCCGCCTCAAACCCCAAGCGTCCCTTGCCAGTGATCACACGGTGTTGGGGGGCTGATGCCATGCCCGCGGCTGCAGCCGGCCCGGCCGCTTCGTCTAAGACGCGACGATGATGATCCTTCAAAGTGTGGGGGGCAGTCGCCTCGTCCCACTAAGCGCAACGCTAACCGCTGCGATCAAAGCACCAGCCAAGACGTATGAGGGAGGGCTTCCGGCCCGACACGATCGCCGAAGCAACCACGTGCACAGGCAGGCCTGAAAAGAGAGCGGAGCGACGACCGCAACTCTGCTCTCTTAAACTTCCGTCCGTATCACTGGGGGAGGGCAGTAGCCCGAAGTCCCACACAGCCTCCCAACGCGATCGCTGGTCTAATGGCCCAAGCGACCACAAGGACAGGCAGGCCCAAAAAGAGCGGAGCGACGCGCTGCAGCTCCGCTCTCCTCAAAACTCCAGACGGGACTGAGGAGAGCGAACGCAGTGTGCACGCTCTACCCCCTCACACCTGCCCGGAGATACAGCAGCCAATAGGCTGCTGACACCTTCCAGCCCCTGCCTGTCAAAGGAAGGAGGGGCTGGGTAACTCGCGACGGTCCTGTGAAGTGAACCGTCGCACTTCTTTTGTTTACATGAGACGTTTCAAATCAAAAATGAAAGAACCCACGTAAAAATAGATTTAGTACAGTGCTACTAATCTGTAAAATGAGAACAAAGAAACAACATCTTTCTCTGTGTGTGTGTGTGTGTGTCTGGATGAAATATTAGATAAAATGTTTTCTTGGTACATCAGTCAACTCCATATTATTATGTAATCTTACAAACTTGGGAGGGAAAGCAAAGATATAGAATGTGTTCTGTAATATATGTGCATATATTCTGTGATGATGTTAGTTACTGCAACTTTAAGAGAATATTTGTAAGCTGTGACAGTTTGTGTATGGCAGCTGACAACACGATTACATGCAGTCCTGTGAATGTCTACTCAGAAGTAAGTCCTATTGGTTTCACTTACTCCCAGGTAAGTGTGTAAAGAATTCACGGCCCAATCCTAAACTCTGGCGCTGACTGCTGTAAAGCATTCAGAGCTAATTGCAGAAGCCTCCCTGACAGCGTGCTAATGAGCGCGCTGCCGGGGAAGCCGTTGGGAAGGCCTCCACCTTCCCAGTCATGCTGGAGGATGTCTGGATGCGCACCAGGGAAGGAAAGCCGTTGGGAAGGTGGGGGAGGGCATAATGGGGGTGGTGAGTGGCTGTAATGGTGGTGGGGAGGCCATGTGAGGGGGAGGCTCCATCATAGAAGGCCCATTCTGGATCCTATGCCCCTTCCCTGTAGTCTCCCCACCCCTATTCTCTCCTTGGAATTACGTTAGCAAACTTGCTAGCGTAGGTCCGAGAAGACCCATTGCGGACAGTGAGGCTTGCACAGGGATAAGGGGATTAAACATCCCCTTTCATGCCAGGTGAAGACAGAAAACAACTGGCAGGAATGCACAAACGTGTTTGATTTCCACAATCAACAAACTATTTGCATACTCTGCAAGTTTGGTCCAGATTTGGGGACCTGGGACCTACAGCCCTAGCTGCAAAACAGCTCACTTCTGTCTATACCTTTCCATATCAGTCCCAAGCTCCATTCCTTATGGTCTCTTTGCTTCCTTGAGATACTGTCTTCTCAGCAAGGGCATGCTCGGTTTTGTTAAAAGTACAAGGTCCACCCCCACAAAATGGAACAATGAGATAATTTGAAATGATTTTTGGCAGCTAGCCAAGTAAACTCAGAGTTACAGATGGCAGAGTAAGAAAATGGCAAGCTGCAGAAATCTGGGCTTCTGGCCAAAACACAGATGTGAAACACAAGCCTGCCCCAGGTTCTACAGAGACAAAAGATCGTCCATCCATCAATCCATTTAGCCACACTTTATACTTCTACATCAGAAATGTGGCTACACCTTGGCTCAGTCTCTGAGGTGCTGCTTACAGCTTACAACTGTTTGGTGATATGTATGTTCATTAATTAGATGAAAGGCCAAACTACACTGAGCCCAAGCTATGCACGTCTACTCTGAAATAAGGCCCATTATAATCAATGGGGCTTACTCCCAGGTAAGTGTGGATAGGATTGCAGCCTTTATCTGCCTGCTTTTTTTTTATTCAAATAGTGTGCAGGATGTAATGGGACCACAGTGGGGAATGTGATGCATCCCTTTCTTTCCTGGAGTCCCCTGCTTCTTTCCTGTGTATTTTCTGTATACAATAAGTCCCCACATAAAATAATTTCGTTTAAAGTCGTTTCATTTAAAGTTCATGGGAAAATGCCATGGGAACATTTACATCTATGGTAAAACTGGCTTCATCATAAGTCGTTTCACTTAAAGTTGCAGTTTCCAAGAAGAATCTATTGACAACTGAGGACTTGCTATATTTCCCCATGTTTGTGACATTTTAACTCACCAGCAGCAGTCTGCACCATTCAGCTGCTGTGATTCCAGGCAGCAATTACCCTTTTGTTTTGCAAAATGCCATAAGCCATGGGGTGGGGGAAGCCCTTCTCTTCCCTTGGAGTCAGTATTGTTGCTAGAGAGAGGAATGTGTCTGCTAATTGAGAGAGCAAATCCTGACTAAAGATCCGCGAGTGGCCCTAGGGCCACCTGCTGGATCTTATCCCCTGTTCTAGGCTGATCGTGACGTTCGTCCCCTTCCCCCAGTGTAGCGTGCGTGGGAGGCCCTAATGGGCCTCCTCAGATTTCCGCCAGCTATCGAGCTGGCGTAAGTCCGAGGAGGCCATGTAATGTCCGCACCATTCCGGGAACAGGACGGGGATATGGCGGCCGCCACCCCTGCCCCTCCCGGGCTGGCTCAGCCAATGGCTACCCTCCCTCGCAGCCCGAACCTCCCCCGTCGCTGTACCCCTTACCTTTCTCTGGTGGCTGCAGGGACGATGCGGCACTGGAGTGAGGGCTGCCGGCCCCGCGCTGGAGACCCTTACTCCAAAGTAGTCGCAAACATGCTTTACGGCACATTTGTGACACTTTCGAACAGCAGACACTTTCTAACGCTCCGCCGTTGCGCTGTGACTGATGTTCCCACCAGTTATCCAGGAGGAAGGAGATAGATACCCAGGTATGCCAGTGACGTCATCATAGTCAAATGTTAAAACTCTCACTTCAGCTGCTCAAGAGAGAAGCACCTACTCACAGGCTGTAGAGTGAAAGAACTGGAGATGCTGCTGTGCAGGTAAATCAGACAAATAAGATTGGGGAAATCTAGTCCAAGATGTGTGAGCAAGACTACATTCATTTCTGCTGGTCATTAGTGGTAATTTTGCCTCAGAGCAGCTTATCCACCCTTTGCATCACACATTTTTTCAACTTGCCTTGTTCTTTTGCTATTTTGTTTAATCCTTTTTGTTTAATCTTAAAAAAAAACTGGCCATATTTTAAACCTTGGTCTGCCTGATCCCTGATTTGAGAAGTACGGTGTATTGTCATGTGTCTTTGCTCTGCAGGTGCTACTGTGAGAGTGATTTTGATAGGCAGGGTGGTGCTCAATCTCTCATTTTGCAGCCTCCCTTCTCAGACTTGTGCCAGCTAAAGTCAGCCTGATCCAGCAGGACTTTTCTTATGTTCTTAGATGCACAGCAGTCAAAAAAATAAGCCCTAGGGTAGAGGTTCTCTGCCAATGTGCACTTTAAGTATAATGACGAAAAGATTCTATTTCTGTACAAAGATTGTGGTTTATATACAGGATCAAAAGCCATGTAAAAACTCCCAAAATATATATATTTGTTTTTCTTTAAAAAAAAAAAACTGGTTCAGAACCAATAGAAGTTTAAAAACAAGTATGTTTTTAAAAAACAAGTTCAAAACATTTAAACAGTTAAAAACAAGTTCAAAAACATAAAACAATCTCGGACCACTACGTTTCATTCAATTCTATGAACTTCGTCAGGTGGAAAAGAAAAGAGCAACAAAGCTGCTGTGATGTTAACTTGGAGAAAGCAGCAGCAACAGTTATATATAGGGCCCCCTGCTATTCACAGATCCGGTATTGACGGATTCACTTATCCACGGATGGCAGGAACCCCCTCCCCCCCACACTCCCTTGGCGATTCTTTTACCTTAAAATTGTGTCTGTGTCTTGCTTTCAACAAAGGCTATAAGTAGCATACTGCTGCTGCTTCATAGCACAGGCGCAGGGTCAGCCGAAGACCAGGAAGCAGTTTCAGTTTCTGTTTCCTGGTCTTCGGCTGAGCTTGAGTCTTTGCTAAAAGCAGCAGCATGCTACTTATAGCCTTTGTTGAAAGCAAGACACAAACACCAGTTTAAGGTAAAAGAATTGCCAGGGGAGAGTGCGGGGGGGGGGGGGCTGAAGGAGGCTTGGCTCTACAGAGCCCGTTTCAAGCCATTTGCGCGTTTGCACAACAATTAGTTAAAATGGGTGCAGGGGGTTGTAGAAGATGGCGTTCGCTCTTATTCACGGGTTCCAGGTATCCACTGGGGGGGGGGAGAGGAACCAATCCCCAGTGGATACCTGGGCCCCCCCTGTACAGACAAAGCCCAGTTACATTCCGTTTAGCAATTAGCACTGGATATTGACCGTCTGCCTGCTGACCGAGAATAACCCCAGCGTTGTGTCCAGACTGTTTGAACTGCAGTAGCCTTCACTGATCATTACAAGCTGTCCGTATTGTTCTACTTAAAGCAAGAGCCCATATTTTATCTACCAATGTCATTTCCTGCTGTCTATTCAATAAATTAACATGTTTATGTTTAGTGATTTCTATGGCTTCATAATTCATTCTTAATTTGTGTGGATTCCTACACCAGTCTTTTAACATTCTCAAATTTAATCACATGTCCTGTATTCATAGCATGTTCAGTGAGGGCAGAATGTTATCGGTGCTGCAGTCTGCTTGCTCTCGCATGTTCCCGAATTCTGGTGTCTATAGCTCATTTCGTTGTTCCAGTGTTCGATTCTATTTCTTTTTTTAAAATTAAAAATTCAGAGATTTTTCATAGTACAAAATCTTAATGGACAGAGTAGTTTATTCATGCTTAAAAGCAGATGCAGCTCAAGTGCTTGCAATTCAAGGTTTGACAATTTCAGTAATTAACATTTTTTTAACTAGAAATGGTCTTACAATTTATCTGATTCCAGTGGGCCTCCACATAAGAATCCACTCTGAATTAATGTGACCAGAACATAAAAGTTACTTTGATGAAGTTCCTGCATATATTGGATGTGGAGATGCCAGTTCTTGTCCTGTCTTAAAGCAATTATGGCTTAATTTCCATAGCTGAAAATGCTTCATATTTCACATTGTCTGTATCAATCATCTAAAAAGAAAACCTTTCAGCATAGAACAGCTGGCTAAATCATCAGTGTCTCTCCAGCTTCCTAAATGTGTTGATCTAGCACAAATTAAGTAACAAGAAAATCATTGGGACATCAATAGTTTTTTTTTTGAGAATAGTTTGAAGAAAGACATTAAGATAAAAGCTGTTAACTGGTGAAAGTGAGATAAGTCAAAATCAGCCAAAGAGTTTTAATCATGGACTATACAAATTGGAATGACAAATATTTTGTTTATAAATTGAGCATCTGTGTTCTTCTGGATTCATTGGAATAGCTCAGTTTTTATCCTTGGAACACCCCTATGAGGTAGGGTAGATAGTAACTTGCCAAAGAAAAGTTTTACGGTAGAGAAGGGGCTGGAACATAAGTCCACCAGATCCAAATCCAAACTCTGTGGCACAACAGCTATTCAAGCTGATTGCTGCTGGCAGAGCTGCCTTCTCGCATTCCTAAAATGAAGATATGTCATCAATAACGATGAAGAAAAAAAAACACTCTTGCATGCTGTAGGTCCATGGTGAATAGTTCCAGAGTAGTTGGCAAGTTATGTTGCAGATTATGTTAATTTGTCTAGTTTGTAGAGACTGCAGACTAGCAAGCTTTAGTTTTCCAGGCTCAATTCAGATTGGTGACATTTTATTTTTTAACCCGTTAGAAGTTCCAACTTTGTTTGAAATTGTCAGCTCTGCTTGTGATGCTTTCCCTGTACCTGGTGCTTGTGGCTACTTGGCTGCTGCAGTGAGGATATTATTATTACCCTTTTACACACACACACACACACACCAATAAAACACAGCAGACAGAGGCATTGGAGAAAATATCTTTTATCTTTTATTAAAGATATACTGTATAACAGAACTGCTGGGGGAAAAACTCAACTTCACCCCCCCCCCAAGGCATGTAGGCAATAAACGGGGTAAACCGTCCTAGCCGTCTGCCTCCCCCTGATCTTAAATGGGTGTCACGTCCTGACTCCAGGCCACCCTCGATCAGTGACTGAGGGAGCCTATCACAACCAGCTCTGAAGGGCCGAGACAGTGGAACAATTGCCTGTTTCCCACTGGTCAGGCCATGCAGTGGTTTACACATATTCCAGCCAAGGGGGCATTTCAGCCAGCCTCACCGACCCGGTCAAGTGTCATCTGAGTGGTACTGGCTCACCTCCTGACCTTGCTGACCTCAAGATGTACGCCGGACCCTCATGCCCCTACGTATCCAACCCTGCAGGCCACCTGCCAAAATGACTGGAAACTCAAAATACCCCAGTCCCCAAAGGACAGTCTGAGGTAGGCAAACAAACAAACAAACAAACAAAAAACACCAGCCAATTGCCAATCAGGCTGACAGCAAAAAATTCTTGCCTGGCCCCCATCAAAGAGTGACCAGCTAATCCCAGACTGCAATAAAGGGAGGGAGGGACGGACGATCGAAACGGCGGCGACTGAGGGCTGTGCAAAAACACTGCCTGAAGCCCTCCCTCAGCGTGCCCCCACCCAAGGCCCCTGTCTAAGCGGGGGGCAGGAAAAGCATGCCTCTGCCCACTGTGCTCGGGGCAGGGCAACCGCAGTGAGACACTATGGCGTCTCACTGTTGTTATATTTCCTATTGTAATAGGAATAGGATACAAGGAATACGTTGTCTTTTTCTTCCCCTCCTTTCTCTCTCTCTGCTCCCTATTCTTCTCCAATACTTGCTCCAGTGGAAGCACAGCAGATGGGAAGGTGTCAGACGTTCTCTTTCAATATATCTCCTTCCCAGCAGCACATGAGCTGCTTTGTGAGGCACCTGTGAGTCATTTTCCAGGGCTCCCAGGCTGTTTCCTATCCGTATTCAAAGGGTTGAGGGGAGCAGGCAGTGAGATGCGGGGAAGGGAGGGGGGTCTCTTTCCTCTCCTTGCTGCTGGAAGTGGCAGAAAAAGATTAAAAAGCTGAGACAAAATCGACGCCAGAGAAGAACTGAGCAGCTCTTGCCTCATATTGGAGAGAAGTATTATGAGCTGCCAGAATTCATATTATTAGTCAGGAATTTACAAACTTGGTCATTGTTATTAGTTTGCTCTGTTAGCTGTAATAATGCAGAAAGGCACCCTGAGGCCAAAACAAGCCATTTCTCTAGATGGCTACTGAGTTGGCTGCCATTGCTTTTTTTTTTTTAATGATGATATAACCATCTCCTTTTTCGCATGCTGCGCCACTGAGTAATGTCCCTTGTTTCTAGATCCCAGTTCTCGACGATAAATAGTTATTGCAAGCTAAGAAGCCAGTTTGGTGTTTTAATTCTTAAGACATTCATGTTTGAGGAAACCAGTTGATTTGTTTACTGTCTTTTAACCACTGCCTTTGTTTACGACGCAAGATCTACAAAAGTCTATACGTAAAACTTGAAAGAGAAAGATCAATATATATCTATTTGTTTTTTCTGCAGCTTCACAAACTAATTAAAGAGGAAACCCTGAGCAGTACAAAAATGTTGGGTACAAAGGAACCCAGCATGTAATTCCAAACATTTCTGTACAACATAGCTTGTGCTTGTGGCAGAAATCCTGTGGAGCTGTTGTTTCCATCCATTTTTGTATGAAATCAGACGCATTTTGAGATAGTATGAGGCTTGAAGGAAAACAGCACCAACTGTGTCAAGCGATTCTTTTAATCTTATTATTCTCTTGTCCAATGTAGAATGGCACTAATGATCCTAAGCAGAGAGTACTTCCACACAATTTAAGGCAATCAGTTGGGTTTGAATGGTGCTCCCTAGTCAATAAATCCACAGAAAGATAAAAATCACCTTGAAGATGATTACACGACTCAAGAAGGACAGAGACAGGAAGAACCAATCGCTATTCAAGCATAGTAAGAATGTTTTTACCTGACACTTGGTTAATCAGCAAACTTGGTTAAGCAGAATCTTCAGCCGCTGCCTCAGGCAGACAAAGATGCCAGTTCAGTGATTGTGCTACTGAACTAAGTGTTGGTTAAGCAAGTTTCCCAGCCTCCTCCCTCATGTACCTGACAGGGCTCCCTCTGCGATGCCCTCCACCCTCCTTTTAAGGCTGACACATACCGCACGATTTCCGGTGCGTCTGAGACGCGTGAGGAGGTGTGCTGAGATGTGTGGTCAGCATTGCGGAAGAGAGCAGCTGCACGCGGAGCAGCTGTGCTCTCCCGAGTTCTGGCACGAGCGAAAATGTTTCTGGCCCATGTTTGAGGGGCCGGGTTCGTGGAGCTACTGCACTCAGCCAATCAGATGAGAGGGCGGGATGAAAGGGGTTGTCAATCAATCGGAACTCACTTGAGTCTCTGATTTCTCTTGGATCCATTTTTCCTTCTCACAAAAGTTAGCAAGATGAATTCTATTCCCGGCACAAACTGTTTTGTAAGTTTTCTCTCCTTCCTGCCCCCCTCTCTCTTCTCTCGTGTATTGGACCGCACTTGTGCTTAACCAATCACCGCTGCGCTTTCCAAGAAGGCGGGGCAACAGGAGGGACTATTCACTGGAAGACACTCCTACAGACGAGTTCAGCGCGCGGAGGCAAGCGGCCAGGTACCTACACTCGCTCGCCTCTGCGCCAGAGCTCGTGCGGTGTGTGTCGGCCTTTAGGAATAGGCCTTGTGAGGAAGGAAGGAGGGCAGAGTGGCACCACAGAAGGAGCCCTGTCAGGCAAGTGAGGGAGGAGGCTGGAAGTCTTGTCTGGGGGGCTTGTGAAAGCTTTGTTAATTGGCATATTTGGGTACTGGACAACCCCCATTCCCCATTCATGAAGTACTGATTCTTAGAACATGACTGTGCAAGAGCTTCTCCTACAGTCCAATTCAGTGCTTTAGCATGAAACCAAAGGTCAGGACAAGTCCTCAGAAAAAGAAAACACAACTACAGGGAGACAAAACAATATATATTTTGGGTTGTGCTGACAGTACCAGCTGCACTGGTCCTATTACTGTTCTTGTGCTCAGAGATGGTGCAAGTTTTCAGAGTTGGTGGTTGGGGGACTTGAAATATGACTTCTTGTTGCTCAAAATGTCAAGAAGTCTGACCCCATTAAAAAGGTTTTTTTTAAACCCTGCCTCCTCTGCTATTCTGCCCTCCTTGTCAGACTACTAGCTCTCTTTGTCTTTCTCAAACAAGAAAAAGTCTCAACTTGTGAAGGTAACATAGGCATAGGATGCTGTTGTTCGGTCTGCAGTGCCATACCCCACTTTCCCCAGGCTCAATCAATTTAATGCACATTATATACCTTCTGAAAAAGGAACAATCCCACTAATGTGTTCTGTACAGCACTTAGGGCAACGTTGATGTCCAATAAACATCTAAAAGCAGTAGCAGCATTCCCATCACACTACAGAATTGAGCTGGGGGATAGAGGGACAAAAAAAGATGGTGAGATTCCCACCAATTTACAAAGGCAGGAATATTGGCCACCACAGAAGTAAAAACCTCAGCACAACCTTATGGTGGTAGAGTGGAAGTCTAACTTTAGACATTATGGTATGTCTGGAATTGTGCCATTTGCTAAATATAGAGTGTCACTGTAGCTATGTCAGTGCAAATCCCTCAGAGGTCAGTGGAACTCCTCTCTCTCTCTCTCTCTCTCTCTCTCTCTCTCTCTCTCTCTCTCTCTCTCTCTCTCTCTGTGTGTGTGTGTGTGTGTGTGTGTGTGTGTGTGTGTGTGTGTGTGTGTGTGTGTGTGTTACCGTAAGAACACAAAACCCATCACTACAAATTCCAACTAGTAAAAACGTGAAAGTTCCAAGTGGCTTTGGAGATTCATATTCTAACCAGTCAGAATGTGAATGCACTCACTGGGTGTTTTGGTACAATGCTTTCTAGTTCTTACTAGTCAGAACGAGAATCTCTGAAGAAGTTCTGGAGCTCCGCGTTTGGACTAGTTGGAACTGGAAACTTCCAAGACGGAGCTTTGTATTTTTACTAGTTGAAACTAGTTCTGATGGATTTTGCATTTTTATTGCAACACACACACACACACACACACACACACACACACACACACACACACACACATTGAGGAAGGAAATATGTCAAGGAGATAGTGGTCTGTACAGGTTCTTCCCAATGGTCAGTCTGTTCCTCTGTTTTGGGTAAAAGTGCTGAGTCACACTTCATTAGTTTGCACCTGTTAGTAAGGATGCCTCCCTAGTTTTATCATATTAGATGTTCTGGGCACTCATCCCAGGTCACACGCCTGGATGAAGCAAAATCTCAGTGGATTGCATCAGCTACTTTCTTCCTCATGGGATGATATAAAAGGGGCTTGAGGTGCCATTTGTTATGCATCAGGCATGGCATGTGGTCAAGCTGCAAACTTGCCCACGAGAAGGACACATCCCTCCATTCTATTTGGAGGAGTGTGTATTGTGTTTTGTCTGTTTGAGGGAATTGTTGCTGGTGCAAGGTAATAAATCCTGGCTTCTGTCTGTCTCCCACTGGTCTGTTCCTTGTCTCCATATCTGAAAAGAACCTTTGCCCTTCTGGAAATACAGGGTGTCTCAAGAAAATGTTCATATACTTCATAATGTCAAATTTATCATGCTACAATTCACACATATACTATAATTCACACATATACTGCATATGGCGTACACAGAAACAGTTGCTTGACCCAGTTAAGGTAAAGGTGACCCCGGGGTGAGCTCTCGTTGCTTGGCCAGCTCCTGCCAACCTAGCAGTTCCAAAGCATGTTAATGCGAGTAGATAAATAGGTACCGCTTGCGGGAAGGTAAACAGCGCTCCAGCCGCATGCTACGCGCTGTGGCAAGGAGAGTCATGCCGGCCACATGACCATGGAGGCGTCTTTGGACAACGCTGGCTCTTCGGCTTTGAAATGGGGATGAGCACCACACCCTAGAGTCGGACAAGACTGGACTAATTAGTTAATGAATTGGATCAAGTGCTTGAAATGTTCTCCAGTGGAGTCTATACACCGCTGACAGCATTGACTAAAGGATCTGCAGACATCCACCAATGTGTGTGCTGGGATGGTTCTGCGCATCTCTTCATTTGCTTTTCTTAGATGTTCGAGTGTTGCAGGCTTTCTACAACGATGTATGTAGAGCTCATTAAAATGTGCATACATTTTTTGAGACACCCTGTTTGTGTATGTGTGTAAAAATATATAAAAACCAGTATCAGCATGTCAATGTACTTTATAGCTCAAGGATAGTATTTACCAAATGACTGACTGGCACCTAGAAACGGGCTGTCTGATCTTCAGGCTGGTAAATATCACCAAGCATCCAAAAGCAAGTGGGAAGATTAACAACACAATCCTGTGTAGGAATGTGCCAGGGGAGTGCGCGCTTCCCCGGCGCAGGGTGTCGTAAACGTGCTGTAAAGTGCGTTTACGGCACCCGGCGAGTAAGGACCGCCGGCGCAGAGGCCAGTGGCCCTCACCTGAGCTCCTGCCTGGCCCTGCGCCCACCGGAGCAGGTAAGTCCTACCCTGACCAGGGCAGTGGTGGGTTGAAGGTGGACCGGGCAGGCAGGGAGTGCCCTGGTGTCCTGGAGAGGGCGGGGATATCGGCGGTGAGATCCGCCATATCCCAAGCCCTCTCCAGGCCCAGTGTGGCCTTACATGGGCGGTGCGAATGTACGCGAGCTCCGGAGCTCGCGTACATTCAAGGAGGCCCATTGGGCCTGCCACCGGTTACACTGGGGGAAGGGGACAATCGTCCCCTTCTCCCGAATTGTTCCTGGGCTGCCCTGGGGCAGCCTAGGAACTCAATAGGATATGGCGTCCAGTCCTTTAGACCAGGCGCCGTATCTTACACAGGATTGGGCTGTAAGAAAACATGCAGCTACAAAACTGAAAAGCTATAACATATTTTAATTTTAAATGGTATCATAGGTATATTTATAGAAGTAGGTAATCATAGGTGTCCTATAGGGTTGCCTATATGAGCAATATGTTATGATTAATTTGAATTAAGTACTAACATTGATGTCCATTGGTGTCAGGTTCTCCTCCTCAAAATTGGTTGTCTCCCCTCCCTTACAGCTTTTCTCTGAAGAATCAGAAATTTCCTGGAACTTTCAGATAGGAAGAAGAAAAGGTGCCACCCTGCTGAATCCCCCCCAATACTTTTCTTTATTCTTTTCAATGTGCTTCTTGCACAGCAAGAAGAATAGTTTGTTAATTTTAATTAAAGGCCAAAGGACTGTTTGCTTCAGTATGAATCAGTCAGGTATTATATGGAGAACCCAAGCGGGAACTAAATAATTCTGCTGCAAAGAGAGTATTCAAGCCCATTGTGGGTTACTCTTGATTCAGAGACATGATGCATGCTGGGTATGTTAATATATCTCATCATTAAAGGTTTTTTTTTTTTTTTTTTGCCTACACTCACTTCCATAGCTGTAAACTTAACAAAAGACCCCAACATGCCTGTAGAGACCTCCAGCTTACAGGAATAATGAAGAAGTGTTCACAAGATTCTAGATGAGCCCTGAGAATATACTAAAAGGGCAGCCCTTGACATCTATCAAAATTGGAGCTGATGTGATGCAGTGGCGCCAGCATGTCGCATTCTGTGTCCCATGGGGGAGTGTTGGCCTCTTTGCTCCTTTTGTTCCTTTGCCCTGGTGTAAGCCCATGCTGGGCCGCTGGGTCTACTCAGACCTGTGCCAACTCTATAGCTGGCAGTAGCCTGCATGGACCTGGGTCAGGGGATTGAGGCTGCAAAGGGGGTTAGGATTCAGCAGACGCTGCTGCCACTGAACCCGCCCCTTTTCAGTCCCAACCTGCCCTCCTTCCTGCCCCCATTGCCGCCCCATTGGTGTGACCTGTTTCAAAAGCTCTTGAATCACGTTCACAACATGAATCATGATGTTCACAACATTGAATGTGAATCATTCAATGTTCACAACATTGAATCATGTTCACAGGCATACCTACATTTCAAATCCCAATTCTAAATGTATAGGATGTGTACTATTTCTTTTAATGCTTATACAAACCAGTAATTTTAAAACTGCTGTCACATCCCTCTGCTTATTGACTTATGACAAACTTTTCCTCTCTGATGTTTGGGAAGCTATATTCTGAGAACCAGATTACTGGCAATAAGAAATACATTTTTAGTGTATGACCATGTATCTTACTGATACTTATATGCAAATTTTGATGTAGGTACTTATTTTGAGCCAATAATGCAAGGAGATGGCATTTATGTAAATAAATACATTGTTTAAAAACAACTGGGCTTTTTGTTAATGGGTTCCTTTTTTCCTAGCGGTGTATAAATATATTTGGGAACAAAGGGACTTGGGGGAGTGGTACTTGACATTCAGGGTTACATGATAAAAAAAATTACATAGAGATGCGGGCTGCAAATTGAAACAGAGCAGGCTTATTTCATGGGCAGCAAAGCAGAAGACTTACAATTTTCCATTAGCAACTTGCTAATAGAGGACTAGAGACACAGATGGGCATTGACCTTTGAAAAGATGAGTTGGAATATGATAGGGCTTCATTTATTATTCAGAAATCTGTTGTCTTTCCCTTTAATGAAGGATCATTTATTGGTAATCCATCCACAAGTGTGTTTCCATGCAACGGAATCAGGCATAAATTATTCTCGAGGTTTAGAGAGGTTCCTTTGTTTCAGCCTCTAGATGCAGCCGAGTGGCTTGAATATCAATATGGAAAGGGTTCCTAATCAGGTCAACACTAATATTACTGGACCAAATCCCCACTGCACCTGCAGCACTCTAGGCAACCCCACTCTAACACACACACACACACACACACACACACACACAACACAACACAACACAACACAACACAACACAACACAACACAACACACACACTTGTGTCTTCATATATGTCTACTGATAAAGTAGATGCTGGTAATCTGTCATTCTTAGGGGCAGGTGCTAGGATTGCAGTATGGATTCTGCATTGCATCTTGCCCTTTCTTATTAGATCTCTCCCTCCCAACCACCACCAACTCCAGCCATTTTACTTACAGATGCTACAGGCTTTCAAATCATCAGTCCCTACAATATTGCATTAAGCACTGACATTGTGGAAATTTTGCCAGAAACTATTTGTTGATGAAATATGAACTATATATTCCACCCACTAATGATGTATTTTGATAATGTGATCTTGGGAGAAACAGCTCAGTGTCTAAAAAGGGTCATTGAATGGAATTGGCCAGAATCATATGTTTTACTTCGGCACGTGAAGGAAGCAACATACTGCTGTGACCCTGAAAATGCTGCTGTTCTTTGTTTCAGAGACACTCGCGTCATGACTGGGAAATCAAAATTACCACATTTTAAAACGACAGCAGTAAGAGCTTAAACATGCAGAGCTATTTTTCTGGAAAGATGCATCATAATATGTTCTAAAGTTTAGAATGTGTTTAGAATCTAAACACAAGTTTCAATAACATGACAGAATTGTGATCGATCTCTTTGGGCTGTGGAGTACTTTTCCAGACACCCCAGAATGAAAACAAACAAACAAACCCAAGGCTGCAACTTGCCGTGAGCAGCTGAGACTCACAATTCCATCCATACTACATTTGTGTAAAATTTATCTGACCATGAGACAACATGCTTGCTTCTGTGTACTGAAAACACTATGTTGGTGACTTAACTTTGAGTTGCGCTACTGCCATGGAAGGTTACCAGATCTTCTCAGCATTGACTGACCTATCCAGATTGGCAGGGGGTGTCGCCGGCCCATCCATGAAGCAGACAATGTGATTTGTGTTATAGTGGGTTGCAGCAAATGGACTCAGAGTGCCCTTGACCCCAGGACTTCCGCCACCTCCCCCCAACCCACTGTGGTCAGAACCACTCCACTCAACTTCCCTACCCCTTTCCCTTGCTCCTTCCTCACGTAGTCCCTGTGTGTGTGTGTGTGTGTGTGTGTGTGTGTGTGTGTGTGTGTGTGTGCATATATGGCAGCAGCAGCAGTGCAGAATTGACACCTGCTTCAAGTGGTGCTTGGACTCAGGCCAGTTGTTGTTTTTCAGTCGTGTCCGACCCTTCGTGATCCCATGAACCACATCCCGCCAGGCCTTCCTGTCCTCCACTATCTTCCTGAGTTCGCTCATTTTCATGTTCGTTGCATTGGTGATGCTGTCTAACCATCTCATCCTTTGCCTTCCCCTTCTCCTTTTGCCTTCAATCTTTCCCAGCATCAGAGTCTTCTCCAGAGATTAGCAGTAAAAGAACACTGTTCTTTTTAACAAACAAGCAAAGTCGTGAGATGGTGATTATGGGACACATCGAGGTTAGAAAACAGGTCCTATTTCTATACTGGCTACATTTATTCGAGCAAGGTATACATCCTCCTTGAAATTCCATAAGTGATGGACCAATTTGGATGATGCCATCTGCCAGCCCCCTACTAACTACACAATTAAAACAACATGGATGTGCACATCCCCACTCCCTCAGCACACTGCCCACTTTGCATGTTCATGTGTGGGACAGAATGTCTGAGCTGCTTTAAAGTAGTATTTAAACCAGTATTTAAAATAAAAGCGAGGACACACACTTAGCATGCAGTGCCACTCTGCAAACTGATGCAGGGGACAGAATGTCTGAACTGATTAGAGGCAGTTCTGACATTCTGCCCCCCTGCATCAGTTTGCAGAGTGGTACTGTATGCTAAATGTGTGTGTGTGTCCTTGTTTTTATTTGCATGACGGGCAGGGTGGTGATCATCATATTCTCCAAACCAGCCCAAAATCACTATCAATTAAATACTATCTAACAGCCAAATTTGCTAAATCAGAGTAAAACAATTTACAGCATCGCTCAGGTCTTTTTACAATACGTTAATGCTTTGCAACACAGTAAGGACCTGAGCAATCTAATTAATCCCTCCAATCATCTTAGCTCATTGTACTTTCTTTTTCTGAGGAACAAACCAGTCACCTTTGATCACACAACCTCCTTCTCATTACCCGAACATGTGAACTCTTAAGCTCCCCCCCCCTTCTGCCAAATTACTCTTACGCTTATTGAGCAGGAGGAGGGAAAGGAGGAGGGAAATTGCCAAATTAAGTTGTTGTTTTTTTAAACCCAGAACGAACCAAAATAGCTCATTTCTTTTCTGAACCAGATAATTGCAAACTTCTGTGACATCACGGCTCACTTTGCCCTCTTCTGCTAAGTTATTCCGTTCTCTAAGGGCTATTCCAATGTTCCAGAGGTTCTGCAAAGGAAAACACTTCCATGTCACAAACGTGATTCAGATACTCACATGTGGTGATTACCCATGTGTCTCTTTCACTGTATTCAACATGTGAATTACACTGTGCACTGCAAACTGGCTCCCTCCACGTTTCCCAACACAAAAGTATAAGAAAAGCACAACATTTGGAGTGGATCATGTCCCAGATCTTCACGTCATACTCTTATAGCCCAATCCTATCCAAGGCCTATGGCCGCAGAACTCGTAATCAGCTGCCATAAGCCCTGGTCTGGCGCCGCAAAACCACACCACTGTTTTGCATTTCGGGGCCACTGGTGCAAATAGTCAGAGGCCCCGCGTTTGTGCCACTGGCTCACCCAGCCCACACTGGAGCAAATAAGGTGGCAGTGGGGAGAGTTTGGGGCAGTTCAGGGTGGCTTGGGGGAGGATCTTGGCAACAGTGGTGCACACCAAGAGCCTATCCCCCTTTTCCTGGCCAGTGATTCTCCTCCCCCCCCCCCCGAGGCGCCTCGGACTTTTCCCAAGGCCATCTAGTCAAATCCCCCCCCCCATAGCATGCGATATGTGCTCCATTGGCGCTGCTACATCATGCAGGCTGGTGGGGGGACAGGATTGGGCTGTTTGTCTTTTTTATCTGCATATAAGAAAGTGACACCAACCTTATCATTAAGAATGTCACCAAGTTCTTTGCTGAATTTCATTTGGACAAGAGTTTTATCTCACACCATATAACAAATACTTGAAAGACATTGATAGTCCTTAGGAAATGTCCTTTTAAAACAAAACAAAACCCTTGTGTCTTTTTTCTTTATCCTTGGGAATCAACAGAGCATTGCTTTCAGGACAGCAAGCATTACTTTAAGTTGTGAGTTACTGAACAGGGAAGGTCACTCGACACCTTTCATTCTAGTCGTGAAAAGATTATTGCATGTTTGGTGACTTTTCAAATAGTTTCACCATAGGTTTCTTACAGTGATCAGGTGCTGAGCTACAGTATGTATATCTTCATTTATATCAGCACTTCTTTTCTACCAAAGACAGAGGCAAAAAGTAGCCGAAACGTAATTTGAAGTGGAGATCAAATGAGAATAAGAAAGGCAGAGCAAAGTCGCTTTTGAGTGCTGGGCAGGTCTTGGCCATTTTGTAATCACCTCGGATTGGGAAATTTATGACTCACCTGACCTTTTTTGCTTTCTTTCTTTACAGACTCTTGTTAGGAGCTCCAGAATCCAAACTTATATTTACAAACAAAAGTACATTTCTATGACTTGTATTAGTGTGAGCAAATCCCATAATGACAGATGACACCAATGCAGTCATGCCAATGGGGCGTGCCCTGCATCCTGTGGTGAGTGGGCAGTCACGGAGTCCTCCTCAAGGTTCAGGGACGTTTGTTCTTTACCTTGGGCCTGCATTGCGGCTGCATCGGCGCTGAAGATGGATAGGATTGGGCCTTATATCTGCCCTGTTGCGTTTTTAATCCATCTTTTTCTAACTGGTTCTGTGAACTGATAGATTGATCAAGTTTGACGATAGGGTGGGAGAAGGAATGAAAAGGCAAATGCCATTGATGGGACCAGGGCTCTTTGCATGACCTTGTTCTGCTTCCTGTTTCCCTAAGGAGAACCTCTCTTCAGTCTGTGCTCCCTCTTCCTCCTTCCCAAAGCCTGGAGTTGCCTTTGTAAGGCAATGAGAGGCCTTTCTGGCCACATGGTGCCCAAGCCCATCTGCTGTGGGTGGTGGGTGGTTTGGCTAGGTTGTCCCTAAATGTAACATTGTTCTCAAATACAGTATTTTAATTTTTCCCGTAAGAATGAATAGTAGGAAAACAGAAAAAGGAGCACATTTGGGACACCATGGGAAAGGAATTCTCTCTGTTTCCTATTTTAGTGAACCCCATCATTAAGACTTATGCCTCCTCCTTCCTGCATAGCATCATTAATGGAATGTTGGAAGAGTGTCACGGAAATTGGAAGCTACGTATATATTACTAAGCCCAAGGAGTAATAGAAGGCTGAATGCTTCAGTGTGAGTCATAGAAGATCAGACTTTGAAGATAGGCAAGCTCTCAACTGCTCATGTTAGATTGACTTAAAAAATAAGCTACTGCCCCCCCCCCAAAAAAACAAACAAACTGGAAACAGTTCTACTTATTTTTGTCTTAGCCAATTCAATATTAGGGAGTCCCTTACCACCCACCACAAAACCCTCCTATTCCCTTTCAATAACAACCATCTGGGACAGGAGAGATTTGAAGGAAGGAGATCTGACCTCTCCCTGTCTCCTCCCTCAAAGCATGCTGGCAGTGGTAGCATTCCAGGAATGAATGCCCTGATGGCTCTTTCTGCTGAAGATCTTCCTCCTTCCCTCTTTCTGCAGCTGGAGTGCTGCCACTGCATCTGCCCAAGGTGGATAAGTACTATTGTGTTAACAAAATTGCCTTTGTTATTATGGGGAATAGCTTTGAATATAGCAATTTGGGATCTTGATACCTGTGTATACCAGAGTTCAGCCACAGAATTCCGTTTTAAATAATATTGAGGACACACATGGGTTGTTTTCCAATATTTACTAGATAGTTCTGTCATACATACACAATAATTCCATCACACACAGCAGACAGACCTAGGAAACTTAGTTAGAACAACAGAGACGTAGCAGGTTTCTTGATTTGTACATGGGTGATATTTACCTATCCTGGAGAGTTGACCTTGGCTGCAATGCTGTATAGGAGTAATGGCACAAGAACAAGGAAAGAAACAGATTGTCTCTGAGCTGGTCAGGCTCAGAAGCCTGTAGAGACTAACTGAGAGGTAAAATTAAGAGGGGGGAAGGGGGGTTGGTGCAAGAGGGCACGCAGAGAAGAGTTCAGGAGGCAAGGTCAAGAGAGAGAGCAAAACTGGCAACCTGTCTTTTATGCCTACGCAAAGAGGAGGAGCTGGTGGCTCTTACGCTGAAAAGGAAATACCTTATTTGGGCTGAACATACACCTGGGGGTGGAGACACACGCACACACTGGGGGGGGAAGGAAGAAGAGGTGTTGACTTCCATTTGTTGCAGGAGATGTGGATTTGCCTTCCCAGGGCCAGACTTTGGTGTTAGCATATCTTTTGTGGATTTTCTTCTTCCTGCCAGACTACTTTGCAAGTCTTTGGAACTGTGGAGGAAGGAATGTGCCTACGTACTTGGGAGCGTTTTGGTTCATGGCTGAACTGGTGGAGCTGCTCAGATTCTTCCCTCATGGCTTTGGGGACATCCTTTTACAGCATTCCTCTCCACACAATCATGGCGCAGGAACACAAACGGCCCTCGCGTTGTGTCATACAGTCCGGTCTGGCACATGTTCCATTCCAGCTCACAAGTCATTGGCATCACACATAAAAGGTCATGGGGCAACAATTGAAAGGAAAGGGAAGGGAGGAGTTGGAAGAATTAGGGGTCTGGATGGGTAGAAGGGATATGCAGGCATTTGTGGGGCATGCCGGGAGTGCTCATTTGCACTGGCGTTGCTTGAGGTGGGGCTGAATGGTAAGTTCCACACTGTGCAAACCTCCATTTACTCCCTGGCACAAGGCGACCCTGTCTACTGCACGTTGCCTTCGCCGCACTGAATGGCTCCGACGAGGAGGCAGGGCCGCCTTGTTCCGGGGAGTAAACGGAGGTTAGCACAGTGCATAACTTGCCGTTCCGTCCCATCTTGAGGGACGCCAGGGCTTATTTGGCTAGGATTGTAATGCATTGGGGGGGATGTAGGGGCTTGTGATGCTTATCATGTCTTTGATACAAGCATTCTGAACTCTTGAACCTATTTCTGGGCATGAGCCTGGAGAGTTTCACCGGCATTTCCATAAGTGAATGCTGCGGTGATGATATAGCATGCATGGGGGGGGGGGGGGGGGACAGCTGCTGGGCTGTACAGGCACCCAACAGGGCCAATCTATTCCTTTGCTCTCACATTGCAGAACAGGACAAATTCTTACCATCTCCAACCTCAAAATAGAGAATACTGTACTTTTTTTTTAAAGCATGCTTGTAAACAGGACACCTATTTAAGATTCTAAATATTTTTGTCCTAGTTTTCTAAATTATTATTATTTAAAGAATTTGTAGCCCGCCTTTCTCCCGAAGGCACTCAAGGCACTAAAGCACTGGGGGCCATGAGTTAGATATTTTACGGTTGGAAAGCAGGCAATTTTAATAGCTTTGCTTAAAAAAATAGAAAGAAAAAGAGCTTTCTCTTACAAATCTTTAGTGATGTGATGTTAAATATTTACTTTCTACGCTTGTCAATTTTGCTTTAGAAGAAGTTTTATTCTGTTTTGTGAATAATCTTCCCAGAAGTTTATGCTGGACCATGAACTTTAACTATCGTGCTCAGTCTCTCTGTTTCTTGCCTGTGGAATTACTGAATTATGCATGCACATTCGCTCTCATACCTTTTACAACCAAGAATAATTTCTGTGAAGATAATATTTTTCCTTTTTCTGATTCTCACAGGGCTCGCAAAAAAGTATCAGGGGTCCCTGTTATAAGTCTCCCTGTATACAGTTTCATGCATTTAAGTCCACAGCTGTTTGAGGAACTGGCAGTAAAACTGTAGCCCCACCTGCATACCATTCTTTCTCATCTGAGCTCTTAAAGGGACATCCTTTTTTGGACATTTAGATTTTCCCATCATCTCGCCTGCATGCTCTTCTTTCTCCTCTCCCACTCTCTGAGCTCTTAAAGAGACATCATTATTTATTACAGTATTGCCATTTTTGGCATTGCTGCCATAGCTGGAGTAAGTTGGAGTAATTATGGAGTAACACCATAATTGGAGTAAGAGGGACAGTGACCCACCCTGACCCCACCCACTTTACTTATCTCTCTCCCTCAGCATCCAGTGCCATTGGCACCACTTCTTGTAATGGCCGTCGAGGGAATCCTGGGCTCCAGCAGTCTCTCCGTGGGCCATTAGAGTTAGAGGAGGTGGTGGTGGTGCTGGACACCATGGAAGAGAGGTAAACTCTCCTGCCCCTGCCTGCTTCACTTATGTCTCCCCTTCAGCATCCAATGCTGCTGCTACCACTTCCTCTACTGGTTGTGGAGGAAATGCTGGACTCCCAGAATTCCCTCCACCAACCAGTGGAGGAGGCGGCGGTGGCAGCAGCAGTAGTGCTGGACACCAAAGGAGAGAGGTAAGTGCTTCCATCCCATCCTCCTCTCGCTTGCTACCATGTGAGGAGAGGATGGAGACTCCACAGAGGCAGCAGACAGGGGGAGGTGCCAAGTCACTGCCTTCCCCAACTTGCTGCCTGATGTGATGGTTTCAACTCACATCATGAATGGGCTGCCCCTGCAGGGGATGTACTGGTTCATATGTGTTCAGGACTACATGCCACTCTCTGCAGTCACCGCCCCTACCCTAGTTCATTGTTTCTTATGGGAGAAAATTCCGATCTGTAAATCCATTGAAGGGCATGGATGCACGTATGGTCCCTATAAACCCCTGTTTACATTATCTCTTATTATGGAAAATTCCCCTTTATAAGTTGTTTTGCTGTAAGTCCATGCTTTCTGGTACCAAACCCTGACTGACAAAGGGGACCTTCTAGATAACAAAATTGCAGAGTCACTTCAACTGGATAGTTCAAGCATTTCCAGAATGTTGAAAAAAACATTTGGATGATAACATAACAATAGTAGAAGACTCTGATCAGATAGGTAGATTTGCTTTTAAGCTACATACTGTATATAATTTTGCTTCTCTACTGCCCTTGGTGAAGCCAGGAAACCTTCTCAGGATTTAAAGCAGAAAAAAACAACAACCCTCAACTGTATTAATAGGATTAACAAGTATAAAAAATGAAGAATTTCCAGAAAGCCATATCTGGAGTCCTTCAAGGGAAGTGTCATATTATAATTACATTATAAAAGCCAATTCAGATGAAACCGTGAGAGAAAAATCTCTTTTCCAAAAGAGGGGATGTGCATATCCTCCACAGGGAGATAAGCATTCTGTTCTCATTCTCCCTGAGGGGAAAGTGAGAGAGAGAGAGATGTAGATTTCTCCTCCTCCTCATGCATGACCTACAAGTTTGGAGAGATAAAATATAAGTCATAGTTCTCTTTTCTTTCCTAGACTATCCAGAGCAACATAATATCCTCTTGTCATTGATTAATCATATCCAGCATAGAGTTACGCTGGTGGAGCTAGTGCTTTGCCGGCGTTGGCTGTAATAAACTTGCCGTAAGGCACATTTTTGACACCCGGAGAGTAAGAGGTGCTGGTGGAGAGGCCAGCAGTGCTCACTCAGCCCGGGACCAGAGGCTGCACCGCCTAACTCAGGTAAGTCCTACGCCGGGCAGTGGGAGGGCAGGCTGGGGTGGCAGAGGAGGGGGGTGATTGGCTCGCTGGGCCAGGGACGGGGGAGGGCTTATCAGTGATGCGCTCCACCGAATCCTCTCTCCCATCCTGGGCCTGGCCGGCCTTACACCGGCCCCTCGATGTGCGCCAGCAAAATAGTTGGCACACATCTGAGGAGGCCCATTGAGGCCCACACTGGGGAAAAGGGAGAAGTGTCCCTTTTTCCCAAGGTGTTCCCCAGCTCCGCTGGCACGGGCCGCATTTTTACTTAGGATGCAGTGGCCAGCTGTTCAGCCAGTGTATCCTGCGCAGGATTGTGCTGTGAATATGGTGAACCAGAAGACAAGTCACTTTGCTTTTCAAATGCCATGAACCACTGTCATACATGCTCAAATTAACTCCACATGTGACATGGTATGCTTAACTAACTGTGGAGCAAATTAAGTTTTTTCTTTCATTAGAGATGCTAAAGAACTGATGTAAGAAATCTGTGGGACAGTATACTTCACACAGATCCTTTCCAAAATGGACAGTGGAAAGAAAAAGAGAATTTGGGTCTTGCGTATGCTGGTGTCTTCAAAACTTTCTTTTTTAATTTGCCCTTTTTACCTTTTAAAAATCTGGTGCCTGTTTTTTTATTTTTGGTTCTGTTTAGCTTTAAAGTTCTGAAACACACATTTCATTGCTCTTAAACCTTGACTTCTAAAGGCAATGTTGACAAGCTACAGCTCTGCCCTAAGGGTGTCCTAGACATAACTTCTCATTCCCCCCCCCCCCCCGAAGCCTTCCTTTCTTTGTACTCCTTTTCTATTCATTGACAATGTCACCATCCACTGTAAAACTGACATGAAGTCTTGGCTTTATTTTTGACTCTTCTCTCTTCTTTGTTACCCACATTGAGTCTGTTTTCAAATCATGTAACTCCTCCCTTTACAATTTAGAAGAACATAGCTCTCCCTCTCTGTCCCCTTGGCAAAACTCTAGTTCACCATCTGGTAATCTCTCACTTCTCTTTTCTGGTCTCCCATTGACTCATCTTGGTCCCATCACCTCCATCCTGCACTCTGCTGCCAAATTCACTTATCTGTCTAACAGCACAAACCATGTCATGTTCCTCCTTCAATGCCTGCCCTGGCTTCCCATCCACATTTTGATCCAGTGCAACCCCCCTTTCCTTTCCATCAAAGTACTCCATGGTCTGGCCCCTTCCTACATCTCAGCTCTCGTATCCTGTTACACCTTTCCTCCAGTTTCACCATCCTCCACTACCTGAAGGTCCCCTGCTCCCTCAGATGACCTTGTCCTTTCTCCTTTGCTTTTCTTATAATTGGAACTGCCTCCTGAGACCTGCATGATGTCTCCTCCCACCTTTTCTATGAAGCATTTGTCACCATACTTTATCAATTTCCTACTGTAACAGCTCAATCCTATCCCCACCACTCTGAAGCATGCAGCCACGGCATGGAGGCACACGCTGCATGCTATGGTGTGTGTGTGTGTATGAACAGGAGGCCTGCTCGAGGTAAGGGCAGCAGCGTCGCTACGCCCCCACGGGGGAGGGGCCGCCGCCCTGCCCCTGCGTCACCGCACCCATGTGATGCGGGTGCATGACGTCACACCCCGCCTCCAAACACCGGCCTCCGCTATTTTGGAGCCGTTCGAGCACATGGGTGGGCCGAAACGCAGCTGTTCCGGCTGCGAAAAGCCAGCAGCGAGCCAGTAAACGTAAGTTTCCGCCCTCCTGAGCCCGCGATTCCGCCCCTTCAGGGGTCGGGGCCCTGGGCACCACTTGGGGCCCTGGGCACCAAGCCCCCCCCCGTACAATGTCTCTGGGTAAGGGAAAATATGTGTTCTCTTATCTTTTTGTAGGCCCCCAGGTGGACTATGGGTCTCCTCACACCTTTGCCAGTTGTAAAGCTGGTGTAAATCCAAGATGAGAAAGGGGACAGAGCAGACCAAAAAATGGAGGATAGGATCCAGCAGCTCAGCCTGGCCTGGTGGCAGTGTGCTCTGCACGCCATTACAGGGTCTTTTATGACAGTGAGATGCTCATCCTGCTGTTGTAAATGGGGGGTTGGATGGGGCCGTAACTAACAGCCCAACCCTACCCAAATCCCCCCTGCTGATGCAGCCACACCACAGGAGTGCATGCTGCATCCTGCGGGGGGCAGTCCCAGAGGTCTCCTCTAGGTAAGGGAACATTTGTAAGCCTCCGCTGGCCTGATGGGTCTACTTGGACCTGTGCCCGCGATTTTGCTGGTGCAAGTCTGACTGGATCTGGGTAGGTGGATCAAGGCCAGGAAGAGGGATAGGATATCAGCAGAGCTACTGCCGCCGATAACCCCCCCCCCCCCAGTTCTTGCCGCATTCTTCAGAAATGTTATTTACTCAAAGGTGAATTTGCAGTTCTCTTGCAAAAGATATACATGTAAGTTGCTGTTATTCTCTCATCATTCAGATTTGATTTGAAGAGTGAATACTATGAATTCCTATTTATTGCCCACTCACACCATTACAAAACACATCTAGAACCAATTGTGAAACTAGCCATATAAAATGAGACTTTTTCCAGGACAAACAATCCCCTCTTGAATTATTAATTTATTCTAAGAGAAACCAGACCTCTTAGGAAAAGCCTAAACTCTGCTGTCAAATAATTCACATCTGCCAGTGTCCAGGCATTGTGAAGCCCCACTTCAAAGTCCTACACTACTTCCCATCCCCTTCTGCATCTAGGATCACGATCAACCCATTACCTGAAGAGGTGGGTTGATGGGAGGCAGTTGCGTTTGTAGCCCGCCCCAAGGGGGGGGGCGATGACGCGTTTTGCGTCATTGCCCCGCCCCCTGCACTTCCGGAAGGCTTCATTTCAAGTCTTCCAGGACACAGGACAGGAGGGAGGACCCAAAAAATGCACCATTTTTGGCGTGTTTATGCTCTGAGGCTACAAACGCAGCCAGTTGCCAAAAAGCAACTATGGAGCGCTAAAATCCCACCATGGCACCTCCTTGCAAGGAGCCCGTGGTTGTCACCCGGGGCATTGCATCCCCCCTGCCCCTCCTTAGCAACACCACTGATGGAAGGTGTTCACTTCCTGCCTCTATCCTCCTGCCTCTTCCATTCCTTGTCCTCCTCGGATTCAAGAACAGTGAGATGGAGGAAATGAAGGACTGTGGAGGAAAAGTGATGGTCTAGGGCTCCACACTTACCTTTCCACTCCACAGTTGGTGCAGGTATGAGTGCCAGTAGAAGAGCAAGGATAGGGTGAAGCAAAGCTTATCCCACAACAGAAAAACCCACACCCTATCCTAGAGGGGTGGCATGCCTGTCTTCATCATTCATTTTCTCTGGACAATATCCATTGTGTGAATGCAATACAGTATATTCATGAATGTAAGCATATACTTAGAGTGGTTTGCTGGATCCAGATTTAGCATTTGCAGGATGTGATCTGGATTGACTCTAAGAAAAGTGTGGACAAACATCTGGCAGACATAAATTAAAAACAATAATTCATCATTTAGTGCAGATAAATGGATTAGATCACCCTTGATATGTCTTTCCATTCTTTTCTTCCATGAGTGTCACAGGCCAACCTGTGAAAGGTTTATTTGTCCTGTTCCTTCCAATAAGACGGGTTAAAAGAGTTCCAGAAAAACACTGCAACTTTGTTTCTCCAATTTGATGAGAGGAGAAAATACTGAAACTTGGCTGCAGGATTCTTGTTATTTATTTATAGCACGTCACAAGAGTGTAATACACGAGATAAAAAATATTGAACATGCAGCCAAGTGAACACAATGTCCTTTCTTGTCACAAAGAATACTAGGCTGACAATGTAAATTTGTTCAGTCCAAGACAAAATAAGAGACAACAGTCTGTGATGGTCTTATTACAGTTGGGACAATGGCACAACTATACCCCGAAGCAATGGCACAGACCATGCTCTCTATGTCAGATTTTTTAGTGAGTTCATGGTGGGATGTTAGATGGACTTCTAGCCCAAGGCTGCAGCCATATAATTCCAACAAATGGCATTTGTTTTGCCTTGCACCCCAGAATAAAGACATAAGAGACATACACAAAATAAATGAAGGCTCCACCTTTATGGATCTCCACCTTTTATGAATCTCATAAATGAATGATTTATGAATCACCTTCATTGATCTGTGACATAAATCCCTCCTTAGCTGTGCTGCCTAAACTACTAATGCAAGTTAACCACTTCTTAGATGAGACTGTAGAAAACTCCTGTATCCTGCTGGTTAGGGTGATCCTACCCTGGTTCAATGCTCAAGAGTCACTTGTATTTGCATGAGTGAACTCCACTATGTCAAATTCCATGTAGATACCACACCACATTTACCCTGCAGTAGGCAATACCATAACAAAGTAAAGAGCTAACATTTGTTAACACAATGTGCTGTTTTATAACTGGATGCTTCTTTGGATTATAATGTGTATAAGAGGAGGACACTTCAAGAACAGTCATGTCCTGTACAATGCAATGGAATACAATCAACCATTCACCTCCTAAGAAACACCATGGGCTCTAGGCACATGGAAAGTCACACTACTTGGGTGGAATGACATAATGAGAAGTGACCCTGAATGGAAGGCATGGCCAGAACCTGATGAAGGCCATACTATTATTCATCATTATTTGCTTAGCACCATTCGTGTGTGTGTGATTTTTAAAGTGAAACAAAATGAAGACAGGTCTCTGCCCAGAACAGCTAAAAAATTCAAAAGAGATAGAGGCAGGGGGGGGAGGGTAAACTGAGGAAGAATATGTACCAAGTTTAGTTGCATATACTGTAAAAAGGTAAAGTTGACCACTGACAATTAAGTCCAGTCGTGTCCGACTCTAGGGTGTGGTGCTCATCCCCATTTCAAAGCCGAAGAGCCAGCGTTGTCCGAAGACGCCTCCGTGGTCATGTGGCCGGCATGATTCTCCTTGCCGCAGCGCGTAGCATGCAGCTGGAACACGGAGCGCTGTTTACCTTCCCGCAAGCGGTACCTATTTATCTACTCGCATTGACATGCTTTGGAACTGCTAGGTTGGCAGGAGCTGGCCAAGCAACGAAAGCTCACCCCGTTGCGGATTCGAACTGCCGACCTTTCGATCGACAGCTCATGGTTCAGCAGTTTAACCCACTGCGCCACCCGTTGGCCTTGCATATACTGTACTTATAGCCCATTTCTATCTAAACCCCTCCACCAATGCAGCTGTGCCACCAGAGTGTGCACTGCATCCTGCGGGGTGGGGGCAGTCCTAGAGTTCTCCTACAGGTAACAGATAATTTGTTCCTGTCCTGGGGATACGTTTCTGCTGCCATGATGGGTCTACTTGGAGCTGGGCCAGCAATTTTGCTGGCGCAGGTCCGAGTGAACTCAGGAAGGTGGATCAAAGCCGGGAATGGGGATTGGATATTGGCAGAGCTGCTGCCACTGATACCCCCTTCCCAGCTTAGACACCCCTGCCCTGTTCTCCACCCCATTCCTTCCCCTCCCTGCCCCATTACGCCCACCCCTTGCACTGACTTACCAGCATCGGGGCTCTTCTGGAGGCTGCTAGTGCACTGTTGCACCACTTACATTGGTGGCCTGGCTGCACTGAATGGTGGGTCACGTATTGCGACCTCCGTTAAGCATGCTGCACTGCCAGAATGTGAGTTTCAATGGCGCAGCAGGCCCATAGGATTGGGCTTTCAGTTTTATGCTCGGTTGGGGATGGTGACTAAGGAGATGTGCTAAAGGCTCATAAGGAAGGTGGATGTTGAGCAGTTTGAAGGGAGAGAGAGAGAGAGAGAGAGAGAGAGAGAGAGAGAGAGAGAGAGAGAGAGAGAGAGAGAGAGAGGAGGTGCTCTGAAAGTAAATTCTGGACATAAAGAGAAGCAAGGGAGAAAGCATGTAGCTAGTTGTCCTGGGGTGAAATCTGCCTTTGGGGGCTTTTGCACAGCTCTGCTATCACTGACATTTGTTTCCGGACTTGAATGAAAAACAGCTGAAATGTTGAACGTGCTGAAAAGTACGGGACTCTTTCGACAATAAGAAAAAGGAACAAAACTAAAAAGTCTTTTTGGATTAGTTGTACTATTTGTAGCTATTCTCTTGACTGTTTCTCACAATCATGTGGTGGTTGCCATTTCCCGTTCTGATCTACAACACTTCTTGTTACTAGGTGTGTTAGTTGTGGGAAGGGATGGCTCACATTTCCAAGTGGCTCTCACCAAAGGCTGGTGCTGGTTCTTAGGGGGCAATATAATCAGGTGCATAAGTGAGCATCAACTTTATGAGCCAGGAGAGCATTCTTGAAAAATGGATGTGCAGTTTCTAAATGCCAGCTGAGGAAGCTTGGAAATACAAAATTGTTTCCAAATAAATCTAAGAAGAGTTTGTCCATTGTTAAAGCATTGATCATCTTTTTAGTAACTTTATATGACATCCTTTAAACATGGTTCTCGGTCTCTAAATGCTTCTTTTGTGCAAACAGAACAAAGCAACAACAGTTTGGGACAGTCGTTAGGTAATTTTCTTTGTAGACAATGTTCATTTTTCCACTGTACGCACATTCTGACCACAAATCTTTGGAGCTTGCCTTTGAAGAATGAAAACTTCCCCATAGAATTTAACTGAGAGCTTACAGTGGGTGGTTTGCACCTGGTATATTGCAATATGGTAGCTTATTGTGGCATCATTGTGTATTATGATATTTTGCAGAAGAAAAAGACAAATTGTTCACATTACTTCTATGGCTCCCTATAGTGCAACTTGCATCAACTGGTTTGAAAGTTGCTAAGGAAAGTAAGTATTTTTTTTCATTTGTAGCTTGTTCTAACAGTATAACAAAAAGTGACTAAGACCATGTCTGGTGAATTACAAAGGCTATTCAGAACAGAAGTGCCTTGAAGAGAGGCAGGTGAAAAACAGAACGCAGGTTATATAATATTTGTGAACTTGCCAAAAAACCCTGAACCCTCTGAAATCTGGCTGAAACAGCAGCTTTAACAAAATCAGCAGCTATTTTTCGGAGTGGATGTTTATCACCCCATCTTTCACTGTCTCATGACAAATGAGAGCTAATGAGTCTTGGCGTATCGGGAAACAGAAGATGAGGAACTATGCAAGAGGTGGATTCACACATGTTTCAGCACATGAAAGTTTCACTGCTACAGTATTCATATTCATTTACCCCAAAACGACTCTTACAGATGTGTAGGTTGCAACAGTAAGTGCTGCAATTGATAGTGCATTGGGGTTGAATCGAAGTTACAACTTTGAAAACTCTCCCAAACTCAGGCTGAAATAACATTGTTAAACACATGCCAGACTCCCTAAACTGAAAAAAAAATGTGAAGGTATATTATAGAGAACTGTATGTTATTCAGAATTACTGCTTTGCTATTTGCTGTATTTTCTGAAATATTTTTATAGTATAGGTATTATCTGTATTATATAAATTTAATAAATATATATTTGAGAGAGAAAATGTGAAGGTATATTATCTTCTTGTTTCCTTCAGAGTCAACATTCTAGAGACCAGCACAGAAAGAGATTCAGAGGCAAATCAAGAACAAAACCATGCGGCGTAGCTTCTAAATGCATATTTTAAATGCATATTTAAAGCAATAATATTTATACAATCATTTGAAATATACATATATCTATATCTGTACAGTAATACCACCTACAACATTGCTTCCTTTAGTGCTGCTTTGTTACAGTCTTTGACCCAGCATGATTGACAGTTATTGTAGCCAATGGGAGCAGTGCATTCTGGGAAGCATGGGGGCAATCAATGCCAATTTCTTTCTTTATCTTTAATGATGTCTCCTGTTTCACACAGCACTCAACATTCTGGCACTCAACCTCACCACTTCCACAACCGTGCCAATGGCCAGTCTGTGTGGCACTGCTGCCGACATGCGGCCTTCTGGCCTTTGCATAGGCAGCAATGCTCCACAGACCAACGGAGAGGCTTTTGCACCAGTGGACACATTCCTTGCAGTACACTGGCGGATCTCACAGTCTGCCAGTGTACCACAAGGACAGGATTGGGCCCTTCTCGAATTCCTAGCAAGACTCTACAAAAGGAGGAAGGGGAAAGGAATAACAAGGAGTTCTTTTTTTTAACAATCAATGACCAATATGCATTAATTGTAGCATAATAAAATATATGCACCATCACAGTGCATCATAATAACCCCAAATTCGCTCATGATATTGGAACAGGTTGGAAAAAAACTCTTAACAAGCTGCCAGGTTTGAAAGCAGTCATTTCAAAAGGAAGCCTGAATGCTGTTTCTCAAAATGGCAGAGAACTGACTCTATCTTTTAGAAAATGGTGGCGTTTGGTTCTCTCACGTCCAGGAGACCGACTGATGTGGTTGCCTCATGCTATGGACTGGCAGGGGTCTGTCCACCCACGTCCACAACTTCTCCTTCTCCCAGTCTCTGGATTGAGAAAGAGAAGAATGGAGCAGACGAGGAAGCCGGTGGGTGAGAACATTTCTGACTATTTTCCTCTCCTTCAGATTTCCACCTTGTTCCTCTTTTCCTGTTGAATCCAGGGAGTGGGAGGAAGTGTGGTGGAGGTGACAGGAAGAGTGGAGGGATGACGCTTGATGCACTGCTTCAGGCACCAGGAAGTCTAGGACTTACCCTGCCTCCCCAGCCAAACCTATGACCTCTAAAGTCATGCTAAGCCTCCTTTTACTGAATTCTTTATGGGTAAAGAAAAAAGATTCTTTCATGTGTTAAGCCTATGACGTTTCCCCTCATTGCACCCTCGACTTTTTTGCAGAAGCTAATTTTGTTGAGATGCATGTGAGATAAGTAGTAAGAACTGCTGCTTCTGAGTCAGGTCATGCTTTGCATGTAAACCAACAGAATAACCAGGTAGGCCCAGTTATCAAGGATTATCAGGGCATTACTCATTTATTGAAAGATCTTAAGTCTGCACAGTTAGTCAGAATGCTCTGAAAATTCAGGAAGTTGACACACTCCCTAAGGTGCACAGGATATTTGAAGATTACTCTCCATTGTTTCATCCGGAACAGCTCAGAATGATTTCAGTAGAGTGGTACCTGCATGAAACAGGCATATCAGATAGTGAAAAAAAAAACCCATCCCTACTGTACTTCAGGCCAACTCTGCTTCTAGTTTAGCTGGGCAAAGCTGCTTTCCTGTTCTTGAGTTTGAAAGCATCCGTACCTGGGGCTCTGCTATCTGTGTATAATGTAAAGTGCTGCTATCTGCTCTGATTATCAGACACATCTTGTCAGGGCAGAATGATCCTGCGGGCAGAGAACACAGGAAAACAGCAGAGATGGGACAGTTGGTGAGCAACATTCTCTGAATACAAAACACCCGTACCCAGAAGCCATTCTTGAGCAAAAGACTCTGAAAAGTGCCAGCATATTTCAGTGCTTGGTCCATTCTCAGCTCCTGTAAATCTACCATTGCAAGTTAAATGCATGGTAGGAAAACTTCAAATCACAAAGAATTCTATGATCTACAGCACAATCCTCCCCAACTTTAGACTGACGGAGCTCCTGCTCTGACTTGGGAGTAAGCAACACTGGCATGGAGGCCAGCAACACTCAGTCCGCTACGGAACTCACCCGATGTTGGATGCCACAGGTAAGTCCTGCACTGGTCAGCCGGAGGGCGGGCAGGGGCGGCGAGGGAGAGGGGCCATTGGCGAGCCCGGGCTGGGAGGGAGCGGGGATATCGACGGCGATATCCTAAACGTTCCCAGCCTGGGTCGTTCTTACACCACCACTTTGGGCATATGCCAGCTCCAGAGCTGGTGTACAACCAAGGAGGCCCATAGGCTTGCCTACACCCGGGATAGAAAGTCCCCTTCTTCTGAGGTGCAGCCTAGTTGTGCCAGGACAGCCCAGAATGGGCACAGGATGCGGCAGCTGGCCTTTAGGTCAGCCGTGCATAGTTACACAGGATTGCGACGCTAATCTCTCATTTCAGCCTAGTGCAACACTTTACATTTATCTCGCTCTGTGAATATAAAGTCTGTTCCGCTCCTCTGCTTTTTTCTGAACTTTACCCTGGAAGAAACCTGTGAGTTGCCAATTAACACTGGAAAATGGACTGAGTTAACTTCCAGAATTTATATTTCCACATGATGAGGGGGGCACAGCCACTTTTTGTTTCCTTTATCCAAGCAGGACTCTGTGTGTATTAAAACCATCTCATACTCTTCAGAGGCTGATCTGGGTCAGCATGAAAACCATCTAAACTCCATCTCTAGATTTTACAAACTGCAGACTACTGGAGCACCCACTACCACTGGTGACTTCAGCTTTTTGGGGGTCCCTGGGACAAAAGTCTTGTGAAGCCCCCCCAATGATGTGCTCTCCCATGCTTTAGAAATCTCGCTGTTCAATATTTTGTTATTTCTGGGGTGTTGGTTCTAATAAAGGACCAACATTGCCCTTCTTTGGATTACGGACCCGTTGTTGTATCGGCCATGAGAACATATTATATTTTCAAGAGAATGTTGTGCATAACCGAAGGTATTACCACATCATTTTCTGACCCAAATGTCCTGCTCATGTCAACCTGAGAAATTTTTAACGTGAGAGATCGTACACGTACTTACATTTTCCCCAAAGAAAGTATTAACCATTTTATTTATTTATTTTTACGACTGATGAGTTATCACGCTGCCCAAAGGCACCTATGACATGCAACATTAAAACACAATCTAACTTGGTTTTAAAGTACTAAAATTGATAATAAGCCGGAAACATCTAATCGGTACCCATCAGCAACACGTATATACCATTTTTTAAAAGTACCATTAAAATGAGAAGATATAAATAATTAAAATGGAAGCATAGTGGAACACTTAAAAAGTCATCTGCAATGTTAATAGTAAGACATTACAACAGCAGTACTAAAAACCTACCAATATCTCAATCTGAGCTATAAACAAAAGTCTGAGAACAAAAGTCTATAAATTAAAGTCTACCTCCCAGAAAAAGATCTTTGAAGTGGAAAAGTCTTATCCCCTGACATAACATTCACAAAGAAATGTCCAGGTGAGCTTGTCTTGGCATAGAGTTCCACAGACTGGGGTACTGAACTGCATCCTAACAGATTTTATTTGGGCAAATCATGAAACACAATGCAACCCTTATGAACTTAAGGGATGCAAAGGAAGATATGGGGAGATGATTTTCTGCAATGTACACTAAGCTAATGGCCCAATCCTATGAGGGCCTTATTCTTCACTGGATTCCGGGCATAGGAATCCCTCATAGAATGCTGGTGGCGCGCGTTTGCACGCCGCCCGGTTTGCCTCCCCCCGGCGCTTGGTGCGGGGCTGAGAGGCTCCTTGCCCGCCGATTGGCTGGGCCCGGGGGCGGGGGCGGGCCTTGCTGCCTGGATGCGCAGGCGCGAGGCCCGTCCTCGTCAGTTGGGCTCACGTCGACGGCTGAGGAGGACGCGCCGAACGGAACTCCTTTGAGTAGGCCTCGGCGTTTATTCCTCCTCGGTCGGTGACGTCAGTCCATTGGCCCCGGCGCTGTGGGAGGCTGTCGGAGCTTGGGCGATAGCGCCCGAAGGAGGACGTGTCGTCGCGGGACTGCAACTCTGCCGGAGCTTCTGGGTGGCTTCCCTCCTCAGCCATTCTTGTTACTAGGGGGTCGGAGCGCAGCGGACGCAACCCCCCCACCTTCCTCTAGAGTTCCTTCGTGGAGGAGTGGCCAGCATAGCCGTTTGGAGCGACGCTCTCTAGCACCGTGGGACCCTCAGCAGCAGGAGCCCTGCCCAGTAGTGCAGGGTCGCACTGCTGCAACAGTATCCTATTGTGAAAACAGAGCACACTCCTTTTTCATCTCTGGGTGGTCACTAGCCACAGTTGTTCCCCCAGCTCAGCTGCTTGGGGCTTGCTTCATCCTAGTGTTACAGGAGGCCCCCAAAGGCTCAGAAAACAGAGGGCAAGGCCCCCAAGCGCCCTGCCCCTGCGCCCAGACCACCCCCTGACTCTTCGGGGGATAAGGACGAGGGTCTTGAGTTACGTGCTCTCATAGCACACGTGGAGGCCCTGGAGAGAGAGCGTGAAAGGCGAGCGGCGGGCTTGGGCGACGGAGGCGGCGTCTCCGAAGCGGCCCCCGCCCGCCAATTCACCAGAAAGGGCAGGGGCAATCGGATGCAACTTATGTCTTCCAGGATTAATGCCCTGGAGCAGAACCGGCCCACGCCGACCACGGGGGAAGAATCCGAAGGGGCTGGTGCTCTAGAGCCACAAGATTCGCCAGCGATGCCTGGGGTGGGCGGCGCCTCTGCAGTGCCGCAGGTGCAGCCAGGTGAGGATGCTAGTCAAGTGGCGGCTGCCGAAGTATGGGGGAGCAAAGGGGACCCTAACGTGGCTGCGGCGCCCGGATACCCCCCGGCGCAGTTCTGGCCAGGGTGGGGGGCCGCCTCAGCGGGGCCCTATTTCCCGGGGGGACCACGTGGCGGGTGCCAGGGGACCCGGGCCGACGCGGGGCGCTGCCCCGGGCGTGGCCGCGGGACACCCCCCCCCCCCGCATATTTTGCACCAGGTGCCTGGCAGTTTTCCGGGTTTTCCCCGGTTGACGGAATGGCTTATGCCCCTGCGTCCAGAGGGGCATGGAGGTTTGCAGGCATGGGGCAGTTTCCCTCCCCCTGGGGGGTGGATCAGAGGCCCCGCTCTTCTTACGGGGATCTGGCCCTTCCCCTTGGGGGACATTTTCCCAAACTGGCAAAGTACCAGCCTATGCTCGGGCAAGCCCATAACCTCATGGACTCAAAAGTCCAAAGGACAAACAGGTGGAAGCCAGAACCCTCCTACAGGACTCATAGGCACACGAATGCCATAAAGGCATAGGGCTGACTCCTGCAGTCCCAGCCCAGCACTCACGCCAGGAGCGAGTAATCTTAATCGGGGGCCCAAATACACAGATAAAACTGCTGGCCCTTGAGCTAGTGGAGGACCACTTGATTTAAAGCCCGAAAGTGCCAATATCTTAACCATAAGTTAAGTGTACTAAACAGGCCATTAGGACATTTCCCTTCATATCAAAGGGAGTGTGAAGTTCTGATACCTTCTTGCAACCCATGAGATAACTACAGGGGTGGCCCAAATCGAATACCAGTATGTCACTGACCATAAATGTATAGGCTAGCCCCATCAACGGGAAACACCCGAGGAGCCCTTTGCAGGGTTGGAATCACCCAGAGCTGAAATAGAGCTACTTGAATAGAAGAGAAAATATAGAGAAAATACAAACTAAGGGGTGGTAAAGGGGAACAATGAGAAATCCCCCAACTAATATCTCTAGCTACCAGTAAAAGGGGGGTTGGATGCAGGGCAGCCACCTAAGAATAAACGGATCAGGGAACCCTGGAAAAACCTGGCTCAAATAAGGCCACAATTGTCCCACCATTGGCAAAACACCAGCATAGGTAAGTGGAGAGAAAAACATGCCCCTTAACCACCAGAGGTAAGGCTGCACCCACTGGAGGTCGCGAGAAAGTGACTCCCTAACCGAAACAAAGTGGCCATGCAAATAGGTGGGGAGCACCGGGAAAAAAGGGGGGCTGAAATGAAGGGTGGCTGTCCAGACACACACCCCATGACTTTAAAGAGTTGGCATTGACGCAAGGGGAAGCTGCCTATAGGCACCCCCGTGATCAAAGTGTGGATAAGGATACGAAGGGAGGGAGCACTCTTCACAATGCCAATTAAAGCACCCCCTTCTAATTACACAGCCTGTAAGCCGTGAAAAAGTGCATATGTACAGAACCTAAACAAAAAGGAACGTCGGGGGGTGCAGGTGAAAGGAGCCATGAATGGGAGCAGTTGCCAAAAGACAACCTCCTCATGACCAGAATTAAAGAATATGGCAGTGAAGGAGGGAGTGGCTGCCCTGTGATACCCCCTCCCCCCGTGAACCTCTCATATATAATGATGTGCAAGATATGCTCACTATCGTGAGGCTTAAAGCTCTCTTTCCAGAACGCAGCCTGTAGGCCGAGGAAAAGTGAGTCCCAGCCAGTAAGGAAAAGAGCTAGTGAGCGGCCAGAACCCAAATTGGCCACCAGGTTACACAAAGTGTGGCTAAAGTAGAGACTGAAGGACACACAATTAAGAACACTGGCCACTGCAACCAAAATAATAAATGGATGAAGGGAACAAGTGAACTTCACAAATATGGGTACCCAAATACCCGATGGGGAGGACCCACCCACCCCCTTAGGGGCACAAGCAGGTATAGCGGCATGGCTGTATTTGTGTGCTTGTTTAAATGGGGGGGGGAAGTTGCTCCCCTGGGAAACCTGCAATCCGCAGTGGGACATATAAACCCGATCCAGTATCTCTATCATTCCCCATTCCATTTTAAAACCCCACCAACTGAGGCTGAGAGTGAGTAGCTGGCCTGGACCCTTCACGTTACTTAAACGTAAAACCCATCTCTGCTAAAGCTGAATGGGGGGAGCCTGGCCCTTTAAGGCTGAAGGCTGAGGCCACTGGGCTACACCCAAAATGGAGGACAGCAATGTTGCTGTAGGAAAACCAATATCCCAGAATGTGAGGGGATAAAACAGGGCCTGGTTTCAAGTTGAAAGGTACAGTGTATAGCCCTCTGGGTAAATCCATGTAGCCTGTAGGACCCAAAAATTAAGTGCAGCTTCAAGAGGTGCCCTGGTGAAAGTCTCACAGCCTGTAAAACCAGGCAAAAGTAACTGTGCCTTGAACTTTCCTCAGAACACCAGGCCTGGAATGGTAAGGGACAAAAAGAGGGGGGGGGGCACCTGGGCACAACCTTTCCTTATCCCAGGCTCTTTTAGACATGGCCCCTAATTTCTGCCCTTTTCATGTACATATATATGTAGTCTGCGGGCAAACAGAGGGGCAAAAGTGCTCCTATTTACTAAGGTTGCAATCCTAAGCACGCTCACCCGGGAGCAAGCCCCACAACTATAATGGGACTTAATTCTGAGTAGACATGCCCAGGACTGGGTATAGAACTACTACATTCTTCTGTTTTCCCGGGCTGGATCTACGCCTTATTGATAAGTCTCTAAAATGCAACTCTACAGCCTGTAGGCTGAGAGAAGGGATGGAAAGAGAAAGGAATATGGTCTATTGTGAGACTGCGTGTTCTTGCATTACTATAATACCCAGAGGGGGAGGGCTGTGCACCCAACCCCCTAACTAGATGCGCTGATTCCACGTCGAAAAGCCTCCTGTTAATGCAGGGGGGGGGCCTAGCTGCCAGCAGCTCTCTGACAGACTTCCGGCCGTCTTGAACTGCTGTTCTGCAGATCTTCAGGCATTTGTGAGACGAATGCTCTAACCAACTGAGCCAGACATCCTTCCATACTCGAGATGTTTCCCTTCCGAGTGCAGCCCTCCTTCTGGCTTGTGCTCTGCACTTCCAAACTTTTGCCCTCGGATGATTGTCAAGATGTTATCTTTCTAGCTGACTCCTCCACATTCCACCCTCTCATGATGCCTTCTCAGTGTCTTCACGAGATACGTCAGCAGCTTCAGTCTCCCATCCAAGAAAGAACCAAGGTCAACCCAATCTCCACACTACTCCTTCTTAGCTTCTTCAGGAAGGGCACTGGTTCAACCTCCAGGGCCACACCTCCTGCCCTAGCTACATAAAACATTAAAGAGAAGCACCAACAACCTGAATTGGGCTCAGTAGCAAATAAATAGCCAGTTCAAATGATCCAAGTCAGATATTATCTATACCCTACATCTAGGTCTCATAGGAATATGAGCTGCAAAATTCTGCACTAGCTTTAACTTCCCTTTTCCTCTATTGTCTTCCTTGTGTATCTTTTTAGATTGTGAGTCCTTTGGAATAAGGAACCAACTTCTCAATCTTTTCGCTATATAAATTGATTTGGGAACTTGTTTTATTGAAAAGCAATATATAAATGTCCCAGCTACCATTGTTTGAACATTAAACAACAAGTAAGGGTCAACTGCACACCTGCGCCTTCAGATCATAGGCTCAAGAAGGTTGGATACAGTACTCAGTAATAGGAACTTAGAATTTCTGGCAGGCAGGACAGGGGCTTGGTGCCCCAACCGTGGACCTTATGCCAAACACACTGGTCCAGAACTACCCCTACAGGGACAGTTCATTTCCTTGGGTGACTGTGTTCTCTCTAGTGCAAAGGAAAATATATGGAGGGGCAAATACAAATTTTTGCCTGCAGATTTGTGAGCCTAGTGCAACCTAAGTCAGCCTCAGGATCAGGAAATTGCCCATAAAAATATTGATAGGACCTGAGTCAACAGTCTAGTTGGTTTAAAAAAAATGAAGAGTTATCCTTCAAGGACATCTCTCCAAGGTGTCAACTCTGATTAAGTACTTTGATATAATATATTGTGATTTTATGGATTTTGCGGTCATAACCAACTTCTATACAATGAACATTTTCATATGAGAGCTGCCCTGAGTACTGCACTCAAGTGGCACGAATAACAGATGGAACTCTGGCTCTAAAAGAGCATGATCCCAGCCAGGGCTGGCTCAAGACATTCTGTTGCCTGAAGCAAAGGACAAAATTGCCCCCTCTTCCTGTATTGCCAATGCCATGAGTATTTTTCTACAGCCAACAGAGTTCAGTTTTAAAAAAGCAAAATTCTCAATTATTAATTCTTGTGTTTTTAAAACAAAAGCCTATGATTATTACCCCACTCTGGTTCAGAAGCATATAAAGATGAGACCTCGCTGATGATTTCAAAGCAACTATTGAAATAGTAAGTTAGTTTGGGAGTCTGTCCTTGCTGAAAGCAGAGCACACACACACACACACACACACACACACACACACACACACACACACACACACACACACACACACACACACACACACACACACACACACACACACACACACACACCCCGAAATACAACCAGGATTATTTCTGGAAGATCAGCAGCGGGATTTGTAGAATTTTATTTGGGGCAGGGAATGCTAAGCTAGGCTAGCTTCTTCTTGTGGCAGATTAGGTTAATAATATAGCACCTGATTTTGTAAGGACCTTCAGGGAAGTTATCATCAAGGGGGTCCCAAACTAATCCCTAGAAGGATGGGAAATTGGATGTGGGGTTCCCCTTTAAGCACCGATGGTATTGCCTGCCTCAAAGGTTTAGTGGTTTGAGGCTGGTGAGGCAGCTGGGACTCTCTTGATTCAGATACCCGTCAGATTTAAGCAGCACAGATTGCTTGGAATGATCTGCTGCCCAGAACTAGGGTGGGGTTGCCCTGTAGATGACAAGTTTGGGCAAGACTAATGCTGGCTTTATAAAGATTTGTATTAGGTACAAGCCTAATGCTGTAAGGGGGGGGGGGGAGCAACAATAGGACAATGAGGACCTGATACAGATGGTGATTCAGTTAAGTTGTGGCCCATTTGACAACTCAGCCACATTCTCTCCTGTCTTACTGAGGTGTGAGGTCAAATGACTTGCACTGCTGAAATATCTGCTTTTTGAAAATTTTCAAGTTGCCTCTTGTTCTCTTCAGATCCAGGCTATTGTTAAAAGACAGTCTTATGTGTCACTCCTGCTTTCTTTAGTGATGTGTTTGAACACTAGAGAGAATCTAATTTTTATAGTAGCATTTGCATAGTATTAGGGACAACTGACAAGTGATTTTGTTGAAAGAAGCCACAATGATGAGTTGGGTCCCTTAAGTGTTGAGGCACTGTAATAAGTTTTCCTCCCAAAGCAGACACATGTCACAGGAGACTGATAGTTACACCTTAAAAAAAATCTCTTCCATGGATGCTCTCAGGTGGGGAATGACAGAAAGACCTATCAATCACTATACATAAGGAGGTTATGTTCCTGCAGGGTTGGTTATGACTGAATGAACAAATAAGTGAATATTTATGTTGCCTAATAGAGTAGGATACTTACAGCCCATTCCAACCCAACTCCTCTCCAAGTCAGGCATAAGTGTGGCCTAAGTGCAGCCTAAGTTAGGCAGAAGTTATGTCTGAGTTAGGTCAGAGGTATGCCTGAGTTAGGCAGGCTGCAGTTTCTGTGGCCCAGCACCACCCCAGGATCCAGGCAACACTTACCTCCCAGGCAGGCAGGCTCTCCAGGCTCGGTGTCTGGCTCGGGCATGTGCAGGCCTGTGTGTCTGCACGTGTCAGCGTCCATCCATGGCAGCTGCTGCAGTGTCTGTCTCAGCCCGGTCGCAAAGGGGCTGACTGCAGGCAGGGGGGTTGCGCCAGTCATGTGGTGGACGCAGAGCAGGTGACAGGTGAGCGAGGTGCCCGAGCCAGCTGCCACAGGGCACCCTGTGCATCAGCCACCTGCTGCAAGGGAGAGTGGCCGTCCCCCCTCCTGCAGAAGGCGATGCCACCCCCATGCCACGTTGAGGCTGCACGGGGGAGTCATGGGGGGGAGCGGGGGAGGGAAGGGAAGGAGGGGGGTGGGAACGTCACACACAAGGGGGGGCTCATGATGTCTGGAACTGCCTCTGACATGACTTGCCCGTGTGCTGCCTGAAGCCCTGGACCTCCAGGGCCGGGGCAATGACCACAAAGAAGGCATCCCAGCATGCATTCTGCTCTGTGCCCCGGCCAAGACTGAGAGATGCCTTGGGCTTGTCTGCTGCGAGCGTGAAGGGCTCACGCAGCTCATCACGCCCCCACATGGGGCGGCGACGGCGCCTCTCGGCAGGCGCTCTGGCAAGGTGGGGGGTGGCCAGCAGCCATCATCAGGGAGTGGGAGGGGAGGCATACACACAGGCAGGCAGACAGTGGGCGCTGGGGAGGGGCACGGGTGGGTCAGAGACAGAAAGACAGACAGACAACAAGGCTGGTGGGAGAGAGAGAGGGGTCTGCAGAGACCAATAGGGACACAGGGGTTGCTCCGCAGATGAAGGCAATGCAGAAACAGGCGCCTCTTATGCAGACGGACTGTGGGCGGAAGCGGCTGCATTATGGGCGGACCTTCGACGGAAGCGGCTGCATTATGGGCGGACCTTCGACGGAAGCGGCTGCATTACAGGCGGACCTTCGACGGAAGCGGCTGCATTACGGGCGGACGCCCTGGCTGGCGAGATCCCCGGTTGCTGAGCGGCCACTACACAGATGCAGCGGCCACAAGCGGTCCCGCTATGGGCTCCGTGGCGCCTGTCACTGTTTGCCTGCCTGAGAGGCCCCCCAACTCCCCCTCCCCTCTGTCCCATGGGGGTCTGGCAGCACCCCTGCTGTGTTCTCCCTGGGAAGGCCGTGGCAGTCCCTGGATGGGACTCATGTAGGGGCTTCAGTGCTGGGGGCTGTCTGTATGTGGAGGGCAATGCTTGTGTAACACTGAGCACATATGTTTCAAGGAGGCTCTGCCCGAGGGTCATCTTTATTGGTCTGGAATGTTAGCAGAGATGGCCAGGCGAGGCTGCCAGGGGTAGTCACAGCAGCCAATCTGAAAGCAGCAGCAGCAGCACACATGCCCCATGGACCTGGAGACGCAGGCTCTCTCCCTGTGGAACCACAACCTGCTCCATAGAAAGGGGAGGGACAGCAAGTAGGCAGCCAGGGAGGTGGAGCAGCAGCAGCAGCGCCGGCAGCTGAGGAGGGTTGCAGGGCTGGCTCTCTGACCTCTGGCAGCAGCGAGGCAGAGGACCGTGGGGCAACCAGACTGCAGGGCCAGGGGTGCTCACAGGAAGGTAGGTGGTAGTGGACGTTCCTGGGGAGACAAAAAACAAGGGGGTGTTACATGGTAGCTGGTGTGTGGTAGCAATGTTGTTGTTGTTCAGTCGTTAAGTCGTGTCCGACCCTTCGTGATCCCATGAACCATATCCCGCCAGGCCTTCCTGTCCTCCACTATCTTCCTGAGTTCGCTCATTTTCATGTTTGTTGCATCGGTGATGCTGTCTAACCATCTCATCCTTGGCCTTCCCCTTCTCCTTTTGCCTTCAATCTTTCCCAGCATCAGAGTCTTCTCCAGAGAGTCCTCTCTTCGCATTAGGTGGCCAAAATATTTGAGTTTCAGCCTTAGTACCTGTCCTTCCAGGGAACAGTCAGGCTTGATTTCATTTAGAATTGACTGATTTGATCTCCTAGCAGTCCAAGGGACTCTCAGGAGTCTTCTCCAGCACCACAGTTCAAAAGCATCTATTCTTCGGCGCTCAGCCTTCCTTATGGTCCAACTCTCGCAACCATACATTGCTAATGGGAACACCATCGCCCTGACTATACGAACTTTTGTTGGCATGGTGATATCTCTGCTTTTTATTATGCTGTCTAAGTTTGCCATAGCTTTCCTTCCAAGGAGTAAGCGTCTTTTAATTTCATGGCTGCTGTCTCCGTCTGCAGTGATCTTGGAACCCAGAAAAGTAAAATCTGTTACTGCTTCCATTTCTGCCCCTTCTATTTGCCAAGAATTGATGGGACCCGATGCCATGATAGCAATATCATGGTAGCAATAGCCAGTGAAAACAAGCCAGTGTGTAGGTTGCAAAAGCCTGCAGGGAGAGAAATAACACAGCTGATAGGTGTGACACACATAGCATGGTCTGAGCTGCTTACCCGGGTGTAAGGTGAGCATGATCCTGTAAGGGAAAAGGGTCAAAGAGAGAGAAGACAACACATATATTGGGTCACAACCATGGCAATCCTAGCAATACTGACCTGTCAAGTTGACCCTGTGGAGAAAAAGGGGGGGGGAAACAGCTGGTGTCTACAGACGGTTAACTGCACCACCTGCACCACCGCACTCGTGGTGTTGTATGCTCACATGACAACAGGCAGCAATCCGACACAATAGTGGTAAAGCAGCATGTATCCTATATATCATAGCAGGCATTGCAGGCAGGCAGGCATCTGACTACTCATTGGTAAAGAAGCATTTCAGAGAAGGCATTGCAGGTAGACATGAGAGGGCACATTGGTAAAGAGACATTTCAGAGAAGGCATTGCAGGCAGCTATGAGATTACTCATTGGTAAAGAGGCATTTCAGAGAAGGCATTGCAGGCAGACATGAGAGGGCACATTGGTAAAGAGGCATATCATGGCAGGCTATGCAGGCAGACATGAGAGGGCACATTGGTAAAGAGGCATATCATGGCAGGCTATGCAGGCAGCTATGAGACAAGACATTGGTATAGAGGCATGTATCCTACCTATATTTCTATATGCAAAGAGGCAGATGTCAGAACACATGTCAGCACAACCCCTGCTCTTACCTGCACTTACCTGCTGGTGTTGTTGCCTGTGGGGGGGAGAGGCTGGGAGAAAGACATGGGTTAGCAAATGGTAGCATGGAGACAGCTGCCCAGGCACAGCTGTAAACAGTTTGGCCAAAGCCAGATCAGCCCTCTCTGCCCTTGAGGGGGGCAGAGAGGAGAAGAGAGAAGTGGGGTGTTTGTGAATTTTGCCCTCCACCGACAAAGTCCCACTTTGTGGCTGTGAGGGACAGAACCCCACGCCATGTGCTCAGAGAGAGAGAGAGAGAGAGAGTGAGACTGGGGGCCTGGGGCTGGGCTTTTGTGGGAAAGAGGCTGGGTGGGGCTGGGTGCTGATAGGCTCTCTATCTTAGGCATAACTCTGTCGGTTTCCAGACCTAGCAGGCCCAGCTCCGTCCAAACTCTGACCTAACTCAGAAGTAGGGTGTTAGAAATTTTCAGGAGAGGGCTGGCTTGGGTAAGGTAAAATGGCTCCTATGGGTCTCCTCGAATTTGGGTCCACCTTTTTGGTCGACCTAAAATTTGTGTCAGCATTTGTGTTGGAGGGGGCGTGTCTGTGCTTGCCAGGGTCTGGAATCCAACGTCAATTGGTTGCCGCCCCCGTTACACCCACGGTCCGCCCACTTTTAGGTCTGCCTGTCAAACTTTAGGTCTGACTTGTGCTGCTTAGCCCTTGGGTTGGAATGGGCTGTTCTTAGTCCGTCGGTCGTTACTTCAACCTAAGTTTGACCTAACTTCGCCCTAAATGGTTGCGTTCCAGACCTAAAGTCGCCCTAAACGACTTAGGCTGACTTTAGGTCTGACTTGGGCTGCTTGGCCCTTGGGTTGGAATGGGCTGTTAGACATTTAATATTTTTGTGAAATATGCATGCATTTTAGAACTGTTTTGAATTTTCATTTTTATCCAAGAAACTGCATTTTTCATCCATGTTATATACATTGTCTTAATTTGTTCACTGGACACGTTTAGCAAGATGTATCAAGACCTGACCCGGTGAAACAAGAAGGCTTTAGCAGCAGCCAGACAAATTCTCCATCAGTTCCTGTCATGGAACTGTTCAACACACAGGAGCCCTACCAGAAAGAAAGGGTGCAATTGTAAATGGGATGCCTGAAGTTTAAAACCTGGACCCAAAGGTCACAAACAGGGGGCTATGTGTTTTTTATGACTCTGTGCGCCTTGTGACTTTTTTGTACCTGTGGAAAACTGGGAGTTCATGGCAGTCAAAGTGCCTGATCTGTTGAGATCTCTGGAAGAAGGAAAATTTGGTTGTTGAAATGGGAATGTTCTGAAACAAGATACATTTCCTAATAACATGGGTGGGGTCAGGGGTTGCTCACGTTGGGCACTGGCACGTTGGGCACACGTCCGCCGCCCATCAGAGGGCCCACCTGCCAGCCCAGCCTCTGCACCACAGTAACACCCGATATGCCACCAAAGGGGGGGGTGAAAGGTGTCATAGGGTTCCCCCCCCCCCATCAACTTGGCACTGGTACTGCCTAATAATAATGCACTCTCTATAATAGATCTTTCAAAACCGTTTCCACTGTTAATTTGATAACCATTACAATACTCTCAAAGTGATAAAAGGAAATCTGCAGGCAAACCAGGCACACAAGAGAATGTGGTAAACAGGGCTGGCATTAGGGCTGATCACCTCTGGCCAACAGCCGGGCCCATCAGAAGGCCCACCTAGCCAGGTCTACCAGTGAAACGTGTTAGTTCCAGTGGCAATGGTGGCAGGAGTCATCCACGAGCCTCATGCCACTGCTGTGCCTGCTCCCCCCCATGTATAAATGGGAGCACCTCCAGAGGCAGCGGTGTCAAACATAGGGAATTGTAGAGGTATGGTTATTGTCTAATCACCTTTATGAATTTTTGTGTACTGTGTCCAGATTGTTTGACTGTTTTGTTTGCTTAATTGTCCATGCTAATGGCTTTTCCAAATGTCTGAAAGCTAGGGAGGATTCTGTCATGTGCAGATATTCATATGCAGCCCAGCTTTTAATTGTAAGTATTTTGGAGTAGAGATTTGCATGAAGTCCATAGAAAATCTAGGACTAAGAAAATATTCATCATCTGGCTTTCCCCCAACATCTGGCTTTTTCCCCAACCAGTTGGTAACCCTTACCCAATACAAGGAGAAACGGAATAGAAACATGATTTGGAATGTTAAACAAAGGCTTGCCAACTGGACAGAAGGAACCTAACCAGGCATACTCCTGCTTCTTAACTAGGGAGTATATTCAGAGAAATTGACAGATGAAGCTTGTTATGGCCTCCAGCTCAACACGGTCACCTGTTAATTGCTGCCACTCAAACTTCTCTTAAAGGCCCAGCTACAGAGTGTATTTCAAATGTTGGCAACATCTATCTATCTATCTATCTATCTATCTATCTATCTATCTATCTATCTATCTATCTATCTATCTATCTATCGATATCAATATAAGGCAACTTTAGATGGCAGATTTGGGGTATTTTTCACAGGCAGCCCTCTCCCCTGGATATCTTGCAGAGGAAGGAAGGCAAACTGGAACTGTGATGCTTTCCCTCTTCCCTGCCTATTAGAAAAGGAGGGGAGAGAGAGAGAGAGAGAGAGAGAGAGAGAGAGAGATATCTGCCATCTGAAAGAAGAAAGGAATTGGGGGTGAGTTATAGAGAAATCGGAGAGAAGGGCGGTGTGGTGCTCTCCTTCAGGCAACATAATGTCATGGGCTGGCACTTTTCTATATGATAGTTGGCACAATAGCGTGTCTGTGTTGGTTGTAGTCCTATGGGATTGTGTGCTCTGTTCCCATATGCACAAGAAATTGAAACATGAATTGCCACCTCTTTTTTTCTTTCTTTACTGATAAGAGGCTATTCTTATGAACTACATGGCGGGTACAGTCTTTCTTCTTATTGCATCTGTGTTGTAAAAAGTAGCACCGTTTGAATTTCTACCTGTCATGCAGAAAAACAGCTGGCAACCGTTTATTAAAGGGAGTTATTTAATCAGCCCCCTGAATGAGATAAGGAAGTCAGCTGAGGAAGGGGTAGAATAACAATAGAACTGTGCCTATGAAATTATTCTGCAAAAATTGCAAAGCTTGCTTGCTAATTGCATCTTTTTTAAAATAATGTTTTAACACTACCAGCATGCCCAGATCATTTATTTTCTGACCAGCAGTGCATTATAGCAGAAGGGGCTAGCATTTCCAGATCAGAAAAGCTTGGAAACCAATATTTGTAATAAGAAAGTGTCTAAGTATTCCTCACAGCTGAGACCTAAGATAATGATAGCAGTGTAAATTATAGGCGGAATTAGTTTTTGGCACTCATTTGATTCCTGAAACAAGAAACAAGCAACTGGAAGAGGGTGTCGCTGCTGCAGTCAAGGTTCTTCCGTCCTGAAATATTACTGCACCGGACCAAGGCTAAAATGTCAAAGAAACCACTTTTTCGGAGATATGACACTGGCATTTTTCTTCCATGAATGTTCATTCCAAAACTGTAAAATAGAGCAACACCATTCCATTTTTTCCTAGTACTCTCTGCAATGAGTTTTTACCCCTTTTATTAAAGGCTAACCCCACTCAATTGCAATTTCTGGAAGGACCGCCTCCTTGTGTGAAACTGCCTGCCCCCTGAGATCAGTGGGGAGAGGATTCTTGCATGTTCCACCACTGCCAGAGGTGTACATGGCATGGCAGACATGGGAGAGGGCCTTCTCTACAGTGGTTCCCCTTTGCCCCTGGATATAAGGCTGATTCTATAACTTCTACTGTTCTAATGGTGGCTGGAAATGTTTGTTTGGTTTAGCCCAGGGGTTCTCAACCTGTGGTACGGGTACCCCTAGGGGTACACGGACCTCTTGCTGGGGGTATGCCAAGCCCTGCCCCTTATCTGCCCTATCAGCAGCTAATTAAGTGTTAATTAACATGGTTTGGGACTTATTTTTGTATTTTGGAAAATGTACTTTGGTGGGGTGGGGGAGAGAGGAGCTGATTTTGGGAAGTATGACTTGGAGAAAAAAAGAGATCCTTGCATGTCTGTCTGTCTCACTCACAGAGTTAAATAATTCATTTTTCACATGTAAAATTATTTTAGTACTTTTTATGTAATGATTAATTACGTAATTAATTAATTAATTGATTAATCCAATTAAATAGCAGTTAATTAGCAGGGGGTACTTCAGAAAATTTAATCATTTAATCAAATGATTAAAAAAGGTTGAGAACCCCTGGTTTAGCCTTTGAGGTCTAAATGTATGCTGACCTGATTGGTTTCCTCCTAGTTAGTCTCCTCCTAGTAGTTTTGATACTCCTCCTAGGTACTCCTAGTTAGTCTCCTTCTAGTTTTGATACTTCTCCTAAGTACTCCTGATACTAGGTCTCCTCCTAGTTTTGATACTGTTTTCTGGCACAGTATACTGTTTCATGTTGGTGGGCTTTTTGCTGCTATTGAGTGTTATTGTTTTCATTTAATGTTGAGATAGCCATCTTGAGTGGCTCCCTTGCAAAAGGCAAGATACAAATATTTTAAATAAATAAACTTCCAGAAAACAACGTATGTTCTTCATTCACGTATCAAATAATTCACTGACAGCGCAATCCTGTCTAAAGAAGCGCCAGCAGAGCGGAGCTGGGTGTTGTAAATGTGCCATAAGCCAAGTAGGCCCCTAGGGAAGCTGGAACATATAAGCTAAAGTCATACATATATAAAACTAGTTGTGCCAAATCTCTCAAATGCAATTTGATTTTGATGAATCTCTTGGCTCAAACCTGAAGCTATGGGGGTTGCCATGCATAGTTTATATATTGCATCTATTTTAAAAACAACACATTGTGGCTGCCAAAGTGGGTGCAAGAAATTGCAGCAAGATTGGAGAAAGAGATTAAAACATGATGGCTTTCTGAGAATAGGATTGCAGCGTCAGTAACCGTGAGATAGCAGTCGGTGCCCTGAGTAATGGTGGCATCAGCAGTAAATCAGGATTGGGACTCTCTCTGCATTCAGGTCTGGGACCCTTTGTTATGGGCAAATGTTCACACAGGTGTGCTTCTTGGTGCCCACACCTGGAAATATGAGACAAGACAACCGTATTGGATTATACTTGGACCATAACTCAATTAATATACCAGAGATCTGCAGCATATCAATCAACTATGTTATAATGTGGGTACAACTCTGGGGGTGATGCCATTCTCCCCGCCGCAAACTCCCCATTCACAATAACTGCACATCTGATTGCACACCATTGATATCAAAGGTGATTCCACAGTATATTTTCTCACCTGCTGTTGTGAACAGGGACTATACTAGTTACAGCAGCACCTACTAATGGTGCTGATCTAAGCACCAATCAGGCGTGAATCAGCCCAATCAGGCGCCTATCAGCCCAATCAGGCATTAGTATAGAGTTGGCAAATGCTGGCCACTAAGAAATAATCGTGGCCACTGGCGTCACTGCAGGGGGGGGCGGAGCTGTAAGTTCCTCTGTGATCGGAGCCTCCCGTTACACGGGTGAACGAAGCGGCCCCGCCCCCTTGCCTTCGGAACCATTCAAGGCAGTGAAAACAATGCGCAGGAGACTTCCTGCGCGTTGTTTTCACCGCTTTGACTGGGTCGGAAGGCGCGGGGCGGGGCGCTTCGTTCCTTTGTGTAACGGGAGGCTCCGATCACGGAGGAACTTACAGCTCTGCCCCCCCTGCAGTGACGCCAGTGATCGTGGCAGGGAAAAAAAATCCTTTTGGGCCTTAAGGTAAACCTCTAATCCCATATTGAAATAGGGCAGGAGGGTGGGTGCCAGGCTAGACTGGAAAGAGGACTGGCAGTGGGAGGAGCCCTCTTAAGTAGGTGTGCTCCACTGCCTCTGATTGGCCCATTGATTCAAGAGCCAGCACAAGACTTCTGCATGCAGACATCACATCCTGCCCGTCTTCCAAGCCTAGACGCAGCTCTTCCCCTTTCTGGCAGCCAAAGGGAGCACAGGTACAGGCACATTCTTCATTCTCTCTCTCTCTCTCTCTCTCTCTCTCTCTCTCTCACACACACACACACACACACACCTCTCTCTCTCTCTCTCTCTCTCTCTCTCTCTCTCTCTCTCTCTCTCTCACACACACACACACACACACACACACACACACACTCCTCTCTCTCTCTCTCTCTCTCTCTCTCTCTCTCTCTCTCTCTCTCTCTCTCTCTCTCTCTCTCTTACTTGTGGCCAGGTTAGTAGAGGAAAGAAACAAGAAATGAAATCAAGGACCAAACTAGATGAGACAGTTTAAAAAAGAAGGCTAAAGCAGCCACGGAAACAAACAGGAGGGGCTAACTTGAATTCAAGTCATGACACTGAGGAGTAAGGTTAGCAATTCCCACTTATGTCATTTTTTCAGGTGTAAATTACATCCCCAGAAAGAACATCTATTAGTGCCTTGGGGAAAAAAAACATAAAGGTATCTTGCCTATATATTTTTCACCACAGGGCAAACAGCAACTAGGGAGGCATTTAGATCAGGAAAATATTGCAGGAAAAGTGTTAAACCCTCCTTCCCGCAGTGCTGCAGTCCGGGTCTCTAATCTTCCCTGCAGCAGTTCTTTTTAACTTCAACAACAACAGTAGCGGGGCACTCAATTACATATCTCACAGTGTCTCATCGTCTTTGGCCCCAAATTACACTATCAATAATAAATGATTAAAAATGGATGGGAGTTACTTGTTCACACATGCAACTATACCAGCAGTGCTGATGAGTCACTATTATTATTTTATTTTGTTTCACCAAGTGTTCCCGAGCATGCTTTTAAGACATGTGTAACATGTACACACAGGGGAAATCTAAGGTATTATGTTTGTGGAAACCAAGTGCAGTAGCCAATGGCACAACTCACTGGAATGGCATACAACAGTGGTTCCCAAACTGGGAGGTGTGGCTCCCAGGGGAGCCGCGGAAACCAGCCAGGGGAGCCACTGAGTGCCACGGAATCCTCTTGGAAAACAGTGCAATGCCAATTGGCAGGCATCAGCATAATGTAATGGGGAGCCGCGGCCAGTGGTCACCAATGGTCAAGGGAGTCGCAGGTCAGAAAAGTTTGGGAAACACTGGCATACAAGAAAGAGGGTTTAAGGTTAAAGGTGTAACAATAGAGAACTTATGGGGATGAAAATGCAACGGGGAGGCAATAAGCTATTTAAAATGTGTATAATTAAAAAAATTATATTTCCAGAGTCAACTATCATCTCTGATATGTGCTTATCTTTCTCTCTCATACACATTGTCTCAATCTTTAGCCACCAGTATCTTGAAATTTCAAAGTCTCTTTGATATAAATCCCTTTTTTTTTTAAAAGAGCAATCTCTGGAAATTTCAGCTATGACCCACTAGGTCAAAATGTTCTAGAGACAACTATACTAAACTCAAGAAAGTTGATGCCGAAATTAACTTCTGAATATAGATGATATAATAAAACAGCAGAACTAAAGCCAGCTATCAGAGTTATAGCTTATGCTCAGTACGTCCTCCTCCTGTTTGCCAGTTTCCTAGCAACAAAGCAGGAGAGAATGTCAAAGGTCTCTTATTAAAGTGAAAAGGAGACAGAATATGTCTTCTAAACCCTTAACAACTAGTTTTTGAGGGTTGCAGGTTGAATATGAGGATTTGATTTAGTTGGGAGCATTAGCGCCCTCTAGCAGCCTGAAGTGGCAGTACTGCCAGACAGTTTTGCTTGCTTATTTCCTTTCATTCTCCCCTACTTCTTCTTCTTGGGTTCAGCCCAGCTTATCAAGTGAGCATCTACATCTACATATAACAGTAAACAGCAGTGTGGGTGTGTTGCTAATTGTGGAATGTCATATTTCACTTAGCAAGGATTGCAGAAAGACAACTAAAATAAAATAAAAAGTTTCATTTTCAATGTGAAAGTTGCTGTTTCAAAGGGGGGGGGAGAGACTGTGTGCCGTCCATACGTTGGTTCACCCGTTTAGCTCCCAGAGACTGTTGCCCTCGTGCATGGCTACCTTGGCACCATTTGCAAAACTTGAGAGGCCCTTGATTGCTTAAAGGCTTCTCAGCCCTGTTGCTGTGAGCTGATGTGCAGGCTGATGGCGCACGTTAAAAGACTCTCTTTAAAGCCCCAGCACTGTGTGATAATCTACATACCGGTAATGCCAGGCTTTAAAACCTATGGCAGAATTAGAAGACTCTTCTTTCTAAGCCTACTGCTCTGTGCTAATTCACATTAAAGTCCTATTTTTAAGCCTCACTCCTTTACAGTCAGTACACCACACACATGCGCACGCACGCACACACACACGCACACACACACACACACACACACACAATCTCCCAGATTAAAAAAAAATACAGCAATCACCTTGTGAGCACTGCCATGCATGATTTGAAATGTCTTCCTTGCTGAAAACTGGGGGAGGGGGTTTCATGGTGACTGAAAATGTTTATAAACCTTGGCCTCCTCATTTGGCTCAACACTAGTTCTGTTCTTAAAGTTATTGAGAGTAATAGCTGGCAGCAACCTTAGGAATGGACCCAGGAGGAGCATTAGTAGAGGTGTCGTGATATTTTGAAAAAGTGCATGCTCATGTGAGCACAAATACAAATTTCCCCGTTCAAGAAAAACATCGCAATCCTTTTTTAGACTATTTTATTTCTTTCCTATTTACTTTAAACATCTCAAAAGGGTTTTTGGACAAAAAACAGCAGTGGCTTGCGATCGTATCAGGGAACAGTTCTGAGGCGCTGGGAGGCCCCCGCACCCTCCAGGTAAGGAGAACCCCCCTTTTTCCTCGGCGGCGTGATCCCAGAAGTGCCGTTGCTGCCGTAGCCACCCCCCCTGCAACTACTTATATAATGGTCCCAACTTTCTTGTAACATTTGGGAAACAGTGCTTTAATTAGGTTTGCAATTGCTTGTAACCTCCCCCCCCCCCTGCACTGTTTTCAAAGCAAATATAGAGAAGTTCACCTTTTTAGTGTTTGGGCAAAAGACCCACAGCAGCATCAGAAATGTTTCACTGGATATATATATATATATATATATATATATATATATATATATATATATATATATATATATATATATATATATATATATATATATATATATATATATATATATATATAAAATTTCCACTATAAAGACATTACAACAAACTCCCCCCAAAAAACCATCTTCCCCACCCACCCAAAGTCCTAACCCAACATTAAATCCCTACTGTAAGAGTGAAGAAGAAAGGAAAAAAGAAATAAAGGGGAGAAAAATATGGTTTTAATAAGGCCTGATGGGGAAAAGGATAAGACACTTATTGCTGAGGGTTCTCTTAATCAAGTGGTCTTATACTCCTAATAAGATGCTCTAAAGTTCCAATGAAATGCTCATGAGTTTGTGACTTCTTGATGGGTCATAATAAAAAGGTTTCATTGTATGTTGCCTTTTAAATGAAAGGCAGTGGACATTATAAACAACATACAGTATATTTGTACCCTAACAAATGTGGGTGAAAAGACGTTTGCACAAGCAGATTTTCCCAGCCCATCCTATACAGCCCCTTCCAAGCCCCCCTCCCCAATACTCCAGAGGGTTGGGGAATCCTTGTGAATGGGGTAGGATGGGGCACAGGAACCTGCAGGGTGAGAAGATAATTACAAAAAACGAGGTGCAAACATCTTCCATGAAAGGAGCTTACCAGTTTTATCCATCCTTTTAATATTCTTCTTAATTTAACTATTCGCCTTACCCAAAAGGCTCAATATAAATCAATGCTGGTAAATTCTCAGGAATACTCTTACGCACAATTAAAAACAAAAATAAGAAAAGAATTGAAGTTAGTGGAATTTCCTTTCAAGGAAAGATTTACTAGTGAAATAGAGCACAATCACAGCTGCAGCTTATTAAGAAAGCTAGTGCCATTAATATCAGCAAGAAATCCTTATTGAATTTCTAACAATCAACAAGGAGAAGTAGCTTTACTGGAACACATTGGTTGTAGTTTTTACAGACCAGCATTCCCATTATCCTCATTAATCTAGATTATAAAATGAAGGCTGAGAAATGTTGTAGAACAAAAGCTTGAATCTGACCAAAATATTAAAGCATGGAAAATGATGTACATATCTACCTGCACAATTTCTCATCCGAATGTTACATTTCATTGTTATCGAATTCTGAGTTCTTTTCTCAAAAGAGTTGAGATGATGGTGAACCATGAGGATAGATTTTATGGAGGATCCTGGAGGTGGTACGCGGAAGGTAAGAGGTTGAGAACCCCTGGTTTTTAGAAAGTTTAGGTGTGTTAAGTCTTTAAGGTTTAAGGTCACAAAATCTGTGCTATTTTACCAACACGTTTTATTTAAATTTATATTTATTTATATTTTACCAACACAGCAACAGAGGTGTCGTTAGGGAGAACGGTGGGGCGATGGGCCCCAAGATGATGGTGCGCCAAGCAGTGAGGGGTGTACTTGCCTCTGGACCCATCGCCCTCTCCACCGCTTTTTGTGTTTGCTTCGTTGTCTTTGGTGTCCAGGCACCATTTGGCTCCAAAATGCAGTCAAAAAGCACCGAGGGGTGTGTGTGTGTTTTCGCTCTGTGTCGCTGCCAAATTGTGGCGGCGCGCAAAAATGACATCACACGTCCAGGGCAGGGCTTGTAGGGGGTATTGCGTCAGTGGGCCCCCCATGGGGGTGTGTGTAGGAACGTTACTGCACAGCACATCAACATACAGCAATATCCCTACACAATTCCAAAATACCAAAAAGGAAAAAAAAAGTCCTCAGGGTACTTTCTATATTGTGAATTAATGTCTCAGGCCAGTTACTTATAACTTACAGAAGGAAACAGGAGCTTTGTCCTTAATTCAATTCAGATTGTGTGTATATTTTAAAAATGAAACTTTTAACGAGCAGCAAACTATAATTTATAATAATGCATTAAACATTATGCTCTAGTTCTGCCAGGCACTGTCAATCTTGTCATTGATGCTTTGTGTGCTTCATAAATAGTAGCACAATTCAGCCAAAAGGTAATAAGTTTCCAGAAAAAAAAACTCTGCAATTATTATACCTTTGGGGGAAGCTTTCATATTGTCATGTTTATTTATATATGCAACTGTACTGTACCACTTACTGGGGCTAATATTTTTTCTTGTAATGCAACTGTCAGCACTTTGCCTATCACCTCGAGTTCAGTAAGTTTTTAAATGAGTTTTAAGGCTTAGAAAATACTTTGGAGGATTAGCATAAATCTAAAAAATCAAAAGTCAGATTTAAAGGAGAGTGTTTGAAATTTTATTGTACATGCGGTAGGCAATTTGCAGTGTACTCTGAGGCGCCGAACTTTACATTATGTCATTCATTCCAACTTGCTGTAGAGAGAACAGAATAGGTACTACAACTATGAGGTCCAGTTTCAAAATGTACTACTACAAGTAATAATTTCAGTTGCAGAGTCAGAGATTCATAGACCACGAAGACCAGTGGATCCCATTTGTGTGGAATTTGGAGAAGGGGTGGCACACACCACTACAAAATCGCTGCCAGGTTGCGGGGGGGGGGGGCAGTGTGGCTACATAGGATATATAAGAGATCTTTACACATTAGGTTCAGTTTTCTTCCTTCTACTTTGAGGGATTGTTCACAAGTTCTTTCAGGCCCTTCTCTTTTCACTGGTTTCATCTTCCTATGCCTTGTGTTTCCCAAACTAGCACGTGCTACTCTCTAACACACCTAAAGGAGCATCATATTAATTTCTGTAATAGAATATGTTTATAAAAGATAGACAACATAGCATAGGTGCTTGTGAATCAGATCTGCTGGTGTGTGTAGAACAAATCAAAAGGAGGATTACAGGTTTACTTGCTCTAAACTAAAGGATGGAGCAGATCAACTTGCACAAACAGCCATATATACTTGTGTGTGTGTGTGTGTCTGTGTGTGTGTGTGTGTGTGTGTGTGGCTGCAATCCTATGCACACTTTCATGGTAGTAAGACCCATTGAACACAATGACACTTACTTCTGAGTAGACATTCACTGATTGTGCTGTCAGTGTGTGTGTGTGTGTGTGTGTGTGTGTGTGTGTGTGTGTGTGTGTGTGTGTGTGTGTGTGTGTGTGTGCATATTTAAAAATTCCCATTAACCGACTGTACAACTGTCAAGCAGTGCAAGAAAAATCAATCTTTCCCTAACAGCAAGGAACAGTTGTCACGAGTGATTGAGTGTGGGACCATACAGTTATGTGTCTGCTTCTGAGCATATTAAAATGGATGAACCATTTGGCTGTGATAATCTCCAAACGCAGTTTGTCTCCATGTTTGCCAAATGCATCATGTATAACAATGCACAGCCCAAGTGGTGTTAAGTTCATCGAGAGTAATTTGACCTGAAGAAGTAACAGAGGGACGTTTTGTTCCTGCTGCGTTGGTCACATATTGAAAATGAAGTGAGGATTAGGGGACTATTTATTTATTTTTATTTATTTACAGTATTTTTATCCCACCTTTCTCCCCGAAGGGACCCAACAAGACTACTTCCAAGGCCCAATGAAGAATCTCAGATACAGTTCTTTTGGTGGGAAAGAGCTGGTGGTGTTTTACAGAGCAATTCTGCCTAACTATGCGGCGGGCTGCCCAAGCTGCCCGTCGGATTCTAGATCCAAGATCGGCTCAGAGGTCTACTCGGGGGAAGGAGGTTTCGTCCCCTACCCCTGGTGTAGAGTTGTTCCCGTCCAGATTTAAAGTTGAAACTTTTCCCCTTTTCTTCTTTTAACAGGCCTCTAGGCCTGACTCCATTTTTTGACTTATGGGTGAACCCTTTCCATTTGGAATTACAAGTTTGCTGAAAGTGCATTCTTCTCCCTCTTTCCTGCCAGCTTAGGAGATGGATGCAGGAAGAGTGTGTACCCAGATAACAGAGCAAGAGGTTTCTCCTCTGCTGAGAAATCCTGTTACAGGAAGATCTCACAAGATAAAGAGGCCCCTATGTGAAAGCATCCATAACTCCTGTCATAAGGGGGGCTTGGGTTTTGTCTCTAATGGCACGTAAGCTGTTTGTCCTATTGTAATTCTGGGATGTACCTCTCTTCATGAATATGGAAATAATGGACTATAAAAATGCTTCCATTTTCTTATTCGTTGCCCAGCCTATCCATTCGCAAGGGCTGGGTCCATGCATGTAAAATTGATATTAAACAAATATCCTTGGATCTCCTCTCTATGTCTTATTCAATCTTTCGGGTATTCCACTCAGCCCCCTAGGAGAAAAAGCTGCCTTAGCGGCGACAGAGTGGCCTGGCCCTAATGGGCCTCCTCGGATTTCCACCAGCTATTTAGCTGATGTAAGTAAGAGGAGGCTGTGTAAGGGCTGCGTCGGCCTGGAACGGGACAAGGATATGGTAGCCTCCATCCCTGCCCCCTCCCAGGCCAGCTTGGCCAATGGACCCCCTCCCTCGCTGCCTGGACTGCCCCTGCCCCCACCAGGGATCTCTTACCTGACTCCGGAGGCCGCAGGGGTGATCTGGCGGCAGAGTAAGGACTGCCTGCATTGTGCCAGCGGCCCTTACTCTTGAGTCGCCGCAAACGTGCTTTATGACATGTTTGCGACAACTTAGAATGGTGGGAGCGTTCGCTCCCCTGTTCTATATTTAGAAAGGATTGCGCCGTTAGTCTCCGAAGGAATAGAAATGGTTTAACAGCATTGGAGAGAGTAGCAACACAAATCCTCCAAAATAAATGCCGTTGTTGCTTTTGAGGCCGGTGACTCAGACTTGACAAGATTTGTATCAAGAAGGTTTAGACATCGTCTGCTGGCCTCTACATGTATTCATGCTACCATCCCATCCTGTTCTCTGCATGTTCTTTCTTTTTCCTTGATGTTTCTCTTTCTGTCTCTGCCCTTGACTGCAACATTCCAGCTACAACTTCCAGAAGGAGAGTCGTTTTAGCCTGTTGCACCTGAACGGAAGGGCAGAGAGTCCCTGCAAACCGCAGTCACCCCATAGTGGCAGGCAACAATTTATCCAGTGTGAACGTTAAGAATATAAAGTTCGAGAGATGATGAATTTCAGAGCCAGGGAGGAGCAACAGCTGCCTTTTCTCCCGCTGCAATAGCAGCATTAAAGGCAACTGCCTTTCTGTGCCTGTCAAATCTGTTATATATGCGTGTAAACTCACACACACACACACACACACACACACAGACACAGAGAGAGAGAGAGAGAGAGAGAGAGAGAGAGAGAGAGAGAGAGAGAGAGAGAGAGAGAGAGAGAGGAAATGCAATGAGTACAGCCTGTGATCATTTTTCTATAAAGCTTTGCGGCACAATCCTGTGTAAAGATACATGCCTGGCCTAAAGACCAGCTGCTGTATCCTATGCCGTTCCCGGAGCCCAGGAGCACCTCCCCTTCCACGGGTGTTGGCAAGCCTGGAGCCTATGGGCCTTCTTGCTCCAACCAGTGCAAGACTTACCTCCACCAGTGGCTGAGGGGTATGGAAGGTGGCAGAGTGAGGGTTGCCGGCCTCCACGCCGGTGGCTCTTACTCCCACATCATCGCAAATGTGCTTTAGAGTGGCGGAATGCGCGCTCCACCACTCCAAAGTTAGAGAGGATTGCACTGTAAATAAATGTAGGAGATAAGTAGATTCCCAACGTAGTCTTCCTGTTTATGCTAAGACAATTCACAAACATGTGGGGAAGTGGTCAGAAAGCATTGTTTCAACATCATATGCATTGCTTTACAAACGTCAAGACTTGTCTCTCTTTGCTCTCTTTTCAGAACACTCTGATTTTTTATTTTTTAGGGAGAAAAAGGTCTCACTAAAGTGCTAACAAATCAGTGAACAGCGGACTGTTGCAAGGTGCTTTGACCCTTAAACTGAGAGGTATGGGAAGAAATACAAACAGGATCTTGCAAAGCCAATGCTAATTCTGATTTTTCTACCATTGCATTTAGACATTTGGCATTTATTTTATTTTTTGGGTGCATTTTAAATAGATGTTAAAATAATATGACATTTCAGCCAGCACTTCAAGTAAAAGGTGCTAGTGAGTTCTGAGTTGTTTTTTAAATACTTGTCAATAATATTTTAAGGTGCTATTTACCATTGAAAGCAATCTTTAAAAAAACAAATTGATGCAGACTCATTAATAGGTTTTGCATGGTTTGATTAAGCTCAATGGCTCTCTCTCTCTCTCTCTCTCTCTCTCTCTCTCTCTCTCTCTCTCTCTCTCTCTCAATATTATTGTCAACCTGGAGATATTTAAACATTCTTCAAAGGAAAAGATTGCACAGATCTGAAAGACAATTCCCAGGAGGCCTGTCTACTCAACTGCCAATTTTTTTTATCATCCATTACTACAAAGTCTTACATTTCCAAAATCATTTTTTATCCCAGCTTTTCTAGTGGATGTGCAGGCAGTTTTCTCTAGGTTTTGAGTTTCCTTCCGCAATAAATGGCAGAAGGCTAAAATTTCCTTCTGCAAGTCCAGTGATTTGTAAGAGGATTCTGGAATTCTGAATGCATACTTTCTCCTACGCTATCCTTGATCTCTCGTATTTGTGAAAACAACCAAAATGGACTGGTGTGAGATTGGCTCATAACTGATGGGAAGATTCATTTTGCTGGCAAAATCAGTAGCCCATTGTACTGTTGTATAAACATCGGAGAGGTTTCCAATGACTGTTTATGAATTAAAACTAGTCCTTTATTGGAATTCATGACTGATTAAAGAGAGAGGAATTCCTAGTGAATGTTTTTTAGCGGAAGGATGGCACACTTCTCTACATCTCAGTGCTTAACTACACATTTTCATGGAAACGTGCAAATAATCTCTGTCTCTTTAAAGATTTTGCAACAGGCATCTTGCACCCACCCATGGGGGGTGAGTGTCTAATCTGGATTAGATCCAAAGCACTGGTGGCGGCAGTGAACCATTTCACCCCCTGGTCATTTTCCTGATGAAAATCTGCCCCACCTGCAGCAGCTCTGTTTGTTCAGTTAAAAGAACATTTTAATAATAGTAGGTTCAGGGGGAGATTTTCGTCGAGAAAATGGTAAGAGGAGAAATCTCCCCATAAAGCTTCCAATCTAGATTATCACTCCCCTACAGCTACTATTTGCAACAAATAAATAAATAAATAAATTGAAAAAATGGAGATGCATTCATGCATTTCCATAATAATGTATACTTTTTGCCCCCATACCCAAAACTGCTAGCATATCTGTAACCCAATACTAAGCATGCTTACTCAGAAGTATGGTAAGTCCTACTATAGTCAATGAGGCTTATTCCCAATGAAAGTACTGTATTCTCCCAAGTACACTTTGCAGCTTTCAATATGCAAAACTGTTTTTCAAGCCAGAAGTCCTGCTTCATCCCAGGCTTTATACAGCTATTAGTCAGCAGAATTGAGCCATAGAGGAGCAATATGACTTCCCTAGTAAAAGTGAAACTTTATCTGATCTATCTAAAAAGACACAAAGGCTGGTTTACTCACCCACTGGCGTCACTACAGGTGGGGGGCAGAGCTGTAAGTTCTGCTGAAATCGGAGCCTCCCTTACATGGAGGAATGAAGCGGCCCCGCCCCCTCACCTTCAGAGCCTTTCAGGGAAGTGAAAGCAACGCGCAGGAGACTCCCTGCGCGTTGCTTTTGCTTCCCTGAAAGGCTCTGAAGGTGAGGGGGCGGGGCCGCTTCATTCCTCCATGTAAGGGAGGCTCCGATTTCAGCAGAACTTACAGCTCTGCCCCCCACCTGTAGTGACACCAGTGTACTCACCATGGCAATTCTTCTGACTCATCAGATTGTCCCCATGCTCCTACCTGGAGCTGAATTTATCCCACAGGTTCTTTTTCATATATATTAAACAAGGGTGGACATGACTACCACTTACCAGATTAGTTAATAAAAGTGCTGAGAAATAAATCCCAAAATATCACCCAATCCATACTATCATCTTGGAATGAACATGTTGTTGCTATATGAAATAAATTAGCCCTTTAGGAGAACATCTTCCTAAAACGTCCTAATTTTCCTTACTCCAGAAGTCCAAACTCCTCTTGCTTCCTTCCACTTTTCCTTAGTTTTTATCTGCTCTGAGTGCAAGAGGGAAGTACGTTTTGGCTTCTTGTTGCTCTCAAGGACAGAGCTAGAAGCTCAATATCCATATACTGGACAAACATTAGCAGTGCCACCAATGCCCATTTTTCGTTGCCTGCCGCACTGGCTAAACAACTTCCTGGACCAAGACCAGGACAAAGAGAAAGCAAAGTATGTTGCCATCACCCTGCCTGCTGGTGGCATTCCTGCACGTGTTCTGCTTTTCTTGCAAATGAATATGAACACATACATTACAAGCATACACGCCTTGGTAAGAGGGAGGCGGGGGTTGCTGGACAGGAGTGGTTGGGGTTTGGAGGGAGCGCTTTTAGATAGCGGATTGACTGGGGAGTGATGTGGTGATTGAGAGTGGTGCGGGAGTGTGTGAGATCCTTAGGTTGTGTGGTCAGGAAGTAGGCTCCGCTGAAGGGTTATGTGTTTGACACCTCGAGGGAGTCTAGGGGAGGGGCGGGCGGCCACCATTAGCAGAGTGACCGGTCACGGAAGATATGGCGGTGGGCCGTTTCAGGAGAACGAGGGTCAGTCACAGGCAGACTGTCCCTCTTTCTGGCCCTTCTCCCATCCCTAGCACTAGACAAAAGGTAGCACTAGACAGAAGACATTTTTGTCTTTTCGGAAGTTCTTCATTCAGAGAGATCCAACCAAGGAGAAGATAACCTTTCTTTTTAAAGCAGGGGTCGGCAACCTTCTTCTGTATATGGGCCAGAGGCCATGTCTGTGAGAGGATGGTGGGCCACCACATTCATTTGTAGGAATCCCAGTCTCACCAGTGACAGTAGAGGCTGAAAGATTGAAATCAGACAAAGCATGAAGCTCTAAGATTTAGCACAGTTACACTATTCCTCTCCTCCCTTTCTAGCCTCAAATTCCTAGACTTGACACAAATATCCATACTGAACAGCACTGGTTCAAACTCGGACCTACGTTCTATGTGGAGATTATCTCCCAGGGCTCTGTCTGCCTGCTCTACACAAGCATGCGAGTGTAGGACCCCACCTGGACAATGTCTGCAGGGCGGGGGGTGCTGGTGTCGCAGAAATGCCTTTCACGCCACAACAACGCGCTATAGATGGAACCGGATATGGAAGTCATAAAAACCTTCTTGTTCAAAGAAGACTCCTGAGTCCTTGCCTTTTTTTAACATTCTGCTGGTACAGGTGGGGCGTTGCTGTTTTTTATGACCCTATTTTTAATTGTAATAATTTTTAAATCAATTTTTGATGTTGTTTTTATTAGTTTTTGTTAACTGTTTTTTGTTGTTTTGAAAGTAACTATTTATGTATGCACTTTTTTGGTATTGTATTTTTTTGGGGGGGGGTTGTAATCCGCCTTGGGTCCCTTCGGGGAGAAAGGCGGGAAAAAAATACTGTAAATAAAATAAATAAATGAAGTCAGGCACATGGGCGGGTCTCTACAGAGCAGGCCGGTCTTGTTGACCTTGCCTCTCCTGCCGGTTCTGACACTACGCCATCTCAGATCCGGTCTACTCACACCAGCCATGCTTCCCCTTCCCAGTCATGCTGGCAGGCAGATTCTGTATTAGGATGGTCCCCTACCTACAGGGATGCTGTGTTGTAGCCTGTCACTCACACAGCGCTCACCTCAACATCAAGGTGGCTTCCAATTGGCTATGGGTCATTGTCTCCCACCATGCACCATGTACCATCCAGTCCACCCTCCTCTGCATCTGCTTGGGGTGTGTGTGGACACTCCTTTTAGCACCACTGTGGGCAGGGTGGATATATTTCTTTTTGTGACTATGGGCTGGATAATTTCAGGTGGCAGGCCAAATTCAGCCTTGTTGACCCCTGCTTTAAAGCTTAGGAAAAGGTTGCCTTGCCTTCCTTTCTCTGTCAAGACAACAGATAAAATAAAAATCACCCTACATGCATTCATTGCCTTTTCTATTCCCCGATGAAGTGTGGATGATGGTGAGAATAAGATGTGACAAGTCATTCAAACTGACTGATTTCTAGCTTGGTTTTCAATTTTTTAAAAAGTTCTGTTTGTCATTATATCTCCTGGCCTTGGTAGCCCTTTGGAAACATTTTCCAGCACAAAATCCATGCATTAAAAGGGGGGACAAGAGTTAATCAGCACCTATGAGTAATTGGCAGAATTGCCGCAGTTACTGGATGAGGAAACTCCAAGTATTGTGTTCAAGCCTAATGGCCAGAAAGGCCTGATGGAGAGAAAGGACCTAGAGGACAAAGGTGGGATAATATAATTCCAAATCATAATGGCATGAGAGACTTCATATTCCACATACATATGAATCATGCTTTATTTCCTGTATGACTTGAGATCCTGTACACACACAAACACAGACACTTTCTCTGTCCTATTAGAATCTGTGATTTTTTTTCCAAAAAAAAAAAACAACAACCCCACAACCCAAGGTTCTATTGAATTTTCTTAGAATTTCTATAATTCCAAATCATAATGGCATGAGAGACTTCATATTCCACATACATATGAATCATGCTTTATTTCCTGTATGACTTGAGATCCTGTACACACACAAACACAGACACTTTCTCTGTCCCTTTAGAATCTGTGATTTTTTTTTCAAAAAAAAAAAAACAACCACACAACCCAAGGTTCTATTGAATTTTCTTGTTCTGACTTTTCAAACAGGCATGCCTGTTCCTTATTAAGTTATAAAGACCTGCGTGGGTGACAAACAGGAAGATGAGACTTTAAGAGAACTGTAGGGAGTCGTTTAGAGTATAAGCTTCAGGACAAAGGGAATGCAGAGTGACAGCTTCAATAGCCATTAAGAACAGTAATGCTGATGTTTATAATTTTTTAAAAAATTCAGCTGATTTTTCGGGATGTAAAGCTAAAGTGTGTGGATGTAGCAAGTGCTTTGTGGCTGATAAAAGAGTGGGAGAGTGATTTACTGGTTTTGAGGTACTGATTCCCACGTTAATGTTTCTGACACATTCTTAAGATGTGTGTCAAGATGAAGTGGTCTGAAGATCAGTGTCTGATTTGCAAAATGACTGGTGCAAGTTCCCAAGCCTACTTGGAAGTCTTTTACCCTTTAATTTAAACCTTTTGTTCAGTTTAGATTATAAGGTTAATTTTTTTCTCCCTCATCTCACCCAGAAAACAAATGCAGCTGTCCCACAGTGTAAGCTGAATTTTAACGTTATCGGTAATTTATTAAATTTCTATTATATATAACAGTAGTAATAAATAATACAGATGGAGAAGAGTATATTGAGTTAAGTATCTTGAGTTAAGGCTGCAATCGTATGCACACTTTCCTGGGAGTAAGCCTCATTGAACACAATGGGACTTACTTCTGAGTAGACATGTATAGAATTGTGCTGTAAGCCAGTTATAGGAAAATTACTGCCCACACATTATAGCATGCACCCATGCCAACGAAGGCTGCACTGCGTATGGGGGGGGGGGAGATAGCCTGCAGGAGGTCACTAATATATATTTTTATAGACAATATAAAAAATAAAAATAGTTTTTACTACCCCCCCATGGTAGGCTGCCTGATTTCCTATGGGTCTCCTTGGACCCACACCAGCCATTTTGCTGGTGTATGTTCAAGGAGGGAAAAGGGGCAGGGAAGGTTGAAAAAAAGAATAGGATGCTGGTGCAAGTTGCTGCCACAGAGATCCATCCCCTCCCCAGCTCAAAAACCCTCTGCCCCCCTTCCACCCATGACACGCCCATCCATGACACGCTAAGTAACCAGTGCCAATGGAAGCCTCTGGAGCAGCTGCTATGCATGTTGCACTACTGCCGATTTGTGGCGGTGGCCCAGCAGTATGTGACACCTGGCTTTTGCAACACCAGAAAGAGCCCTGCGCTGCCAGGACACAAAGGCGTTCACGGTAATATTCGGTAGGAATGTTCATTTGGCATAGATGTTCTGGAATAGAAACCATCGATTGTTCTGGCATCTTTTCTGTTGCGAGAGAGGGTTTTTTTCCAACTTTGATGGATAAATCCAGTAAATCCATTGTTCCGTGGTTGTGGGGTTCTGTTTTTCTTTCTTCCTTCAGCATTAACTGTTTAGTTATAAGCACTGCCTAGAAGAGCCATTGTTTCTGTCTTCTGGACAATTTCCAGATTGCAGGCAAGTCTTTAGTAATTAGAATTTTAAAGGAAAAGACTATAGCTCTTTGCAGACTTTATCTTTGCTGCTCCTATGCACATTCAGCAAATGTGTGTGGTGGGGTGGGGGGGTGGGGGTGACTTCACGCTTGAAGTACCACACATGCTGAATGCTCACCACACTCCTCTCCTCCACACCTTTTCTTCCACTCTGTTCCCCTCTTCTTTTTTAAATCCAGGAAGCTGGAAAAGGAGGAGAAGTGGAGGTGGGTGGATAGAAGCAGGCACCACATGCCAAATCTGCCTCACTCAGCATCATGCATGGGCCATCCCTGATCCCAGTTAATGAACCTCCTGGGAAGTCCCTAACTGCAGATTACTGTTGGCCAGGCTGGTTTCCCCAGTACAGTGAATGCTCTATTTAGCATAGTAATGGGGGGGGGGAATGTTCGTTAATGCCAGAAGTCCATTACCATTCAAATACCCCCTCCCCTTAATCCCTACCTTGGAAGTTCCTTCAGTGCTGCCGCTCTGCTTTGCTCCCCACCTAGAGGGTGCTCTAGGAATGGAGGAAAGTTTTCTTAGTGGAGAAAGAAACAGCAGCATTGATGGATCTTTCTAACAGCCCAATCCTGTGTAAGGATATGCGGCCAGCCTCTAGGGCCGGCTGCAGCATCCTGTGCCCTTCCCGGGCTGCATCGGCATGACCCGGGAATACCTCGGGAAAAGGGGATGTTTGTCCCCTTCCCCGGGTGTAGGCATGCCCAGCACCAATGGGCCTCCTCAAATGTACATCGGCTCTGGAGCCGACATACATCCCAGGAGGAAGGGTATGGGCGACCCAGGCCGAGAATGGCCTCCCTTATTTCCCCCCCCCCAGGGATGCTCGGCAGAGCTCGCCACCGATATCCCTGCCCCCTCCCAGCCCAGGCCGACCAACGATGACTCTCTCTTGCCACCCGACCCGTCCTCCCCCTGCCCCTGCACCAACTGGTGCAGGACGTACCTGCACCGGTGGCTGCAGGGTCTTGGGGGGGGAATAAGGGATGCTTTACGCTCCGGGTGTCAAAAACACGTGGGAGAACAAGCCAGGTAGGGTAGGGAATGACCTGACAGTGGAGCATAACTAGGGCAAGCTGCGGATGGTGGTAAATACATGCATAGGGGGCCAGAACCAGACCTTGCCCCAAGTCGCAGGCACTAGCCCAGTGAAAGATGGCCTTCCTAAGAATAGCACAAAACTCCAGGAAACAAGGATGAGTGAAATGGATAGAGGGAACATACAAGACGTTTTGTAACTTTGACAAGAACAAAATATTATCTGATTAAACATTTAACAGCGCCCAAAGGAACTAGTTTTATAGAAAACAATATTTTCTCACTCTAAGGTTCTCAATTGCTAAGAAGCGAGAATTGTACTTTGGAGAAACTTTTTTTAGAAGTATGCATCTTTAGTTTTACAGTTTTTCACTTAAAAGGTAAGTGATATAGCATCAGAAGAAAGTGAACTGTAGAAAACATTCATTTTCCTACGATAAATGAAGATCTGGAAAAAATCTTGTTTACAACATAGGCAAATAGAATCTGTTGATGAGCTATGTGGCAGATGATGAATATTTTCAACAGGAGGGATTATAAATTGCTGAACCAGTGACAATGGGAAATAACAAGCAAAAGAAAGGTATTGTCTGTCAGCAAAAGGAAACAATTTTAGTCAGATATCTTCCCACCTACAAAATAGTCTTCTCTGTCCCACAGAGATAACCATTGATGAATAGTACATTCTATAGTATGGACAATAATGAGGTAATTAGTTTGACTTAGAGAATAGAGACGTGTTGTTTGGAATATAGTTTTCCTTAATCTATATTAGTATTTTGCATTCTGCCTAAATTTGAAGAATAAAAAATTGTTTTTGCGTCCGACCCTCTGTTACACCGGAGGCTCCGACCCTCCGTTACACCGGAGCACGAAGCGGCCCCGCCCCCTCGCCTTCGGAACCATTCAAGGCTGTGAAAGCGCCGGTGTAACGGAGGGTCGGAGCCTCGGCAGAACATAGAGCTCCGCCCCCCTGCAGCGACACCAGTGCGGCTTCCTGAATCACGCAAGTAAGACGCAAGTAATCACGCAAGAATCACGCAAGTAATAGAACACTTCCTAAACAGCGCAACCCTATCCTTCTCCTCCACTGGTGCAGCCCATGGGGGAGGGTAGAACGGGAGGCTTTGGAGGGGAAAGAAGATGTGATATATTTTAAAGGGGTTTTAAATCCCCTTTCCCTACCAAAGCCTCCCGTTCTGCCCTCCCCCACGGGCTGCACCTGTGAAGGATAGGATTGCGCTGTTAGTTAGATTGCTAGAGGAATTAATAATTGTACATAATTTTCCTGTGATTATGTTCAGTATTTTGGGCTAGTTTGCACCCTGTAGTAGCAACAGGGCTACATGCTTTGTATACCTGGTGGTGTTTTTAGACAGAAAAATTCCTTTTCATATTTTCTATATTTTTTCTGTTAGATTTCTGTAAACAAACAGAAATAGAAAGTAGAAAATCATTTCCTCGTTTATTCCCATCCTTTTTCTTCCCTAGTGACAAACTTTCTAAAATGTTGTCCAAATCCTCCTCCTGGTGGATGACATCTGAATAGCTCCACCTGCACAGGTGAAGGGTCCATCTTCATGCCAAACAGCCACTCAACTGGGGGGAAAGCATGCCTGATCCCCCCCCCCCCCCCGCGTTCCCAATGTTATATATCCTGCAGTCACCGAATAACCTGCAGAACAAGGGTGAGGAATAACACACAGCGCAATCCTGTGTAACCTTGTACCAGTGTAACAGTAGATGCACCGGTGTAACAGCAGATGCACTGGTGTAACACCGGTGCATCTACTGTTACACCGGTGCAAGGTTACACAGGATTGCGCTGACAGTGACTTTGTTGCCAGGTAATGGAAAGTTCCAGAGGAAAACTGGATGTCTCTTGGGAGAGAAAGTGCCATAGCAAGCATGTATAATTTGCATACTGTATTTGAGGGGCTGAGGTTGAGGGGCCAGGGAAGATGATCCTGACTACAGGCATTGAGGTCCAATGCCAACAGGAGGGTGAAGAAGATTATGGATGCATTTATGAGTGCCACCAAAACCTGGTAAAGGCCTATGTCCATAACACTCACTTTTGCAAACACTTTCAACTAGACATTTATGATGATGATGATGATGATGATGATGATGTGTGTTTTTACTGCTCACAAAGCAGCTTACATAGTAAAAGAAATGCAACAGTGGTTCCCTGTTCCAAAGGGACTTGCAGTCTAAAAGAAGAGAACAAGGGAGACACCAGGATGTGTACTGTGCTAGGATGAAAAGAGACAGTTGCTCTTCCTCTGCTAGAGAGAGCCACCACTGTGAAAGGTGGTTCCTTGCCCAGTTAGCAGGGTAATCTTCTAGCTCTGATTTATGTGTGTTTTATTTTAAAATGTCACCTCATCGCCTTGTACCTGTAATATTTGAACATATTTCTGTCCCCCTATCTAATTAAGCTATGGCCGCAGTGGCTTAGTGGTTAAGATGCTGAACTGCAGACCAGAAGGTTAATAGGACAGCAATTCGAGACCCAAGTGCCGAGTGACGGAGAGAGCTCTTGTCCCAGTTCTTGCCAACCTAGCAGTTCGAAAGCAAGAAATTGCAAGCAAATAGGTTCCGCTGTGGCGGGAAGGTAACAGCATTCCGTTAGTCATGCCGGCCACGTGACCACGGAAGCATCTTTGGACAGTGCTGGCTCTACGGCCTTAAAAACGGAAATGAGCACCACACCCTAGAGTCGGACACGGCTGGCTTTCGAGCAGGGGAAACCTTTACCTTTATCTAATTCATGGATCTGTTATTGCTGAGCAAATGTTATTTTCACACATCACATCCTCATACTTCACTGAGGTGTGCCTCTTACAGCTGACACAAAATCCAGACAAGCCAGATGTCAGTGATAACACATGCCTTGCTGTTTTATCATTTTAATCTTTTTTTAAATGAGATTTGCAAGCATATATGTCTTCGGTAATGTGTGTATTTTGAATTGCAATTTGGGTTAAGCTCCATTTATAAGTTTACCCTCACCTTGATTTTTCTTTCTTTTGTTTTCTTAAGTAAGATTGGAGGTGTTTAAACCTCCGAATCTACTTTCTGGAATTGGGGCATGTCATGAAAGTAAAAATCTTAGTTCGGTTCTGACTCCATTTTGAAAAGGAACTGCTGCATTCTGCCTCTTGGAGCCTCAGTGATTGGAGATGTGCCAACGGCCTTGGAGACTGACCATTCTCAGCCTGGCTGTGCTGGTTGTTGCTCGTTAGTACTATCTGTAAAGCAGTATATTTTTGTTAAGCTTTTGCGCCTGTGAACTCATCACCAGACTCTCTAGTTGGGAGGGGTCAGGAGCATGTGAAGTTACATTCTAGAAGTTATGTTGTGCTTCTTCATTTTATTGGTCAGTTCTCTGATGACCAGAGACATCAGGTGCCCTGCCGGCGCCCGGACACGTGGGAGCGGGGCCTACGCGCGTCACGTCAACGCCCCGCCCGTTCTGCTCTCATTTCGGAGCCAAACGGGCTCCAGGGAGGGCGGGAGGGCCGATCCGCCGCCTGGCTTCGCTTCGGTGAGTTCGCCCGCCCGAGCGCCTGGAGCTCCTGCTCCACGCGCTCCACTGAAGTTCTGCCGCTGCTGATGACAAGCACCTGTGCTGAAAAGGCCTATTTAAACTGGCCCTCAGAGAACCATTTTGTCTTTGTCGCTCTTGCCTTTTTCCTCTCTGGACATGTGAGACCTGTGTTCCTGTTCCCTCTCTCAGGACTGATGGATGCCCCTCAGCCTGACCATCGGCTGAGGGCAGCCCCAGAGCTCTCTGCAGAGTGATGGGCTTTAATCTCTCTTGGTGAGTGCTAGAAACAATGTCTAGACGTTAGGAGTTAGAGTTTATTGTTTTCATACCCTGTTGCCTTCTCTTTTGTATGTAGACCAAGTTGTCTTGAAGTATTGCACTGCTCTTATATATGGTCTATGCTTGCCTTATGCATAGTCTAAATAAAATCTCTTTATTTTTCACCTTGTGTGTTTTCTTGGAACCAACCAGGCTAAATTCTGAAGCCTTACGCTGAGCCATACGCTACCCTTTGTCTTTTTGCCTTGTGCTACTGCCTCCCTTGGTTAGGGAAGAGCAGCTTGCACAAAGTAATTCCTGTGGCCTTCCAGCAGCTGGGACCTGGAAGAGTCAAGGAGTTTCCCAGCTGGTGGCAGTACTACCTTGTCTCCTTGTTTAGGAGTGTCTCTGTGGTTCAGGAGTGTATCTCATAAAACAAAGAGGGCTCATCTAGGGTGCTGGCCTTGGCTTGTGCTGGGCCCCGGGTGAACCTCTTTCACTGGCGTCACTACAGGGGGGGCGGAGCTGTAAGTTTTGCTGAAATCGGAGCCTCCCTTACACGGAGGAACGAAGCGGCCCCACCCCTCTCCTTCGGAGCCTTTCAGGGAAGCGAAAGCAACGCGCAGGGAGTCTCCTGCGCGTTGCTTTCGCTTCCCTGAAAGGCTCCGAAGGAGAGGGGGTGGTGCCGCTTCGTTCCTCCATGTAAGGGAGGCTCCGATTTCAGCAAAACTTACAGCTCCGCCCCCCCCCCCCCCGTAGTGATGCCAGTGACCTCTTTGTTACATGAACCTGTTCGATAACACAAGAAAGCTCTACAGGGAGTTTTATTATCTGGGCTATTTAATGATCTACACAACTGTCTTTTTCCCACTGGGAGAATATGTGGAGCAGCAAAGTAGTATGAGGAAAAACAAGCACAGCAGCTGATGGGCTGAATTCTAGAAGCTGTTTGGGCTGTTCGGTAGGCCATCGTTTGCCAACTGCGGGGTCCTCTTCTATGGGAGTGTTCTCACTGAGGAAGAAATGACAGATCTAGCTTTCTCCTGGAAGGAAAACAACAGCTGCTAAATGCTAATTGCCAAGCCGCTGTGAGAATAAACAACCTCACAAGCATGAGTTGCTGTTGACCCCCTGTAAAGAAACAAAATTTCCTACAGCTCCTGAACCGTGGCTATTTACTATTTTAAAAAAAAAAAAAGAAGAAGAAAAAGAAATCACTCTAATTATTGAAAGGATTTCTCATGCCTTTCCGTTTAATGAAGAACTCTAGTGGTTTACAATGGTTTTTTAGAGAAAACTAGGGATGTAAAGCAAAGAGCCATCTCAAGGGCAGCTTCAAGAGGCAAGATAAAGCCTTTGCAGGGCTGGCTAGTGAAGTGTGGATTGTGGAAAAAGACACAACGTTATGGCGCAATCCTCATCTCGCCTTACGCCGGCGCAGCGGCCCCTGTGCCAGCCTAGAGTGTCACAAATGTGCCGTAAAGCATGATTGGCACTACTCTTGAGCAGGGAAGGCCAGCAAAAAGGCCTGCACTGGCCCGCCAGCACTGTCTCTGGCCTCCATGGAGGTGAGTCCAGTGCCAAGTGGTGCAGGAACGGGGGGAGGGTGGTGGTGGGGTTTCCTGAGGTTTTCTGTAAACGTTGGCTGCTTTTGAGAGCTGGCTGGGCTCAGTACTTTTGGATGGACATAAATTGGCATACCGAATATGGAACTATGCAAGGTTGTTGCACTGACAACTAGCTTTATTCCTAGTATCCCACTGACTTGGATGATTTATTTTTAAGCACATGCACACTAAAATAATTAGCACAATCTATTCTCCTTTAGGTCAACATACCTTGGTTTCTAAGTGAGTGTGACAAAACATGTCTCCCTAATGAGTAATCCAAAAGGAAGTACAGAAGCAAATGAATATTCAGTTATGAATGAATATTCAGTTATTTGTCTTTATGCCCATGTGCCAACTTTAAACTGTCAACGTACATTGTTTCTCTTGAAATATTATATGAAAGCAGAACCCTGGATAAGCATGGAAAGTACTGTATAACATGTATTGAGGCTCATTACTAACTGTGGCCTTACTAGACAGTCATCTTAAAAAGCAGGACAGAACTCTAGAAAGCTGTATATGACTCCCCTCATCTTCATTGCTCAACTTTCACCCTTTATAAACTCTACCATGTGATTGTATGCCAGACTGGGAGCATGGCTAGTTTAGGGCTGTGTTCAGTCACATAGGTTGGGAGAGGGGGTTCAGAGAGCATATTAAAGGGACTATGCTTAAACTTTAGTTCAGTCCGATCCCGAAAATTCCCCAGATCTGGTCAAACAAGCAGGATGCCTTCTATGTGTGTGTGTGTGTGTGGGGGGGGAACGTAAAGTTTTAACCATCTAATAATAATAAAATTATATATTATACAATGGAGTTTCCTGGCAGAATGTTTGTTTTGAACTCTAAAATCTGAACACGTCGTGAGAATCTAAGAACGTACCAAGCATGTTGAAGTCCACTGAACTAAATGGGGCTTGCTTCTTAGTAACAGTGTTTAGGATTTAAATTTAATTCATTTCTATACCATATTTTATTGGTTAGTCCCAAGGTGGCCAACAAGAGTATAAAAGCATAAATATGGTTTACAATAAAAACAAGCTCAACCAATTAAACAGTAATTAGACTGAACAAGATACAACATTCCAGCCGCACCAGACAAAGGAGCAACTCAGTTTCCCCGGCCCACAAGCTTGGGGTCTTCTTGTGGCAGGATGCTTTGCCCCCCCCCGGGGGTCTATTACAGACAAGGCTCTTTGCTGCATGTTCACCAATTGACAGCCCAATCCTACACCCCTCACCTGCCGGCATAACTAGCATTGCACCAGCAGAGGCTGCTTTATGGCTGTCACAAAGCAGCCTCTGCCGACACGCACTGCAGGTCCACCGGAGGGAAGGCCACAGTGGCCTCCCAGGCTCCAGCAGGCTCATGGACACCTGCCAGAACAAGTAAACCCGTGCAGGGGGTTGGAGGGAGGCGGAGGGGGGCTTGAACAAGGTGAGAGGATAGCAAAATGGGGTAGGGGTAGGTGGAAGGGGCAGTGATGGGGTCCAGGAGGACGGTGGATCTGACTCAGGAGGGGAGTGGAATCGGTGGTGCATGCCGAATCCCGAGCCCCTTCCTGGGCCTGATCCACCTTCACAGAGCAACGCAGACTTGTGGCAGCGATTGAGCTGGTGCAGGTCTGAATTGCTCCATAGTGACTGCAACTATGTCCCCTTATCCCGAGGAGACCTCCAGTAGTTGAAAATCCCCCGTGCTGCTGATCCCACCCATTCCTCCTCTGTTCCACCTCCCTTCCCACCCCCTCCCTGCCCAGAAATCTCCCTTTCCTTGCACTGTCTGCCCCCACCGCCACTTACCTTGTGCCAGAGAACAGAGTCTTCTCTGCCAGTCTGTGTGCCCAGCCGCCAGCAACTGCGCTGACGGCCTCACCAAAGTGATGTTCTGTCAGCATCTTCCTTCCACTGGTGTAATGTGCAGCAGGGGGAGTAGGATTGGGCTACTGCGGTTGCGACTCACTAGGAGAACCGGCTGCTGGCCCTTGCCCCCTTAAGGGACGAGGACAGTGTGACAGCAGTGCTCCCAGGGATTGCACCGCCACTGGGGAAAAAGTGATCTTGTTAAAAGGCTTAGTGCTCAAGCCTTGAGAGCCAAGTTCTGAAAGAAACCAGTTATTTTTCCTGCCCCCTGACACACCATTTCATCTCGAGACATGGTCCTTAATTTCTCCAACAAGGTCTCCTACACCTGTGGATTACAGGATGATTACAGGATGCTAATGAACTACAGATCTTGGGCTCTGACATTTTGCCATGGCCAAGGAATCAGGAAGAAGCCCCTGCATCCACTGAAGAGTACCAAAACTCTTATGATGAATTCACAATCACACTAGTATAGAAGGTTGTTTGAGGAAAGTGACATAGGTGACCTGTATGAATCTGTGATGTACTGTACGTGCTGGGTCCCAAATGAGATAACTGGAAAAAACAGCAACTTATAAGACCTTGGAGTAAAGGTACACCTGGGCCTCTTTATGGAAATGATGTTTTAATATCTCACCCTGATAAATTATTATTCAGGGATTTTGGAACTAGATTTACTGTCAAGAATGATTACAGCAACAGTGATAGATGAAATTGTCAACCATTTCTGCAAACCAGCCTCACACATTCCCTGGTACCTTTTGCCCTGGGTTATAGTACTGAAACCTTAAGCTTCAGGAAAAAGAAATCATAATCATAAAACAAATTCAGTAAAAGTGAAGTTTACTATGGCAGGCCTGCTAAACAAGGTACTGAAGAAGTAGTACGTATCCAATTGTTTTGAGCAGTGGTGACACTAGGGCGAGCGCGGCCCCAGGGCGGGGCGCGCGCATCACCCTAATGACCCCCACACCCAGCCCTAAATGTTAATTTGGCACGGCCACCAGGGCACGCCGAGATTTGGGGGGGCGACCCAATGGGACGCTGCCCTGGGTGCCCCCGACTCTGCCCCCGCCACTCGTTGCAGCCGGCTCCGGGGACGTCTTCCCCGGCCGGCTGTCCTGGGCCTTCTGACGAGGCCCACTGCATCAAAACGTAATTTATAACGTTTTTCGCGCATGCGCAGACCGTTCCTGAGGGAAAAGGGCAGCCCTTTTGATGCAGTTGGCCTTCGTCAGAAGGCCCACGAGCGCCGGCCTGGGAGGACGCTCCGAGGCCTTCTCCCAGGCCTCGGAGCCTCTGGAGGGCGACGTGCACGGCGGAGGGTGACACACGTGGGTGCGCACGTCACCCTTCTGCGCGCATCACCCTCCGGCGGTCCACCCCCCCCGCCACGCTCCAGCGACGTGGCTGGTTTTGAGATAGGACATGCCCTTGGATAAGAGGAATTTGTTTAGAGCAAATAAACTTTCACCTCCCCACCTCCCCACACATGCACATATTGGAAGAATTGAAAATGCATTTCTGGAGTGAAATTTCAGGCAAGGCAATTACAGGCATTCTAGACATGTCAGGTGTAGGATCATTCTCCTACTGACCACTGACAGAAACACACTATCTGTTTCCACAGCCAGAATGAGAAAACTCAAAAGGACCCACAACTCCACAAGCAGCAAGTAACAGAAAAAAATAATAATGTTGTGATAAGCAACCTACCTGTACATTTACAACACTTTATACATCACAATCAGAAGTAGGTTTAATCAGAAGTAGGTCATATTATGTCATTATCATTATGTTCAGCGATCCTCCTACCTTCTGCATGATACAAAGACTTGGTTCTGAATGAGTGAAAGGATGCTGCCCATTGTATTTACCATAGCCACTACTTAACTTATTAAAATATTTACTGTACAAACTGCATGTTGTTTTCAGAAGTTACATCACAATTCTTGATTTTGCTGTCTGATTTCATTTTCTTCAGTGGACATGACATTAGACATTTAATTATACATAACCGTTCCATCCCACAACTAGAGATTCAGGAAATACATCATCTGACATCCACAAGAGGGAACTGAATACTGTATACTGTTATATTCAAATAGGCGATTTGCATCCGATTGGCTCGGAAAAGAAGCCAAGTGTTTTTTTGGGTTTTTTTTTATGGAACTAGGTTAGCTTGGCTTTTTTTCTGAGCCAATCTAACTTCAAAAGTTGCCATCTAAGCAACCATTCCTCATGTAAACCCCAGTCCTCCAAATGCACTTTCCTTTTCCCAGTAAAGCCAATTTAGTCTGCAATCCTAAACACACTTCCCTGAGAGTAAGCTCTATAGAATACAGTAGGCCCTACTTCTGTGTAAACATGTATAAGATGGTGCTGTTTGCTGGAAGAACCTATTGGAAAAACTACATTTCCCAAGGGTCAACGGGGCTTTCATACCAGCATATTGCTACACAGCTCACCAGAGCACCGAAGCCTGAGTGATTCCTCTACTTCTTCTCTCCAAGGCAGGACTGGATCCCACCCACCACCATTCCTGCTGCAGCAAACTGGCCAAGTAAGTTCAGTGTAAAGAGAAGGGAGGGTGGGAATTCTTTGCCATGTCAGATTTTTGTAGGAGTTAGAGAAGTATCCAGAGGCCTTGTAAGGCTTGCTTCTTCTTTGGGGTAAGCATTGTGACCCCCCAAAGTTAGGCTTACCAGATCGACGCCCAGGACGGAGCGATCTACCCTTAAGGGGCGGGGCGCAGGGGGTCAGAACGCGTTGCGTTCTGGCCCCCCCCCCGCACCCCGCCCCTTAAGGGTAGATCGCTCCGTCCCGGGCGTCGATCTGGTAAGCCTACCCAAAGTGCATATCTGGGCCCAGGTTTGGTGAACTTGCCAGAATCTCTAGTTATCTAGGGTGCTAAGAGCAATCCTGAGCATATGCCATAATAAGACCACTGTATTTGTTTTCATGATCAGTGCACAATGAAAACACCTGTCTCCCTAACGAACCAGCCAGAGCATCTTTTAAGTGACACACAGAATTGTATATGTTTCCTCCAAGATCAATATTATAGATCTTGTTTCCTTTCCCATGTAAACATTGTTGGACTCAATGAGTGTCTGTAGCTAATAAGTAACTTTATTAACAGTTTGATTAGTGGCTTCCTTTGCAAATATTAAATGGTTTACTCTGCTTATTTTACTAGGGTAGAACAGCAATAGATTGATTGTACTATACCAGAGAAGATATCCAAAAAGTCAGTCTCTCCTTTCAATACAGGAATGGTTTTGACTCATTGTCCCAAGTATCTTCCATGAGAGGAAAAACAGCTAGAGCAATTTTTTTTACCAGAAAAACCACTGGATGAGGAAGGATTAAGAAGCTCACCACCAGACCTGTTTTCTACTTCAGCCTCTATACAATAATGAAAGGCTGTTGAGGACAAACTACTGAAAGCCATGTGTAGTTTGGCTCTTAGTGTAATCATATAGAGAAATAATAAGTCCAAAGCTTTGTGGATGAAAAAAATATCTGCACAAATACCAGATGAATTTGGTAAATTCCGACTTCCAGAAGAAAGAGAGAAGGTTGCCTAAGACCCTGGAGAGCTGTTAGTACACAGAGTTGATAATACTGGCTTAGATAGGCCAGTGGTCTGACTGAATATAAGCAGCTGCATATGTTCAAGAACACAATTGCTGACCTCATCTAAAGTCCAATCCAAACTAAGTTCTCTGCCAGAGGAATGTGCGTTCCGTCGGTGAAGCCAGTAGGGCCCAGGTAGAAGTGCCTGGGAGTTAGAGAAGTATCCAGCTGGAAGTTGCAGTATGTTGTCACGGGCTCTGGTGCCTTCAGCCACTGCAGTGAGACTGTCCGTGCAATTTCTGGCAGCCAGGCAACGGGCCGGCATCTAGACCACCATCTGCCAGCGCAAGGTAAGGTGTCAGTGGGGGCAGGTGGTGGGAGGAATGGGGGTGGAATGGAGGGGTTTCTGGGTGGGGAGAGGGCAGGAAGGGAGGCAGAACGAGAGAGAGAGAGAGAGAGAGAGAGAGAGAGAGAGGGTTTGGCTGAATCCTCTCACTTTCCATCGCTGTTACATACCTCGGTCCTGTGCAAAATAGCTCAAGACTGAGGAGTCTCATACAGACAGTGGAAGCTTTCCCCAGGACAACTGAACAAGAGTTAACTTACCTTGAGGAGACCTCTCCAACTGCCCCCCCCACCACTGTAGGATGCAGCGTGCATCTGCTTGTTGCTGCTGCGTCGGCAAGGGTGATTTAGTTTGGATTGGGCTGCTAGTGTTCAGAGGGCTGTGGGTTTTTTCCTAGATATACAGTATAATATAAATCATAAGAAAGGCAGAAAAAAATGTTGCTGCTTCCCCATGCTGCTTTAACCATGAAAGGATTAACAGAGACTATGAATCTCTGGCATCGAGGCTGAAGGAATTGAGAGTTGGTGTAATATTCTTATCCATCTTCCCAGTGGAAGAAGGAAAAGAACTAAAAAACATCAGAGACATTCTAGAGTGAGTTGATACTTTTATAATGGCTGCAGACTTAAGCGAGTCCTCAATGTAACAGTGGAGTTGTAATAAAGAATGAATGGTAAACACAGTGTACATTATGAGTGTAACACAAAGCACAACAAGATTTCTACCTGTCAATTGAGGTAGAAACACACACACAAACTCACAGCGCAATCCTATACTAAAATCGGCCAGCGGAACGAGTGTTCCGCCGGCCGAAGACGTTGCGAAAGTGCCGTAAAGCACTTTCGCAATGACTCGCGAGCAGGGAAGGCCAGCACAAGGCCAGCCTGCCCTGCTCCGCCGCCCGGACTGTCTCTTGCCCGCCGCCAGACCCAGGTAAGGATCCAGCAGAGGGGGGTGGTTCGGGAGCAAACGGCGGGGGCCAATAGGGGAGGGGGCGGGGATCAGCCTTGGCCAAATCCTGACCCCTGCTGATTGGCTGAGCCGTTACACAGCCTCCTCCGACTTCCGCCAGCAAAATGGCTGGCGGAAATCCGAGGAGGCCGATTGACCCCAGCCGCAGTTACACTCGGGGAAGGGGATGAGCGTCCCCTTCCCCGAATAGACTTTCCGCCGTGGGGAGCCTGCTGCAGGCTGCCCGCGGCGGAGCTCAGGATCCGGCAGGCAGCCTCGGCCGCCCGGCGGATCTTTACAACAGGATTGGGCTGACAGAGTGTTATAGACAACATTTTTTTTGCATTTAAAATACAGTACTGTAGCTTTAATTCTTTGAGAACCTCTGTCATGTGGATCGCCATTAAGCGATCCGTCATTAAGGGGGAACACCTGTACGCAGAATTGTGATATTAATGACGAAATGAAGAGATCTGTGATAGAATACGTATTGTCATAGGTCTATCTTTTGAGCAAGCATAGTTAAAGGGCTCTGTGAAAGGCATATTTCTGACACATGAGAAGCTAGTCAAAATAGCCCAAGCTAAGAGCATGCCTATGTAGTGATTGGCATGGGGGGGGGGGGAGAGAAGGAGCAAGACAGACGTGAGTTTCAAGCTTGCAGGTTGCTGAAACAAAAGCTGACTAGTCCATAACTAATAGGCTCCCTATTCCTACTCTCTTCAGTCATATTTGAATATCCTGTAAACCTTTTCCATGCATTTCTAAGTACACACATGATCAGTATTATTGAATTAGCACCCCTTATATACACCGTATTTTTCGCTCCATAGGACGCATCGGACCATAGGACGCATGCATCTTATGGAGCTAAAAATAGGGATCTTTTTTTTTACTTACCTGGGCTTGTGAGGGCTTCGGGGAGGCCTGCAGAGGGTCGCGCAGGCCTCCACGACCTTCAGTTCAGGGATAAATGGCTCTTTTCGGCCATTTCCGGTTTTCGCGAAAACCGGAAATGGCCGAAAAGAGCCAATCGCTGAACTGAAGATCAGGGAGGCCTGCAGGGGGCTGCGCAGGCCTCCCCGAAGCCCCCACAAGCCCAGGTAAGATTGCTATTGAAACATTCGCTCCATAAGATGCACACTTATTTCCCCCTATTTCTTTTTTTGGGGGAAGTGTGTCTTATGGAGTGAAAAATACGGTATATAAAGGCTGTAATAGCCAATGTCAGTCAGACAAACTAATAAAAAAAAAGATTGCTTATGGACTCTTGAGCCTGATGGCTGTTCAGTGGAGTTGCAGCCTCTCTTTAAATGCAAATTCTGATTCATCATCTGGAGATCATCATGAGCTCCAGAGAAGCACTAGAGACAAGTGAATCTATCCAGTTCATTAAAACATATCCCGTTTTAATGAAAAGTATTCTCTCAAGAGTATTGACTGGTGAAGTTTGCTCGTAACTGAGTCTGCTTTGCCAAGAGCACATGATATTTTAGTTACTTTCAATACAGAATGCAAGTTTCATTACTCAAATGCAAACTTAGCCTGTGGGGAAAAATCTTTGATCCTGCAAATGTGTTTGTAGCAATTCTGAAGATCGTAAGGTCAAGCAAGATGGCAGACAACTGTGTATCCCTGCAGATTGAGGAACGCCAACTTTATCTGGGAAAACCAAGTGGGATTCTGGGAAAACTCTTGCTTGTTTTAGGCATTTCTGAGGGAATAAATTTACTGGAACCCATCCATCTCTATCCTCACCAGGAGTTTAATTCCTGAACTGATCTTTGTGAAATTTCTGCTATTTGACTTTTTTTAAAAACAAAAACAAAACACAGCAATAATAGTGGGAGTATAAAAAGGTAAAGGTGACCCCTGACAATTAAGTCCAGTCGTGTCCGACTTGAGGGTGTGGTGCTCATCCCCATTTCAAAGCCGAAGAGCCAGCGTTGTCCGAAGACGCCTCCGTTGTCATGTGGCCGGCATGACTCTCCTTGCCGCAGTGCGTAGCATGTGGCTGGAACACGGAGTGCTGTTTACCTTCCCGCAAGTGGTACCTATTTATCTACTCATATTGACAACATGAATTATTATCAGGGCAATATTGCTCTCTCGCTGCTGTACTTAAGGCGGGATCGTCTTTGCTTAGCCTCTTTTGCACACAAGGAAGGAGTGGGCAGTTGGAAGCACACTATTGACTGCTTCATGTTATCAGTCTGATGGTGACATATATTTAAAAGAAATGCTGAGGGAATCCATCCAGCCTCTGGGCCTAAAGCTATGCTGCCAGAAAATTGCCCAACTGGGATTATGGGGGCATATGCCTTAGTAAAGTGAAGATTGTTTGACATTGCTAGACAAGATTTAATATCTCAGGCCAGAACAATCTGCTCGCCTTTATATTTTCAAATTCCATGGTCGAGGGACGGAGATAGTGAATATCTACATCTTGCATGTACCAGGTAGTACGGGTAATGATGCTATGTAGAAAAGAGAAGCTAGGATAAAAATAGATTTCTTACGCCGATTGCAGGTCTCCAGATGCTGGCAGCCACGAACGGGAAAAAATATACTTAAAATCTGAGGTTTGCAAGTCCTTACGTTTCGTTCCATAAGCCTGGAACTTTTTCAAAGGAAACAATCCTGGAGTTCATCCTCAATCCCTCCAGGATTGTTTCCTTTGAAAAAGTTCCAGGCTTATGGAACGAAACGTAAGGACTTGCAAACCTCGGATTTTAAGTATATTTTTTCCCGTTCGTGGCTGCCAGCGTCTGGAGACCTGCGATCGGCATAAGAAATCTATTTTTATCCTGGCTTCTCTTTTCTACATGGCATCATTACCCGTACTACCTGGTGCATGCAAGATAATTGCTGGCCATGATAGCTTCCGTTCTAGCTTGAATATCTACATGGCCGCACAGATCCAGCTGAGAGAAGGGCCTTCACGATGGCTAGGTTCAATTCTTTCCCTTCAAATCTCCTTTGGGGGAGGTTTAAGGGGAAGACCTGGCCACGAGGGTCTGTCCCTGCAATAAGGCAGACACGCTGGAGCACATGATATACAAGTCATGCGCAGTAGGTAATGGGAAACAATCTCGCCGTTACCGCAACATGCTGATATTCAGAAGTTGAGGAATTTGTTAGAAGCTAAACATCAGAGCACCGTACAGAGTTTTGCCCAATTTCTGCACTGGCTGGTCACTAGATGTATGCTAATAAAACCTTGTGTTAATAAAATCACAAATGGGGATGAGAAATTAAGAACTTCTAGCTGCCCAGGTTAAGAGATGGTTAGAAGCACAGTACTGACAGGTTATATTGTGTTTACTGTATGTTACTTATGTATTTTATTTTGTGTATTTATTTATTGATACCAGTGAAGGTTGACTGACTGATTGACTGTTTCATGAAAAGGGGTCAGGTTGAAAGCAGCCTTTAGCATGACATGCTTGCCTTCAGCGTACCGTGCCTCAAGCTGTCTTTGACCCCCATACACCAAATGAATAGTCTGAGGCTAGCTGGTTGCCATCTGGGGCCAGGTAGGAATTTTTTGCAGTTCATCTAATTGGCTGGTGGAGAGCAATTTTTTGAATTATTAAAAAAAAATTTGAATAATTTTTATTCAATTTTTTTTGTCATCCGCGAAGTGGTTGTTGGCCGCTTCTTTTTTTGGGGGGGCGGGGGTTGTTATATGGCCACTTTTTTTGCTGGGTGTTAGGTCACCTGAAACTTTTGAATTATTTATTTATTTTTGGCAGGTTTTTTGGCTTTTTCCTTCTGGCAGCTGGCTGAAATGCCACTGCTGGCTCCTCCTTGTCCTCCGCCGCGAGTCCTCCTCTTTGTCCTTCGCACAGGCACCGAGTGCAATTGCAGGCCTTTGCGGAGGGAGAGAGCTCCCAGGCGTTGTGCGCCTGTGTGAAGGCTCGCGCAAGTGTGTGAGCCTGTTCAGCAGCCGGCCAGCCAGGAAAGGCCAGGACAGTCCTGATTGCCGGGGTCAGCTGGGATGGACCCTGGAAACTGGGACTGTCCTGGTATGGACCCCAGAAACCGGGACGCACCCCGGTTTTTCCAGGACAAATGGTAAGCCTAACGTGTGTGTGGGATTGTGGCAGTAAGCCCTGCCTCCGACCTATGCACTGTCATTTCACTGTCTGATAATCCGCGTGCCCAATATGTGGGACCGGAACCCACATTGGGATGGCAGATGTGTTGAATCTCCACCTTGGTTGCAATGCATTGCAAATCTGATATGACATTGCATTGGAGGGTGCATTTTGAAGAATATTTGCATTTTGAAGAACCCAGCTATTTGCTTCCTGAAAATGGATGCAGCTAAAACAGTATAAGGGACATGATAGGAACCCTGAAGCTCCATTTTCCCTTGATGCATCAATTCCATATCCAATCACTGTAAGTAATTATCTGTCTGAAGTTATACAAGCTCTTCAGTTTGACTTGAGTCATCTATTGATAATTTATTTAGAAATCAACTGCTCTTGGGGGGATGGGAAAGAGAAGAAAAAGTTTTGAAATTAATCTTTTTCCCTTAACATCCCATGGTCATGAATAAGTATCTCTCATTTGCTGCAATTTCAATCTGAAAAGGTTTTTCCACTGGGAATATGTTTACCTCTCGTGGTCTGCTCCTGTGAAAATTGGTTTTTTAACCACACTGTAGGAACAAGCAATTTATTCTGCTACATTAAATTGTCCAATTTCTCCACCCCATCCTATTGTTCATGGCATTACTACATGTACCACAATGCCGTTTCTTTAGAAAGGTGTGGAGGGCAATATTTTAATGTGGTTTTATTCCAGGAAATGTTGCACCAATTTGCACTATACAATAATATGCTTAACTATACATAAGAAAATAAAGAATGTCAGTGAAAAAGTGATCCGCTCTTGGTTAATTCTTGGTAAAATTTCAAACTTGAAATACTTCCAACTCATAAATACCAGCACAGACTATTCCATTCTTTCATTTTAAAGTAGGCAGTTCCTTCCAACAAATGAAACCAGCTGAAGTGGGTGACTTCTTCTGAAGACTCTCTTCTTCAGGCTCAATGTTTATGTATCTCATTGTTTGCTCAGAGGTGACAATATATGCATTTGGTACCAGATGATTCCATGCCCCTATGAATCGGAAAAGAAAAACTGGAGCCAATAAATTGGGGAGAACGAGTAACAACCACATCGCTACGATGGCAGTGTCTGCACTCATTCTGCAGACATCCTTTCTAACCTATTTACAACCACTTCCGTGTAGGGCAGGCAATGTAACCTGTTTATGCCCATTTTGCTCTCTTTAATCCTTGAGATCCTTTAACTGCTAGAATCAGTGGGGCAGATCACCCCCGCAACACTCTGGTGGCTTTCTGCCATCTCCGTGGGGGGTACGCAGCACTTGAAGTGGCAAAGCTGCAAACTGGGCCCTCCTGCCCACCCTGCACCTCCGTTTGGCTCAAAATTGAGCCCTTCTGGAAGTGGGGTAACACACAGACACAGGGGGTGATGTTGTGATGCAGGGGGTGATGTGAGGTGTCATGACGTCACCCCGCCCTGGGCAGCAGCAACGCCACTGACTAGAATTGTTACAGAATTTCATGTAAAGTGAGGAGCCTTGTCCTCCGTAAGCTCCTAGGAGCTATGCTGTTACATATCACCAGGATAGTTTCCCCTGTTTGTGCCTTCTAGGTCAGTCCTGTAGCACCTATCCAGTGGGCTATCCTGCTGTGGTCACTACAGTCTCTGGACTGTTCGATGGCCATAGCCCCCTGATTCCTCTGTGCCTTGCCTTATTCTCTCACTCTCTTCTCCCTGTCTCCCCAAGCTGGGAGTAGGTGAGTTATACTTTCCTACTGTATTGCTTTGCTGCTCTTGCAAGCCCTCCGTTTGCCTCTGATGGCTTTCTATTGCAGGCAGCCATCACACTAGGTACTGAGAGAAGCACTAGGCTCCAACGGTCATTTGGCTCCAACAGAGATGCTGCCATTTCCACATACTGGACTGAAATAAATGCTAAGGCTTGCACCAGCTCAGCCTACATAAATCTAAGGTGGTCCCATCTTCTGACAGCTAGAGGCCCTCTTTCTCAGAAAACAGTGCTAGTTCACCAACTGCTAGCGGATATCACGTCTGCTGATGGAACTAATAGTCAATATCTTGCCTATTAGGAAAAGAAACTCAAAAAGAACTTGTGGCAGTCTGAAGTCCAATACTTACTCAGATCCCCTTGAGATACGATTATAAGAATCACACAGATCCACTCTCGGGGATGATTTTAATGCTCATCTTCGCTAAAGAATAATCTTTGGAGGGTTTTATCCTCTCACTTCATTAAGCAGCGTTCATACTTAGTTTTTCCTATTGAGAAATGTAACCAAACAAGATGGTAATTTTGTTTTCAAATGTGCTTTGGAATCAAGACTACAATTTTATGCGTTCCTATTAAAACTTAATATTAATATTAAAGTTTGTAGTTGTTAAAAGATTAGGCATTCAAAGTGCTTCTCAGCAGTCTATGCTAATTGGGGGCCCCTCAGTGGCACTAAAGAGTTTCATAAGCATATCAAGAGAGAGTTTATACTGAATTACACAGAATTGGCCTAGGCTTTCAGGGTTCTAGTCTGGAAAAGAACAACTATGAAAATATGCTAATGTCTTAAAAATGAAAGTCATAATAAATTCTGACATTTTAGAAGTAACCAGCAAGATTAACAGCAAGCATAGGTGAAAAAATGTATTAAATGAGTCTAAGGCCTCAGTCCAGCCCAACTCAGGCACAGTTGAGGCCCAATTGTGGCACAATTGGGGCCCAAAATAGGACCGAGTTAGGCTGCAACTGTGCCTGAGTTAGGCAGGAGGCAAGAGCAGTGGGCCAGGATCGAGGCAAAACTTACCGCAGAGGCAGGCAGGCCCCTGTGGGGAGCTGTCAGTCTTGTGGAAGCGAAGAGCCCCCTCCTCAGCCCGTCTGCGTGCACCTACCACAGCTGCTGCAGCGGTCGCAGCAGATGGGCAGCCACAGGTGGGCCTGCAGGCACTGGGCGTGCGACAGTCAGCTGAAGGGCAGAGGTTGTGCCAGTGCCAGCTGCCCCAGGGCACCCTGGGCATTAGCCACCTGCCGCAGGGGGGAGTGCCACTGCCCTCCCTCCTGCAGACTGCGATGCCACCCCCAAGCCACGGTGAGGCTGCACGTGGGAGTCATGGGGGGTGAGCGGGGGAGAGAAGGGAAGGAGGGGGTGGGAACGGCACGCACAAGGGGGGGTCTCATGAGGTCTGGAACCGCCTCCGCCATGACATGCCCGTGCGCTGCCTGAAGCCCTGGGCCACCAGGGCCGTGGCTATGCCCACAAAGAAGGCATCCCGGTATGCCTTCTGCTCCATGCCCCGGCCAAGACCGAGAGATGCCTTGGGCTTGTCTGCTGTGAGCGGGAAGGGCTCACGCAGCTCATCACTCCCCAGATGGGGCAACGTAGGCGCCTCGCGGCAGGCACTCTGGCGGGGTGGGGGGTGCCAGCGTCCATCATCAGGGAGTGGGAGGGGAGGCAGGCAGGCGGACAGGGGGTGCTGGGGAGGGACACGGGTGGGTCAGAAACAGACAGACAACAAGGCTGGTGGGAGAGGAATACAGGGAGAGGGGTCTGCAGAGACCAATAGGGACACAGGGGTCACTTCGCAGATGGAGGCAATGCAGGAACGGGCGCCTCTCATGCAGACGGACCGAGGGCGGAAACGGACGCCGTTGACGGGCAGACTGAGGACGGAAATGGACGCCGTTGACGGGCGGACTGAGGGCGGAAATGGACACCGTTGATGGGCGGACACGGACGCCGTTGACGGGCGGACCGAGGGTGGGTGAGAGCCCCGGTTGCTGAAAGGGCTCTTCACGGACGTGGGGGACGTGCGCCATGTCACCTGTCACTGTTTGCCTGCCTGAGAGGCCCCCCAACTCCCCCCTCCCCTCTGAGCCCTGAGGGTCTGGCAGCCCCCCTGCTGTGTTCTCCCTGGGCTGGCTGTGGCAGGCCCTGGCTGGGATTCATGCAGGGCCTTGTGTGGTGGGCGCTGTCTCTCTGTGTGTGGGGCAGTGCTTGTGTAACATTGGGGTCATGGTGTTCAAGGGGCCTTTGCCCAAGGGGCATCTTTATTGTTCTGGAACATTGGCAGGGATGGCCAGGCGAGGCTGCCAGGGGTAGGCACAGCAGCCACTCAGAATGTAGCAGCAGCAGCAGCTAAGGAGGGTTGCAGGGCAGGCTCCCAGACCTCTGGCAGCATCGAGGCAGACGACCATGGGGCAACCAGACTGCGGGCCCAGGGGTGCTCCCCAGAAGGTAGGTGGTGGTGGACATTCCTGGGGAGACATAAATCACAGGGGTATTCCATGGCAGCTGCTGTGTGGTAGCAATCCCCATTGAAGAAATGCCAGTGTGCCGGTTGCAAAGGCCTGCAGGGAGAGAAATCAAACACAGCTGAGTGGTGTGACACACATAGCCTGGTCTGCGCTCCTTCCCTGGGTGTAAGGTGAGCATGATCCTGTAAGGGAAAGGGGTCAAAGAGAGAGACAACAACACAACTTGGGGGTCACAACCATGGCAATCCTAGCAATACTGACCTGTCAGTAGACCCTGTGGAGAAAAGAGGGGGGGAACAGCTGGTGTCTACATATGGGTTACAGTTCCACACTCATGGCATTGTGTGCTCACATTCATACAGGCAGCTATGAGACAAGACATTGGTATAGAGGCATATCATGGCAGGCATTGCAGGCAGCTATGAGACAAGACATTGGTATAGAGGCATATCATGGTAGGCATTGCAGGCAGCAATGAGACAATACATTGGTAAAGAGGCATATCATGGCAGGCATTGCAGGCAGCTATGAGACAAGACATTGGTATAGAGGCATATCATGGTAGGCATTGCAGGCAGCAATGAGACAATACATTGGTAAAGAGGCATATCATGGCAGGCATTGCAGGCAGCTATGAGACAAGACATTGGTATAGAGGCATATCATGGCAGGCATTGCAGGCAGCTATGAGACAAGACATTGGTATAGAGGCATATCATGGCAGGCATTGCAGGCAGCAATGAGACAAGACATTGGTAAAGAGGCATATCATGGCAGGCATTGCAGGCAGCTATGAGACAAGACATTGGTATAGAGGCATGTATCCTACCTATATTTCTCTATGCAAAGAGACAGATGTCAGACCACATGTCAGCATGAACCCTGCACTTACCTGCACTTACCTGCTGGTGTTGTTGCCTGTGGGGGGGGAGAGGGGCTGGGAGAAAGACATGGGTTAGCAAACACTTGCATGGAGACAGCTGCCCAGGCACAGGAGTACACAGTTTGGCCACAGGCAGAACAGCCCTCTCTGCCCTAGAGGGGGGGAGAGAGGAGAGAGGAGAAGAGAAGAGAGAAGTGGGGTGTTTTCAAAGTCCCACTTTGTGGCTGCTGGGGGACAGAACCCCACGCCACGTGCTCAGAGAGAGAGAGAGAGAGAGTGAGTGGAGGGCTGGGGCTGGGCTTTTGTGGGAAAGAGGCTGGGTGGGGCTGGGTGCTGATAGGGTAACTATTTGGGTCCGTGTCCAGAGTTAGGCCACAACTGTTCGGTCCTAACTCAGGCCCAACTCGGGCCCAGGGTGTTAGAACTTTTCAGGAGAGGGCTGGTGTGGGTAAGGTAAAATGGCTCCTATGGGTCTCCTCACATTTGGGTCCACCCTTTTTGCTGGCCCAAATTTTGGGCCTGAGTTGGGCTCGAGGGGGCGTGTCAGGGGCTCTCCAGTGTCTGGAACCGGACCAAAATTCGTAACCGCCCCCGTCACACCCCCGACACGCCCCCGACACGCCCACTTTTAGGCTGCAATTGTGCCTGAATTGTGCAGTTGTGCCTGAATTGTGCCTGAACCCAATTCAGTCCCAATTGCAGCCCAACTCAGGCACAATTCAGGCACAACTCGGGCCTAAAGCACTTGGGCTGCAATTGTGCCTGAATTGTACCGCAGTTGCCTTGGGCTGGACCGGGCTGTAAGAGCTGTACATAGTGGTAAGATTTGCCATTTATCTGCCCTAGAAGCATGTATTCAGAGTTGGCCAGTTTTACAGGTTCTCTGAGAATAGACTATCTTGAGCAGACTTGGAGCAGAAGCAAATTTTCACAAGATTTGGTGAATTCTCAATCTTTGAAAATCAGATGTAATCTTGAAATGCAATGTTTAAACTTTAGAAGTGGCATTTGGGGGGGGGGGGAAGAGATGCATGCACCTATGACTGATATTCAGTCATAACACAGGTTAACACAGAGTTTACTATGTTCTGTTGCAAGTCACCAGTCAGATATTGTCTATTGTTGACTTCTGTATATTGGATGGTGACTGCTCCTTCATGCCGGCTGTCACATGTTGAAAAATCTTTGCATCTTAAATGTGAATATGGAGAACATGCAATGTAATCGGAGAAAAATTTGAGGAGAGCTGGAGTGGGGGGTGTTGCACTTGGAATACATTGGATTGCAACCTAAGACAGTAAATTGCTGTTGAGTAACCGTTGAAATTCAGTGAGACAAGTTAGTTATGACTTACGGCACAATCCTTGTAGGCTAGCGCTGAAGGAGTGTGTGCTCCCCCGGCGCAGGGTGTCATAAACACACCGCAAAGAGTGTTTACGGAACCTGGTGAGTAAGGACCACTAGTGCAGCGGCCAGTGTCCCTTACCATGGCTCCTACCCAGCCCTGTGCCCACAGGAGCAGGTAAGGCCTACACCAGCCAGGGGAGGGTGGACCGGGCAGTGAGGGAGGGCGGCCATAGCCCAGGCCGGGAGAGAGCGGAGATATCGGCGGCGAGATATGCTGATATCCAAAGCCCTCTCCAGGCCCAGCATGGCCTTACATGGAGGGCGCAAATGTATGCGAGCTCCGGAGCTCCAGAGCTCTGTACATTCGAGGAGGCCCATTGGGTTTCCTGAATCCTTCCAGATCCCATTTTAAATATCAGTGTTACAGTGGCCTTCTTCTAGTCCAGGGGTGGCCAACCTTCCACCATTAGGGCCTCTGCGTTCTTAAGAGTTGTGTAGAAGACAGAATCTTGGAAGCTGCAATTGCTGATGGTGCTGCTAAAGCAGCTGCACCTGCTGAAATGCCCTCACCTGTACAACTGTTAAAGGTCCAGGAGCATTCATGTGGAAAGGCTGGCCACCCCTGTCCTAGTCTTCTGGCACAGAGGCTCATTTAAAGGACAAGTTACATATTTTGGTTAGTAGATCAGCATTTTCACATTTGAGTTCCTTAAGAACTCTTGGGTGGTTGCCATTTTGACCCAGTCGTTTATTAATTTTAATATTAATATTTATTAATTTTTAATTTGTCAATATGCTCTAGAACCTCATCCCTTTTTGCTGCTATTTTACCTAAAGTCTAGTCCTATTCAAGATGTTGTGTGGAAGGGTTTACAACAGCAGAACAGAGCACAGCTCTCCATCAGTGGCCATTTTGTGAGCGCTGCTGCTAGAGGCAGTAGTGCCGTAAACACACCAGCAGGCTACACCTGCCAGACCACGAAAGGTAGCTGTGGGGGCGAGGGAGGGCAGAATGGTGCGGGGGCAGAATGGTTGGGGGCAGGGGGCATGATGGTGTGGAAGGGGGTATGTACTAGCACATGCGACCTGCGCCAGTATCCTGTCCCCCTCCTCGTATCTGTACTCAACACGCCCCGTTTCTCTCCTCAGACGTGCTCCAGCTCAAGTGCTGGTGCAGGTCTGAGGAGACCCATTGATGATCGGGGGTCTTACCCAGAAGTAAGGGAAAATATTTTCCCTTATCTCTTCCAATCCGCTGCCCCCACTGGATATAGTGCATGCCTTTTTGGCGTGGCTGCATTGGTGGGAGGGGAGATAGGATTGGGCTCTCGGTTCTTCAGATTCTGTCCTTGAGAAGGTCAGTTCTGGCATGGGTATCTGTCTTCTGCAGTGAAGAGAGATGCAAAGAATTTATTTCACTTTTCTGCAATCTCTATATCCTCTTTAAACTTCCCTTTTATTCCCATGCCATATAATGGTCCAACTGCCTGTTTAGCAGGTTTTCTGCTTTTGCTGTACTTATAGAAGTTTATATTGTTTGCTTGTTGTTTTTAGCTGTGTGCTCGTCATACCCTTTGTTTTTTTGTTGTTGTTTTTTGCATCCCCTACTATCGGTTTGCATAATGATATCATGTAATTCCTGTATAAATGGCATCAACAAATTGCTTTGAACGTGATTGGGTAATGCAGCACACATTTGTTATTTAGAGAAGAAGTGGAGGGAAAGGTGATACCAATCAAGCCGTTAGTTGCTTTAAGAGGGGCAATTGGCAAACTATCAGCTGCAGGACTGGAGTAGTATGAGGATGTGGAAAACGATATTAGGCCAGTTTCTTCAGAACCAGGAAATTTCAGGATGTTCAAGAAGTATAACTTTTGCTCTGAAGTCAAATATTCAGATGCAAAGAATATTTCACTAGAGTCCTTTCTTTGTCTAGGTTATTTTGTAGCTCTCCCAAATCGTTTCCTATGCAATTTCCCTGTGCCATCTTCCTTTATTCTGTTTGCTATTCATTAGCTGACAAAAGAAAATGCCATGGAATGTGCATGTTTGAGATACGGTAGGTTGGTTATGGTTTATAATGCCAGAGAGTGTTCTGATTTAAAACGTTTTGGAATGAAATTTCTGATGATTCCATCCTCAACTTTCCTCAGATGAGGATTACATTTAAGAGAGCTCTGTGAATGGGCCATTTACTGACATCTGGCTATTTTAATGTTTTTTAAGCTACTCATATGGAAATAATAATTTTCTAAGAAACTCATACAGCAAGCTTAATAACTCAACTGTATTTGCTTTGCTATTAACAACAAATTGCAGTTTTGTGAAAAAAACTGCACTGATCATTGACTGAAACAACCTACTAGTACATTTTAGCATAATTTTTATGAAATATTTTGTAACAATTATTAAACATGAAATAAGAGAAGGAACAATTTGCCTTGAAACTGCTCTAGTTTCCTTGCTGCAGATAATCCTCTACAATTTTCTCCATACGTTTAGAATGACTACAAATGGAAGACAACACTGCTGTTTCAGAGCCATAGAAAAAAGGCAATTGTAGAGTTTAACGGCACAATCCTGCGCAAGTTGCAGTGGCTGGCCTAAGGGCCGACCCACACCGCATGAGTTCCAGTGTGGAGGTGCGCAAGCGTAGGTGCCTGGCCGCCTGCCTCCAAGCGCTGCCCTGCTCTCCACCAGTCTCATCCTGCAATTAGTCCCTCCTGATTGTTCCGCCTTCTAATCCCTGATTGGATGAAACATAAGTGCGCTCCAATTGGCTGAAACCTCCTCTAATCCGATTGGTGACAAAAGTAGCTCCGCATCCCACCCTCTCAAAATCTTGAGCGGGGCCATTTCAGATCGCGATGGAACTCGGGATAGCGCAGGTCTCCCGCGTTCAGATGCGATCTCATAAAAATGGAGGTCACACAGCTGCGCGAGCTCCGCACACATGTGGGACACGCCGGAACTCGTGCGGTGTGGGTCGGGCTTAAATTGCCGGCCGCTGCATCCTGCGCGGATTGTGGGCTGCACCGGTACAGCCTGGGCTCACTTCAGGCGAAGAGGAGATTCATCCCCTTCCCCCAGTGTAAGCCCCAGAGCCTCCAATGGGCTTCCTTGAATGCGCGCCAGCTCTGGGGAGGCCGTGTAAGGCTGACCTGGGCTGGGAAGGGAATTGGGATATCAGCGCGACTCAGTGCCAATATCTCTGCCCCCCTCCCAGCTCGGCCAATGGCCCCCTCCCTCGCTGCAGCTGCCTGCCTTTCCCCTGCCCCTGCACCGACCGATGTGGTACCTACCTGCGGCGGCCAGCACAGGTCTGGGTTCAGGGCTGGGTGAGCAGTGCTGGCCTCTGTGCTGGTGCTGCTTACTCATAAGGAGCTGCAAATGTGCTTTACAGCATGTTTGCAACTCCTTAGGCTGGCGGAGCGCTCGCTCAGCCTGCCTAACTTTAGGCAGGATTGGGCTGTAAGTGATGTATTTCAGAACAGTTGTGATGAATGCCCTGTTTTTCCACCTATTTTTCTGATTTTTGGTAGACTTTTAACTCCCCAGACGCTCCTGTACAGCTTTAGCAGCCCAAAGAGCGGCAGAAAAAGAAAAAAAAATATTACAGACAGCTCCAGATTTCTGGATATAAATGTTCTTCCCTTAAATACAGTTCTGAGTAAGCTTTATCCTTAGTCAGCAAAAGATTATCGTATAAACACTGACCATATAAAGTCAAGAGCACTTGTTAGGGTCATAGAGTCAGTTCCCTTTCTAACACAGGTCAACTTTGATAGGTCAGCCACAAAATAATGGACAAAAAATGAATGGAATTGTGTCTAGATTCCATTTAAGTGCTTAGGGAAACAATTGTTCCATCTTATTCAGAGTCGTAGCAACGCGGGGTGCCCCATGACGGCTGACGTCACTCACCCCACCCCTGAGAGACGTCAGCCGGAGCCTAACGTCCCTCGGGGACTGAGAGGGAGGGTGGGCCCACAACAAGCCACCGCACGGAGGTGGCAGGAGCCTTCTCCTGTCTCCTCTGAACTGGTCCGCCTCTTCAATCATCGTGTTCTTCGTGGCTGCGTTCATCGCCGCTGCCATTTTGCCACCCCCAGCCGCCCGTAAGATGCCCCCAGCGTGCTGCCCAGGGCCCCTTGCCCCCTGCCCCGCCGTTCCTACAGCACTGATCTTATTTAAAGATTAGCATTCTTGCAGAGTAACAGTATTTTCTATAGAATATAAATGATAGTAATGACAAGTTCATTATGTTTTGATATATAGATATATATCATTGAAGGACCCATATTCGGTGGTAGAGAATGTTTTGTATGTTTCAGAAATCCGCAGAAACTTTAACAAGTTTCTTTAACAAGCAGCAGGATTCACTGCCATTGGCTGATTGGGCTGTGGGTAATCAGCCAATGGCAGTGAATCCTGCTGCTGTAAGTCCTCTAATGGTGGCGCAACTGTCACTCTGCTATCGTGTGCATGGTGCACCCACCACACAGAGACCCAGCCTGTGTTGGAGCAGGTAAGGTGCCAGCAGGGGTGGATCTTGGGCAGTTTGGGGTAGGTTCTGGGTAGGGAGGTATGGGTTGGTTTGGGGCAGAAGGGGGTGGATTCCGGCGGACTCATGTTGGTGACTCATGAAGGATAGCCTAGACCAATTAATATTGCTTCAATAGTAGATTATAACATAACACATTCTCTAACAGTGCAATCCTATGCATGTCTACTCAGAAGTAAGCCTGATCCCAAGTAAGTATGTATAGGATTGCAGCCTAAAACATTTAGAAATACATGACAAATGTGGGTTAAATTTGACCTGGTCTTCCCTCCAGTTTAACCCCTACCTCCAGAGATGCTAGAACAGAAACAAATCCAATAAAGAGCGATAGCTTTCATGGCCAGCAACAATTTTGTAAGAAATAGGGAACACGGGTTTAGATGCCATGTTACAAACAAACAAATCCGTTTCCCAGTTGTGAAAACTGTTTGTATTTCATAGGATAGGCATTTACTGACTTATGAACTTCTCAGTTTAAAAACTAGTTTTAAAAGTACAAAAGTCACACATTATAACTAGGGGCAGGAGAAAATGGTGATAATGAAATAAAAACGCATAACACCGCTTTCTGCTAACATTCTGTGAAAAAATAATAAAAATAAAACCATGTAATTTTGCATCATTCTTCATCTGCTGACACTGTACAACCTATACCACCCACCTAGTACACTTTTAAAGCAGTTACAATTGATAAAAATGGGAAAAATTGGAATAAAAACACATAACACCGTCTTCTGCAATTTCATTTTGGTTAAACACTGAAATCTGCGGGGAAAAAAAACCATTTTCTCCCATAGACGAGAAGTTGGTTGCTCAGCCCCAATGATGTTGTAGTCACATGTACCCATTCGTGCTACATGCTACCCATTCATAACACATTCATGCTACACAGCGCTTGCCATTAGCATTGGGTTCTCTAGCTGGGAAAAGAATCACATTATCCCAACAAGCAAATATTATGGCTTGAGCCCAGGAACAATGTAGTATTCCAACAACAGAAGCACATGCTGGGAATGAGTATGTGATAATAAATCTTTATGCACAAAACAGATCAGTCGCCTACAAAAGCCCATGCAAACCACGTTTTCCTGTCAGAATGTTTTCGATTCTTGTATTCTGTTATATACTGTATGTAGAGGAATACAGGACCTCAAAGGGTATTTATTCAATAGTGATAGAATAGAAGTGCTTTTAAATGTTTAATGTAGTTCCTCAGGATTTTTTTTTAGGAACTAGAGATGTTTTCAAAATTATTTGAACCTGTCTAGAAGAAGAATTCTTGCAGCTTGGAAAAGGCTGCCTCCACCTGGGGTAAACTTCCTGTGCCCTGAGAGTTATTCTCTGAGCTCCAAGAATAATAAACTCTGGGAGATCTGAACATCAGACTGCCTGCGAGGGTTGTCTTTTAAGTCTGCAGCTCTTTATTTGCCATGCTTGCAGTCCAAGGGAACTCTGCTGTCTCTCTATCAATTGTTGGGGAGTGAGAGAGAGCAAGAGCGAGAGCTATCTATGCTCCCACATTCTCATTATTATTATGCAGTGAATATCAGCATAATAAGGGCATCTGTAATTACCTTCAGATCCCATGTTGCACATTTCCTTGCCAATAGCACATTCTCTAGGGAAGCTTCCACCTTCACACACACATTACTTAGATTTTCCATTGCACATAGCGATGCAGCAATTGCAGCCCCAGAGGCTTTGCAACCCAGACGAATAACTCTGTGATGCTTATAGCATCTTCCTAGTTGGTACCCTACTTGAGGAACCTTAGATGAGATGAGTGACAAAAAGTAAGAAATCATGCCAATAGGGTGAACATGATACTCCACAGAAATCACGGAAATTAGATGCCATTGCATGCTCCAATAAAAATTCTACCATCTCACCCATCTACGATGCTATAAGGTCCTCTGCAACAGCCTAGACCAGTGTTTCCCAAACTTTTTCGACCTGCGGCTCCCTTGACTATAGGCAACCATTGGCCGCGGCTCCCCATTACATGATGTTGATGCCTGCCAATTGGCATTGCACTGTTTTCTGAGAGGATTCAGTGGCACTCCGTGGCTCGCCTGGCTGGTTTCAGCGACTCCCCTGGGAGCTGCACCTCCCAGTTTGAGAACCACTTGCCTAGGCAAACACAATAGAAAGTTTACAGCCACAACAACAACAACAACAACAACAACAACAACAACAACAACAAAGGTTAACAAAATTCATGACCAGAATGTGATATTGAGCTACAGTTTGGTACAAGGAGGTTGCCTTTGAGAAAGCCTCAAAGCAGAAAAGATGCAAAACAACAGACATCTCTCTCTACTCTATGACTGAAAAGCCTATCATCTGCAAACAGCCTAAGTGTGGGTTATCCCATTCTGAAACTACCAATGATCTAAACTTTGCTCTCAGGTCTACAGAATTGTAGTGCTTTTAGAATTCAACAAAACTCAATTGTGTAAAAAGTGAGGTGCTACCAATCCACTTTTACCAAGTCTGAACACGCATGTGAAAACTTTGCCTTTGCGTTGCCTTTGCCCCACTGAATGGCTCCGAAGGCGAGGGGACGGGGCCGCCTCATGCCGGTGAGTAAGGGAAGGTCTGCGCGCTGCGGAACTTAGCATTCCTCCCCACCTAGAGCGACGCCACTGCTCCAGAGGCTGGACCAGAATAATACTAATAATAACACCATAGGCCTCATGTAGCACTTTTCTTTATATACCAGAGTTGCTTGAAATATCTTACAGAATGTACTTCTGCTTCATAAATGCAAACAGTACTTCCTGAAAACATGTTTCTGCCTTCAGAATACATCATACTGTTTGGATATGTGGAAAATTTGCCATGTAAGAATCAGCAGTGCAGTTGAGGGGAACCCTGTGTGAAGCTGAAAATCTGATCACAACTGATGAAGAAGACAGATGCAAGCTTACGCACGTATCAGTTAAGTCTATGGCTGGGTCCTTTTTACTGCTTAATCTCTCCTTTGTATAATTTCCCACTTTGAACAAGTAAGGGGTTGCTGTAATCATTCCATGCCAGGAGCAAGCTAGCCAGAACTTGTTTGCACAGCAATATGCATCAAGATATTAATGGTTTTGTTTTATTTTTTACACAGCATGTACAGTGGTAATCAGAGGTGCCATAAAGATTTTCATAAGGAAAATGCATTATAAATTAAACCACTACCGCAGGAAGAGTGAAATCCATAAAGGTGCGAAGCCAAGGGTGTGACACAAATGAACCGGCAAAGGAAAATAACGTTTTAGGCTTTTTGATGACTGTAACATTGGAGTGACTAGGAAAGGGGCGATGAGCTGTTTTAGCATTTTATTATTGCCATTTTGCAAAGGAAGAAACTGTAGTGCCAAAAGGACGTTGCCTAAGTTATTTCCAGAAGGCAGAGATTTACTCTGCTGAACAACACAAATCTCCTGATCTTAATAAAGATAATCTTGCTCATTAAAAAAAGAGTTCATGAATCCGGGTCAGGAATGGAATTGGTTGCTAGGAACTAACATTTACATGCAGTTCTTATAGAGTTCTAGTGCTTGCCGGATGTTCAGCGTTAACATGAGGTTTGTTTTTAAAATGTTTGACCTCCTTTACGTAGTTCTTTCAGAATGAATGGCATCCACCACACTCGTTTATAGCTGTGCAAGCTGTACACAATCCTTACCTTATGCTTGAACCGTATAATTATTTCAATACTGTCAAGTGAAGATGTACAATTTCAAATATTTCTGTCCTCTTAGAGAACAAAACCAAATGGGTCATCTGATGGGGATGGGGAAAGAGAGAAAGGGCATACTCTTCTTGCCCATATCTATCCATTAAAGTATGAAAGCAGGTTAAGTCAGATGATATCAAGCACACCATCCTGGAGGCGTTTCAGTGATGTCTTCAAGTTTTTACCAAGTAAAACAAAATTCAGCCTAATTCAGCCCAAACTGAAATCTGTTGTCACTAGCAGGGGATGACAGTGGTTCATCTTTGAGATACTCCGAATATCTTTGAGCTGAACCACATTAGTTTCAGCCAGAAACCTAGGAGCTATTCTTGAGAAATGAAAGCACAATGGAGTTCTCTGGTTAGCTTGGGATGCTCACTTTAGGGGAAGTAAGCCACTCCTCCACTGCCTTTCACATAGGAAGTGCTCCTTACCCCACCATCACATGAGACAGGCCAGGAAGATTCCTGCACCCTATTGGGTGCTTTGTTGGGGTGGGTGGAGCTTGCGGCCATTTGTTGGCTGGCATCCTGCTTGGTGTCAGATTGCTTTGGATTCCATCCTGACTCCCTCCCACCCTCCCATTGTGCAGAATCAACCATTGGTTGCCTTTGGAACCAAGTCGGAATGTTTTGCTGTTCACCTGATTAGCTTGGTTGGCAGTTTTTCACCTACCTCAGACTGTTGTATTTGATCAGGTGGATTTTTCTGTAGCCAGGGGGCAGTCACATCTGACAGTTTGGTGCGGGTCAGAGGGCAGGAGTAGCTATTTTGGTGTGCACCCTGAAGTAAGCAGAAGTCAGTGTGTGAATCAGTACCAATCCCTAGAGGCTGTCTGGCGATCCCTCAGGCTTGACTTCAGTGCTTTCCAGCTTGGGAAGGCAGTGCAGTCCAGCTTCTTCAACCCCTTGGGGTTGGCGTAGCTCAGGCCATCAATTGAAGCTCAGGCCATCAATTGATAGTCTGCAGCTTTGAGTTTGGGTTGGAATGCTTGAAAGGAGAATAGATCAGAGGTTCCCAACCTTTGTTGCCAGGTGTACTCCCTGGCATGGTCAAAATTTCTGAAGTACCCCCTGCAGGGAAAATATTTAATTAGCTAATTAATCAGATCGTGTAATTAATTAATTAATAATTAATTGGCTTTTTACAGTGTAAATAATTTAAATAAATGACCCCATCTCCAAAGGGCTCATAGATGCAGCCATTTTCTACAGGGAGAAATGCGCAATTAAGCCCCCATTTCTTTGGTTCGTGTCCTTCCTGTTGGCATCCCTGGCAGCACGCTGGTCGACGCGCTGTGGGGGAGGTGTTTGCAACTGGTGCTTACTGGTTTATGGCAGTCAGCGCCAGTGTGGGAGGCACGCCTCCATCAGGCAGCACGCATAGGATTGGGCTCGCAATGACTTTAACTGTTAACATACCACGTCAGATCTAGGTCAGATTCTACTTATCTCATGACTTCATGTCTTGCTCAATGTTCATCACTTAAATCTATTATTTTGTCTAAAACATGTGATATGATTATACCCATGAGTAGCCAGGTAGATTTGAGCTATTAATATGGAAGTGATTTGTAGAGGATTAACTGGTCTTCCACTGGAACTCTGATGTTGAGAGTCAGATTCATCGTAGTTAATCCTAAATCTGAATAACTGGCCATATGATTCTTTTTCTCTACTTTTCTTTTTCCATCGGTGAAGTGAAGTGAAGTGAAGTGAGGACTATGTTAACAGCATCTATCGATTCATCTACAATTACTATCGAAGTGAAGTTTTTAGAAAACTTTTTAGCCAGAGTTGCTCTAGGTTGCTTTGAACAATTGTTCGACTTGCACAGCAAAAGAGGTAGGGACAGAAGGCCGAGCAGCCCCTTGGGAGATGCTCATCGTTTACCCGGTTGTCCGGGAAACACAGGAGAGGGGAGGGGGCGATGATGACGCCCCCTATCATGTTTCTATGGGGGGAGGGGGGTGGAGCCGTACCTTTGGGTTGGCTCCGTGCCCCACTCTTCCCATTCTCACCTGAGCGCAGCAACGGTTAAGACTCCCTTGAGCTTTGCTGCCCTCAGGTCCCCCCCCCCCCCGGTTCTCATCGCTTCGGGGACACAAGTTTGGGATCGTTTGGTGAGTTCGTTCGGCCACGAGCTCCACGAGCTTTACGGCCGCTGGACCGGGCTCGGGGTGGTTGGGCGTTCTCTGGTTTTGCTTTGGCTTCTCTGCCTCCTTTCCTTCCCTTTCTGTCGCTCCGCTTTCCTGCTTTACTCGCCTTTTCCTGCTTTCTTGACTTTTTGCACTCCCTATAGCTCTCTTTCTCTCCTTTCCCCTTTGTTTATGTTTCCTCCCTTCTTTCCCTTTCACCTGGGGGGGGGAGGTCTGCGGGCGGTGTAAAGGGGTGCCGAGCGGCGCCGTGCCGTGTGCTTCACGAAGGGTGCGGAGAGGGAGGGAGGATGGCGGGGGAAGGGAGGGAGGGGGATCGCACGGCTCGTCGTTTCGCCACAGCGACCTTACTTGAATGGAGGAGCTAGGTCCTCGTGGAGATGCCACGTGGCCAGGTTGCTTGGCTCAAAATGGCGGCGCCCATGGCCGCTATGCGGCTTCCGGGCGCGGCTATGCGGTGATCTTCAGCAGGATCTCGCCGCCCCTTCATGGGTGCAGCCGCTTCCCTCTTGCGGTAGAGCCCACTGGACCCGCAGCCGCCCGGCTGCTGGAAAGGCCGTTGTTAGAGTGCAGCTGGAGATAGCCTCTCGCCTCCGATCGGCACAGAGCGGCTTCTACAGGGCTGGGGCAGGACGTTAGAGCACTTCAATGGGGCTGTCCGGCCGGGGCTGCGAGGCGCTACCGCCGGCAAAAGGAAGCGGCTCTCCTGGCATGTTACTGGATGCATTGCTTCACAGCTACCCTGGCGACACTGATTTAATAAAGTAACAATAAAGTCCATGTCTTTGAATTGTGTGCACGCGGAAGTTGTTGCGTGTGATATGGGGATCTCAAGCGAGTGGTCAGTTAATTACACTGTTAAACACATTTAGTCCAAATCACTGTTATGAAAATAATTATTGGGGATCTTAATCAGGCGGGCAATGCAGTATAACGTCAGCTAATCACTTGGGTGGCGAATCACTGGCCAGCTGATTCATTGTCATTTCGGTTAATTGGGGTTTGAATTAATAGTTGATCTCAAAGGGACGGGCACTTAATTATGGAATGGGGACCATCATTACCTAGGTCTCGGTGCCTCTAGGTACGCAAGCAGGCATGTTAAGGGTATGGCACGGTTTGTTTCAAGGGCCTGTCGTGGTTTAGAGCAATTGCTTGTTATCTTTTGCGGGCTTCTCGGCAGGTCTTTGCTTTCTGATTCTGCTGATTTGGATTCAGCTGGAATTATGCCCAAATGTCTACAGAAGCGTTCAGCTTGATTTGGGGGTTGACGTTCAGTATGCCTCTCCCTGATTTGTACTTAAATTCTACTTATTTAACTTAAAGAATTACGCAAATGAATTTATATTCTATATAAATCTATATCTATATTTAAGGTGTTGATTTACAAAGGGGTAGAGTTACTATTAAAATTGGAAGTGGATGATTACATGAAGGAGGCTGATGAATATAATTGTGAATTAATATTAATTAATATCGAATTAGTTCATTATAATTATGTATTGACGGGGAATTCTATTGGTATTATATATATATGGAGGACCTAAATGTTTTAGGGTCTACTCCATGACTATGTGAAGGAATTAATTTGATGGAGTGATGTAGTGGGGGAATAAAATTGCACCATTCATGAATTATTATCAGGAAGTAATGTGTAGTAATGGCCAGCAGGTGGCGAAGCGGGTTGAACCGCTGAACTATAAGCTGTCTATCGAAAGGGCGGCGGTTCGAGGCCCGCGACGGGGCGAGCGCTCATTGCTTGGCCACCTCCTGCCAACCTAGCAGTTCCAAAAGCAGGTTAATGCGAGTAGATAGGTGCCGCTTGCGGGAAGGTAGGCAGCGCTCCGGTTTCCAGCCGCATTCTACGCGCTGCGGCAGGGAGATTCATGCCGGCCACGTGACCACGGAGGTGTCTTCGGATGATGCCGGCTCTTCGGCTTTGAAATGGGGATGAGCACCACACCCTAGAGTCTGACTCAGCTGACTCGCTGATGCTTAAGGAGCCATGGAGGAGCTGCAATAGTCCACATGGAATGAGCACCAGATGCCTCGGGGAGCACATGACAAGGTAACTGTTTCCTGTTGTCACTCCCTTGCACCTGGCACTGAGAGAGCCTGCTTCTAGAACCAGGAGGTTGATTATGGCTGGTAACCTGTGATGGTCTTTTTCTTCAAGAATCTGTCCAAACCCCTGGTACACCTGGCACTGAGAAAACCCACTTCTAAACCAGGAGGTTGCTTATGGCTCGTAGCCTGTGAGGGTCTTTTCCGCCATGAATCTGTCCATACCCCTTTTGATGGCATCTAGGCCAGGTGCCATCACCACATCCTGTAGTGAATAGCTTGGGGTGCCACTACTCCACCCTACTCCGAGGTGCGGTGACTCGTTGACTTAAGGTTTCCTCCATGACTCTGTCCATACCCCTTTTGAAGGCATCTAGGCCAGGGCCATCACCGCATCCTGTAGTGAATAGCTTGGGGTGCCCCTACTCTGAGGTGGGTGACTTGTTGACTTAAGGTACTAAGCAGGGGCTGCAATGGTCTACATCGCATGGAGTTTTACATTTCTCCACCTCATGGTGGGAGGTTCTCTCCTTGCTCTAGAAAACCGAGCAGGTATTACCTGGTACATTTCTCCACCTCTTGGTGGGGGGTTCTCGGCTTGCTACATAACCTAGCAGGTATTACCTTGGGTTTTCGCAGGCTATGAAGTAGAAGGAGCCACTGTGGATCGATTCCACTTACTTGGTTAACATGTCTGGATTTGTCGCCTTACAGGTTCTTTTTTCCGACTCTGATGGAGGTCCCGCTCCCGCAGGTTGTCATGTCTAGGAGTCTCTGGCAGTCGAGCCCGCGACCAATGGGGCTCCTCTCCCTACGGCAACTATCATGCAAGGCCTTCAGGCTTGGCAGCAGGTAGTGGCGGCCCGGCGGGGGGCTGTGCCAGGATTGCATCGGAGCCTGCCCAGCCTGCCGGTTATTCAGGCCGATCAGCTTCCGCTGGCTTGGGGTGTAGTTGGTTTGTTGTTGTGGGACTCCTCAGTGATTAGGTCTTACCTGTCAACCCCCCTAGATGAGCAGGCGGGGCGGAGGCTCAGGTGGAGGGGTCTCTCTTCAATTCTCCTAAATGCATTAAAATCCCAGCGGGAATATTTTACGGCATTCCGCTGGGCGCGCAATGGGCTGAAAACGGAGCCCTTGGTTTCTGATTTTATTTGTCATAATTATGTTAGCTTGATTTTGGACATGCGGACGCCAAGCCCCACCTGCAAAGCCTCCCTCCACGGAATGAGGCTTGGGGGCCGGCTAACCGACGGTGAGTGCAGCGGGCAGGGTTCCAGGCTCACCTCCTTTACCATTTCTTGAAGAGGTGACAGATGTGGGCGGGGCGGCCCCGGGCATTTCTGCGCCACGCGCTGCCTGCGGCACATTTATTATTAGCCCATTTCTCGCGGGAAAGATGGCGTGTTTCTTAACCACAGGGCACGCTGGTTCACTGATAGCCGGTAGCCGGGCAATGATTATGGTTGTGGCAGCTTTATGTTAACCCCTCATGGGATTTGGATGGGGGGTCCCAATCTGACTCATTACTGTTATTCTTCCGATATGGATGGGGTCGCGTATGCCCGCATTCTCCCTTTGGTGTGGGGTAGTTTGATTGCGGTGGGCATTCGCCATCCGCCGCCTTATTGTTGATTGGGTTCGGCCTTCAGTCGGAGATATGTTTGGTAACTTCTTTTCTTCTAGGAGGACGGGCCCGCTAGCCACTGCAGCCACCTCCTTATTGTGATTAGGTTCAACCTGCAGTCTGGAGATATGTTTGGCTAACTTCTTCTCTTCTAGGAGGAGGGGCCCGCTAGCCACTGCAGCCTTCTACACGTCAGGTGCCCCATTCCAACTGGACTGCAGGCCTGAGAGACGACAGGAGCAATGGGCTTCGCCATGGCCACCAACCTTTACTTGGATCCAGCTGAGGTTGAGTGGTAGGGATGGGGCACGGGGTATTCCTTGAGACATGTCTCATGCTCTAGGATGCAGCATTACATGCCTGTCAGCTGAGGGGAAGCCAGGGCAGGGGATCCATTAAAGTAATACTCGTCCTGTGGCACTTTGAGTGGGTTCCCTCTCAATCTTTCCGAAGCTACGATTAACCCGTACTTAAGTTATGCGGGCAGTTTGGTAGTTTTGAGGGGTGTTGGGTACGGAGGATTCCAGTTCCATCATGCGTACCCCTTTTTTCCCCAGAGTACCTCCTGATACTCGAGTCACGGGCCCCTAGCAATTTCTTTTCTGTAGCCACGGGCTGTTTCCCTTAGCCTGGCTGCAAGGGGCGGGGGGGGATTGGCCAGGTGCAGTCCCCGCTGAGTCCCCGAGCTGCTGACTTCCCTCATAGCTCAGCAGCTGCTGCTATCGTAGCTATATCCCCAAATTGCTACGTTGCACTTCACGTGAACGTTTCTCGGGGGCCTGTGCCCAGTGCTTTAGGGCCTCTATTACAATGCCCCTGATTGCCTGCGGATAGCTTCTTCCCATTGTCATACAGTCAGGTGCTCCTCAGGGGGCTTGCGGTTACCAATTATGGCCTGCATCCAAATAATATGGCCCGCAGTAGCTTGCTCCTGTAGGGGCTGGCGCTGTGGGGGCTCGCGCCCAGCGATTATGGCCTGCATTTATAGGTGACTTTGGGGCTTGCGCCCAGTGACTGGGGCCTGCATTCAAATGTTGTGGCCTGCATTGTATGCAATTATTATGGCCTGCATAAACATGCTCCTTGGGGCGGGTGCCGTGCTACCATGGCCGGCAGTCTAATGCTCCATTTGGGGCTTGTGTTTAGCGATTATAGCCTGCATTCACTGCTGCTTGGGGACTGCCGCCCAGGGACTATGGCCTGCATTTGTATATTGCGGCCCGCTTGGCATCTTAATGCTCCTACGGGCTTGCGCCTAGCTATCAGGGGCCCACATGCAACTTTCCTGTGCGTGGGGGCAGCCATGACGGCTGTATCCCTGAAGTTGGCAGTGCAAGCATGTCAGCACCAGGACGGTGATCCGCTGACTCAGTTTCGGCTATGGCCTACATCGTATAATGCTGCCTGCTTGGCATATTCATGCTCCTACGGGGCTTGCGCCTAGCTATCAGGGGCCGGCACGCAACTGTTCCTGTAGTTAGGGGGCTTGCGCCCAGTGGTTCTGGCCCGCGTTCAGGAGCTCATTTGGGGCTGTCGCCCAGCGATATTGGCCTGCATTTCACTGTACGTGGGGCAGCCAGGACGGCTGCATCCCTTGAGTTGGCAGTGCAAGTATTTCAGCACCAGGACGGTAATCTGCTGACTCAGTTTCGGTTTCAGGCCCTGCATTCCTTGCACATTGGGGCAGCCACTGGGCTGCGGCGCTGAGTTTGGCCGGGCAGGTCATTCAGCGGATTGGACATAGGCAGTCAACCGCCTACAAGGGATATATCCGGAAGTGATATATCTGGAAGTGAAAGGACCCACACGGAGGTTGTGGGTCAGATGGACGGTGTGTCCTATGCCCCCCCACTCGGGCTGGGGGGCTTCCCGTACTAATTCCCACTGTCTTGGTACGTGTCGGGGGTGCATGCTCGCTGTCCTGGATAGGTTGTGTTTGTGGTGCATGCTAGTTGCTGCGTGTGGTCTCTCAATCCTTTGGGGCGCAAAAAGGGGCATCTTCTTGTGGAGTTGGGACCCAGCTTGGATTAGGTGGACAGGTATGGATCCCCTGGACTGCGTAGCGGAGTTCATTGCAGGCCACGGAAACCCCCGATGCGCTCACTTACACCCGGGAGAGCACGTTTTCCCCGTAACGAAAGGCTAGCTCTCGAAGGAGGATGGCAAAGATCTCGAAATCCTCTGGCACTGAATCCCGGTCGTGGTGCCGATGGGGTCCGATCTTCTACTGCAGATGGTTGGGCGAGGGGCACGTAGTATTCCCGGGGTTGATTAGGCCTGCAGGCAGGTAAACAGTGTTGGGGGCCGATACATTTGCCCGTGCGATAGCCTGGTGTTCCGGCACCCTGCCATAGTCTATTCCACGGCGCCTCCATTTAGGTGGGAGGGGGTGCATCTTTCAGAGTTTGGCAATGACACCTTTTCGGAGATCTGCAGGCTGGCCTCCAGTGCCTATTGTCACTGTTTGGGCGGTGAGGGCCAAGCGCTAGGCTGACCCTCCCTGGTGGCTGGGGGTCATGGGTAAGAAGGCTGAATGCAGGGTTGAGGGAGTGAACCCGAGGGCAGCAAGGTCGAGGGACGCACCCCCCACCATCCATCTCCCCTTTGCTCTCCGGCATGGGGACCGGTGGGGGGGGGCCCTTGGCTGGGATCACGTGAGCTTCCCTTGGGCTCGCCGGCTTGGGGAGGTGCAGCGGTTCCTGCTGCCCTGACCCGCAGGGGTCGGCGTGGATGAGTCGGCTTCCTCAGGCGAGGGGCGACGGCTCGGAGTCCGGGTTGTAACTCCGCCCGGGGCAGTCCTTAGGATGTATGCCCGTGTCAGCGCCTTCTCACGTGCGCGTGTAACACCCTGACCCCCAGCCTGTAGATCTCCTCTTTTACCTGTGATCTTGCTTTCCTGTATTCTCAATAAAGTGACCCTTTTTATCCATATCATGTCTCATGTGTTTTTTAGGGCGTACCCGGGTAAGGAACACTCCTCCTTGGTGCCTATTCTGTGTACAATAATCCCTGAAATGGTTCTGCTTGCAAATTAATCTCTTCACATTTTTCTGTACAAGGCAGATTGAATGTCTGAACAGTGCTCCAGAATCCAAAAAGGTTATTTGATATTTAACTGATATTTAACTGATATTTAACTGTATTTACTGTACAATATACATACACACTTAAGGGTTGTCCTTGAATAAAGTGAATATTTACCAGAATAAATTGTACATTTCTAATAATACACAATCATCACATGTCATTTTAATTTCACTGCAGAGAATCTGTTTCAACAGATACTTAAGAATTGTTGCCTTTTAATTATAACAGGTCTTCTCATTAACATTTTGGAATACATCTTGACTTCCTACAAAATGCTACCAGCAGGGAGGGATTTGTACTCGTTTATTCTTATCTAAGTAAACACCAGTTGGTTGGGCAACAGAAGAATTCATTGTATCTTATGTCAGGAGCTAAGCCGATCAGGTCAGTAATTGAAACTGACTTGTTTCATGGTTAAAGTAATTCTAGAGATGAATATTATTGCTTTGGGGATCTGGCTTCATTAAGATGCCAGTCAAAAACTGGCTTTTTAAGCTACATGCTTGTTTTCATCATAGCTGTTAAGCACATCTTATTAATTAGAAAATGTATTTCTGGAACTGATATAATGACTGTCAAGTACTATGGTATATAGGAGAAATGAGAATTCTGTTTAAGGAGACTGTTGAACATAGGATTTCTAGGTCTCGGAGGACTGAACATCTTGTTTTGCTTGCTTTCATTTAAAATAGTGACGGTCAAATTGGCTTCTGTTTACTTTGTCAAGTTATTATAAGGTCTCGAAAACGGCCTGCCCTTTCCATTAATCATTTGTCAAAATTTCAATTAAAATGGAATACTGTCAAAGTTCATTCTGTTTGTCACTCACGTTGTGGTGCTCATTTATTTGTTGCTTTTATATCCTGTCCTTTCTCCAAAAAGCTTGAGAAAGCACACAATTATCTCCCCCCTCCCCTTATCCTCAGAGTAATCCTGTGAGGTGAGGTAAGTCAGGCTGAGAGATAGTGATTGGCCCAAGGTCACCCAAGAAGCTGCATAGCTGAGTGGAGAACCGAATGCAGGTCTTCCAGGTCCTAGTCTGACACTCTAACCATTATGTTGCACTGACTCTACATTTAAGCCTTTAAAGACTTTCAGAGATTTTTTAAATCTCCAACATACACAAAACCACAAAACCACACACGCTAGCCTCATTGGTGGACTTGATTACAAATATGGACTGGGGGAAAAGAGGACAGTGAATTGCTGTTGATTATGACGATTCTCCATTATTCTTTGAAGTTGTTGAGGGAATCAAGCATCACCATGTGGCTGACAGTATGGAGGGAAATTATGTTCACATACCACCTTTGTGGCTGGCTGGCTGGCAGGCAGAACTGCAGCCAGAAGCACAATGGAAGGCACTCACTGAAAGAAGCTGGTTGCATGAATTTTTCTATGACATTTTGAGCTGCTTTTCTTTATCCAGTAGTGTTGGGAGGACAGGACACCAAGAGATTGTAAAATGGCACTGGGGGAGAAAGAAGAAGAAGAAGGTCATGGTCCAGCCTGCAGTGACTGTATTATTGGCAAGGGGAAAAGCTGAATGCAGGGAGGGTTCCTTTTCCTCCACACACTTTGGAATCCTGATTGATTAGATTCTGTTCTCTCCCTTGCAGGAAATTCCAAATGAACAGCCACTGTGGACTTAGTGGGTGTGCAAACATCAGGAAGTGAGGCTATTGGGAATGACTCCGCTCTCTCCTCATGCGGTTGCTGAATGCAGGTGGGATTGTGTGTGGAAAAGATTTACGAAGAAAAGTCTTGAGGTATCAAAATGAATGCTGGATTTTGCTAATAGGATTATACAAACACAGATTTGAAAACATTCACGGTGGGGGCTGGGCACATGGAGTAAGGAAATTTCTGCATACACCCACAAACCTCTCTCTCTCTCTCTCTCTCTCTCTCTCTCTCTCTCACACACACACACACACACACACACACACACACACACACACACACACACACGTACAGAGCTCCCTTGCTCCCTGTGTGCTGACTGTGGTCGGTTGGTGGAAGTAAAGGGGGCAGCTTACCTACAGCTCACTTCCTCCCCATGCCACATCATAAACTGTTTTTAAATTTGGGAAACTTTCAGAGGTAGTTTGCAATCTATCTCAGGGATGAGCAGGGCTTGTGGTTTTGAAATTGGAAGGAAGAGCCCCATAGCATGCAGACCCTTGTGTGTACCTAATGTGATTTGTCAAAGCCAAATTTGACTTGATATTAAGCTTGATATTAAGCACAACTTACACTCCATTTCTGGGCTGCTAGATCAAGCATCTTATGTAGGATCCTGAAGAAATGAAGATCAGATGGCTGACAGCCCTTACTCCACCTCCCCCAGGACCCTGCAGCCGCTGGTGCAGGTAAGAGATGCACCGGCCAGTGCAGGGGTGAGAGGAGGGTGGGCAGAGCGGCGAGGGAGGGTGGTCGTTGGGCGAGCTAGGCAGGGAGGGGACGGGGATATCGGTGTCAAGCTCCACCAATATCCCGTGCCTGTTCCCAGGCTCGGAGGCCCTTACCCCGCCGCCCTGGAAGGGTGCAGGATACTGCAGCCGGCCCTAAGGGCAGGCCGCGTATCCTTATGCAGGATTGGGCTGTTATCAGATAGTTTCAGAGGATCCATGAGTTCAAGGCTGCTTTTGCCAGCAAACTGTTCCACTTCTGAAGCAAGGCTAGTTGAGTTGAGATAGTTACAGGGCACTGTACTAGACACAAAGGTGGCAGGTTTCTGGATGAGGGCAATTTGTCATATTTTTGCATGATCAGTCATTTCAGCATCGAGGTGGAAGTGGCCAAACGCGTTAGACAGAATGTCACCTGAGCAATAGTTGCAAACGAGAAGTGCTATTAAAACTCACGTTCCTGCAAAATACATTTATTACATTCTACAAATTAAGTTTGCTCTGAGGTCAACATTGTCATAAATGTTATGTTGGTGCAGAATTCAACCTGATTTCCTTGAATGAATGCCCCTAATAATCCGTTAAACTTTCTGTTAGCATGTATTTCTACTTTCTTAATTAAGACAATTCGCATTCATTAACAGAAACCATGGCTGCCCTCTGACCAGTACTTTTATATGGAAAACTGAGTTTGGTTTGGTGAAGGATGCTAATGCTTTCACAGTTAATGGATGACCTCATGGCATCTCCTATTCTTTAACTATTCTGCAGGGCTGTTCTCCTTGAATAACATTGGTCTCGTTCCTCAAAATCTGCTTGCTATTTAAAAAAAAAATTAACAAAAGGTCAGATGTGTCTCTTTGCCAATTTGATTTGTAAGCAATTGCAGAGTCACGTGTGGACATGATCACGTTGCAAATAAATGTTTTCACTTAACACGACTGACAGCGCAATCCTCATGCTCCTCCCAGTGCCGGAACGAGTGTTCTGGTGTTGGGAGACGTCGCAAACGTGCCGGAAAGGACGTTTGTGACTACTCTCCAGCAGGGAAGGCCAGTGCAGAGGCTGTCCTCCCCTGCTCCGTCGATGGATCGCCCTGATGGCTGCCGGTAAGTCAGGATCCGGCAAGCGGGAAAGGGGCGGTTCGCTGGGCGAGGGAGGGAGGTCATCGGCCTAGCCAACCCTCAGCCATATCCTGACCCCCGCTGGGCGACTAGGCTGTTACACGGCCTCCTCCTAGTTCCACCAGCAATTTTGCTGGTGGAAATCCAAGGAGGCCGATAGGGAACTGCCCTGGTTTACACTCGGGGAAGGGGACGCTCATTCCCTTCCCTGAGGAGACCTCCGGCCCAGTGGCAGTGCTGCCGCCAGTGCACAGGATCCAGCGGGCGGCCCTGCGCTGCCGGCCGGATCCTTACGTAGGATTGCGCTGTTAGGTATGTTTTTAAACAAAACATGTTGGTAAAACACTTCAATTAAAAGTGCAAGAAAAAAATGGCAGTGTCTGGAATCAAAACAACTACTAACTAAAACAAAAAGTGATTTAGAATTAATGAATATGCATTAGGGATTAGCAAGACTGAGGTGGCAGTTCCTACTCTGACCTCCATATATTAATTTGAAGGTCAGAACAGAGGCTACACTGAGTCATGAAGGAGGATAATTATGTAGAAACTAATTGACTAAAGACTCATGCCAGAGATTAGGATTGATTTTTAAAAAGTGGTTTTACTCGGCACTGAGTGATGGACAACAAAGGGTCAATGAGAATTAGGACTACATGCCTGAGTGAACTGGGAAACGGGAGCAAGAAAAGGTGCCCCCTAATCCTTTTCAGTGAAATCCTCATATGAAGGTGGACCGGTTCATCTTATCCTTTGTCTGCAGGCTCTGATGCTTTTTCACATAATTACATGATGGGGGGCAGTTCATGAAAACAATCCCTCCATATACATGTTAATTCTACTTGGGCAGTCCAATCCTATCCAGTGCCAGCACAGCGGGGCCAGCGGACATTTTCCCCCTTACCCCGGGTAAACCCTCAGTCCGTGCAATGGGGCTACTCGGATCTGCGCCAGCTCAATTGCTGGTGCAGAACTGAGAAGCCCCGTGTCAGGCTTTCAAGTCCAGGAGGAGAGATAGGATAGAACCCTAACCCGCCCCCCTCCCAGGTCCTATCTGCACACACCCCACTCTCCCCTGCCCCATTACGACCCCTCTCCACCCTCCTCCAGCCCCTGCACCACTCAGAGCGGCCTTACCTGCTCTGGCGCATAGGGCTCCTAAATGCAGCACCAGCAGGACTATGCAGGCCTTCCTAAAATGTGCTTTTATGGCACATTTGCAATACCCTAGGGCCGTCACTGCGCCAGCCTAAGGTAAGCATAGGATTGTGCCGTAAATGTAGTAACTCAGACTGGTGGATGCTTCTTAACCAGTCTGTTAAGTGAACTGGGCTTTTCCAGTGACATGTTAGCAATATACAGTAGCGTTATTTGAAGAGGTCTACTTGGGGCCAGCCCAAGATCTCCTGACACCTGAGGCAGCAAACCAAATGCTGCCCCCCCTTACCTGATGATGTGCCAGCCCCTGCTCCTTCCACTCTCCATAGTTCTAGTTCAGCACTCCCCTCCCCTCTATATTTCCTCTACCTCGCTGCCCCCCTTCCTTTTCCAATCCAGGGAGTGAAAGGAGAAAGAGGGGCTGTGAAGGCAAGGAGGTGGCCAGAGGTGGGTGCCCCCTACCAATCTGCTGCCTGAAGGGACAACTTCAGTTAGCCTCATGGATGGGCTGGCCCTGAGTGTATTGTACATTCTCTGCACACCCCTATTTGTGCGTTTATGGAGCAAACATACCGCGAACATGTCAGCATCCTTGCCTTTTTCACTTAATTGTGTGGGAGCCAGTTCACTGACTCACTGGAAAAGCCAAACTCTTTTAACTTAGACTAGTAAAAAAACACTAAGCAGTTCACGTGCAAACTCTCTTTAGCTCCTACCATCTGGACCTAGAGCTGTTCAGGATATAGGAGAGATCATACAGGCACTGGCGTCACTGCAGGGGGGGCGGAGCTCTAAGTTCCGCCGCGGTCAGACCCTCAGTTACACAGGAGCACGAAGCGCCCCCACCCCCTCGCCTTTGGAGCCATTCAAGTCGGTGCTTTCACCGACTTGAATAGCTCCAAAGGTGAGGGGGCGGGGCGCTTTGTGCTCCCATGTAACAGAGGGTCTGACCGCGGCGGAACTTAGAGCTCCGCCCCCCCCTGCAGTGATGCCAGTGTATTCAGGCCCAATAGCGCACACAGTTTTCTGCTGCAAAACTGAAAAGCTTTCCCCAGTTCTCTCACATAGCTTCTCTCATCCTGGGACCTCCTGGGCATGGATTTTAAAGAGACCATACACAATAAAGCCTTTTGGATATCGGGCAACAATCCAGCTTGAAATGTTAAAGTTTGACTATACAATACTTTGTATCCCAGCAACAAGAACATACAGGTATTAAATACAGGCATTGTTTACCGGCCATCTATTCAATCTCATTAATGCTGGCATTATTAAAAAAAATGAAGTGGGAAGGAAAAGAAAATATTTGCTTGAAGTTTCAGCATTTATTGTATTGCTCCTGCTAAGCCTATAAGAGCATGCAGAGGTGGGAGCATTAGCAGGAGGGCTTAAGCATTTGCAGAGTAGAAATCCGTCAAATGCCAATAACATGCAGAAAGGAGCTTGTTCAGTCTTTCTTTTCATGCCATTGTTTCTTCTGTCCAGAGCAGAGGTTTAAACTCGCATCAATATAGTCTAGTGTTAGTGTCTTCAGCGATCTCGAAATTGTATGTACGAGATTGTGGACAAAAACTCAAATGATGCAGCCTTTCCGGTACTCCAAAGAACAGTCTGTACTCCTGAGGGTCACTACAATTAAATGGAAGATGCAATAAGAAATTAGAGGCAACCTAGGCCTAGGGATACAGCTGTGTCCTGCCAACAGCTCTTGGGAAGCTGCCCATCCTTACATAACTGCATGGGCAAGGGTAATTTATGACTTTAATACTTCTGAGCTTCAGCCAGCTTCTGAACAAAAGTGGGCAAAAAGTTGGCATCTCACTGCAGAGAGAAAAAGTAATCCAAAAGGTTTCAGGTCTTATCCAAAGCTGTGTGAATAGCCTTAAGGAGGTGGCAGTAAGTATGAGCCCTTCCTTGTCTAATACTTGTACGTGAGAGAGGACCAGAAAGCCATGGCATAAAGCAGGGGTAGGCAACCTACAGCTGCCACTCGAAAGTATCCAGCCCATTAGTCATATATAACCTAGCCCGCAATGCTCCTAAAAAAGAATTAAAGTTTGTAATTCTATCTCTGTAAGGCTTACAGTGTAAGCAGACCAAGGGCAGAAGCTTCCTTTGAGTGTCATTCTCAGTCTGGACATGTATCTCTCCATACCAAGCTCCTCTTTTTTCTTAGCTCTATGGCCTAATTGGGAGGTTTGCACATGCGTATTGAACACACATGTGTTCTTACTATTGAATGGAAGGAATGTTTCCAATGTGTCATTTGGCTGTAATGGTAAACATGAAGCAACAGGTTCTCTGTGAGTAACTCCTAATGTTCCATGATGATTATGTAAAACTGTAATAACTATGACAGAGGAAAAAAAATATTTACAGCAAAGCATGTTTTTAAATCAAATTGGTTTAAAAAATAAAAAACCTTAAATCATATCTGAATACCATTAAGCTGTATACCATTAAAGATTTGAAGAGACAGTGAAGAAATTGTTTGATGAAGATGAGCTGCTTTTATTTAAACACTTATGAATTGGATGAGTAGAACAAGCTATAGAAGAGTAATCTATCATTAGTAATGGAGGTGAGCAAGTTGTATGCAAGACAAAGTGCAAGATTTTAATCTAGTACAGACCTTGAAGTAGCAGGTGGATGAAACTTCTTTGTATAGGAGATGAAGAACTTTAGAACACATGAAATGCAAAAATTGAAACCACTGGTTTAGTGGTTGATGCACTGCTTTGCTAATTGGTGGATAGTCTGTGCTACCAAGGCAGGAATGAATTCAGTGACAAACAGCGCAATCGTGTGTAACCTTGCACTAGTGTAACAGTAGATGCACTGGTGTAACAGCGGTGTAAGTGCAATTACACTGGCATAAGTGCACTTATTCCGGTGCATCTACTGTTACACCAGTGCAAGGTTACACAGGATTGCACTGAAAATGGAGTTTGAATCACTCGTGAAACATACTTTGGTGTTTAAATAGTTTGCACACACAGGTCTTGCAAGGCCTAGCATAGGTCATTCTGGCACCATTGGTACAGTCACTCCCAACCTTTCTGCCCCTCTCCCCACCTCAATGGTTTGAAATTTGTTATTGTGTCCATTCCAGCTTTCAGGAACCCAGGTTCATCAACTATTGTACAATTTTGCAACTGGCTACAAAAGGCCAGCGGGTGGCACAGTGGGTTAAACCGCTGAACCATGAGCTGTCGATCGAAAGGTCGGCAGTTCGAATCTGCGACGGGGTGAGCTCTCGTTGCTTGGCCAGCTCCTGCCAACCTAGCAGTTCCAAAGCATGTTAATGTGAGTAGATAAATAGGTACCACTTGCGGGAAGGTAAACAGCCCTCTGTGTTCCATCTGCATGCTACGCGCTGCGGCAAGGAGAGTCATGCCAGCCACATGACCACGGAGGCGTCTTCGGACAACGCTGGCTCTTCGGCTTTGAAATGGGGATGAGCACCACACCCTAGAGTCGGACACGACTGGACTTAATTGTCAGGGGTCACCTTTACCTTTACCTTACACCTCCCCAATACTAAGTCACAAATTTGTATTGGTAGCTTTCAAGACTACAATTCCTGCAATCCTGAAGTCTGTCCACTCTGCCTTTTAACACCTGTATGTTCTCTTCCAGGAAGGGAAAAATATAAGCAGTCAAAAACAAAAAATAGTGCATAGGGAAAACTCTATTCCCTTTCCCTAGTGCCACAAACCTGATCCAATCCCCCCCAGCTACTTTTATCTAAAAATAATCCTGTAGAGATATGATATATGTCTCCACATCTATAGATGTCTCCACATCTAGTTTGGTCCTTAGATCCATCAGACTCTTCGACTGAATTCTGTGAACACTGTTATCTTCCTCTTCCAGGAAAATCAAAACACCTTTCCATTATTTTATTCCCTTAGAGAGAGATTTGAGAGTGGGGGAAAAACACACACCCCTGTTTGTATTTCTGTCATCTGCTTTTCCAGCAAGCTCAGACAAATTAAGGATGTTTCCATCATATTTTTGGTTCTCTCCTTAGCAGCCACAAAATAACTGAACAGTTTAGCCAGGCGTTCCTTTAAAGAAACTCCCATGTTAATTTCTGCTCACATTCTCAAGCATCTGTGATCGCAAGGCTGAGAGGGTGTTGTTGTTTTGCTAGTTGAGCCAGCTCATTAGTCAAGTACAGTAGTTGGTAATAACTGCAAACAGTTACTTGAGATATCAGTTTTCATTATTTCTACTTGGAGCATAAAAAAGGCTGAACAATGCTAAATTACTGAGTTTGAAATAAGAACTGTGGCTTTGTGGGTTTGCCAGTGATACACTACATAATTCATCAGTTGTTAACAGACTGTGGACTCCACACTTATGGCCCAATCCTATCCCCTCTTCAGTGTAGCCACGCTGAAAAGGTGTATGCTGTATCCAGCAGGGGACGGAGCAGGAGGTTTCAGATTTATCCCCTTTCTCCTCTGTAAGCCTCCCACCCCACAATGGGTCTCTTCGGACCTGCACGAGATATTTCACTGGTGCACGTCCGAGGAGAGAAAGAAGGCAGGGAGGCTGCGGATAAAGAGGATAGGATCCGGCACGCCATCGCCACCAGATCCATCCCTTCTTGCAGCCTCCCTGCCCCATTCCCCCTCCCTACCCAGTTTCTCCCTCCCTGCCCCTAGTTCTGCCCTCCCCACCCCCTCCTGCTCTAGCTTACCTGCTCCAGCTGGTGGTCAGCACGGGAAGGCTCTGGCCTGCCAGCCGGCGCTCCAGCAGCATGTGCTTCAATGACTCGTCAGTGACTCATCAATGACTCGACTCGGACTTGACTCCGTGATTGTAAAAGACTCGACTCGAGACTTGGAGCCTTTTACAACAAGTTGAATTTTATTCAGGTTTAAACCTGCTTTCCCCATTAAATAGATAGGGACTCGCAACCAAAGACTTGGGACTTGGAAACAAAGACTTGGGATTTGACTTGAGACTTGGAGTCAGAGACTTGATCTCTGACTCCACATCCCTGATAAAAAGTAACTCTAATAAATGATCTTAAAAGTACAAGCAAGTAACCACTCTCCACTGCTGTGGTTCTTGTGCAAACGAGTGCTGTTGTTGCTGAATTTGGATGGCTAGAGGAATTCTTGGAAGCAGTGAAGGAGAGGATCCTGCCCTTTTAATACTTACATAGCAGAGGAGAGCAAACTGCAGCCCTTCTGCCACATTTTCCTCTTTTTTGCACCAACTACTAGAGGTGCTGGAACCCCACTTTTCTTTCTTTTGGACTGCCTACTGTAGAAAAATGAATTTTCAGTCATGCTTTTGATGTTTCAAACATATGCTTTATATAGCTCAGTGGTCTCAAAGCTCATTTCATTGCCCCAATTATCCTCAGATCATCTCTTTTATTTCCAGTGTACAGAAATGAAAATCAAAGAAATACAGCGTGCTCCAGGCTGCCTGTTTAGCCCATGGCTTTCCAAGGATTTCAGCATGTTCCTCCATGGTTCAAATAAAATATTCTACTCACTAGATTCCATTGGCATTGAATTACAAAGGTTAATTATTTGCCCTGTGGAAGAAAACCACAAGGATGGTCGTGCCATTCATTTCAACAGTTGTAGCTGAGTAAGGTCAAATGGAAGAATATCATATTCTTTATGGCTTCTCAATCTTGATCTGAATCTGCACCAGGTCAGTTCTGTTCACTGAAGTGAAAGAGGTAGGATGACTTTTAAGGAGCTGTGTATGAGAAATCATTTTTTGTGTGATCCAATTTTGTAGTGTTGGCTTATGACCTAATCCTACCGGCCCTCTGTGCTGGCGGAGCATGTGCTCTGCTGGTGCGCAATGTCACAAAAGCTCCGTAAAGCGCTTTGTGACAGCATTCGTGTTCACAGCGCCAGCAGGAAGGCTGGTGGTTGGAGCGACACCCGCTGGAGTAGCTAAGCTGGCGGGGGGGGGGAATGGGACGAGGGAGGGAAGGTGATGGCGGGGAGGAGGCTGAGGGGGGAAGGGTAGCGACGGGGCAGGGGGATTAAATATATAAGGTCATGCTTTTTAAAAACTAGTGTAATTTGCTTAGTCCCAAAAGGATCTGGTTCGATTTCACAGGTATGTCTAACAAATGGACATTCTAATATTATTGCCACCTATATGAGAATGTGCACGTATGCATGTACCTGTTCTAAGCAGTGCAATATTTGTAGCTGAAATTGTGTGCAAACATTTGTTTGTGTATTAGCTACAGTATTTGGATTGCAAGTTTTTTGAAGAGTAGGTGGGTCATAGGATATTGAAAAGGGTGAACTAGGTTGAAAATCATGGAGGATGGAAAAGAAAGATGTGGATATATTAGTTAGTCCATAAATGACTAGAGACAGGGAGAAAAAGAAACGTTAGAATAGGCAAAGCAGACCTGAGGGATGCTAGAGAACCACCTGCTAACTCTGGTAAGCTTCAAAGTCCCCCTAGATCCTATCCACCATCAGCAATTGCAGTTAAAGCAACTCAGACAGGCTGAAAAAGCAAGCAATGCTTGCCGCCCAAGACCTCAGGCTGCCTAAACCTTTGCCTAGCTTTAGAAGAGAGCTTTAAAAGATATAATATCAGGGAATTAGGTGGATAGGTTTCAAATCAGTCTCCTTTTCGGCCTCAGCTAGCCAACAGTGTTCGTTCTCTCTCTCTCTGTCTCTCTCTCTCTCTCTCTCTCTCTCTCTCTCTCTCTCAAATCTCTCATGCTTCTTTCCAGTGCTCTCTCACTCTCTGCCTCTGTCCTTCCAGCCCCTTCCCCAAATCTGTCTGTTTTACAAGCCAAACAAAATGTAATTGTCATTGCAGTAATAGAAGAAGAGGTAGGTGTGGTGTAACAAGCTTAATTAATGAGTCCCCAGACTTCTCAGTTACAATTAGAATCAAGAGGCATGTGAAAGGCTGCAACAGGTAGCAGAGGAAGGGAATGGTAATGAAGGCAGACGTGTGATAATATGTTCAGGGTGTGGAGGAAGCAAAATCCATGATGACTGAGCACAACTTCGGTCAGGTTGCTCGAACGTTTTCCTGTGTTTTTCTTTAATAAACTCATTGTAGAGGCAATAAACCCAAGTATAGCTGTCATTTCATTATGCTAATAGATAGTCTGGAATTATCTGGCAGCCTGTAGACAACAATGGATTTTGACAACAGTGGGGCTCACCAGCTTCTGGCCCAGGTTGAAGGGGTCTCTTTCCTTGTTCTACTCACAGTACCCACTTTCTGGGCCTCAGGGTCATCCATCCACCAGGGAAGGACCCTGTTGCCTCAGTCTGGCTTTTGAGGGGGGGAGGGGGTCTTCTCCTCCTCCTCCTCCTCCTCCACAGAACAGCCTCCTCAAGTCACTACCTCCTCCAGTGGCTGTGGAGACAGAGCCTTGCATCCTGCTGCTGCTACTGCCTCATCACTGGCACTGACATAACCCTTTATACTGGGGCCTGCCTTATGGGCATGTGCAGCCTTGTCCCCTTTCCAGCTCACAACCCACCTCCCTAGTGTCCCTGACACCACAGCAACCAGGAAACCTGTCTTGTGGGAGGCATATGTAGTTGAAAGATCTGAGTCCCCCCCCCCCCCCAGCTACAGTTCTAGCTGGGGGTTAGTGACTGGTTGTGGTAGCAGTGCACTACTTGATTGTGGAGCTCAATGACTGTACACGGGGGGTTGGAAGATCCTTCCTGGGGGCTTGGTGGGCACAAGGACAGGGACAGTAATGCTACTCCCAGACACCTGTTTCAATCTCTTGAGGGGGGACACATTCAGTGAAGGATCTGGAGGAACAGACTGGCTAGCCAAAGACAAAAAATACCTTACTACTCACTGTGCCCATGTTATGGAGGCAGAAAGAAAGAAAGAAAGAAAGAAAGAAAGAAAGAAAGAAAGAAAGAAAGAAAGAAAGAAAGAAAGAAAGAAAGAAAGAAAGAAAGAAAGTGGTTTGGGAGTCGGACTTAGACTTGGAAGATCCAGGTTCAAATCCCTGCTCAGCCACGAAGCTTCCTGGGTGACCTTGGGCCAGTCACTAGCTCTCAGCCCCACCTACCTCACAGGGTTGCTGGGAGGACAAAAAGGAGGGGAGGAAATATGTACACTACTCTGAGCTCCTTGGAGGAAGGGTGGTATAAAAAATGTGAAGAAAGAAAGAAAGAAAGAAAGAAAGAAAGAAAGAAAGAAAGAAAGAAAGAAAGAAAGAAAGAAAGAAAGAAAGAAAGAAAGTTTTTCTTTCTTTCTATCAAGCAATATCATATTCTGTGGGTTTCTCATTTGATATCCCTCCAACATAGTTTCTTGAATCCTTTGCAAGTTGTTAGCATGAAAATAACTCTTGTGTCAGGCTTCCATGCAAAACTAAAGTTCAAATTAAAAAAAGCAAAAAAAAAAAAAAGCATAAACCTGGAGTTCTAGTTCTCAGCTCATACCTATCAAATGCTAATGGAGTCTACTTTTCTAGCACCAATCATCCTGGGGAATTGTATAAATGATGTAGAACAGGGGTGCACAACATGCGGCCCGGGGGCCGCATGCGGCCCCCCAAAGGTTTTCTGGTGGCCCCCAAAGGTTTTCTGGCTAGAGCGGCAACATCACTTCTTTGTTGGGCCGCTCTAGCCAAGCACCTCTCATAACTCTGTTGCTTCTGTAACACGGCTGGAAGCTTCGGAATCGTCCGAGGAGCGGACGATTCTGAAGCTTCCAGCTGCATTACAGAAGTGCCGGAGTTGGTGTTGGCACAGCGGTTAGGACGTAGATCCCTGGGGAAGTTGGGCTGCTATGATGATGGTGACTTCCTTAGGAAGCAACGTGACTGTGAATTGCTGAAGAAGAAATCCCGGGATTTTGAGGTAAGCATGGGCTCTGGCTGAAAGCCCTGCAGAGGCTCTGGGAGGAGTGAATGAACATCTAAGCTCGCCGAGGTGACCGGCGGCCGAGTCTATGATGCTTCAGCTCTTCTTCAGGCCGTTGGACCCTCACTTCGGGGTGGCCACGTTTTTCCTCTGCTGGTCGGTTATGCATTTAAGAGCTGCAGAACGTGCAAGACAGAGTTTGTTAGGAAATATTTTTCCCAACACGGAACCTCCGCGCCATGTAAGGTTTCAGAAGGGAAGGCCCTGATGATGATGATTGATGGGTATACATACGGTATATACCAGGGGTGGCCAAACTTGCTTCATGTAAGAGCCACATATGATAAACCTCAGATGTTTGAGAGCCACAATATTTAAGAAGCATTAAGAAGCCAACATATTTCCGAGAGCTGCACTTTATATGTTAAAGAGCCACAGGTGGCTCATTATTTATTTATTAATATGTTGCATTTCTGGAGATTTTCTGGCTCATGGACACGCCCCCTGTGACGTCACTTCCTGAGGAATTGACATCATGGTTCCTTGCCACGCCCCCCGCGACACCTATCTGCGGCCCCGATGAAGTGTAGTTTATTCATTTCGGCCCCTACCCACTGCCAAGTTGTGCACCCCTGATGTAGAATAATGAAAATCATTTCAACTAAATTGTACCTTCTACTTGCAAGTGGGACCAGTATCATCCAAAAGAAAGATGACAATAACCTGTATTCCAGAAAATATGTTTTTAGCTATGGAATTCAAAGCCCTGCATTTATATAAGTTGCCATGAAGTAACACATTCTGAAATACTTTAGCAACTGGCATCTTGCAACGGGAGCTTCTGCACAGCTTGTACTGTATACTGTATTTGTCTGCTAGACTGATGTAGGCTATGGGGAAGAAGAGCCCAGATTGACGGGGTTCCAGGTTGAGATTGAACAGGCTGGCTGGAGGTTTCCTCGGGTAAGAGGACATTTGTCCTCTTACCCCTTGTCAAGCCCCAGCCTGCTCAATGGGGCTACTCAGATCTGTACCAACTAAGTCGCTGGCACAGGCCCGAGGAGCCCCATGTCACGCTTCCCGGCATGGGAGTGGGATAGGATACGACGGAGGCCTCCGCCATTCCTGCCCTCTCCTGGGCCTGAACTGCCCCCACTCTGTCCTCCACCCACCCTGTTACACCCCTCCTTGCCCTTCCCCCACTCCCACCACTCAGTGCAGTTCCTACCTGCTCCGGCATGCACCGGGCCTCCATTGGCTCTGGCAGGACGGCACAGGTCTTCCCGCCAGCACCACCTACTCGCACATAGTCGCAAACATGCTTTATGGCATGTTTGCAACATGCAGCGCGTATCACTAGATGGGATTGCACCATTAATTTGATACCTGCTAGGGAGCATTCAGTTTCATGGAGAACATTTTCAGGCTACCCAGAAAACGTGCATGGAAAAGGTGGAGTGAGAGCTGTAAAACAAAGCCCACCCTCAGGGTGTCATGGAACTCCAGTGCATTTTTAGGTCATATGTACATTAGGCACCCAAACATGAGAGAAACAGAAAACAGATATGATGTTGATTTCTGGCGCTGTTCTTAGTATCCTTATTGATAGGCTTACCATCCGTACCGGTTTTTCCAGGACAGTCCTGGGAATCGGCCACGATTCCCGGTTCTGTCCCGGCCCGGTTTCCGGAGGGATGGCCCCCGCCGCCGCCGCCATCTTCTTCTTTTTTAAACTTACCCGGGCGCTGGCAGCAGCTTGGATCACAAAATCCTCACGATGCCCTCACGAGATTTGGGTGCCGACATCTTGGATCACGCGGGATTTCGTGATCCAAGCTGCTGCCGGCGCCCGGGTAAGTTTTAAAAAGAAGAAGATGGCGGCGGCGAGCGGGTGTCGTTTGCCCACTCTCTCACTGACATGGAGCCAGTGAGGGAGCGGGCCAACTGACAGCCTGCTGCCCCTGCCGCGCGAGCCTACCGGAGGCCCGCGAAGCGCGGGCAAGCAGGCTGCAACCTGGTCTCTCAGCGGTGCCGCTGGGAGACCGGGCAGCCTGCTTGTCCGCGCCGCGCGAGCCTCTGGCAGGCTCGTGCAGCGCGAGCCTCTGGCAGGCTCGTGCAGCGCGAGCCTCTGGCAGGCTCGTGCAGCGCGGGCCTCTGGCAGGCTCGTGCAGCGCGGGCAAGCAGGCTCGTGCAGCGCGGGCAAGCAGGCTCACGCAGCGCGGGCAAGCAGGCTGCAACCCGATCTCCGTGCGGTGCCACTGGGAGACCGGGCGCAGGAGCTGCATGAAGCTTGCTGGCGTGAGGACGCGGGGAGCAGCAGCAGCGCGGGGAAAAGGTAAGCTTAAAATTAAAATTAAAAAATTAAAAATTAATTAAAAATTCCGGCCGCGCATAGAAATTAAAAATTTCGGCCGCGCTTTGCGCCCCTTAGGAGAGATTTCATTCTATATATTTAAATTTCATTTATTATTACCTTTTACATTTTTAATTATTTAATTAATTGAATGTGGGGGGGGGGACTGTGGGGTGTGTGTCCAGGTTTGGGGTTGCCAAAATATGGTAACCCTACTTATTGACAATAGTATCCTTATTGACAGCTGTGGACATGCATTGCAACATGTAGGATGGGCTAGTCGCCTTTGCAAAGGATAAAAAGCATGATAAATTAACCAACACTCTAAGCGTCTAAATTAACTCATGAGGTTGAAGAGCTTACTACAATGTCTTGTCTCTCTTAATACCTTAATCCTGTCAAAAGTGATGGCTCCCTATTTACTGGATTAGGGTCTAATATATTGTTCGTTAAGCTGTGTCCCTCGGTAGTATTTTCATGCTTCTAAATGTTTCTTTCTGCTCTTAGAATGTTTGTTAGCAAACAACTGGCCCTCTAATGAAATTTTTAGCACCAGACATGGGCAGCAGGTCATAGAAATCTATCAATGATGGATCAACATGACTCATTCAGATGGAAAGGACAAAAAAGTATTTTTTTTCTAGTTTACCCTTACTGTTGTCTCAAAAATATATACAGTTGACAGGTATATATCACTTTTTATCGAAGGATTTTTTATCCACAGATTTGACTCAAAAGAGGTGGCAAAACTGTGGAAGAGGGAGTCCGACCGCACCACATTACCTCTTTTTTCAGCATTGCCGGGGGCCTGCCAGCCACTTCCTGTCAATTGAGCACATCCAAACATTGAAAAAAGAAAAATGCAACCAGGAGTCTCTGGCATCATCTACAGGTTGCTTCTAGTAGCGGTTTTTCTTTTTTTCCAGTTAGTTTAAACCAACGGTTCTAAAACTGTGGGTTGTGACCCACCATTGAGAACTTTAGCTGTCCCCTGCCCCCTTAAGGGGCTGGGACAGCATAGCGCCAGCGGTGATCCGAAGCAACGCCACCGCTTCTGCCGCAAAATTGCCCCAAACCACCATTGCTGCACTTACCAGGGCTTGGGGGAGCTTCAGGGAGACCTGTGTGAGCCTCTGTAGGCCTACCAATCTTCGCATCATCGCAAAACGGTGATCTTTAGGTACTTCCTGTTTTCGCAAAAAACAGAAGTGCCTGAAGATCACAATTTTTCAACGATCCAAAGATTGGGGAGGCCTGCAGAGGGTCGCACAGGCCTCCACGAAGCTCCCCCAAGCCCCAGTAAGTGTAGCAATGGTAGTTTCAGGGACAGTTTCGGATCACTGCTGCTGCTGGCCCTGCCCCCGCAAACACCGCTACTTTAAACAAACTCAGGAGGAGGGAAGCGCTGAAGATGCTGGGAAAAAGGTAATGTGGCACTGCTTCCCTCCCTGGTTTTCACATAACACTGATTTTTTTAATCCACTGGGGTTCCGGAAACAGAATCCCAATGGATAAAAAGGTCCGACTGTACAGTACTGTATTATTTAAAAGGCATTCAATTCTCCATTGACTGGCTTTTACTGGAGGATATCTGCTGTTGCACCATGGGAGACTGTGCCATGGCCAAACAGCCTGATAACATCCCAGTCACTTCAGCAAGTAGAGTCAAAACTAGGCTTACCATCTGTCCCGGAAAGACTGGGACTGCCCTGGTTTCCGGAGCCCGGTCCCGGCCATCCAGGCCTGGAACCAAGTCCTCGTTTTCCGGGTCTGCTGCCACGCCACCACCACTTCCACAATTTAAAATGTTTTTCAGTGGCGCCATCTTGGATCTCGCAAAATATTGCAAAATCCAAGATGGCCGCACCCAAATCTCACGAGATTTGGGTTCCACCATCTTGGATCTCGCGAGATTTTGTGAGATCCAAGATGGTGGTGCCGGGAAAAAAACATTTTAAATCGTGGAAACGGCGGTGGCGGCGATGGGAGGGAGTAGTCGACCCGCACGGGGGAGTCCTGCCTGGCCCAATGCAGCTGACAAGCCAGGAATCAGGCAGCAGTGGTGGTGGCAGCAGCAGCAGCAACAGGAAGGACTGGAGGCAAGCAAAATGGCAAAAATGGTGGGGACGAAAAGCAGCAAAAGGGGGTGAAAATAATTTTAAAAATTGGAAAAATGTCCACGCCCGCAAAATAAGAAAACAGAAGCAAAAAAGGACTGAAAATAAAAATATTTTTTTAAAAAATCTGGAGGGGAAAAAAGTAGGGGGTGCCCCGGTTTGGACACCTCAAAATATGGTAAGCCTAGTCAAAGCTAGGCTTTGAGCCTAGGAAGGAAAGTGAGATGACAGGGAGGCATGGTTTTGTTGCCAAGGCGATGAAGACACTTCCTCTCCTGTCAGAGCTAGCATTCCCTACCCCCACACAATGACACCCATGGCTTAAGGCAGTGCCAACCAGCCTGAGCAATTCAGGAATCGCTGCTCTCCCAAATCAGCTTCACATTTGCCCTCGGTGATGTCAGCACCCAACCAAAACCAATTCATTATATGCTGTCATGATGTCATGAGTTCATTGTACGCTGTCATGATGTCTTGTTCATGAATTATCCCGGATAGGCTTCAATTGCTCAAAAAAGAGAAAGAAGCCCTAATCATGAAAAAGGCACCTAATTAGCAACAGCATGAAGAAAGGAGAATAGGCCCAAAAGGAGACAAATGTAATCAATCAAGGGTTTGGAAGTAAATATTTTGATCATCCCTCTCACCTGAAAGCTTTATTTCAGTCTGCAAATCAAAATGGAACAGCTGTATTAAAAAAAAAAAAAGGGGGAGCAGCAGGGAGTTGGGACTACATCTCCCCATTAATCTTCTTTTCAGTTGCTGGCAAGTTTCCTGTATGAAGAACTTGCACCGGAACTTGCAACTGAAGGACAAACCAACCCTTTTCTCATAACTATTGTTTCTGGAAAGGGCATGTTATCCTTTTCATTCACTTTCCCCAACCAGCAAGGTGAAATGCCTAAATATCCCTTGATGCTGTGTGACGGGGCAATATAACGAAATTTTACTTTCGTTTTCTGGGATGAAGGACTTATCCTATAGTGCAAGCATTGCTTTCCACCTGGAATAGTGCTTTCAAGCCTCTTTCTCAAATTATTTGGCCAAGGATGAGTCATGGATGAGACAGGAATTGAGTTTCGAGTTCTGTTTTCTTTGAGTTCTGTTTTGTGGCCTTTGGGTACTCGACTGACAGATAAAATCCATAGGCCTTTTTAACATGTTAGCTAGTTTCAGCATTTCTTCATTGCCTCAGTAATTTCTCAATAATTTCTCAGTTGTTCACTTGAATTATACCTGATGGCACCTGATTATTTTATGTATCAATTTTGCCCACAGGTGCAATGTACCTTTTGCATGTGCTGGGCAATGCACATGTGGTTCAATCTGAGCGAAAAAATAGCTCATCTAATAGCCAATCATTCCACAGGCATTGAGTATAAATGCTTAATGTTTTCCAGGAACTTGAACAGATCTCTCTTGGTTCTAATCTGGACAAAGCAAAAACTACAACAGGAATGAAAAGTGAAATATCACAAAAAGCAATCTTGAAGGAGTTTTCTCAGGATACCTACACATTTCAGCAGGAGAACGTCACTCCGTTGCCCAATTGCCCACAACGCAATCTCCCGACTCCCCACAATCAAACATGTGCCACAGGGTACCGTAAGTTTTTTGTTCTTGCTCTTTGAGATGCGCACGTGCTGGGGTAACGGTGGTGGGAAACTGCCTCCTGTGTCTTGATACCCACTTAATTTCTAGAACTCTGTAACTAGACAAGTATACATGGACCTTGTTTTTTGGGGGGGGGTAGCCTTTTTTTAAAAAAAAAATCTTTGATGTGCAGAAGTCATGTAATTCTGATTTTCTAACAATAACCTTTTTTTGAAAAAGCAAATTACTATTTTACCGCATTAGTCTGCCTGTAGATTTAATATCCTCTAGGCCTGTGTTAAAGAGCTCTGTTTGTCCTACAGAGAAATGATAGGCAGACCTTTTAGGTTTTTATAGGAGAAATTGAAGTAGCCCCAAATGCCTAGAAAGGTCAAGGTGATTATTCTGAGTTTTTAAAACATGTTTTGAAGGATTCAGTTGCAGATGTAGGCATAAGTGTTAGAAGACAGTAAGACCTGCTTGATCCCAGGTTTCCCCACACCTCACTGAAAAATATGAAAGTTTAAAAGCCCAATCCTATTTGAATGCCACACTGATGTCACATGGACACCAGCATGCTATCCATCATATCCTAAGCCTGGTCAGCAAGGGGGGGGGGGCGGAGGAGGGGAGACAGCAGAGACCAAGCCACATCCCACCAGAGCAACCAGCCCAGAAACACTGCCGGCCCCCTCAGCAACCATGAACCCGCCCAGACAACATTACCCCTTTTCCACCCTGCCCCCCCAAAGACCAGGGCATTGGGGCCTCGTTTAAAACAAGGGTATATTTAAAGGGTACAAAATGGGGTGGCATAGGGGGTTGTCAGGGGAACTCAACAGTCTAATGTGTGGTCATGGGGTTAGAAGGCAGAGGGAAAGGGGGGCAGTCAGGGGTCTATTGGGGCAATCCCCAACAACATGGCCATGAGAGTCTGGAGGCTGGTCTGGGCCATAGCTGCCATGCCTAGTAGCTGCTCCTGCAGTACTAGGATGGCCTCCTTCTGGGCTATTGTGCCCCACTGCCCCAGGGCCTGGATGGGGGGGGTTGCACTTGGGGTAGCTGCAGGGGCAGGGCCTATTATGATACCAGCCAGGTAGCTGGGCATACAGTGGCACAGTGCCAGTTGTGTGGGTGTCTGTCGCCACTGATACAGCCTGGGCAATGACTGCTGCCCTTGCAGCTGTCCCACTCTGCTTTCTATACTAGCATTGTTCTAGTTTCAGGAGAAGCAATAATAATGTAATAGACTGCTCCTTTGGGGTCCAGGGATTCTGTTGTCACCCCAGTCTGATGTTACCCCAGTTGGGCTACAGCGCAGCAGTTTCTATTCCACTCAGAGGAATTCTGAACAGGTCACTGGTATGGATTATTTGCTTGAATCAAAATAGATGCTAACTTTCAAATTAATCTGGGGTTCTTTTTCAGAACTCTTAGCCTACCCTAGAGATTGACCTAGATATTAATACTTGCAATGCCTATGCAGGCCCTCTCAGAGATCCAGAGAGTTCTGGGCTGTTTCCACCTTCGGAGGCCTGTAGACACAATAAAAGTAAAAGATGCCTTTTACCGAATCACATCTCTTATTCGCTTACATTTGCAGCTCTAAATTTGAGGCCAAGCTAAATGGCTCATCTGCCCCCCCCCCCGCTCCCCAACTGGCACTATGTCCATGGGAGACAAAATAGGCCTGCTGACTACAGACAACTGGAAGAAGGAACTTATTAGGAAATGGCTGAAACCAGCTTGAAAAGGTCACCTGGATTCCAAGTCAGTGGAGAAAGAAATAATACAGTAATTACATCCCAATTGAACAAAGCAATTGTAGGTCCACCTTTTGCTTTCATCCTATGGAGAGAAAGCATGGAGCTTAGAACAGTAATAGTCGACATCTAACTTTCGAGTTTATTGCTGATGAAGTAGGTAGGCAAGTTTTATGATCAGTTCTTTTTTGCATCAATAGGTAGAGCTATACATTTCACACTAGTAAAAAAGAGAGAGATTTTGGTGCTCTTCTTCTTCTGTATTTCAGGCAGCATCCATATCATTAAAAAAGGTAATTCATTAACAATGTTCCTTGCTCCGTTTCTGAGCCTTTGTTGGAACACTTTTCTTGCTCCATCTCCTCCTGTTGGCCTCTAGAAATGCAAAATCGGCAGTCACTTCCATGTTTGCTGGTATCCTTTTCCAACCCCATATATCATTGAATTCATGCCTTTTACCATTCACTGGGGAAACGAGTCCGCATATCATATTTGACAGGGTAAATAGTAAAAAGGAATGCAGTTTACGCACTGTGGTGGAAAGCGACTCTTCTGTGCATTCAGAAAATGAAATCTTTCATAAGACAGGAAGGGCAGCAAAAATGGCCTGTGGTGGCTCCATTTGCGAAGAACATCATGATGATGATTTATGGACCTCCTGGTTTCTGCAACCCAAGCCCTATTTTGGGGTTACCTTCCTATGTATTCCTGTCTGTCACCGGGTCAAGAACCTAGTTCCACCTTTCTTCTTCACCATTCATGCCTCATTAGTTGATTCCATCAAACTTGAGTGTACTCAAAACTCTCTAGAGCAGTGTTTCTCATAGTGTGCTCCTAGGAACACTGGGGCTCCCTCAGACTCTTTCAGTGGCTCCACACGCACACCATAAGTGGCTGCCATTTGCCCCATGCTGCGCCAATCCGCACATGCACTGGCACTCTGGGGCTCCCCGAAACTCTGTCCATGCGATCGCAGGGCTCCCCAAGACTCCTTTTCGGAGTTTAAAGGGCTCCAGAGACCAAAAGGTTTGAGAACCACTGCTCTAGAGGAATATCCCAATCCATGTCAGACTTTTTGAATTTGTCTTTTTATCAGATTGTCAGCCCAATCCTACCTAAATAACCCCTGCTGATGCAGCCATGCCACCAAGGTGAACAATGCATGCTGAGTCCTCAAGGTCTCATTTGTTTCCTTGCCCAGGGGTAAGCCCTCACTGCCCCACTGGGTGTGCTCTGACCTGTGGCAGCTGGTGCAAGTCCAGGTGAACTTGGGAAGGCATATCAAGGCCGGGAAGGGGGATAGGATATCGGTGCCCAACTGCTGCCACTGATACCATCCCTTTCCCGGTCTTGATCCACTCCTCTCCCCCCAGTCTCAGCCCACTTCCTCCCCCTCCCTGCCCCATTCTGCCCACCCCTGCCTCCTTTCCGCTCCCTGCACTGACTTACAGTGCAATCCGACTTAACTTTTGTGCCGGTTTAACCAGCGGCGCAGCGAGAACGGGAGGCCTCAGAAAGGAAAAGGGATTGAAATCCCCTCCAAAAGAGGAATTCAAAGGGGATTTGAATCCCTTTTCCGTTCTGGCGCCTCCCGTTCTTGCTGCGCCGCTGGTTACACCAGCACAAAAGTTAAGTCGGATTGCGCTGTTAGTAGCTCGAGAGGTTATTAGTGGGCTGCTGGCTCATGGCTGTGCCACTCGCCACTGCTTGTGGTGGCAGCTCAGCCATGCTGAATGGCATACCACTGTTTGCGACAGCTGTAAAGGACCTTGTGCTGCCAGAACGCTAGTTCCAGAGCGTATGGCCCCCATAGGATTGGGCCGTGTGTCTTGTAAACTACCTTCAATGCTGTTAGAAAGGTAGGAGGTAGTGTTTATATAAATATAATATTATATATAATAGTATAGTTCGTATACTAGTGGAATTAGCAAATAAGAATGATGGACAGATCTTCTCTTGGATAAATATTTTTATACAACATATCTGGAAGCAGGACGTGTGGCCTAGTGGTTGAGCCTGCCTGAAGAAAAGCTAAGACGAGACCAGTTTGAGACAACCCGAAGCTGTCGACAAGCTAAGATAACCTGTGTTAACTCTGTGTGAGAGAGAGGGGTCGCTGTCTAGCAAGCTCAGAACCCGTGTGCTGTGCAGCCAGAGAGATAACTACACCATTGAAGGAAAACAGCTGGAGAATGAAAAAGGGTTCTATACAAATAGAACATTATTGTAAAAACCCCTATGGAGTTTAGAAAAGACTGCCTATGTAAACCACCTTGAATAAAGTCTGAGGAGAAATCTGACGACAAGAAAGGCAGTATATAAATACGGATTATTATATCAAATAAGTGAAAATTATGAATGTCTCCTTTTGAGAATGACTGGATTCTATACTCACACTTTCAGGTATGATATTAAATGCCCTATGAATATTACTACACTATTTCCCCAAAGTCTCTGCCATGATGTTCCTCTGACAGCTTCTTGAATTGATTCCACCAGGGGGTGCTGTTTCCTTACAACATGTTTGGAGATCTATCACTTGTTCCCAATTTTCCAACTTTGTTTTATTCAAATAGCCTGGCCATTGTGGCCAATAAAGCTTAATCACAACAGAGTGGACTACAGGATGTTGCACCCCCTCACGGAGGATAGGAAAGATCACTAGGTTAGGGACAAATATGAGAGTTCATTCCCTGGATCCTAATTGTTGAAAATAACCCAATCATTACATTACATTTCTTTCTAGCAGTGACCAGGATCATATTGCTGTAGTAGTATATAGAAAGAGTACCATATTGAGGTAAGTCAGAGACTCGGATCCAAAGAGCTACTTAGGCAAACCCAAAGGCTTGGGTGCCCAGTTGATTCTTTGACTTTTTCCTTTTGAGAGGCAGATCACATCATGAATAGTTTTTCAAACTTTAAGGTTGAAAACTCCTCTGGTTTGTATAGCAGTTTGTGATACGGCAGGAAGATCTGCCACTTGAAAGGAAGAGGCCATAAGTTCTACTGGGCATGCCCAACAACTTGGAGTGCCTAAGTAGCTGGTTGGATCCAAGACATATAATTGAATACTTTCAACATGTTTAATGGTTACCTCCTGCTCATTACATGTGTGTGTGCGCCTGCACATGCACATGCCCAATGACATCACATTCCTGCTTACAGAACCAATGTAATGGAGAATTGTCATCAATTTTATGATTTATTTCATAATCGCAATGGTTCAACATCAAATTATTGCCAGCAGGATCCAGTGTTCATCTTCATGGACAAAATCAGAGCAACAAGTTCCTTATAGGACTGAGGTTGTGACTTGTGTGTCTGCTAAATAGATGGGGAGTCTGTATTAAATTGAACCCTCTGCAAATAATATCTGGAGATGGCTATATGTACAGTATATCCATCTGATCGCCATTTTGAAGCACATTAAGGAGAGTCCACAGCTCAGTGGTATAGCACATACTTTGCATTTAGATGGTGCCAGGTTCCCTGGCATCTCCAGGTTGGGCTGGGAAAGTCCCTTGGCTGATACCGTGGAGAGCCATTGTCAGTCAGCGTAAGCAATAACGAACTAGGTCAGGGGTCTCCAAACTACAGCCCGCAGGCTGAATCCGGTCCATGGGCCAATTTTATCTGACCCATGGCAGGTTGGCCAGTGCAGCTTGCGGCAGCCTCCAGCTACCCACTGCCGGCTCCCCACGACAACCTGTGAAGGCCGCAGGAGACTGCGGTGGTTAGCGAGCGGCTGCGGTAACCGGCAAGCGGCTCCCCACCGTCTGCCATGACCAGTTAGCAGCTCCCCGCTGGTTGTTCATGTTTGATTGACATGGGAGGAAGGGGCAGGGCCACGGGTCAGATGGACCTGTCAATCATGCCTGTCTGGCCTATGGCCGGAAAACTTTGGAGACCCCTGAACTAGGTGAACTGATGGCCTATTCAGTAAAAGGGAGCTTCCTATGTAACCCTATGCTATGTAGTCTGCATATAGATATTGTCCAGTATGGGTCACCGAGACTGCAATCCTATGCATCCTTATTTGAGAATTAGTTCCATTGAACTCATTGCGATTTACTTTTGAGTAGATATGCATAGGATTGCAATCAATGTATCAAGTCAGAGCTATATTTTGCAGGATTCTGCTATGGAATGGAGGACAATTCTGCAAAAACTGCTAAGTGGGAATATTACGTGTTACTCCATCTATCAGCATGGGAGACCCTGGCATTGCGTGTTGAATAACTGGTACGGGAAAGTAAGAAAACGGACAAATGCTGCAAAAAAGGGCAAGTAGCTTTAAAAAATAGATTCTGTCAAGAAAGGACATATTGGCAGAACAGGTGCCTTACCAATATTGCCTCCTCCGGAAGGAAGATGTTGATTAATTTGAGTGAAGCATGGCATTGCGGATAATAGGTAGGCAGATGCTAGCCAAATTATTCACTTCTTAGGTGATTCTGATGCACAGGCATATGGGGCTGTTGAATGCTGACATCAGAGAAAAGAAATTTGAACAAGAACACGTGAGAACGTTGCCAGTACAGTTGGACCTCGCTATCCATGGGGGATCCATTCCACACACACACACCCCGCGGATAGTGAGGATCCGCAGATAACCAAGTCCACATTCAAAACGCTGTAAAAAACAAAAAGGTAAAAAAACGCAGGGATTTTTTTACCTTTTAGAAGCAAATTGCTGCATGTTCTTGCTTATAACAGGCTAAAATCGCACTCTGGAAACCTCTTCGGGGTCACACGACTCCCCCTTCCTCTCCCAAAATAGCTTCAGAATGCATTGCATTCTGTAGAAAACCAAAAAAGTGCTCTACACTTATGATGATAATCACCTGCACATTTTCCAGTCATCATCATCATCATCATCATAATCTGGCTCTCAACAATAATTCACCCCAGAAAATATTCTCACAATCAACAATAAAAACAAATAAAAATAACCAAACCTAACAGCAGTAGTTTCTAATCCAAATTTCTTGAACACCAGCTTCCAAATGCTTCCTGAAGTGGTTGTTCTCTTACACCACTTTCTAAAAGCCACTGAAGATGTACTTCACTCTGTGCATAATGTTCTACAATCCATGGACAATCAGCAACCCACCCCCCAAAACACCCCAAAACCACTTCTTAATGAGGTCATCCTGCCCTCCTGTAATAAAAGAGCATAAAGCAAAGCACTGTGTATTTTGTTCAGACACTGAATTAAATGTGCAATGTTCCCTGAAGAATAGCCCAGTGACCAGACCCCCCCCCCCCTCTCTCTCTGAGTGGAAGAAACCCTGCTGTGGACCTGGAAGCATGCCCGAGGCACCAGCCACTACATTTTCCAAGGGCCACTATGCCTTTTTTCCCCTGATGCACTACCAGCATGCAACTGGGGAGAGATCAGATATCCCTCTCCCTGTGAGATCAGATCTCCCCTCTCCCCGTACCACTGCAGCATTTTCAATCAGAGAAGTGTTGATTAAAGGGAATACGAGAGCTGCGTGGGAAAGAAGGAGGGGGGCATGCTACATTCAATGTTGGATTGGTTTAGGAAATAACCTCAGGTATTACCGTATTTGTAATTTGGGGGGAGAAGTAACTCAGCTTGTTTTTCAGTGTGAGCTGGGGGACGTCACCTCCCCTGTCCGTGCCGTGCTCTGCCAAGTTCACAGTTGGAAGTGAGGCGCTTCTTGCTCCTTCTCTGAGTACAGAACAGAAATGGTAATTTCTAATGTGTAAATCACAGAAGAACTGTAAGGAGCTCACACCATTTTAGAGCCATCAAGGATGATTCAAATAAAGATTCTCAGAAAAGAAATTACAATGAGACACTGGGACGGAAAAATAGATGCAAAAGAAACTGAGGAATACCGTGATGGCTGGACTACATGCTGGGACAAGCTTATATTAGAAATATAACGAGAAATTCAGAAGCAGACTCTCATATTAAGAATGTTCATCACAAGGTGACATATCACAAGTCAGTATTCCAGTTACAACTCTAGTCATTTTACAGATAAGCAAAAGAGAAAAGCACACCTGATATTTTTTTTACTATTTTACACATTTGTTTGTCCTAGGTTAACTGCTCATGTTTGGTCCATACGTGTTCTCTCCGTGGTTTGGCTGCACAACACTGCTATTAAAAACAATCTGCATCCTTAAATGCATACAGTGAAGCTATATTTTAAAAGCGTTAAGCACAGTTCCCTTGATATATCTGCTGTGGTTATTCACTAGCAGAGGCCCAAAAGGGTGTAGCAAAATCCATCTTCTTTATTTGTATTGCAATGCAGCTTTATAGTCTCCTCATTTCAGTGCTGACATTTACTTTTATAATTAATTGGTGTCATATACTTGTCATATACTTCCTGACAAGGACTGATCAGCCCACCAAATACAATATGAAAGCTATATCTTCAAAAGAACAGAACTTGGCTCAAAACTTCATATTGCATAAACATAAAGATCTCCCCCACCCCACCTGACACACACTGCAACTATTAATTCCAGTAACTATTTGAACAAGAATTTTTTGATATCAATCTCTGCTACCCTACCTCTTCTATTTTCTGTAGTAGAAGCAACATAAGTCTGTGTGTGTACTGTCGCCTTGCTTGAACAAGCTAAACAGGATCACGTTTGGATCAGCTTTGGAAGGACAGCCAGCAGTGCGGCCACTAGGGGTGCGGGGTGTGTGTGGACCGCACCGGATGGCACCCTCGGGGGAGGGGTTGACACCACTAGTGGCTAAAATTGTGGAAACCATGTTACATTGTGAATAAATTGTAAATCTGTATTCTATCAAACATTATGGTCAAATAATGTTTGACCATAATGGAAAAAGAAAACACAACTTGACGGAAAAAGAAAACACAACTGCCTTAAGGAAATCCACTTTTTCTTACATAACTCAAAACTGACCAATGACTCAGCTCATTTCTATGTATCAGAGCTAATACTAGACGAACTTTTATTCAGTTCTTATTCTTATTCAGTCGTGCGAGTGTCATCAAGTTGACCAATGGTGTTTTTGTTGTTGTTGTTGACTACTGATTTGTCAGGTGGCCTATACTGTTATATATTAAAAGAAATAAAGTTAGTGGGGGTGACACCATGATTTACTGCACCTGGTTACACCAACCCTAGTGACAACGTTGGGGTGATTCAATGAGCTCTTGCACTGGGTGACGCAAACCCTAGTGACGCCTCTGGCGGCCAGAAGCCGCTGACAGATCTCCTGGAGGCACTTGAAAGTGTGTGGAATGTGAAAGAGTCAGATGACAAGAGACGGATAACATCTTGAGAACTGGCTGAGGTGAACTGAACCTTGCGGCTGCCTGTGAAAGACTGGAAGTGCAAGAGCACAGCTAGGATGATGGTTGCACTTTGAAAAGGAAACATCTGGAGAAACTGAGAGGTCTATGAGTTTCCCTCATAGAATAATACTTGTAAAACTCCATTTGAAAAAATAGGATTTATGATCAGCCTGCCTATGTAAACCGCCTTAAACATCTGTGAGAAAGGCAGTAGTTAAATACTATAATAAATAACACACACACACATACACACACACATATACGTGTGTGTGTGTGTGTGTGTGTTGCTGACACTGACTCATGATAAAGCCAATTTAAAGCTTATTTGCAAACATTGCACTGCAGAAGATATCTGATAATGCCAATCCCAGCACTACTGCCAGACAAGAAATGGAATAGTCTAGGTCAGGGGTGGTCAACCTTCCACCATTAGGGACTCTGCGTTCTTAAGAGTTGTGTAGAAGACAGAACCTTGGCAGCTGCAAGTGCTGATGGTGCTGGCTAAAGCAGCTGCAGCTGCTGAAATGCCCTCACCTATACAACCATTAAAGGGCCAGGAGCATTCATGTTGGAAGGTGGGCCACCCCTGGTCTAGGTCATATATCTGAAACACAATTCATTGACTGACATCACTATACGATATCATACAGTACCGTATATCTGATTGTACTAATCAACAAAATGATTTTATCAAACGTGTATTGCAAGTGGGTATTGCAAGTTTCAGTCTGCTTTCTGTCAATCCTGGAATAGTTTTAGCAGACAGGAGATTTTTATTTTTGTTGTTGAAGCTGTTGTTTTTTTTAATACATTCTTTTCTTTTGGCTTTGTTTCAGTAGCCAAGGAACGATTATTGGGCCATTACCTTTCAAGGAAATACACATTTCTTCTGTCCTTATAAAAATCAGCCATTACAATACATCTCTGTCAGATTGAATTTTACTTTATCCTGGATAAAATCACTAAGCCACCTCTGTAAACTTCAGTCAGATTAACATACCAGCAGTTGAGTTTGCAATTAAGGGACCTTGGTTAGCAAAAATACAAAACAAAACAAAACAAAACAAAACCCTCTGGAAATCTAGAACTGGACTACGGAAATCTGGGATGTGTAGTCCAAAGGAAGAATTGCCTACAAAAGACAGCAACTTTGTACACTTACTAGAGCAGGGGTTCTCAACCTGTGGTATGAGTACCCCTAGGGGTACGTGGACCAACGGCAGGGGGTATGCCAGAGCCTGCTACCTTAGCATCAATCAGTAGTTAATTACTTGTTAATTAGAACTCTCTCTTTCTCTCTCTCTCTCTCTCTCTCTCTCTCTCTCTCTCTCTCTCTCTCTCACACACACACACACACACACACACACACACACACAGAGTTAAGACATTTTTCACATTTAAAATTGTTTTAGTACTTTTTTATTTCACAATTTATTAGCTAATTAATTAATTAGCAGTTAATTAGCAATTAATTAGCAAGGGGTACTTCAGAAAATTGGACTGTGATAGGGGGTACCCGGGCCTCCAAGGGTTGAGAATCCCTGTACTAGAGAATCTTATATGCATGCACCCAAGAGTAGGTTCCCACTGCATATATATGGCAGGGAAATGGAGATGGATGTACTTGTCACATGCTAATAATATGTTAAGTGGCAGTGCTAGCTATTACTGTGGGTCTGGAGGCAAAGCCAGATGTTTGTTTTGGATAAACAAGATTCTTGTAAATGTAGTGCACCGAAAAGGTCTTTTTTTTTCGTATAACTCTTCCACTGAGGACATCTATTCATTCGGACATTGTGTAACAATCTAGAATGAGGCCATTCTCCACTCACAACCTCCTCTGAGATGTACTGCCTTCATAACTTTGCCACCATGAACACTGGCATTGCATCAAAATACTTTGGTTCTTTTCATCTTTCCACATCACTCAGGAGTTTCAGTGCAACCCCCAAAGGCAAGACTGTTAATTCTTATACCGTCAACTGATGCCATACTGTACATAAGAGTATTCCATTTAAAAACAAGAAATTGCCTTTGAGTCTTTTATGTTCCACAATCTTCTGCAAACGTGTAGCAAACGTTAACCATATTAGGCCTTTGTTTGATGAACGCTAAATCTGACTTTCATTGGAATGGAATTGAGTTACCAGAATCTTTGTTAGAATAGAATAAATTATGTATCAAACACTGTTTATAGATCTTTCCTGGTGTGCACAGTTTACTATCCAACTGTCACCAAATTCAGTGGATAGGTTAGAAATACAGACAGCAGTAAATATCACTGGATATTTTTACATATAGGATAGGGAAGTTGCATCGTTTTTTCCCCACTGGAATCAGGATAAAGAACATATGGTTTGCCTACTCACTCTTCAATGTGAGACAAAGGAGGAAACGGGGTTTCTGATTTTCCATTGTCTTTTCGAAGGGGAAATGTCATGCAAATCAGTCCTCTCTGTAACACTCAACTGGAGGGCCCGGTTCAGGGCTACCCACACAGTTACAGAACCACCCTGGAATGAATATATGAATTGGTGGTCTTAGTCCTTATGTGAAAGCAATCCAGTGATCTGATTTTTTTTTTAATCTAGAAAATGAGGCTTATTTTTCTGCATTGCTGCTACAAGATTCCTATTCCTTCATAGTTCTAGCCAGGATGGAACATTCACAGCCCGATGTAGCGGGGCTGCGTGGTCCATGTTCCATCCTTTCCCAGCAAGGAGCAAGCTGGAGGTCTCCTCAAGGTATGGGGACACTTATCCCCTTATGCTAAGTAAAGTCCCAGCCTGCGCAATGGGGCTACTCGGATCTGCATCTGCTAATTCGCTGGCGCAGATCCAAGAAGCCTCGTGTTGAGCTTCCAAGCCCGGGAGGGGGCATAAGATCTGCCTTCTCCCGGTTCTGATCTGCCCCCTCACAGGCCTCATCTGCCCCATCTCTGCCCTCCCCCCCACCTTCCCCAGCCCTCTTGCAGCTCGGAGCAGCTCCTACCTGCTCCGGCACGCAGTCTAACTGCATTCAGCACAGGCAGGACAGCGCAGGCCTTCCCACCACTGCTTGCTCTCTGGGTGTCACAACACGCTTTACGGCACATTTGCGACTATCAGTGCCAGAGCTGAGGTCGCAGTGTCGGCACTGACAAAAAGTTGGGTTGTGCTGTCAGTTTTGTATTATAACAGCTAGAGGACCTCAGTAGAAATGTTCATTGGATGTTATTTCAGTGTAGGGAAAAGGCAGGAAAATTCAGGCTGGGGAAGGATTTTGGTATCAGTTTTAAATGCCTGTAGGAAAATAGAAATAAAGCCATAGCCGGGCACCTCTCTTTTGAGGCTTTGAGTTTCTATGTGAGATTAGAAACAGAAACATTTTCACATACATACATACATGCATGCATGCATACATACATACATACAAATTTTGTAAACAGCTTTGTGAACTTTTTTTGTTGAAAAGTAGTATTTAAATATTCTTAATAATAATAATAATAATAATAATAATAATAATAATAATAATAATAATAGACTTCCGGTTGGGAGGAATGGCTGGCTGACAGCTCTGTCGGTTGCTCTACACCGACAGAGCACGTCTGATGGACTTAATTGCTCTACCCCTGGATTAAAAGGGTGTGCGATGAGATAAACCACATATCTTCGGATCGCTCCCATTACTTTCTCGGAGAGCGTAGGCTTTTCGAGTTTGTTTTGGTTTGAGCGTGGAAGAGAGGATCAACAACGAGCTCAAAAAATCAGCCGGAATGTAAGCCAAGCCCCCTCCCGCTTATACTTTTGCTTTGCTTCTGCAAGTGGCGAGGAACTGCAGTAAGAATTGAAGAAATAAGCTAAGATAACGAGTTAATTTAAGAACAGAAGATTTGTTGTGAAAAGGATATAATTTGGAAGGAAGATAATATACTACAGTGAAAATATTAAGCGAAAATACTAAGTAACTTGTTGGTACTTACGGAAGATTGAAGTAGTGAAGAAACACTTTGGGGAGATATCTATAAACTGTTTTAATGAGAGAAAGAGACTTGTTTTGCTTTTGAATTGTTTGTTTTGAATTCCTGTGGTTTGGAACTGTACAAAGACGGACAAACAATTTCCTTCCGGGCAGAAGGTCATCATGAAGGATTGAAAAAAGATTGAAAAATATTATGTTGGTTGGTATTTGCCGCCTGCACACATTTTAAGAAGTTGAGTCTTTGTTTTTGGTTTCAAAGAGAAGGAAAAGAAGTTGAACTGAGTAAGTGAAAGAGTGCCATTTGGTGAAAATTAGAAATATGGCTACAAGAAGAAGAGGGAATACATTAGAAAAAAAATCACCTACGAAATCGCCTGGAACAGAAAGACCAGCGGAAACACTGGAAGAATGCTTTAAAAGATGGGAAAACAAATTCGATGCAAAATTGGGAACTTTGCAAGAAGAATTTCAAAAGATGAAGGTGGAGCTGAAACAAGAAATACACCAGCTTGATGTAGCCGTGAAAGAAATAAAAGGTGATCTGCAAGAGATAAATATTAAGATGAAAACCCAGGAAGATAAAGTGATGCATTTTGAAATGGAGAGCTGCAAGATTCAAGATATGTTGGCGCTGGCTGAACAAGAGAGAAAACAGAGCTTTCTACGGTTTCGTGCAATTCCAGAACAACAAGCAGAAGATACAAGAGATAGAATGGTACACATTCTGTCAGAATTTCTACAAATAGAACGAGATGAATTGGATCTGGAATTGGATAAGGCATATAGAATTAATACAAGATATGCAGCAGCAAAGAAAGTGCCAAGAGATATCTTGGTGCATTTTGTGAGGCAACGAACAAGAGATAAAGTTCTACAGCAACATGCTAAATCAAGACTCAAGGTAGAAGAAGCGCACATCATTGTGCTAAAGGAGATTCCGTTGAGAATTTTGCAGAAAAGGAAAAGTTATGCATTCCTGGTGGAGGTGCTGAAGAAACAGAAGATTGTCTGTTTCCCCTACTGCCCCCACTTTGGATAAATGCCTTCAGATCCTTTGATGTCGACACATTCATTTCTACTGATAACTCATCACCGTACTTGCAACCCACTCCATCCCAAAGCCAGAAGGAATCCAAAGCCAACATGAGTGACAAGAAGGCTGGAGCTTCAAATCATATCTACTAACCCTTCTGTCTTGTCAGACTTGCAATTCAATTGCCTTACTGCAGTTCATGTAGTGGTTGAAGTCTTAAAAACTTCTGGTGATCTGGAAACTAAAATTGAATACAGTGTCTAAGTATAGACATCCATATTAGTCAATGTGTTCCATCTCTGTGACCTTCAAAGCAACTGCAACAGTTAAGATGTTCTCCAAAAGTACAGTACATCCCCTCAACTGGAGTATCTTTCCCTTTATTAAGGGAATAATAGTAATCTGCCGGATCCAATCCCCATTCTGGGCTGATAGTGACCAGCCCGGAGGTCTACTCTGGAGAAGGGGATATGGCAGCCACCATCCCTGCCCCTTCTGGGCCGGCTTGGCCAATGGCCACCCTCCCTTGCCGCCCACCCTGCCCCCGCCCCCACTGGCGGGAGACTTACCTTCCGAAGCCGGCCGCAGCGTCCAGAGTAAGCCCAGGGTCCAGACCACTGCACGCCAGTGGTCCTTAATCCAAAGTGGTCACAAAATGCTTTACGGCATGTTTGTGACACTTTAGAATGGCAGAGCGTGCGATCTGCTGTTCTAAGGTTACAGAGGATTGCGCTGCCTGGCTGCAATGGTATACATGCTTCATCTGGGAGTAAGCCCCCTGAACAAAATGGAGCTTACTTCTGAGTAAGCAAGTATTGGGTTGTGCTGTAACAGTGTTTTCCCACTATGCAGCTATCATCCTGTTACACAGAAAACAACTTGCACATGATGCAAGACACATGAATAATCATTATTTCCTTTGTTGTAACATCATTGACAGCATCACCATAATATTCTTACTATTGAACACAAGTCGTTCCTTTATCTTTATTCTTCTTGATTAATCTGTGCAGGAAAGAGCAGGAATATTTATAGACTGGATATCTTTTAGTTCATACAAATAGTTGCATATTAGGTTATTAACAGACTGACTGAAATATCCTCCACAGACAAGAAATAAATAATTTGAATTACATTGATCCCTGTTTAGATAAGTCAACAATTTCTTAAGTGTGAATTCCATCAGATCAGTTTACAGTACTTTGAGTCTTTTGTCTCCTACTTCATATGTAGTTCTGGCAAATGTATGTCTGAAGAAATATGAAATTTCATATGAAATATGAAATAGATTTTTTTTATCAAACCAAAATCCAGGATTTCTATTTATACTGATTCTGAATGTAAGAAAACAATTACTTCTTGCGTAGACATGTACAGGGCTGCATTGTAGGTGAACCAATAAATCTCCAATCAATGCAATGTCAAAGCTCATATTCAGATCCCTCAGGTTATAACTGTCCTTAACCCTCCCAGTCTTTCGCCATTCCACTTCCATTTCATATTTCCCAGATCTCACAAACTTTGTCCATATTTTAGTTTAAGTCTATCTTTATCATATCATAACTGTTTGTTAACTTATCAGTAAAACCATTACAAATATCAACGTAAATTCTAACGGTGCTGGATAATCCATTTTACTAATATTCTGCAACTTATTACTCTTACCCTTGCCCATCCAGCAATCCTTTTGGCTGCTGTTATCTGAGCAAAATACCTTTCCAGTTGGAGTATATATCCAGGTTCCACCACTTCTTCTGTGATCAGAAAGTTTGGGGATCAGAAAGTTCAGTCTCCAAGGAAGCCGCTCCACTTCTTCTTGGGCGCTGCCTTCTTGGGCTTGGGCACTTTGGCTTTCAGAGTCTTTGGCTTAGCTTTAGGCTTCGCTTTCACTGCCTTAGCTTTGGTGGGCCTCTTGGTTGCCTTCTTAGGCTTGGCAGGCTTAGCTTCCTTGGGGCTCTTGGCTCCGGCAGCCGCTGGTTTCTTAGCCACCTTCTTGGGACTCTTCTTCACGATGGGTTTCTTGGGTTTCATGGTGGCACCTGGCGGCTGGCTTCTTGCTCTTGACAACTGGCTTCTTTTGGGCTGCTTTGTCCTTGCTGTCCTGCTGCTTCTTGTTGAGCTTGAAGGAGCCTGAGGCGCCCGTGCCTTTGGTCTGCACCAGCGTGCCTTTGCTCACCAAGCTCTTGAGGCCCAACTTGATGTGGCTGTTGTTCTCCACGTCGTAGCCAGCTGCCGCTAGGGCTTTCTTGAGGACGGCCAGAGAACCCCATTGTGATCCTTGGAGGCAGTCATCGCCTTGGTGAGCAGCTCAGTGATGCCAGGTCCCGAAGCCTTGTGGGGCTTAGAAGTGTCCGCAGGCTTCTTGGCTTTCTTGATGGGCGCCTTGGCGGCAGGGGCAGCAGCCACAGGAGCTTCAGGAGCCGTTTCTGACATGTCTTGCCCCTGGAGTAGAACAGTCGCCAGGAACTGCAAAAGTTCTGTTCTTACCCACAGGTCTTTCCCGTCATCCATCCCTGTTCTTACTTGCCCCATAGATTGTTCCCAAACATACCCTTCCTAATATCAACACCATCTCACTGTGCCCACAACCACACAATGCTGCAGGCTGCTCAAACATGCCTAATTGTTTCCCATCAAGTTTTTTCTTCCACCCATGTCCAATGAACCTCCTGTTCCTTCTATTGAGAGTTTTCCAGAGATCATAGATTATCCATTTTTTCAGATCACTTCTGCTGTTCCTAATCGCACCAGTCCAGCTGCTGCTTATCCCTTCAGTGTTGCCACCACTTTAAGCAGAGTGCACTGAAGATAGGCAAGAGATGCCTTTTGAAATGTAAGTCTTGTATAAATGTTGATCCTTTCCCCTTAAAATTTGGAGTGCAAGTAGCAGGCAGTACAAATATGAAATCAACCTAAAACATTATGGAACATTCAGACTTTAATTCAGCTGCAGCAACAAACAGCAAATTGATGGCAAGTGATTCCCTGCAACCTGTGACAGTAAGATATGTCACGCTTTTGAATTTTTCTGTGAATCCTTCTGGTTTAAGTGTTCTCCTTGACTATTTCTTCCCTCGTTCTGCAAGATTGAAACCAACTGGCAGATGGCGACGTCTTACTTCAGAGACATCAAGCCAGCAGGTTGAAATAAGCCTCTAGTTATCCTGAGGCATGTGTGTGACAAAGTTTACTTTGTATGGCAAGGGACTTAAGCCTTTGCAGCAAGAATACCAGAAAACACCAGGTGGCCTTCAGTGAACTAATATGCAGTTTGCCTCTTTTGCTATCTGGTGCAATTAAGAGATATATCACTTACATGAATGTGCAGTGTATATGTCAGATAGAAAAATGCAGGAAAATGCATACAATATTGGGGCATTTGACCTTGAATCTCTTCTGGCAAACTAAAAAGCTATATTCTGTGGGGAGAGTAACAAGCTTTATTTGAGATCTCTGTAGATCAGTTTGTTAACTGGTCTTAGAACTTAGAAACTTAGAAAAAATGGGCAGTGGCGTAGCTGGTGTTTTTCCAAGGGGGCCATGGACAGGACGATGGATCTTCGCCCAGCCCCCCTGCTACCGGAATGGAACGGAACCTTTTGGCTCTGGTCACGCTCCATTCCGGTGGCAGGGCGGGCAGGGTGAAGACACATCATCCTGCCCATGGCCCCTTTGGAAAAACACCAGCTATGCTACTGAAAATGGACAAGCTAACAGCAGCCACCACAGCAATTAACGTCTTCTTCCACACTCCCACTCCGATTCCTTGGATCCTGGCCTCGCCCACCTTCAGGTGGTGACTCCTCTGAAGCTGATCCGAACTAAGAGAGATCCTGGCCATTGGGGAGATGGGGTGGCCAGGCAAGTTCAGTCGGGGCCAACTTTGAAGTGTTTCCCATTGTCTCTTGTGTGAAGGTTAATGGCTCTATTCTATCTTATTCATTTTTCACATTTTTATACCACCCTTCCTCCAAGGAGCTCAGCGTGGTGTACATAGTTCCTCCCCTCCTTTTGTCCTCACAACAACCCTGAGATTTAGGTGAGGCTGAGAGACAGTGACTGGCCCAAAGTCACCCAGGAAGCTTCATGGCTGAGCGGGGATTTGAACCTGGATCTTCTCTGCTGAACCTGCTGCTGAGCGGAACCTCTGCCGGACCTGCTGGGAGGAACTGCTGATGCTGTGCTGAGGAACCAGAGGAATTCTGCAGCCGTGAAAGAAACATGCTGGAATTCCAGGGACAAAGACTTACTGTGTTGAGCTAAGTGCAGCCCCAGAGAGGACTTATGGGCATTAGGAATTGTTTGTACAGCAATAAAATTTAATTGCTCTCACACTGGAGTTGGAGTTCGATAGCATTTTGCACATGACTATGACTGTTTCCTAGGGGAAGAGGGCTAATTAGTCTAAAATGAGCATAAAATTGATAAGGGAGGTCTGAGAGAGAACAGATTGCTTTGGCCCACTGGACACTCAAGAATCGTACTTTTGCCCATAGGCAAGTCTTTGGAATTACATTGGCTCCCTGAGTTATGGATGTCCATGTTATGGACAGCTGCATACTGTAGGTGCTTTTGAGCAGGAGCACTATGTCCTTTGGTGGTGCTTTTGTGCAGGAGTGATAGCGCTGGGCTAGCAAGAACTGGATGTTTCAATAAGTACGTTTCAACATAAATACAGACCCCTGTAACCTAACCTATATCTAGGAAGGGACTTATTGTACCCATTACAAGTACTTTAGTTAGATGGAGGCATCTTCTATTTCCATTTACTTTCTTTCTGCTACTGCTCAGGATCTAGAACTGTAGCATTTTCTATCAGTTATTTAAAGCAAATCTTTCTAAGAAACAGAGGTTTCATAGAGAAATTCCATAGTGCCATCTGTGCGCCATTTTTTTTAGTTCAGAATACTAGATTTCTGTGCTACTATTTATTTTTCAAACTCATTTTGTTCACTTTACTGTAACAAAGAGTGTTTCAAAGAGATTACTCTCCCTTAAAGTGAATCAGGGGTTCAGGAAGTGGTTATGTGTTCTCTGAAAGAGAATCAAGTGCCATTAAAGATAAGGTGACTTTCAGAATGATCTAATTTTCAGTTTGTTATTTTTATTTACAGTCACTGAAGGAGTGTATGCCTTCCATTTTACTTGGGGAACTCTAGGAAATATATGGCATTACTGTACTTTGTAGGAATAAATAAGTCTTTATTTTTGAGAACTTGTCAGAAGTATCCTGGTGTGCTATCCAAAAACTGCAGAATTTCTTTTTAAAAGTTTAGGTTTCTTAGTGCAATCTTACCTGGGAGTAAGTTGCATTGAACTAAATGGGCTTGTTTCTGAGTAGATATGTATAGGCTCGCACTGTTAGAAATATTTGTCTTACACAGCTGATAGAAAAGTAGCAGTAGGGATCATGCTGGGAGAGTCTTGTTTATACAAGTCTACACGGAATGGGTAGTGTGGTGATTCAAGAGTGTGGTGAGCTCAAGATTACAATTCAAGCAATGCTGCTGAAGTGATCTCTCCACTTTGCAATGGTATGGTAGTCCCTAGGCTGTATTTACAGTATATGTGTATATGAATAGGGGCTAGCTTGGAAGCACAGAATGTGACTTCACTGTCATGGGTTCAAAGCGTCAATAGAGCAGTACTTAACCCAGAAATACGGAAACATTCCACCTGGAATGGCTCTGACAGCGAGTGGGTGGGGTCACTGTGTAACGCCAAGTAGTGCTGTGCACCACTTACAGTACTGCCCCCCTCTAGCAATGCCACAGGTGATCAATATTAAAGCAGATATTTTTCTGGCAGGTAAGGGTCTTTGGAAGCAGCAGAAACAGGCACTGTCACATAGCTCAAGAGAAGTATAGCCAGGGATTCTTGAAACTCTTCTCAGAATGTTTACAATTCCATGTGATGCCACATAGAGAATTTTCTGTCTGTACCTGAGTAGTATCAGGTGTTAGATGGGATTCTGGTGGACCTAAGAACCAAGTTACTTCCTTTCAAAAGAAGCCTCCTAAGTTTATGTAGCTATGAGATATAATCTCAATAATTTTGATTGTGAAAATTTCTGTATGTGCATATATCAGGCAAATATTTGATAGCCAACCTCCACATTTGACATTTATTTTGCAGTAGCAGCCTACATTGAACAGTATCTGACAGCTGACATACAATAGCAGTCAACATTTGAGAGTATCTGATGTAGCCAACATCTGACAGTATCCTACAGTGGAACATCTGACAATATTTGACAACTGGCTTAAAATAACAATCTGTACTAATTATGCTTGCCTGGCCATTCATTTAATTCAATCCGTAAACATGCCCTTTGTAAACATACAAAATCCAAAACAGTTTAATTTCCAATCTTGATGTAACATTTAATTCTGAAATGCAACTGTGCTACAGTGGGATTAGACTCTAATATTAAAACCCATATACTGTATTGTCTCAAGTATAAGACGCACCTGATTATAAGACGCACCCTTAAAGTTTGGTGCTATTAAAAAAAATTTATTAAATCACTGGCATTAAATTGCAACAGCCTGATTATAAGATGCACCCCTAGTTTAAAAACTTAAATTAGGAGAATAAAGTGAGTCTTATACTCAGACCAATATGGTATTTGAAATTTCAGTTCAGCACTATTTGCTATGGCTTGACTAGAGCAGCAGGTAGTGGACCAGGTACGAGGTCATGACAGGCAGGTCACGTAACAAGAGACTGGCACAAATGCAGAAGTGCAGAACAAGCTTGTGGACGAAGCCCTAGCAAATAGTGTTTTTAAAAGCAAGAAAAGCAAGAACTGAACTTTGACTAAAGTGAAAATAACTATTCTTGTTAGGACAATTTTTGTTCTGAAAATCACTGGACAAGACTAGCAGCCCAATCTTATCCTTTCCCCTGCCATAGCATGCAACGGTGCCAAAACAGCCTGTACTGCATGCTATGTGTGGGGGGGGGGATCAGGAGGCTTGGGAGAGGTACGGGGAAATATGTTTCCATATATTTTTCCCTTCCATAAGCCCCTCAATCAACAATGGATCTCCTTGGACCTCTGCCCGTCCTTTAGCTGGCTCAATTCCGATGAGACAAAGGTGTGTGTCAGCTGGCTCCGGGGGGGGGGGAGCATCTAGTGCAAAATCACTCATGCCAGGTGCCATCCTCTCCAGCCCTCTGACACACCCCCTCTGACAGACCTTGGCCCTCCGCCAATTCACACTGATCCGCCCAACCCCTACCCCTTTCCGCCCACCCCACCGACTTACCAATGTTGGCAGGGCTCCTCTTCGCCACCACCATGTGCTGGGTTCTCCCTGCCATCTGCAGCGGCAGCTCCACACACTTCCAGAACAGCATTTATAATGCCACAAAAGGTGTTCTGCTGCCAGAACACTTGTTCCAGTGCTATTTGTGCCAAATAAGATTAGGCCGTCAGTTTAGTCCTCATATTTTTGATCCAGATGCCTAGGCTGCCAGTATCCCAACCATGGGAAGCTAAAAAGGATCAGATTCAAACAAAATGAGAGTAGGAGCAAAACCAGATGTGACACTAAATTGCATGTGCTGTGTAAATTGCATGCTCAGGATACTTTTCCACAGAAACAGACGCACTGTTTTCACAATATGAATATCTTTGCAGTTTCCTCATTGTTTGCATTCTTCCCATGTCCTGCTCATACTGTTCACATTGTTACGCATTTCTAATAGCAAGCCTGGCGACTGCAAACCATTTCCCACTTTTGAATGGGTAATAATGCGGAATAAGCCAGATCTGTGCTTTTCCCTGCAGAACAGATGCGACAGCAAAGTCTGTTTGGCTGAGGAAGGAACACATTGTAATAAATTGGGCTTGTCTAAAAAACACACACACAAAAAAACTAGGATAGTTTTTGCATGAAAGCAGTATGCTCTAGACTAGAGCTCTTGGAAGGCAGCACTACTTCAACACAAGGATGCCACAGCACCCCTCTTTCCTACAGGAGTTACTGTGGCCACTGGTGTTGCTCTAGGTGGGGCGGAACGCTAAGTGCCACCCCACTCTGAACCGCTCTTACAGCTCCACAAGAGGCGGTCCCGCCCCCTCGCCTTCGGAGCCATTCGAGGCAGCGAAAACAATGCGCAGGAGTCTCCTGCGCGTTGTTTTCGCTGCTTCGAATGGCTCCGAAGGCGAGGGGGTGGGGGCGCCTCTTGCAGAGCTGTAACGGAGGTTCAGAGTGGGGCAGCACTTAGCGTTCCGCCCCACCTAGAACGACGCCAGTGAATCAGCAGCAAAGGGCAGAGGTGTCACTACGGTGGGGGCAGTACTGTAAGTTTTGCACTGTCCTAGTCCCCGTTTACAACCTGGTTCGAGGTGGCCCCACCCCTTGCCGTCGGAGCCATTCAGTGCCGCAAAGGCAACGGGCAGGAGACCCCTGTCCGTTTTCTTCACCACACTGAATGGCTCCGACGGCGAGGGGGCAGGGCCACCTCGAACCAGGTTGTAAATGGGGACTAGGACAGTGCAAAACTTACAGTACTGCCCCCACCGTAGAGACGCCTCTGGCAAAGGGGCAAAAGCAAAGAACTGCTAGTAGCCCCTGCACTCAGGGTATAAGTCCCTTCAGCCTCTCTCTCTCTCTCTCTCTCTCTCTCTCTCTCTCTCTCTCTCTCTCTCTCTCTCACACACACACACACACACACACACACACACACACACACACACACACACACACACACACATCCAAGGAATACCTTTTGAGCAGAACACAGCAAGTGTAGAAAGATAGCACCTTGGGAGAGGACAGCCATGTGAAACCAACACACAAGCCTCTGTATAGCAAGGGTTTGAGTCTGTGTGGGGACATCCACCAGGCGGAAGGAGACCTTATGCCAGGGGAGGAACTGGAACAAGTCACAAGGGGAGCCTCAACATCCCCCAGGCAAAGCAGGGTGCTGGTAGCTCACAGGACAAACACAGGCTGGGAGCCAGGGAAGATGGGTTTGAGACCAGCCAAGGGGCTTTCCCTAACCATCAGGAACCCTAAGATGATTTCCTTATCCAACCAGATTATTTAAATCTTTTAAATAAACAAACACCACCACCACCATCACCACCACCACCACCACCACCTCCATTCAGGTACCCTAGTACAATACTGCTTTTTAGGCAGTTGCACACTTGTTTGTGAAGAAAGAGGTTATAGTTCATGTTCTTTATTCCAAAAAAACACAACATTCTGGGATACTGCTCATCACTCTTCATTCTGCACTGTTAGATTAATTGTATCACATCTTGCATATCAAGTTATGACTCCCCCCTTTTTAAGTCTGCAAAAACTAATAAAAAACCTGTTGCTTTTTCAAGATCCTTATCTACAACTGTGAATATGTGATTTTCACTTTGGGAGCAAAAAATCATAGACACTATGGTGTCACAATCTTTTTTCATCCTAGCACAGTTTGCAAAGAGTATATGCTATATTTTAACCTTTACTGTATCCTTTAATTTTATTGCCTGTCTGTTCCACCTCTTCCTCATAAGCAAATGAAAGAGAACGGAATAGTCTTCAGCAAAACAAATCAGATAACATTATAAAGGTCAGCACAATATAGTTTGCTATTAAAGGGGAAGACATTAGCTACATCTAATCCACATTCTTTTGACAAAGATTCTAACAAGATGAGAAAATGGCAGAGCCTTAATCCATTTGGGTACCAAGAATAAATCTTGATTCCATTCAGCCATTTTTATGATACCTTTTGCAGTTGGATTCAGATATAGATCCTGTAAGTCAGTGGTTCCGAAACTGGGAGGCGTGGCTCCTAGGAGAGCCACGGAAACCAGCCAGAGGAGCTGCCGAGTGCCACGGAATCCTTGCAGATAACAGTGCAATGCCAATTGGCAAGTATCAACACATAATGTAATGGGGAGCCATGGCCAATGGTCACCAATGGTCAAGGGAGCCGCAGGTCGAAAAAGTTTGGGAAACACTGCGTAAGTGTAAAAGGATCTGCAACATGGACAGCAACAGGACTCCATATATGCAGTTGGATGGAACTCCATCCATGTATCAGAAGCTGATTGAAAACTCAGCAGAATGTGATTCAAGTTGGAAGTGGTTCCTATGTCTCTGCTAAGTGGAGTATCAAAAAGAAATGCTGTACTGTGGCTTCTGTTTCTCACTGCACAGCCTGGAGAGAAGGGTTTCTGTACCTTGTGCAACTTGCATCAAAACCTGTGGAACATTCTCCTTCCAATGTCAGGGTTGTAACTAAAAACACATGGGTAACTTTGCATAATAATAGAGGAAGCATACCGCAGAAGAGACAAAACTAATAGAACCTCTCTCCCCCACTCCTCCAGCTACAGGTGTGTGTGTGTGTGTGTGTGTGTGTGTGTGTGTGTGTGTGTGTGTGTGTGTGTGTGTGTGTGTGTGTGTGTGTGTGTATGTAAAATGTCATGTTAAAACTAAAAAAAATGCTTTCTCTGCAGATAAGATTTTCTAATTGACCTAGTGCCAGTGTAAATGAGAAGAGGGAGAGAGGAGTGCATTAAGGCTAATGTGTTAATATGGACCTAACAATGAAATATTAATGGCTCTGAAAGATGAAATATTATTAAGTCAGGTATGAATGGTTTGTATGAATAATGGGACTGTAATTGCAAGCATGTGTAATTTTCCCTAATATTGAATTAAAAAGCTCTAAGGAGGCATGCTGCAGTGGGCAGGACAAAAAAAAAAAAGATGAAATTGGCTGATTGTTCTTGATCCAAGGGGAGAACACCAACCAGGAAATCTAATGTTTAATCATCTTTTCCTATAGTAGGGAATGTACTGGAAACATACATAGTCACTGATCTGCTTAACTACTGTATTTCTTCAATTCTAAGACGCATGTTTTTTCCCAATTAAGCATTTCAAAAAATGGGGTGCGTCTTAGAATCGAAGGTCTCCAAAAAGCACTCCAAAATGCTATCTTCTTACTTACTGGGGCTTGGGGGAGCTTCAGGGAGACCCTCTGCAGGCCTCCCCGATCTTCAGTTCTGCAAAACCCGGTGATTTTCAGCCATTTCCGGTTTTCGTGAAAATCAGAAATGGCCAAAAATCGCTGTTTTTCGCCGAACTGAAGATCAGGGAGGCCTGCAGAGGGTTGCGCAGGCCTCCCTGAAGCTCCCCCAAGCCCAGGTAACGAAGGAAATGGCACTTTCTGGCAGGGCCAGAAATGCTATGCAAAGGCAGTGCACTCAGTCATCCTCAGCTGCAGGAGACATGCTGGGGAGAGTTGGTGCTGAGCAGGTAGATTCAATGAAGGGATGTGAGTCTTACAATCAATTTATTTATTTTTTCCCCTGCTGGTGGTACTGAAAGTAAAGGTGCGCCTTAGAATCGATGGTGCCTTAGACTTGAAGAAATACGGTATAAAAGATCACATGGCCGTCTAAGGTACCAATTTGGAATGTTGTAAAATACGTCAATTGATACAGTCTCATTCCTGAATCTCCTGTGATTTCCCTAGCAAGGCACTGAACAAAACTTCCCGATGGGATGGACATGTCCTGGTTGCTTTGTGAAATCTACTGGACATTTTGACATATTTTAAGTATTGTCCTCATTATCCTTTTTAAGCTATGGTGTTATGTTGGTACTACTGCTTTTGTGAGTTAGAAGCCAAATCCTAACTAAAGTCCCCCCACCAACAGAGTCTTGCCAACAGAGAGTGTGCAGTGTGCTGCATTCTGTGAGGGGGGCAGTCCCAGAGGCTTCTTCACGATAAGGGAACATTTGCAGCCTAGCTGCCCCAATGGGTCTCCTTGAATCTGCCCCAGCCATTTTTCTGGCGCAAGTCTAAGGAGAGTAAGGGAGAGGGAAGGGGACAGGAATGGGGATAGGATCCTGGTGCACATCAGTGCCACTTGGATCCACACCCTCCCCCATTCTGTCTCCCACCTGCCCCCTTCCCGTCCCAGATACTCTCCCATATGTAGCAGAAAGGTAGGCTAGAAGGTTTCTAGCACAGGGACGAGTCAAATATCTTATTCTCAAACCTTCTTGAGAACTTCTCTGAACTTCTCTGAATGTGATCCTTAATGGCCAGCCCAGGAAATGTCCAGATCCCTTGCAGCTTCTGCGGTTTCCTGCATAGTTGCCAGTTCCTAAAGTCAGAAAATAGTGAAAGTTTTGAACTCTGCATATCTGCAATTTGTATATCTGTTTGACCAAAAAAAATCTTCCATTGAATATACAGTTTTTTACCTGAAAATCAAAGCTCTTGAAAAGTCACCACAGCCTTAAGCATACCCAGTCATGAATGAATTAATGAACAATAGCTCTTTATATTAAGTCATCCTGCAGTAGTCTCTCATACAGAAAGTTTATTAAAAAGAAAAGACTCAGATTTTGAGCATTTGATGAATATAATCTATGTTCTTACAGAAATCTAATTTTCTAGATTAGTGAATCACATCTCATGTTGCAAATTAGAAGCTGTTTATTACTTTGATAGTGTAGCATAAAAGCAATATGACTAACATTGATATTTTTGTCAGGTCAGCATTTAAGTAACATGAGTGTTAATATGGGTGAATGTAATTTGTATGCAGCTTCTGGATACAGTGTGCATATTTAATCAGTGCTTTTGGGGGGGATATTACTGATAAGGTATTGATATCATTGGGTTACCATTATAGAAACCTTCACATATTTAAAAAAATGGATTCAGTTTTTACTTAGTTTTTTTAAAGCTGTTCGCAGAAAGCAGTAAATGATTATGTGCATTTGAAAGAGAAGCATGGATTCTAATTCTTCTAGATTTTTAAGCAGGCGCAAGCACACACACACACACACACACACACACACACACACACACACACACACACACACACACCGTGACTTGTCTTAAGCTTTGCTTTCAAAGCTGAGTAGCTGTTTTTCCAGTATAGTTCGCAGCTCTGAACATCTAAGCTCAGGTTTGTGAATATTTTGTGCAAGTACAGGTACATACCTGCCTTGATAATCTTATCTCATTGTTTATAAAAAATAGATAGCAGAAATAAAATATTCCCAAATGCACCTAAAATCTTTTGCAAGCAAACCACTATCTTAGCTAACTGATGATGGAGAATATTTACTTTGGTTTTTGTATAATGGTAGTTTTGTGCATAGAATTTGGAGCAGAAGCATGGCAAACTAGTGTGGATACATTTTCTGCAGAGGTGACAGGAACCCCAACCTAGCTAAGAATCCATGTGTGTAGTAGGCTTTCTGCATTTTCTAGTGACCAGGAATATATGTTTCTAAAAGATGACACTTCTGAGCCACCTTTTTGCTCAGACAGCTTAGACAGATGATCACTCATGTTTCTCAAAAATAGCTTTTCAGCCCAATCCTATCCTACACTCTGCTAAGCGATCCTGCTATGCCAATGCTGGCAATGCAGGATCCTGAGCAGAGTAGGCAGGGTTGGAGGTCTCTTCAAGGTAAGGGAACTTTTGTTTTGTGCAAGTACAGGTACCTGTAGCTCCAGCCTTCCCAATGGGTCTCCTTGGATCCTCGTCAGCTATTGAGCTGGCGTAATTCCGGGAGGCCCGTGTCAGAAGAAACGGGCCTGGAAGAGGATAGGATACGGCGTACACTACTGCCACAGATCCCGTCTCCCCTCCTGGGCCCAATCTGCACATCCCCTGCTCTGAAATGTCCCTGGAATGCCCTCCCCCGCCCATATGTGATGCAGCCCAGCCACAGCTTACCTGGGCTGCGCGCTGTCCACATACAGCCTGCAGGAGGCAGTGCAGGCCTCTGCACTGGCCTAGGGCTGGTGCAACTGCTTTACAGCAGCTTTTGCAATAGTCCTGGGCCAGTGCAGGGCCTAGTGGCCAGATAGGATTGTGCCCTTTGCCTCTTTGGAAAACACAACTGTACTGTATAAGACTTCAACTGGGTATATGAATATTTTACCACATCATTCAATTTGTTTTTTTTTTGTTTTGCACCTTTAACCAATACTCCACAAAGGAAGCCATTGTAATTTATGGATAAATGTAGCAACATTGGTCCAATCTAAAGCTCGCCATGCACTGGGTGTCTATTCCCTAGAATTGGGGGGGGGGAGGGCTTCTAAGTAGGATATATATCTGCAAAGCTGATCTGGACACTGCAGTGAATGGGAATATTCTGTGCTGTGGGCACTCTGTGCGTATATCAGAGCTCCCATGTAAAAAACCATTTAATGCAGGCAGTGATGTGGGGAGGAAAATTCCATGAAACATATAATTGTTGAAAAAAATCTGGATAATTTCTAAAACTGCATAGTTTTATGCAGGGGACTTCTTTCATACTTTCATCTAATGTTGGCCAGATACTGATATATTACTTCATTTTGGCATTGTGTTCTTTGCCATGCTCAGTTCAATGTGCTGGCTCTTACTTTTGAAACCCTGAATTGTTTGAGATCTGGGTTGATCAAGGCTTGCCTTCTCTCAGATCCGAGATCCCCCTCAATATGCTCTTATCAACATCTGACATCCTTTTTGTGGTTCCACTTCAACTGAGGTTCAGACACTGGCGTCACTACAGGTGGGGCGGAGCTGTAAATTATTCCGTGATCGGAGCCTCCGTTACACGGAAGAACGAAGCACCCCACCCCCGCGCCTTCTGACCCATTCAAAGCAGTGAAAACAACGCGCAGGAGACTCCCTGCGCGTTGTTTTCACTGCTTTGAATGGGTCGGAAGGCGCGGGGGCGGGGCGCTTTGTTCTTCCGTGTAACGGAGGCTCCGATCATGGAAGGACTTACAGCTCCGCCCCCCCTGTAGTGACGCCAGTGAGTTCAGAGCAGACAAGTACAATGAGAAGAACCTTCTCAGGCAATGCCCTCCCCAACGAAGCTCACCTGACACCCTCTTTATGCTTTTTGCTACTTTGTTAAAATGTGGCATTTTAGGTAAGTCCATGGGGACCTTCCTGCTGGATTTCTCCCTGTTTGTTCTGATTGCATTTGCTCACCGTTTTTTTATACTGTTTGTTTTATTAGTGCTGCTCTTATGTTTTTGTTGGATTGATGAGTTGTCACTAACTATTCTTGCTTTTAATAATTTGCTCTTTGTATGTTGTTTTATTGGAAACTGTTTTGAGGTTTTCAGAAAGAAGTGGAGCACTAGACGCGCGTTACCCTGGTGCGGGGACGCGCGTCACCCCCCCAGGGGCGCGACGTTATAGGCGCGGGGGGAGGGGGCCACCCGGCTCCCCCCCCGCATCGCGTCGCCCCCCTCCGGACGCTCCGAGGCCGGCCCGGGAGCCGGCCTCGGAGCGTCCGACCCCGTCGGCGCTCAGCGCGTCAATCCGGGTATTTCCCGGATTTTCGCGCATGCGCAGACGCGTTTTGAGGGCTTTTTGCCCTCAAAACGGGTCTGGGCATGTGCGAAAATCCGGGAAATACCCGGATTGACGCGCTGCCTGGGCCTTCTTTCAGAAGGCCCTGGAGCGCCGACGGGGTCGGACGCTCCGAGGCCGGCTCCCGGGCCGGCCTCGGAGCGTCCGGAGGGCGACGCGCGTCACGGAGGTGACGCGCGAGGGGTGCGCGCGTCACCCCATGACGCGCGTCAACCCCTGGCGCCCGCCCCCCCGCCACGCCCCAGTGACGCCGGTGAAGTGGAGTAAAAAATATCCTCAAAATATCCGCAAAAGGCCCTCAAAACGGTCTCTGCACATGCGCGAAAATTCAAAAAATACCCGGATGAACGCGCTGCATGGAAGGCCCTGGAGCGCCAACGGACGCTCCCGGGCCGGCCTTGGAGCATCCAAAGGGTGGCGCGCGTCACAGAGGTGACACGCGCGGGAGTGCGCACGTCACCCCGTGTTGTGTCCCAAATGTTGCACCCCAAACTTTACTCCTGGGGGAGCAAACTAGTATTCCCTTTAAGTAGCTCCAATGTCCACTTTAGGCAAAGTTAGCTCCTTTCCCCTTTCAGTTGCAATTGTGTGTCAAAGAAAACACTGAACTCCAAGGCAACTATTTACAAGATTTATTACTTTTCCAGCAATAAATGTCCATTAGCCCTTCCCGGGCAGATAAGATTCTACTTAGCTAACGAGGGTCCGTTTCCATAGAGAAGTCCAGCTCGTTGCTTCACGGCAGTAGAATCTCCTTGTTGCCTTTATCCCGTCCAGCAAAGAGTCTTGTAGCACAAAGTCCAATCAATCCCGGTCTCTCCAACTTTCCAGTCAGGCAGAGCGTCTCCCAATACCATACAATCCAGGTGGGTAGTCCGTCCAGGTGAGCAGTCAGTCCAGCAGAGTGTCCCCGTCTGGAGCAGAGTCGTCGTCGTCGCTCGGCAGTCTGGCAGCATGTCCCTGTGGCGAGCTGGTGAGGCTCTTTCCTGCTCCAACTGCTGCTGCTTTTATACTCTTAGTCCCTATCAACTTTTTACTGGCTACAGCTGTGGGCTTCCAATCACTGCCCTCATTATTGCCCACAGCTGTGAGAGTTCCAATCAATGCTGATTGAGTGCAGCTGCGAACCACACCCACTGCATTCAAAGTCCCAGCTTCATCTCAATTAACAGCAACACCTGTGGGCCACACCCAATTACTTGCAGGTGTGCTTCCACCCATGCAGTCCTGGGTGGTAACCCTTTGTGTCCCAGTCCTGTCAAACAGGCAATCCTTTAACCCCTTCCTTCCCGGACCTGTCAAAACAGGGGACCACTGCTAACACCACTAACTCCTCGCCAATCTTCCGCGATTTCCACTACACCCCGTGGCGCGCGTCAGCCCCTGGCGGCCTGCCCCTGCCATGCTCCAGCGACGCCTCTGGGCGGAGGGAACGCCTCTCGAAGGTAAGCGCGCCCCTTCGCCGCCATGGCTGGTCCCCGCCCTGGGGCCCACTGCACCACCGCACCAACCCCCGCGACGCTACTGTAATGTTGTAAAGAACAAATTGCAGCATTTTCTTTACAAAGCATGGTATATCTACTGTAGCAACTATGTCTAGGTGACCCTGAATGCCTTTGTCTTTGGCATAGTTCCCATTGTTGTCTACATTGTTGTGGCAAGTACCCAATGAATCATGCTGACAAAATCAAAGGTGGTTGGAAGTTGTACTGATTACATAATTGCATTACATTAGACTGATGGGTTAACTAAGGTCTTCCCCTAAGTTAACACAGCCAACAACTCTTGGTTGCAACTGATAAATGGTGTTATACACAACCTACCTAAGATTTACTCCAATGGCAACCTGTACATTTTACCTTGGGAATCAAAAGTCATGGGAAAATTCAGAGCTTTACTTAGAAGGAGCATTAATCTTTATTGTGGGCTTTTATTTAATAACCTATTTCTCTTAATCATATTACAAGACAGACAAGGCTTAATCAAACCATTCATCACAAGTGGGTACATATTGTGCCGGATCGGAAGTTTTATTACGTAGTCTCTTGCACTCAGTTATGCAAATAACTTACAACTTGGAGGTTTTGTTTCAGAGACAATTGGGCACTTTTACTGTTGCAATATCTGTGTTCTAAATATTGTAATGAACATTACCAGCCCAGTTTTATGTGTGGCACATTTTTTTTTAATTATAAAATTATATGCTTTTCTTTTGTTTTCTGTTTAATGGTAGAGACAGTACATTAGTCCCATGTCTATATTCTTAGTTAACAGATGAGATAAGCTTAATCATAATCATGCATTCCTTATTAAACACCAGAGTCCGTATACAGAAGGAACATCTGTTCAACTCAGTGACAGTCAGAGCTACTGTTCTGCATTTACTTCCAAGCAAACAGATGGGGGTATAGGATTTGCTGAATCACTAATTAGAAAAAAAGAAAATTATTTGTGTTTTATCTCAAGAGACGTCGTACCTGAAATATGTTGGTTTTGGTGGCTCAACTAGAACAGATGTACAGTGAAGAACATTTAGTTTAATTGCTTCCGATAGCTAGTAATAATACTTGTCATTTGTTTAGTACTTCCTGAATGTGCAAGGCTCTTCACATGTATTATCTCAGTGTTACAATAATCCTGTAAGGAAAGTAAATATTAGTATCCTTATGTTGCATTTGAGGCTGAGAGGCTTGCCTAAGCTAAGGCACTGGTGAGTTCAGGGCAGAGGTGAGATTTGAACTGGGGAATTCCTGTTTCTCAGCCACTATGGTATGCCAGCTCTCAACCACAACTATTTCTTGTCCGACTGTTCCCATTGGGGCCAGTTGCATTGCTGTTGAAGTTGAGCTCAAAGAATTATCTTGTTGGTGCTTCTGTTTGAATGACCTCATGCCAGAATCGTCTGCCTAGAGTGTCTCTCAGTTCCGAATTGACTGGAAAATAGAGTTTTAAGGACAACTCCCCATAGCCATTGCTGAGGAGGGAAGGATATATTACCAGATTCTAAACTTGGGATTAGCAGCTCAGACTTTTTATCGCCTTTACTACCCCTCTGGAAGCTATGACCTCTAGGAGTACTTAAGTCTTCACCACTGATCTGTAAACTAACTGTCTCCTATCAGAGACCTACGATTTTCCTCCACATGCTATGACAGTGCTGAATATCTTCTGTTTCTGGCTGCGTACTCTTAGACCTTGACAACCCTCCTGATGGCTCTCAGGGCCCAATCCTAGCTAAATGTTCCACTGGCAGAATGCACAATGATGTCGCAAGTGCACATGGCTGGCAGCCACATATGTGTACCAATGGAGGAGCCACCCATCACCAGCACCGGTAAGTTGGCAGCAGGTGGTGGGAGGAACAGGGCAAGGAGAGGAAGAAATGGAAGGAAGTGTCTGGGTGGGGAGGGAGTGGACAGAAGGTGGAATGGGGGAGGGAGGGTGGATATTAGCGGCATCAGAATGCACCAGGATCCTATCCCTGTTCCCCTGTTCCCTCTCCCTTACTCTCCTTGGTTCTGCACCAGTGGAATGGTTGATGCAGATCTGAGGAGACCCATTGGGGCAGTGGAGACTTCCTGCAAGGGTAAGGGAACAAATATTCCTCTACCTCAAGGAGACCTCCACAACTGCCCCCCCCCACAGGATGAAGCATGTGTTCCGCTGGTGCGGCTGTATTTGTGTGTGTGTGTGTGGGGGTCGTTAGGACTGGGCTGTCAGTCTAGCTAGAACAGGACAAGTATCAATGACAATTGCCAATAGGCTTTCACATTTATAAGACTGTGGACCCAATCCTATCCAACTTTCAAGCACTGATGCAGCCATGACAATGGGGTGTGTGCTGCATCCTGTGGTGGTGGAGGCAGTCCTCAAGGTACTCCTCAAGGTAAGGGAATGTTTGTTCTCTTACCTCAGGGCTGCATTGTGGCTGCATCAGCACTGGAAAGTTGGATAGGATTGAGCCCTGTATTAGTTATATTGAGATACTGACATACATGCAGATACTATAGTACCAAAATTCAAGAATTGGAGACTAAATTCTACTCCAAAGTAAGACTATGTTCAGGTCCATAGCTAAAGCAATACACAAACTGATCAACAAAAACTGGCAAGTTCAGTTTCTTCATATGCCTTTATTTTTTTTCTTCCATTGTAAATTAATTTCCATGCAATTTGATTACCGTAATTTAAAACCCCATGCAACATGGACTTCACCCCACTGCATCAGCACACAATGAAAAGAGAGCTGCAAAGTGTTAATACATATACATCAGCAATGTTAAAATTCCTTTGAAGAACTGTATTAATATCTATGTGTATGTCATCAGTGTCTACGAAAACTCATTGTCTAGTCATATTGACCCTTTTAATGGGGCATAATGGGATAGTCCTATTGTGAACATAAAGAGTGGGATATTGAAGGCAATATTTTAACAGGCCAGGGGGTTCAGCAGCTACTCTAATTTTAAAATTTGCTAATCAAGGAGGAGAAGTAGTGGTATTCATCAGGCAATTTTCCACAATCATTACATCAGCGATGAGACTAAAACTATTGCCTCCTGGATGATCAAACTCGGTATGATCAAACTCAGGAAGAAAATTGGAATCTGATTTTTCTATAGTATAATGGGACAAAGGTTATGGCAGTAATTTCTCTTCTTTCATATTTCAAATACTCAGATACTCACACATAGCTTGCACATAATTGTACAAGATCAAGCCTGTGTGTAATCATCATTTCTAAAACATGCATTGTTGCAATCTCTTCTTACCCATAGATCCAAACCATTAGAAGGCAGCTTTTGGAGGCATATTGAAGATAACCAAAGGGTCCTGGTATGGCTTCCAAGGGTGGGAAGAATTCAGACTTTCAGGATCCTAATGTTTCCACTAAAGCTCACAAGGTCCACCAACCTGACACAGATGTAAAATAGTGGCTCAGGGAGAAACCAGTTACCAACTGGAGCCCAAGCGCTGGGATGGCTTGCATATATAAGTACAAATCTAATCTCACATATCACAAGCTGCTTTTCAAACTTTCCTCCAAGTTTCAAAAACCGTTTGTGATATGGCATAAACATCTGCTCCTCAAAAGGAAGAAGTCAAAGATTCTCCTATGCATGCCCAAGTGAATCCAAGCCTGTATTACTGAGATGTTACCATTGCTATGGCAGTGGCAGGCCCCAGCATCTCAAATCTTTATCATGTTGGAAAGGTGTGCATTGTAGCCTTTATGCATAGATAAGAGTTGCAAGAGCAGCAGGACACTGGAAAAGCAGACTGTACTAAAGATGCAATTCTCATCCATACGTGTAGGCTACGATGAACTCATTCTGGTCAATTCATGAAGGTCAACCATGAGGAATAGGACTGCTGGCGTTATTATAACTTTCATGTGTAGAGAAGAATGCTTATGCAGGGCTAGAGAGAAACTGAGAGAAGCATTGGAATGAAGAGTGTCAGACCCAGAAGGTCATCTCCCACCTTTCTTATAGCATGGAACTCAGACCTATTCAGGCACTGACCAAATCTAGACCAGCTTAGCTCCAGCAAGTAAAGTGGTAGGCAGCACAATCCTCATTTAAACTCTGGTGCCGGAACGAGCATTCCGGTGCCGGGAGTAGTCACAAACAGTGGTGTCACTAGGGCGCGCGCCGCCCCATAGCGGGGCGCGTGCGTCACCCAAGTGACGCCTCCCCCCTATACCCCCCTCTTACAAATCTTCGGCGCGGCCGTAGGCCATGTTGCGATTTTGGGAGGGGGGTGCCCGATGGGCGCTGCTCCGGGCGCTCGACGGGTCGCTAGCCCAGGCGTCCCCTTCATTGTTGCAGCCGGCTCGGGGACGTCTTCCCCGGCCGGCTGTCCGGGGCCTTCTGAGGAAGGACCGCTGCACGAACGTTATTTATAACGTTTTTTAGCGCACGCGCAGACTGTTCCTGAGGGAAAAGGGCAGCCCTTTTCCCTCAGGGATGGTCTGTGCATGTGCTAAAAACCGTTATAAATAACGTTCGCACAGCGGGCCTTCCTCAGAAGGCCCTGGCGCGTCGGCCGGGGAAGACGTCTCCGGAGCCGGCTCCCAGTCTCTTCCGAGGCTGGGAGCCGGATCCGGGGACGTCTTCGGGGGCGACACGCGCAGGAGAGGTGACGCGTCATGCCGTGCGCGCGTCACCCCTTGTGCGCGTCACCCCATAGCGGCCCGCTACCGTAGCTTCACGGTAGTGGCGCCATTGGTCACAAATGTGCCGTAAAGCACGTTTGCAACTACTTGCGTGCAGGGAAGGCTGGTGCAGAGGCCGGAGCTTTCCCGCTCCGATGACGGAGCTCCCCTGCTCCGACGACAGAGCTCCCAACGGCCGCCGGACCCAGGTAAGACAGGATCCAGCGGGCGTGGGGGGGAGATCGCTGGTGCAGGGAGGGTGGCGATTGTCCCAGGCGGCCTAGGAGGGGGCGGGGGATGGCCTTCGGCCAGTGGCGTCACTAGGACGCGCGTCACCCCAAAGCGGGGGGGGCGCGCGTAACCCTAGCGAGGCTCTGATATCTTGCCCTCAAAACAGTCTGCGCATGAGCAAAAATTGTAAAAAATACCCGTATTAACGCGCTGCATGGGCCTTCTTTCAGAAGGCCCTGGAGTGCCGGCGGGGTCGGACGCTCCGAGGCCGGCTCCCGGGCCGGCCTCGGAGCGTCCGGAGGGCGACGCGCGTCACGGAGGTGACACGCACGGGGGTGCGCGCGTCACCCCGTGGCGCGCGTCACACCCTGGCGACCCGCCCCCCCGCCACGCTCCAGTGACGCTAGTGCCTTCGGCCATATCCTGATCCCCGCCGGGCGCTGGAGCCTCTACATGGCCTCCTTTACTTCCATCAGTGAAATCGCTGGTAGAAATCTGAGGAGACCAATCCGGGCAGCCTTCGTTTACACTCAGGGAAGGGGACGAGCATCCCCTTCCCCGAGTAGACGTCCCACCCGGCGGCTACGCTGGCTGCCGGTGCACAGGATCTGGTAGGCGGCCATGGGCCGCCTGCCGGATCTTTGTCAGGATTGGGCTGTGTATCATGCATTCTCAGACCATGTGCGGAGACCCTGGAAGAGCTAGGCCTCAATTTACCTTCCAGTTCCATTGAAGAGATGGCGAAAGGATGGAAGCAAAAAGAGTTTGAAAAAAAAAAAACATGCGAGCATATACAGTACAAAAGCCAAAATGAGGTAAGCAGATGTAAGCAACAAATATTCAGTATTTCCATGGGCACAATTTACGGAGGGAGAAGCAGCTCTCTCTTCCAGGTTTCAGACCAAATGTGATTATTCCTCAGGAGCTGTATGCGTTTATTTGGAGGTGAGTCCTCCCTGGTTCTGAATTGAATTCACCGTGACCTCAGTGCTATTCTTCTGTCAATAAGCCAGCATCATGGCAACCACAGTCCAGCTACTAAAACCCCATAGTGTATATAGTAAATCCTGAGACAAACAAGGTGGGGCACCCAAAATTCAAAATGGCTTCCCTGCCTCGCAGTGCTTTCAAACCACTTTCCTGCCTGAGGAAAATGGCAGACAGGACAGCATGGCATGAGATCAATGAACACTTCCTTTGTTTGCACATAATATTTTCCAGGATGCCTCCTTGCTTCCTGAGGCAAAAAAGTAGTCCTGAGGTGCAACTAATGTCTGTGAAAGCTGATCAAGTCAGAGCAAGCCAGTTTATGCTGGCTTCACAAAACATGCTTTCGCAATGCTATGCTAGATTAGAACTAGGCTGATTGTCTAACAACCATGTCATACCTGTTTCATCCTGAAAATGGCAACTTGACAATATCATTTACAACTGACGCCATTCTCCTCACCTCTGTACAGAAATGATATGACCTGCGTGAAAAGAGAGACCATGGCAAATCGGTGACCCTTTGTCTGTAAATCCTTTGGGTTAATGGGTATTGCTGTTAGATGTGAATGCCACAGCCAAGCTACTTCCCAGAACTCTTGTACTGAAAATTATTTTAGAAACCATGTATCACGCTTTTTGCCTTCAGGGTACTTTCATTCGAAATGTATTAGAGACCTTTCGGTTCAGGCCCAGTTTAGATCTTAGATGTTTCCTACACAATATAGTTTGAAATTCTAGGATGAGCACATCGTCTTAGGTCATTCAAACTTTTGATTGGTAAATTCTGACCATGCAGTGAATTTTACAAGCATCAACCCCCTTGTTCAAATGATGTTCTGCACTGTTTGGCTGCTGAGGGACAATGCCCTGCCTAATTAATACACCTGGGAATCCCAAGTTCTTATGAAGATTTGAGACTTTCATTGCCACAAGTAACTATGATGCTCAGCAGCTGTGAGTCATATCAGATTGCCTGCAGGTAAATTACACTTGTGTGCAGCTGATACAATTTTTTAAAAGGGATAATTGACATTCCCATGTGTGGTTTAAATGTTTTAACATTGGGCTTGGTGTAGTTAGAACTGCTTGTTTTTGTGTTAAAACCCTGTTTTCTTTGAGATATATTTTAGCAATGAGGCTTTTTGTCGATTGCTGTGCCATATTCAATAAATACATACAATTATAACTATGACCATATTCTACATCTACCTACAGATAGAATAAAGCTGGGGCAGTAAGGTAAGCAGCTGCCTTTCCTAGCTGTTTATCCTTCAGTCTTAGGTGTAACAGAAGTAGAGCTCATCTTTAAAGGCCCTTATTTACTTTCTGTTCCCAAGGATTTTCATGCTCATGTATTTTGTGGAAATAATCCATGTTTGTTTCTACAACCAAGATAGGCATCTGCCAGGGAGTGTTACCCAGCCCTTACTAGGAGATCCTGTGTCTTTAATCGCTGGATGGCAAGACAAAACTAATCAGGTAAAGTGTCTCTCACTACTACAGTATTATAGCGGGATTAACGACACCTTCTGATATCTCATTTGTCATGCAGCTAGTTCAAACGAGAGTCCCTGGTCAGGGCCATAAGCAATTGCTTTCGGTATATGACTTAGGTATAGGTCATTAGCTTAGGGGCGACCTATACCTCCTGGCTGCCTGAATCCCCCTATCTGGTTGTCCCTGAACATGCCAACCCACTCGCTCACCCCAATGGATGGGGGGTGGGTGAGTGGGGGGCGGGTGAGTGGGGGGGTGAGAACAGGGGAGGGGAGGCCACTAAAATTGAGTGGAGGGAGAGTTAGAACGGATAAAAGAAAATATTTCTTTACCCAACGCAACGTGTAATTCATCTGTGGAACTCCTTGCCACAGGATGTGGTGATGGCACCTGGCCTAGATGCCTTTAAGAGGGGTTTGGACAGATTCATGGAGGAAAAGACCATCACAGGTTACAAGCCATAAGCAACCTCCTGGTTTTAGAAGTAGGTTTTCTCTGTGCCAGGTGCAGGGGAGTGGCAGCAGGAAACAGGTTATCTTGTTGTCTTGTGTGCTCCCTGAGGCATCTGGTGGGGCCACTGTGTGATACAGGAAGCTGGACTAGATGGGCCTTTGGCCTGATCCAGCAGGGCTCTTCTTATGTTCTTATGAGGCGAGTGAGTAGACATGTGAGCAAGTGACCATAGACACACCCGGTGCACACCCTCCCTCCTCCATACTACTCTTTCAAAAAACATGAGCTGAACATGCTGGGAACCCCACATGTTTCACTCCTGTTCATTTGAAACTGGAGTGGTGTGGAGGAGGGATGTTGTATGCCTAACTCCAGTGAAGGGAAAGGTGGGGGGACAGGTCCAGATTGCCTGTCCCTGCCCACTTGGTGCTTCATAAGCCCCAGTGTGCAGGAAGTGGCGATCTGGAGCTGCAGCAGCTCCCCCCCCCCCAGCCCTTTCTTTCTTCCTCCAGCAGCATTTGCTTTCAGCAAGCTGAAAGAGGATCAGAGCACTAACCAGAGTGGTGGGCTGGAAAGGGCGGCAGGCTGGGGGCTCACCAGTTTGCCAACCCTCCAGCTTTGCTGCTCTACGTGATGGTTTCGTGGCACTTCATGGACAGGTGAGCCTTGCATGTTCCAGAGGGAGAGCTGTATGAGTGTAGCCCTATTCACATCTTCATCCCCCTCCAGTACACACACATTCACTGAATGCATGGGGGCAAGACTGCACCTGCAGGTGCAGTCACATGTGGATGAAAATCTTCAAGGGGAACCTACAGTTACATATGTGAAGTCTCTACACCATCGGGAACGCCAGAGGCACAGTGTTCTTAATCATGCAAAGAGACTATACAAGTACAACTGGACACATGTATCGGCTCCCCTGCACCTTCATCAAAATACATTGAGCCAGGCACGTCGCTAGAGTGAAGTGTGCGGGGCGGCCCGCCGGAGGGTGATGCGCGCAGAGGGTGACGCGTGTACCCATGCGCGCGTCACCTCCGCTGCGCGCATCGCCCTCCGGGAGGCTCCGAAGCCGAGAGAAGACCTCGGAGTGACCTCCCCGGCCGACGTGCCAGGGCCTTCTGACGAAGGCCCAATGCGCGATACATAATTTATAACGTTTTTCGCGCATGCGCAGAACATTTCTTGTTGTGTGCATGCGTGAAAAACATTATAAATTACGTATCACTCATTAAGCCTCGGACAGCCGGATGGCTCAGATGTATGGAGCCAGCTGGCCGGGGGGGGATTTGAGGGGGGAACAGGGGTCACTAGGGCAGCGTGCGTGCCCTGCTTTGGGGCGTCGCGCACCCTAGTGACGCTACTGCATTGAGCTATGGTGGAGTTGGTGGATGATGTTGAGAGCAGGGCTGGCTGATCCTGCCTGTCCTCCATGTGCTCTGTAAATGCAGGAAGGGGACTGCATTGTATGAACTGAACTACTGTTTCAGCAAAATCTTCTGGCATCTTCAATAGATACACATTGTAACTTCCTTTGGCTCTTTTTGTTGTTGCTGGTGTATAGTGATGTTAAGGTCCAGCCTGGGAGACTGAAATGATCCTTCACTGGCTTCTGAGTATTACCATATATGCAGCCTAATCCTATGTATGTTTACTCAGGAGTAAACCAAATACAATGGGACTTGCATTGTAATACATGTACAAATGACTTCAACTTTAATGCTTAATTTGAGTTCATTTAACCTTTGCATAGGCATTAATAAACCATGCAAATGTTTCTTCCTTCCTAGTATGGCAGTACTAGGCCATCTCATGGCCATCTCACAGTGGGACAAAGGCTGGGAATGAGGAGCTTAGTGATCCAGCCAGCTACCCATTCTTTATTTATTTATTTATTTATTTATTTATTTATTTATTTAAAGAATTTGTATCCCGCCTTTCTGCCGGCAAGGGCATTCAAGGCGGCTTACAACATTAAAATAACAATTCATTAAAATAATTAACAGATAATTAAAACAATTAAAACAAGCACCCCCAGTGGGTCACCTATACTTACATTTGTTAAAAGCCATTTGTTAAAAGTTAAACGTTATGCAAACTACATCTCCCTTTTTGGTGTCAGGGGCATTTTTGCCCTGCCCCACTATCTTGTGAGGCAAAGGAGCCAAGCTTTACACCCTGTTGGGTGTTTTGTGGGATTTAGTAGCCACTGCAGCTTCCTGCCCACTTCCTTCTTCAGTGTGCCTTGTGTCTTTGTTCACTCACCCTCCCAATAAGTAGTCTGAGACTAGCTGGTCACCTTTTGGTGCCCACCTGATTGGCCTTGGAGGGCAGTTTTTCACCTACCCCAGACTGTTGTCTTGGATTGGGTTTCCCTTAGCCAGGGTGATCACATCTGGCAAGTATGGTGTGAATGAGGGAGTAGGAGTTGGGATTTTGGTGTGCACCTTGAGAGAAGCGCGGTCAAAGGGGGGACTGGTAGCAATCCTTAGATGCTGCCTGGCTCAGGGAGGTTGACTCATAATCCCTCGGATTGCAAAGCCGACCTCAAAAGCAGGGGTAGTTCAGCTTCCTCCACCCCTCAGGATGGCACTGATAAGCTCAGGCTGTCAATTGATGGCCCACAGCTTGGAATCCGGGAACGCTGGAATTTGTGAGTGTGCAAAGTGTGTTTCTTGGGCCAAGTCCAGCAGACTTTGGTAGCATCTCAAGCACCCAGATAGGGGAGGAAGCCATAGTCTTGTCTCATCTACTATAGGTTATATGCCCATACTAAATGGAGAACAAGCATGAGGCAGGACCCACTGCTGATTCGTTGAGATTCATGATTGGCTTATCAATAAATGTGGCTAAGGGTTGTTCAAAATCACTTGTCTTGCATGTTGTTGTTGTTGTTGTTGGGGTGTAAGGGTTGTTGGGGTGTTATTTTACATCTTTCAATGATGCCATGCACTTGCATCTTCTGAATGAATTTCCTCTGCCCAGTACACATGCTTGTACACATGCACAAAATGAATTTGAACTGAAATACAGTCAATTCTTGCCATATGTGAATTCAGTACTCATAAATTCGTGTATCCCCGAGGGGAAATTTGGCCACCTACCTCAGGTTTCTCACAACCCCTTCCTTGGGATCCACAATGTGGTTACCTCCCGGCACTGCAGATAGCTTCCACAGGCCTCAGAATACCTCCCAGAAGCAACTTCTGGGAGGTGTTCTGGCACCGCAGAGGCCTATGCAGGGGGTTGCAAGCCGGGTGTGATGAAGAAGCCTCCAGAGTCCTCCCTCTTCAGGCTCTGGTGACTCTATCGTGGTGTGTGTATTGAGTCTATGGGAAGAATGGTGTCCCTTTGCACCTAACCACATTTTTCCCATAGGCTCAATGATCCGGTATATGTGAATTCGTTATCCACTAGGTTTTTGGGGAACCTAAACCTCGTGGATAATGAGAACTGACTGTAATTAATTAATGGGGTGGAAGAAGAGTGAGAGGAAAACCCTCTGAGAGACCTTTTCTCATCTGACAATTAGTTCAGACCAGAAGGCAATTATTTTTTTAAATCCTCGGCTGGTTGATCAAGAAGAAAAATGGTCAGCTGGCAACCTTAAATTGGTCTCGACCATGCTTTGCACCTGGTCAGAGATGAATACTAAGGGTTTACATTAAATTCTGCATAGGGTTATCTCTTAGGATCTGTATGTTTCTTACAAATTATTTGTGGTTTTATTTTATTTTTTAAGACTTCCTTCCAGTGTGCTAATGTTTTCGGCATGGTACTTGGCACATTAGACTCTTGGGAAGCCAAGCACAGCATGTTTCAGGATGTTTTTCAAGTGACATCTTTCCCATAATAGCTTTTGTGTTCCATTACAATACTCATTCAATCAAGTCTTATCATTTTCCTTCTACTTTCCAGTTTTTCAGGTACTGATTTGGAGGCAAAAAGCATTTATATACAACCAACTTCATTCTGTGCAATTACTTTTTCCTCTCATAACAGAATATCTTGGCAATACTCATAAATATAACCACCTTACTGGTAATTTTTTTTTTTTTAAAGTGGTAGTTACCATTTCATTCCTGGAGAGACTGGTTAATACCATCTGTCACGTTTACTTAAGGCGTTCTGAGAACAATCTTGACAAATGCAAGAATATCTTGTCTCATATTTGGAGCAGAGCAAAAAAAAACACCTTAGACAGTGCCTAGGGAAAACTGGGTTTTGAATACGGATTGTAAAGCTGGTGAATACTTAGCAAACCACTGTTGAAATCACACAGGAATGATGTGCAACACACTGAACAAATATTTGACAAACGGCTCAGAGTGTTTGTTCACAAAATTGTATGCACCGGTTTATTTCCAATTAATGATTACCTTTGATGGCACTTCCAAATCTAGCATGTTACTGCACAATACACCTTTGAGAAGGCTTCCAACAAATGTGGCTGAAAGAACTTATCAGCTTACCAGACATCTGGGAATTACTGTCATCTCTGTACATCTCTGAGCAGGATGTCTGGCTCAGGAGGTTAGAGCATTCGTCTCACAAATGCCTGAAGATCTGCAGGACAGCAGTTCAAGACGGCCGGAAGTCTGTCGGAGAGCTGCTGGCACGCTGAACTGATAAGCTGCAGAGTCTTTGTGGGGGAGTGAAGCTGCAGCTGCAACGCTTGAGTGACAATAAAGGTTGCCTGTGTTATCTGAAGCTGAAGCATGCTGAGGCGAACGCCAGAGAGAGAGAGAGAGAGAGAAAGAAAGAGAGAGAGAGAGAGAGAGAGAGAGAGATGGACTGTGAAAGTAACATCTCGAATGAAGGGTTCTATGAAAGATTAGAATGTTATTATATTGTAAAAACCCTTTAGGGTTTAGAACAGCCTGCCCATGTACACCTTGAATAAAGTCAGAGGAGAAATCCAATGACCAGAAAGGCGGTATATAAATACTGTTTATTATTATTATTATATTATTATTATTATTATTATTATTATTATTATTATTATTATTATTATTATTATTATTATTAATAATAATAATAATAATAATAATAATAATAATAATAATAATAATAATAATAATAATACCACAGAAGGAGCATCTCCAAGATTCCATTGCCTAAAGAGTCTCTCTTATGTGGTCTTCTGAAAGAGACAAAGCAGTGCATCGTGGAATATGGCCTCTTTTGAAAATGAGATTTAAAAAAAAAATCCAACAGTGTTGATTAGAAACTGGCTTGGTTTGAAAAGATGTCGAATGACCCAACGTCTTACAACCTTTAGTTGACCTTTAAAAAATAACACAAGTTTCAAAATATCAGAACTGTCAGGAATATGAACATTTAAAGACACTTCAGCCTTTGCCGGGGTCTGTGCTGACACTGTAGAACTGAAAAGGCAAAGCTCTGATGTTTTCATCAAAATACAATATGATTTGAAAAATAAATGTTTCACTTATCTAAAATAACGGGGATGCAATACTGAGATATATGCTTAGCTTCCAGTTACCATACTTATGTGGTGCAGAACGATCAGATGCAGTGAAAGGGCTCCGAGGAAACTTCAGCTTGATGTTTTGGGGGCCTCCACTTAGCCAAAAATAGCATTTCAGGCATTTAAGCTCCAGTCTCCCTCCCACTTGTACATATTACTGTACATATTGTCAACTTCCAGGTTCAAGAAATATGCTGCAACATTGAACATTTACAAAGATTACAAGTTATTGTGATTTGTTGGCTGTCAGAGTTTTTGTTGGATGTGAGAGACAGGAAACATTTCTCCCAGTAAGACTCTTAAGGCAGTATTTCAAACTTTTGGAACTTATCCCTCCTTTGAACTTGTGATTCTCCTAACCCACACATAATTCCACATGATGTGAACATATGATGATTCTTCTGCACAATTGCAAAGACACCTGCTGCTGTACTTGAGAACCCGTTGATTGGGGCAGAGGCGTTGTACAGGGGGGGCGTGGTGCCCAGGGCCCCAGGGCGCCGACCCCTGAAGGGGCGGAATCGCGGGCTCAGGAGGATAGAAACTTACGTTTGCCGGCTCTTTGTTGACGTCTCGTTGCTGGCTCTTCGCAGCCGGAATAGCTGCGTTTTGGCCCTCCCGCCCGCCCATGTGTCCGAACGGCTCCGAAATAGAGTGAAAATAGTGGAGGGGGGTGTTCGGAGGCGGGACGTGACATCACGCACCCGCATCATGTGGGGGCAGCGACGCTGGGGCGGGGCGACCCCTCCCCCATGGGGAGTAGTGACGCTGCTGGATTGGGGATACTAAACCAATGTTAATATAAGAACATAAGAAGAGCCCTGCTGGATCAGGCCAAAGGCGCATCTAGTCCAGCTTCCTGTGTCTCACAGTGGCCCCACCAGATGCCTCAGGGAGCACACAAGACAACAAGATACCTGTATCCTCATTCCCTTGCATTTGGCATTCAGAGTTAGCATACTTCTAAAATCAGGAGGTTACTTATAACTAGGCTTAACATAGTCCCAGAATCGAGGCAGGCGTCGGCCTAGAGCCTCGATTCCTGCCTCAATTCCTGCCTCGATTCCGGGACTATGGTAAGCCTACTTAGAACCATCCTGGCTTGTAACATGTGATGAACTTTTTCTCCATCAATCTGTCCAATCCCCTTTTAAAGGCATCCAGGCCAGGTTCCATCACCACATTCTGTGGCAAGGAGTTCCACAGATTAATTGCACGCTGGGTAAAGAATATTTTCTTTTGTTCATTCTAACTCTCCCTCCACTCAATTTTAGTGAATGTCCCTTGGTTCTGATGTTGTGCGAGAGGAAAAAGGACATCCCTCTAGCCACTCTATCCATTTTTAGCTTTAGGTTTTAATTGTTTCTTGTCTGTACGTGGGGAACTTTGTAAAACCACGGACAGTTCTGAATAATTTCTACTTCAGCTGGAATTAAAATTCTACACATGGCTTGTCCACCCGTAAACCTTGAAAATCAGAAGACTCTATCCATCCTATGCATAATTTTATACGTCTCAATTATGTCCCAACCTCAGGCGCCTTTTCCTAGACTGAAGAGCCCCTCAGGCTCCTTTTTCCTAGACTGAAGAGCCCCAAACGCTGTAGTCTTTCCTCATAAGGGAAGTGGCCCCAGAGACGTCACAAGGGCACGCGCGCGCGTCACCCTAGTGACCCCTCCCCCCCGGACACACACCCTTCACTAATATTCGGCGCGGCCATAGGCTGCGACGCGATTTGGGGGGCGCCGAACGGGCTACCGGACGGGCGTCACACTGGACGTCCGTTGGGCGCCCGCTCCGGGCACCCCCTCAATCGTTGCAGCTGGCTCGGGGACATCTTCCCCGGCTGGCTGTCCTGGGCCTTCTGAGGAAGGCCCGCTGCGCGAACGTTATTTATAACGTGTTTAGCGCATGCGCAGACCGTTCCTGAGGGAAAATTTCCTTCTCCCTCAGGAACGGTCTGCGCATGCGCTAAAACATGTTATAAATAATGTTCGCGCAGCGGGCCTTCCTCAGAAGGCCCAGGACAACCGGCCGGGAAAGACGTCCCCGAGCCAGCTGCAACGATTGAGGGGGGCGCCCGGGTGACACGCGCAGGGGAGGTGACGTGCGCGCGTCACCCTGGGGCGCTCCGCCCTGCGGGCCACGCTACACTGACGTCTCTGAGTGGCCCTGCCCACAAATCATTTTGGTCGCTTTCTTCTGCACCATTTCTGTGTTAGCCTTAGAACAGATGTTCTCAACCTGTGGTACGCGTAACCCTAGGGGTACGTGGACCACGTGCTGGGGGTACGCCAATCACTGGCTCTTATCTGCCCCATTAACAATTAAGTGTTAATTAAGTTTTTATTTTTTAAAAAAAATATTCCTGATTTTTTCAGGAGCCGGAGAGCTCCCTTGTGCTTTCTTCCCAGTGGTGTTTCCACGGTAGGGGCCGCACTGTAAGTTCGCCTTCACAGCGCGGAATGGCTCCACCGGCGAGGGGGTGGGGCCTCCTCGCTCTGGTTCGTTACCATGGTACTAGGACGGGGCGCGACTTACGGTGCGGTCCCTACCGTGGAAACGCCACTGTTTCTTCCCTGACTAATCTATCCGATCTACAGCTGATTGTCGGGTTAATTTATGCACGTGCATAGGTTGACCTTCTCAGCAGCGAGCAGAGGGCATTGTGCTCCACGCTCCTGCCTCCCAGCTCTCCTCCTAATGAATGCAGCTCCTGCTGCAGGATGACTGAGCATTTTTTACTTTAACGAAGAGACAGACATCACTTGGGTAAGTTTGGGGGTTGTGTTTGGGGGTTTTTGTACTTGGAATTTATGTTTTCTACTTTGGAAACTGTGCATGGGTGGGTTGGGTTGGGGGGAAAGAGTTGAGTTGGGGGGTTGTACTTGGGATTTATGGTTTTTTTACTTTGGAAACTGCATGAGTGGGGTGGGGGAAAAGAGTTGAGTTTGGGGGGCTTTGTACTTTGGATTTATGTTTTTGTGCATTTTGTTCATGTGTCTTATTGCTGTGTGTTTTTTAAAAGAGATCCTGGCATTTTGTGTATTTTTGTGCAATTTATGTAAATTAGCTAATTATGTAAATTGGCTAATTATGCTACTTAGCTGGGGTACTCCAAAATTTTTTACCTTCATTGGGGGTAACTGGGCCTCCAAAGGTTGAGAACCCCTGCCTTAGAAGATGAATAGAACATGATACCCCTGACATTCCCCTAAGACAGCATGCAGATTTTGTTCTAATTGTCATAATTGTTACTGACATTTCTCAAATAAATCAACAATAATGATGCCAATTAAAAATAATATTTTAAGAAGCAACTACTCTTCCTTCTTCCCAAATTGGGTTGAGATGACAGGAGGACTGAGGGTGAAGACAGAGTTACAAATTCAGACCAGTGGCATATCCTTTGCTAACAGAGTATTCAGTCCACCCAGGTGTGGGGTGGGAGTGGGGGTGGGGGGAAGGACTACTTCAACTACTTCAGGATCCTATGATTCCCTGAAAATGTATCCCTTTCCTTTATGTGTTCCACACTCCCTAAGTGTGTGTGTGTGTGCATCTCATAGGTAGAGAGCATACAAACATATTTTTTGCTTTTATACCAGTTTCACTTTTCTGGCTTCCTCCAAAGAATCCTGGAAATTTGTTAGGAGAGCATGCTGAGAAGCATTTATTAGAGAACTATGTCAGTGTAAGGATGCTGGGGGCTTGGGGTCCCATGGTTTCTCCAGCCCCATCCTTTGGGGCACTGGACGCTACCACTGTCCTGGGTTCAAAAGTCAAGTTGGCCAGGTGGGTCCTTGGATGGATGTGGACTTTCACCCAATGCCTGGCCCAGCCAGGCCCTGATATGACCTCTAATACGGCCCAGTCCTATGAGTCTGCTGCACCACCACAACTTGCATTTCAGTGGCTCAGCATGCTTTATGGTGATTGCAAAGCATGACCTGCTATTCTGCACTGGCACAGTGCAGGGCCCACTCTCCCTGCCCCCCTCCCACATAGTTGTCTCTTTGACGAGACAACAATCTGCATAGGGCATTAGGCATTCTCAATTATGATCACATGTACTCTGAAATATGGGGAAAGGGAAGGTACCTAACTACCGGACATAACATTTTTTTTTACAAAATAGATTGAGTACTGAATATCATCATGCTCATGTAATCAAAGGTGAAATACGACTAGTTCTGTAGGGATTTGTCAGATATTCAGTACAGTATTTCATTCCTGCATTATTTTCCCTGTATGTGATTACATATCCCAGTTATTTCTTACAAGAAAGATTAGTCTCTGTAGTGGCATATGGGAGAGGTTATTCCCTTCCATTATATGTTTAGTACATTCCTCACTAGCTGTTGTTGTTGTTGTTGTTCAGTCGTTAAGTCATGTCCGACCCTTCGTGATCCCATGAACCATATCCCGCCAGGCCTTCCTGTCCTCCACTATCTTCCTGAGTTCGCTCATTTTCATGTTCGTTGCATCGGTGATGCTGTCTAACCATCTCATCCTTTGCCTTCCCCTTCTCCTTTTGCCTTCAATTTTTCCCAGCATCAGAGTCTTCTCCAGAGAGTCCTCTCTTCGCATTAGGTGGCCAAAATATTTGAGTTTCAGCCTTAGTATCTGTCCTTCCAGGGAACAGTCAGGTTTGATTTCATTTAGCATTGACTGATTTGATCTCCTAGCAGTCCAAGGGACTCTCAGGAGTCTTCTCCAGCACCACAGTTCAAAAGCATCTATTCTTCGGCGCTCAGCCTTCCTTATGGTCCAACTCTCGCAACCATACATTGCTACTGGGAACACCATCGCCCTGACTATGCGAACTTTTGTTGGCATGGTGATATCTCTGCTTTTTATTATGCTGTCTAAGTTTGCCATAGCTTTCCTTCCAAGGAGTAAGCGTCTTTTAATTTCATGGCTGCTGTCTCCGTCTGCAGTGATCTTGGAGCCCAGAAAAGTAAAATCTGTTACTGCTTCCATTTCTGCCCCTTCCATTTGCCAGGAATTGATGGGCCCAGATGCCATGATCTTAGTTTTATTAATGTTGAGTTTCAAGCCAACTTTTGCACTCTCCTCTTTCACCCTCATCAAGAGGCTCTTTAGTTCTTCTTCACTTTCTGCCATTAGGGTGGTATCGTCTGCATATCTGAGTTATGCAGTTATCCTCACTAGTTATGCAGTAATCTGAGTTATGCAGTTATCCTCACTAGTTAGCCAGGTGGTATTACCCTAAGGTAAAGGTAACCCCTGACAATTAAGTCCAGTCGTGTCTGATCTAGGGTGTGGTGCTCATCTCCATTTCAAAGCCGCGAAGAGCCAGCGTTGTCTGAAGACGCCTCTGTGGTCATGTGGCAGGCATGACTCTCCCTGCCGCGGCGCGTAGCATGCAGCTGGAACACGGAGCACTGTTTACCTTCCCGCAAGCGGTACCTATTTATCTACTCGCATTAACATGCTTTGGAACTGCTAGGTTGGCAGAAGCTGGCCAAGCAATGAGAGCTCACCCCGTCGCAGATTCGAACTGCCGACCTTTCGATCGACAGCTCATGGTTCAGTGGTTTAACCCACTGCACCACCCGCTGGCCTATTTTGGTATTACCCTACTTCCGCCCAAATGACCCATCAGACCTTCACTTTCCTGGTCTTGGGAGTTTATGCAGATTGTGTATTTCAGGCTGGCCCTAGAACCTAGTGGCTATATCACTCACCCCACACCCCTCTACTTGTACTGTATTTGAAAGGTGAGGGAATCATTAGGGCTGATTTTATTATATTAACCTGCCTATTGACCTTAATTAAAATTCTGCTTAGGCAATACTGCAGCTCACGTTGTGTGTTAAAAGTATAGCCAGCTAACTGGAAATATGTTGCTAGGTGCGTAATTTAGTTTTGGGTGACCTAAGCTTAATCAAAATTGCAATTTTGAAATGGATTTGATGCTAAATGGATTGTGAATACAAGCAAGAGTCTATTATTAATCACAGGAAGCAAGCAACTATTGCTTTCTGTTATACATAGCATGGCCGTAATTCCTTTCCATTTCACACAGACATAAGCAGGGCACATTTCAGTAGTTCCTGCAATGTGTGTCTAGCAACGTAGAGAGGAGTTCGTACCATCATCCTTTTTCTGTAGGGATTCTGCTTTGTTATTTCAATGAAAAACTCTTATTGTTATTCCCCTATCTTCAGTGTTTAGTAACAGGAACATAGTTCAAGACAGTTCAACAGTTCAAGACACATGCAGAATTGGGTAGTGCAACTTTCCCACACACACCTGTCATAGAAATTACATTTCTCCAATCAGTCCTGGGCCAAGCTGAAGCAATGACTGAAGCAACACTCAAATTTCATACACCCTCTTCTTTTTTTTTTTTCCCCCTCGGCACACCCTCCCCAGTCACCACCTTCTCCACTGCTGGTTCTTCTAAACTGGCTGTGTGTGGGGAGAGGGATTTCACTCTCAAGATCCTCCTGTCCTGGTCAGCATCAGAGGAAGAGAAGAGACAATGGCAGCAAGATGGTGGTGGGAACCAATGATGGATGGTGGGGGCAGCAGCAACTACCTCCTTCTCTTCCAACTCCGTTGCCATGATCTTTGGCAGTGGCACTCTAGGCAGGTCCACCAGCTTGCCAACCCATTGTCCTTTCCTTGTTCATCTTCCTCGCGTTGCGGCTTCATTTGGAAAGCGAATGGCAGAGCAGGGCTGGAACAAGGAACCCAGAAGAAGCACCAAAAAAAGGGGGGGAAAGCATCTTTTTTTAGAAAGTGGGGTGATGCTTCTCCTGGCTTCCTTGTTATAAGTCTACTCTGCCACTTGATTTCAAAACAGAGAGGCAGAGTAAGGATGGAGGAGGTACATGAGGGCAAATGGGGGCAACAGAGGAGGTGGCCAACGAGCACAGCATGCCACCTGTGTCTATCTAGTACTTGAGGCAGCTGTTTGACCTCACCCAATGTTTACCTCACCTCACGGGTGGGCCAGCCCTGAATCTTATCAAAATTCTGGTTTTCCCTCAGCATTTCTCAGATATTTTGTGTGAGATAAAACCTCCAATTTTATTTTAATTTCACTTTAGACAAACATCTTGTTGTGACAATAACAAAGGTACAAAGTTGGCATGAAGGAAGCAGGGGGAGGGATTCTTGGCCTATTAGGTTACTTCTTTACCCATTGCTTTGCTTACCATTCAGCCCTATTCAAATGTTCAGACTCAATACGTGGAAGAGGAAGGGGAATACTGTGTCACATCTGCTGTCCCTGCCCTGGACTTTACTGATTGACTGTTTCTGAATGCACTGAGTCTATATCCGTGTACAGCTTATACCTGCATAGTCTCTTTTTGTACAACTGGAAGACCCTGTATTTTGCATAGAAATGCACACAGAAATTGTCCATGAAACAAATGCAATTTTCCTTTCTTCCTTGTACTGAATCCATCAAAATTCCAAATGTCTGAATAGAGCTCATGTAAAAGTGAAACTGACAGACTTACGGTGCAATTCTATGTAACTTTGAAGCAGCGGAATGTGTGCTCTGCTGCTCCAAAGTGTTAGAAACATGCTGTAAAGCACATTTGCGATGACTCGGGAGTAAGGGGAGGCCGGCAGCCCTCATTCCACCGCCCTCCGGAATCCACAGCCGCTGATGGAGGTAAGTCCTGCACCAGTTGATGCAGGGGTGGGGGAGGGCGGGCAGGGGCAGCCAGGGGGGTGGCCACTGGGAGGGGCGGGGATATCGGCGGTGTGCTCCACCGATATCCTATGCTTGTTCCCAGGCTGGGCTAGCTTTTACACAGCCTCCCCGAATGTATGCCAGGCCTGGACCTGGCGTACATGCGAGGAGGCCCATCGGCCCCGCGGCCTACCAGCCCCAGGGCAGGCCGCAATCTGATAGGATACAGCAGCCGGCCCTTTAGGTCGGCCGTGTATCCTTACACAGGATTGTGCTGCCCACTACCTTTCACATTCTGCTCCCCCCTTTCCCCATCAGTCTGGGGTTCAACTATACTCATAGATGGAAGAGCCATGGGGGACAACCTGTTAAAACTAACCTATTTGGACCGGAAAAACAGCCTGTCAAAACAAAGATTCTGTTCTGGATAAAAATGTTGATTTGCCCCATATTTTTTCTCATACTGTTACCCTGTCATCGTTTTGTTTGTAACCAACAGAAAACTCTTACGCATTTTTGTGCAAAACTGTCATTTATTCCTCCTCAGGGAGCATATGAATTTCAATCTGTACTTTATTGACTCATTACTTAAAGCTCATTTTAAAGGCTTTTTGCAGCCTGAAACATTCTGCCTGGAAATAGTTTGGCTTAAGAACATTTTCTTTATTTTTCACTTATTCCTCTTTTTTGTGGTTGGTGTTTAGTGAAGGGGGGGGGAACAAAAAAAGTCTTCAGTGTTTTTAAAATATATTCCATGCTTTTAGAAATCAGTCCTCAGTTGACCTAACCTAAGAGCTTTCCAGATGATTTATTAAACAACAAATGTGTCATTTTACCCAGTTGTTGTGTAGGAACCCAACATTTTATTTCAAGAAAGCACATTGTTTTTGGCATTGCTCAATTCTCAAGCCACAACTGTTGCTTTAAAAATGTGATTTTTTTTTCCAAATAGCAAGTGGAACTATTGCAGTTTGGAGGGCTGCAAATGGGGTACATAGTAAGTAGGAGGCTGTTTCTGAGTTAGCTGAGCAAAACTCAATGCTGCACAGCCATATGCACAATGAAGTCCTGTAGAATGATGAATCCTACTATGCTAGCTTAGATCCAGTCCAATGTCAACTGCTAAATTCTGTCCAAAGGATGAATGAAGTTTAAGCTAGGGGTATTTACAGTAGTCACTGCTACGTGTTCAATGAATCAGTGATGGGGCAGTGGACCAATTCAGGAATACCACAGTCACATGAGTGAACAGGAAGACATCAATTACAGGAACAGAAAGCACTTTCAATGAAAAAAGGAGGAAGCTACTAATTAAAGGGACAATAGTGCTCAAAAGCTTCAATAGTTCTTTTGCTACACTGGGCAGGCTGAACAGTTGCATTTGAAGACAAATTAACTATTTTTTTTATTTTTTCACATATTTATATTGCCCAAGGTGGTGTACAGTACATGGTTCCTTCCCTCCTTTGTCCTCACAATAACCCTGTGAGGTAGGTGAGGTTGAGAGATAATAACTTCCAAGGTCGCCCAGGAAGCTTCATAGCTGAGCAGGGATTTTAACCTGGAACTTCCAGGTCTAAGTCAAACTCCCAAACCACTAAAAGACAGGAGGACAACATAAGAAAATATTGATTTGTCAGCAACATCATCAGGAAAAAATTGGTACATCAATTCCAGTGAACCATCTTGTGTGAAAGCAACCAAATGACCTAACACCTCTGCAGTTTGCTTATTTGGTATGTCTCAGCAAACAAGCCTACCACAGTGCAGGAATGGTACAGTTACCTATCAGTCATTTACAACAAAGAGAGCCATCATAGTAGCATTAGATAATTCTAAACTGAGTTTAAAAAGAAACAAACTGGTGAAAATCATGTCTGGGTTTCTGACTACTGGAAAGGTATGTAATCGGGGACAGCATATGTTGACATCACTGCAAGTTATTGAGGGAAGCCAACATTCACTTTTGATGTTTGAATGTAAATACATATTAGATCATTTCAGTTCTTATTTTCAATAATGAGAGTTCCCTACGGGGGTGATTTTGCATCCTAGCCTCGTCTGTTTAGTAAAGTGGCTTAGAACTTGCTTATTAAGAATTAAAAGTTTAAAAATGACTCCAGGACTTGATACTTGAGTCAGCTTGAGGTGGGTTTTCACTCTGCCTGCTTCTGCCCAACAGCAAAATACTGGCTCTTAAAATTACCAAACATGTCAAGGATTTTTGTGGCAATGAAACTACAGTTTAAAAATAAGCATGTTAACATATTTGATTAGATAAAAACAATCCGTTTCCAGAAACCCTCTAAAGCCTAGACAAGCATTTTTATCAAGACAGCTAGAAGCCATACATACCTCATTTTCTTCCTACATTTAATTAGTCCCAGTTAATTGTAGAGGTTTGTAACGTTGTGTGGCTGGTCAGGGAGATTTGGTTAAGATTTGTCCTGCCTGAACATTGGGCTCCTTTGGCCTCTTGATTTGACTCTTGCCTGCTGCCTCTTTGTGCACAATGCTCAGATGCCTGCAAATAGGTGGGCACATTTCTTGCAAGGTCAGCCAGCCATCAGCCACTTTCCTCCACCTACCTGTACTGCAGACCACCAGCATCTTCATCCTATGCTCGTTTGCATACCAGCTTAAACACTTGAAAATATAGGGGAGGGGGGAATCTTTGAGAGCCAGACAGCTTCCTCCTACCTCACTGCACTCCTCTGCACGTCAAAGTTGGAGGGGGAAGAAAGTGGAGCCATTTAACACAGAGGAGCATCCTATATTCCAGATCATGGGAGAAATCTCCCTTGGTACAGTGTTTGTCTATGAAGGTAAACGCTGTATGTATGCTTGGGTAGGGGTTTCAAGAACATATGGATGTGGGGGCAGGGTCTACCAGCATGCTCTTCCTCCCCTCCTGATGATACAATACACATGAAGATAAGGTCTGAATAGGGCTATTCGGTGTGGTAAGAGAGAAAAAGAAAAGAGGATGAACACAGCTAGCACTCAGCTGGTAATGAAAGCTGTGCAGAAATGTAGCACTCAGCTGGTAAAGAAATGTGTGCAGAGACATCGCTAGATGAGAAGGTAGCGGCTTGTGCTTTCTAAATGTCTGAGCCAGCCCTGTTCTCTGCATGTAGCTTTTTATTCTTCCCCAAGCTTCTTCGGTTCCCCAAGAAATAACATTAAAACATGAAGATTCAAACACTGCTATTGTCTTTAATTGACATCTCAACGTTTTAAAACATTAATTACAGAAACAGTAACCTTTTTTCATATAAATAGGTAATTTAAAATGCCTCCAGAACATCTCGGACCCTTTTGACATGTACCTTTCTCCGTGTGGCTGTCATTGATTCCATGATTGCTCCCATGTTGATCTCTGGGCGCATGTAAAGAGCCAAATGGCTTAGCTTTCTGTGTATTTACATATGCTGTAAATGAGTCAGTGATGGGGCAATGGGAGCAGTCCGCCTTGGGTACCTCCGGTAGTGTCAAGTATGCCGTTGCTCATCAGCCTCAGCACATGGCTCTCTTTAGTAACTCAGTCCTCCACAGTAACTTGTGGAGGACTGAGTTACTAAAGAGAACCATGTGCTGAGGCTGATGAGCAACGGCATACTTGACACTACTGGAGGTACCCAAGGCGGACTGCTCCCATTGCCCCACCCTTGGTTGCTTTAAGCCATGGGTAGACCTGGCTTCTGCCTTGAGATCCCCTGGGAAAGGCCAGGTCTACCCAGAATTCGAAGGGACAGGCTCACTGGCACCCCCTTACAGAGTGCATCTAAGGTGGACCACCACCACCCGCCCCGCCCTTGGTACGCTACTGATGATGAGGCTCCAAGACCAAAATCATTCTCCCTCTTTCATGTTGCTGCATCTCAGTGAAAAGAGACATGGTGGAATGCTCATTCATTGGAACTTAACTGCAGGGGCAGATAGGTGAATTTGTGGAAATTCAAGCAGTATTGCAATATGAGTCTAATTGGGATGGTGAGACAATTGCATGGTGAGTCAAGGACAGAGTATGTGGAAAAGGCTCTGCCAACAGTCAGTGAATACAAAATGTCTTACTCTTTCCTATGTGCATTGACTCTGCTTGGCTTCAGTAAGAACTAAACTTCGCTCTGGACAAGGAAAGGAAAAAGAGCCATGATGAGAAGGTCTCTAGACTAGAGAAGGTCAGCATGTCTACTCAGAAGTAAGCACACTTGGGCATTTGCCTCGGCATAGGATAAGGCGGGATATAATTTTTTTAAATAAATAAAAATAAAATAAATACTCTCGGGTAAGTGTGCATAGGACTGAAGCCCTATTTAGTTCATTAGCTGCTGCATATAGCCTGATCCTCTCCACCGTGAGTCTATACTCTGCTGGGGAGCTGAGAGAGAGAGAGAGAGAGAGAGAGAGAGAGAGAGAGAGAGAGTTGTCTCTCTTCCCTGGCAGTGCTGCAGAGAATAGTCAATATAAGCCCACTTAGTAGCTCTTCTGTCAAATGCCAGATGCCCTTGTCCACCCTTGCGCACCTGGGCTCTTTTTTCGTTTCCACTATATGCCGCTTTTAATGAGCCACTATATTTCAGCCTTGAAATTTCCTCATTTACAAAGCCTCCAAAACTCCTAAAAATTTAATAACTATCCTTGACATTTGCAAAAAAAAGAAGACATTTGCAGTTTTTTGGGGGTTTGGGCTGCATCTTTCCCAACACATTTCAAATGTGCTTCTCTTTCCTTGGAGGTATAAGGTGTTTGGAGTTGCCAAAGACGAGCGATTCATTAGACTAAAAGCTGCATCAGTGCGTGATTCAGCAGCTCGTATGATGGACATGTGAACCTCTGTGCATCCAGAGGCTTCCTTACTTAGGATGCCCAGATTCAATAAGGGGCAGGGTGTCTATGCCTTAGTTTAACCATTGTAAGAATTTGGGCAGGTGTAGCTTGTTGCACCCTTCCATGATGAGCTACACCTGCCCAAATTCCAATGGTTAAAGGTATAGGCACCCTGTCCCTTACTGAATACACTTTCCAATTCAGTTCAACATTTCTTGGAGTTTGTTCTGGTAATCAATGGCTACAGCAATTCACAGAATGTTCTTCACCAATTTAAGAGATAAAACAGCATATTTCCTGTATAGCCCAAACTTTAGTTTTAAAAGACTCAAACAATTTCCAGACAAGATAATAAAGGCTTTGGCTAATGATAAAAATATCAATTTCTTCCACAAAAATTGCTTTATTGTTTTGGATAGCCCTAGAACATATTATATTAGTTGTGTCCAAAGGACCTATTGATTTTACTGGGGTATGAAGAGAACTGATTTAAGGAAGAGCAAAGGGATATTATTGGAAATCTGGTCTTCTGCATGCAAATCATGTATATCACTGAGTCAGTTCTCAGGTTCGTATTTGAAGGCTTTGGGGATTTATAGAAAAGACAATAGTATGAACTGCAAATTGAAAATGATTGTCTACCTTCCAGATATGGGCTCCAATTGAATTCACATGCTAAGTTTTTTCTCTTTGTGGGTTATAATGAATACTGTAGGCTGAATCAAATGTTGGCTACACTATAAGACTCTCGAAATCTGGGATGGATATACTGGTATGTATACGGGATGGATGCATACACAGTTGTACCGTATATGGACCATATATGCATGCATGTATGTGTGTCGACAGAGGAAGGACTGTGGCTCAGTGAAGGTATCAAAAAAATTGCATAGATGGAGGGTTGTGGGTTGCCCAATGACCAGAAAAAAATCAGTCTACTCTGCTCCTGTGACATTAACACCAGCATGATGTACAGAAATCATCACATGCACATATGATGCTGCCTTATACGAAGTTAAACCCTTGGTCTGTCTAATTCAATTTTTCTACACTGATTTGCAGCATCTCCTCATGTTCAACAGACAGGAGTGTTTTTCCAATCCTACTTGTAGATATTATGGATACTATTTAATGCAGAACAAGCTGACATAGACACAGGAGTAGGGGGTGGCAAAAAGGAGGGGGGCAACCCTGGCAAAAGAAGTGAACATAAGAATAGCCCACCACCCCCTTGGCTAACTCACCACCTGAAGTGATGATTTGCCAGACACGTTCAAGGGCCAGCTCCTTGGGGGCCCAATCCTGCCTAACTTTATGCCTTGCAATGCAGCAAGGCCAGTGCAGCCAATGCTACATCCAGGGCACAAAGAGGCAGGCTGGAGGTCACCTTGGGAGAAGGGAATGTTTGTATACCAGGCATACCGGCCAGGGAAGGGGGGGTAGGATTCGGCATGCACCACTGCTGCCAATCCTGCCCCCTGCCTGGTCCGGTCCACCCCCATTGCCTCCCTCCCCCCATCGCCACTCCTAGAAGCAGTGCTGGCGGGATGGTATAGGCCTTCCCATCGGCACCTGCTTCTTCTGTCGTAAGTGGTTTATGGCATGTTTGCAACACCCTAGGCTGGTGCAGCACTCGATGGCACAGGATTGTGCCGTGAGCCAATGAAATGAATCAAGCCATCCAATGAAGCAAAATCTGAAATGTTTTGCTATGTATGTGTGTGTGTGTGTGTGTATGTGTGTGTGCGCGTGCGTGTGTGTGCGCGCGTGCACGCATGCACACACATACACATGTGGCTCATGTGCTTGGGCCATTTGAACATTCTGCCAGCTAGGTATTGATGCTGGTGGATTACTGCATCCAGAGTAGGTGAGAGAACAACTAAAGGGCAATTCACTGACTCGTGAGTTTCTGAAAAAAATATAATTCTCAATCTGGCTGAAAGGGTATCCTATAGCCATTCATTTTGAAGACAGAAGTGGCACATTATCATGGTAAATAGAACTGGTATTAAGCCTTTAGGATGTTATGCTAAGGGTAAATATCAAACATGGGAGTCATATGTGGAGAATGGGGTTGTTTTGTCATTGTGAATGTGTTCCATTCTGCAGGAGTTCAGAATTAGGTTATTTTCCCTCTTAGCTGCATTACCCAATTTACTTGTTGAAAAATGCTTTGATGATTCGGTACATGGGAAGCATGGTCAAAGGAAATGTATTCCATCCGCTGTCTTGTTCTGACTTGGCAATAGTGCCACAAGAAAGTGATGGCTATAATATTGCCCCTGTAAGGATCCCCTATCACTACCTCCAACAAGGGTGATACTGCAGGAATATTGCTAGATTGTCAGCCCCCAGAAACAAGATATTTCAGAAACAGTGGAAGGATGGGTGTTGTTGTTTTTAAAGAACAAGTTTTTACTGCAAAAAAATTGGTACAAAAAACAGTTAGATGATAGATAGATAGATAGATAGATAGATAGATAGATAGATTTTTTTTCAATAGGGAAAACTAAAGACCTCCAGCTCCAAGCAGTTGTACTATAGGCATTCATTATCTCCAGAAAAGAAATAAGAGTGATGCCCTAGTGCTCCTACAACCAAATCCAACTTACAGTCATCAGCCACACGCTCAGCTGCCGGTGATAATTGACTTGTGGTCACAATGAGGCTGAGTGTTTGTATATAATGGTAGCTGTTGCATTCTATGTGCTGACATCAAAGCAGCTTTGTTGCTCCTCTGGTCCACCTGATGAAGTTCACAGAAGTGAATGAAATGTAGTCTTCTGTGTTCAGCCCACACGAGTGCAGCCCACTCGTCCCCTTCCCTGAGTGTAACCATGGCTGGGGCCAATCGGCCTCCTCAGAATTCCGCCAGCCATTTTGCTGTTGGAAGTTGGAGGAGGCCGTGTAATGGCTCAGCCATTCGGCGGGGGCCAGGATTCGGCTGAGGCCGATTCCCACCCCCTCCCTGATTGGCTGGGCCTATCAGCCCCCACCGTTTGCTCCTGAACCGCCCCCCTCCACTGGCTCTTTACCTGGTCTGGCAACAGGCGGGAGACGGTACGGGCGGCGGAGCAAGGCAGGCCAGCCTTGCGCCAGCCTTCGTTGCTTGCGAGTCATCGCAAAAGTACTTTATGGCACTTTTGTGACGGCTTAGGGTGGCAGAACGCTTGTTCTGCTGCCCCAGTTTAGAATAAGATTGTGCCATCAGTTTTTAGAACTTGTTTTTAATGTCTGGATGTTTTTTAATCTGTCTTTTTAAAGAGAACCAGTTTTTAATCTTTTGGATTTTTAACTTATTTGCTTTGTCTTTTTAAAGAGCATTGGTTTTTAATCGTGTGGATTCTTAGCTTGTTTTTTTTACAACATAAACATATTTTTGAAATTTTACATGACTTCTTATTCTGTATGCCAACCGCAATCTTCGTATATCTTAGCTGGCCATGACAGTTTTAGATTGTGTTTGAGATCCAACAGTATATTAAAAAGAGTAGCTCTGCAAGATTACTACAGAGAATTTTGTGCATTTAATCTCCATCGGTTTCACTTCTTTAAATTTTTGTTCAATTTAGCCTGTTGGAGAATACCCACTAATAATCCTATCCCACCATATAAAGAACTCAATTTCATGTACATTTGATTAAGACAAACTGTTACACCAGTACTGAGCACAATGCATTGATGTTCATTACATAATGGAGCAGGTAATTGTTTCACAAAGATTTGTTTCCAGGGAGGGACCATTGTTATGGAATGCTAGTTATTGTAATAATAGGCAAAACAATGAAGGTCAAAATTATATATATAACCGTTTTACAGTGCCACTAAGTCATTATTTTTGGATCAATTTGTTTAAAAATGATGGCTGGGAATTATGGCACAGGTGACATAAAACATCTACCATCATGCTACTCCAATGCATTATATATCTACTGTACTTGAAACCCATCAAGCCTGTGCGTATGCGTTGATACAGAAACAAAGTGGGGGCAAAGTGGGGAGCAGATAAAGAAGGACCTTTTCCAAAACAGTAGGACCTTTTCCTTAAAACAAGCCACAAATGAGAGTTGTGCATGTCATGCGCCTTCCCTCTTGCCACTGCTAAATGAACCTGGCAAGGGATGGCAGCACACAGACACTAACCCTGTTCTTTTAGAAGGCAGAGCATTGTCTTCAGGTGATGATGGGAATAACATCACCACATCTTGAAAGCCAAGATCAACTCCAGGTTTCAAATGAAACCTACCTTCATTGTCCCTTTCCTACCTGGTTAAGCCCCCCATCACAAAGAGTAATGGCAGAGCTTAACTTGGTGCAGGGGGTGGGATGGGAGAGAGGAGTCAGTCATGGGGGAGGGCTCCTAGCTGAGAGTGTCACTCTGCCACCACTGCTTGCAGGCTATGCACACAGATTGCAATGAATCCTTCTGGGATGCTTGGCAGCTGCCCAACAAGGTCACCTCCTGATTCCAGGACTGCTGAAAGTTCTTGACCTATGATACAGCATCACCAAGGTGCCCTTGTCCACCAAGTTCCATGGAACTGCTTGGTCAGGAGACTCTGAGGAGGCTCGTCCCTGTATTCGCTCTTGTTCTTTTATTTTTACATAGTAATAATAAAGAACTTGACCATAGAGATGTACTAAAGATATAGATAGGCTTGTCTGAGAATGCTGCATGTCCTCCAAAAATCATGGAGGGGTGTATTTCTGCCCCTTCCCTTTTGCATGAGGCAAGACGCTGAATTGGGGCACACTATTGGCTAAGAAGGAAAAGTAGGGATGGGGACTTAGCAGTCATTACAGCTGGAATGTGTGTTTGTTGCTGCTCAAGTGTGAGCAGCGAGTGAGAGGTCATTCCCTCCAAACCAGGAAAACCATCTAAGGGGCCGGGTAGGAACATTTTACTCTTCCCCTGATAGGCTTGTAATTGGGAAGTTTCTTCACGTACTCAAGTCTGCTGAATGAATGTGGTGCCTTATAGCCACCTTGGTCACAACTGGCTGGTATATTGTGGACCAGAGATAAAGAATAGTGATTATTGTGTACCCTGAGTTAAGTGGATCAGTGGGGCCCCAGAACTACTCTCCAGAGGCTGTTTGGCTCAAGGGTGTTGACTGAGAACCCCTCAGGATTCTGAGGCAAGGATTGCAAAGTCAACCTCAAAGTTAGCTTGTGGGATGTGGTGCAATCTAGAACTTCTTCAGCTCCTTTCAGGGGCTGGCACAGAGAAGCTTGGGTTATCAGCAGGGTGGGAACACCTGAAAGGGAGAATAGTCAATAACTGGCTGTCTCCTCCAAGATAGGAGTCTGCACTAACAGGGGTAGAGTATGAGAGAATTAGGACCCGCAGCAAGATGTTGATTTAATTCAACCAAATTGTGGCCCATTTTGAATTCAGAGCTGCTGTTGTCTCACTGGGGGTATGTGGACAAACACATCTGGATTCGTACAATGGAGTGATGCTGCAAGAGATCAAAAGGTGAGTGGAGGAGGAGGTACATGCAGTCTTTTGTATAGGTTATCCCAACCATGGCAGGTTTTTCCAAAATGTGTTGGGAAGAGTGGCAATAATAGTTTCTGTATATAGATTCTCCACCACTGAGGAGTGTTCGAATTAATATCCTTTGAGAACTTTTGACCCAGTTTAAATTACTTGTTTGATTTGCAGTTTCCAATTCCTTAATTTACAATTTGTAATTCTATAATTAATGCTTTTCATTTAGCAATTCATAATTCATGAATTTGCAACCAGGGATGAATTATTTTGATATATGAGTAACTAATCACATATTTATCTGTTTAGACAGTTTGGTTCCTGAAGCAGCTAACACGATACACTAATTTGGCTAAGCTAGTTACTGCCAAACATTGAAATAAGAAATTAAAAACAGCAAAGTAATCTATTATAAAGTCATACATTATGCAGAGTATCTCTCAATTTCACCAATTATCTTAGAAAAATTGTTGTGCAAAAGTATAAGGCAATGGCCTCAATTTGTATTCATGGAGAGCAGCCCAGTTATAACAATGTGAATATCAATTATCTCTGGAATTCTGAACCTTGGGACTAAGCATAAATTAAGTTTTACAGTGATCTGTAGTTTCTTACGTCCCAATCCTACTTAAACCCCCATGCTGCAATGCAGCGGCGCCGGTGCATCTTCCGCTGCATCCTGTGAGGGATTTTCAGCTGCTGGAGGTCTCCTTGGGGTAAGGAGACATTTGCCTCCTTGCCCCAGGGTAAACCCCAGCAGCCGCTATGGGGTAACTTGGACCAGCACCAGCTCAATTGCTGGCACAAGTCCACGTTGCCCGGTGAAGGAAGATCAGGCCAAGAAGGGGCTTGGGATTTGGTATGTGCTGCTGACACCAATCCCACCCCTCCTGGGCCTAATCCACCCTCCTGTCCCATCACCCCATCATCATTCCACCCACCCCTCCCCTGTTCTGCCCACCCCTGCCCCGTTCAGCGCCCTCCCCACCTCCTTCTCACCTCCTGCGCCAGTTCACCTCCTCTGGTCTATTGGTGTTTGCGAAAGCTGTAAAGGAGTTGGGAGGAGACAATGGGGCAGGGGGGAGGGTGGATTAGGTCTGGGAAGGGGGCAGGTTCTGCAGCATTGACATCTGCCAAATCCAAACCCCCTTCCCAGACCCAATCCCCCAACTTGGGTCCATGTGGGCTTGTGCCACCGATTTGGTGCAGGTCTGAGTAGACCCGTCCAGACCAGTCCAGTCCAGGCCTTACTCTCGGGTAAGAGAGTACCCAGAGAGTACTCCTCTTACACAGAGGAGGCCTCTGGGACTGTCCCCCCACCCCACCCAGGATGCAACGCGAACCTTTTTGGCATGGCTGCATCAGCGGAGGGAAGGATAGGGTTGGACTGTCAGGTGCTCAAGTGCCTATCAGACTGCAGGCAGAATGGGCCCATGGCCACTCTAAAATAAGATAGTTTCTACATACCTGAGGCACACTAAAGCACATGTTTTTCTAAATGAAACAGTAAAGGCAATACCCTCCCCCCAGAGGCGTCGCTCCGGTAGGGGCGGGGCTGTAAGTTTTGCTCGGTTGGACTCCCGTTTACCGAACGAGCAGGAGGCGGCCCCGCCCCCTCACTGTCAGAGCCATTCCCCTGCGGAGAAAGCAGCAGGCAGGGTCTCTTGCCTGCTGCTTTCTCCGCAGGGGAATGGCTCTGACAGTGAGGGGGCAGGGCCGCCTCCTGCTCGTTCGGTAAACAGGAGTCCGACCGAGCAAAACTTACAGCCCCGCCCCTACCGGAGCGACGCCTCTGCCTCCCCCTCAAAATCTCATGCAGACTGAGCATGCTCAGTGGCCCCCAGGAACCACAGAGTGCTAAGAATGCACTTGGAAACAAAAAGGCCAGAGGAAGAGGGAATTGGCCTGTTTGATTCTTTAATGGCTGGATGTAAGGGGTGGGAAGATGCAACAGTCTGTGTAACATCCCTCTTTTAACTAGCTACTAATAACTGCTTCCATGAAGTATCTGTTCAGAGCAGGGTTTCTTTGGCAATTATGGTTCAGTATAAGTGACTGTCCACAATATGTATGCTGAACTCCACTTTCTAGGAGGTTAGCATGAAATTTCTTTGTTTTAAAACATTTCATGCTAGTTTACTCCACACTGTAGCAACATTTTCTCAGTAAATAACCTAGAAAAAAAAGAAATTACTCCATTTATATGCGATCAATGTCTTCTACCCTGAACAAAATTCTCTATTAGCAAAGTAATTAAACTACTGTAACGTTGCGCTGTGCGAAGTTATGCAGTAGGGAAATTGTATCCCACTAGCCACTTGTGAGTTCCCATATCCCCACAACAGGCTGTGTATGAAAGCTTAAAATAATCAAATGTAATGTAGTTTTAATGAACAGAGCATCTCTGCTGAGGCACTGTTGAATGCCAATCATAAATGTTTTAGAAAGATTTAAACAAATAAAACTTGGCTTCCCACTGAGTGATCATAATCCTAATGACACTCTAAAGTCCCTTAAAATGTAGATCCTGTGGTACAGTCCATGTTTTTTTTTTTTAAAAAAAAACCTCACTTAATATTAGATTAATTTCTGACCCTTTAATACGACCCAGCTGGAGATGCGAGTACCCTGTCCTGAGAAACTGCGATACGAGGAGCCTTCCAGTTTCCCATGACCTCCAAAGGATTGAGCATGTTCTCGGGCCCTTCACATGTTGAAAACATTCTTATCAAATAGGAGCACGGATAAAACAGCAGAGTGTTCACATTGCAGCAATCTTTTCACCTTGGCAAAGCAAATAGGAAGTCAAGAAATGTAAACATGGTCCCTGTACTAGCAGCTGTTTCCATTTGCAAATGGTTGTCAAGAGTCAAATATGAACATGAAAGTGCAAGGTACGTTGGCAGAGATTACCTCTGGGAACTTTTCACCTAGTGTACAGTTCACTTGTACTTCTTCGATTACAGGAAGTTCATTTTTGTTTGTCAAGCTGATGGTTGGAACGGAGTGTGATCTTACCATAGCAATAGGGTCATTTAATGTTCATCTCTAGCTATTGAAACACGACTTGTTTGCACTACAGGAAGAAGAGCTTTTAATCTTTCTCCAATAATCTTCCTTCTTCCTCTCTTCATCAGCAGAGAAACTAGAAAATAATACAATAGACAGCAGCCACAGTGGGGGCCAGGGTCGCTTGTGCTGAGTGTGTGGTGACACTCGCTTGTGCTGGGTGAGCACGGCACCCACACAAGTAGGTTGGCAGTGACGCATGATGTCATCGCGTCACCACCAATTGCTTCCGGAGTGCCACTATGTGCGACAAAACTGGAGCCATGGGGTGGCGGATGAGCTCATCCAGCAAGCGCAGAGCTCCATGCATCTCCCGTGTCTCCCCCCACAGAGAGTTGTGCCTGGTGAGTCCCACACCAGTCACACACACCCATAGCAACATGACTGATAGCAATTATGGCAACCGGTCGCACTGCCCCTTCCCTGAACGGTGTGTGTGTGTGTGTGTGTGTGTGTGTGTGTGTGTGTGTGTGTGTGTGTGTGAGAGAGAGAGAGAGAGAGAGAGAGAGAGAGAGAGAGAGAGAGAGTGTGTGTGTGTGTGTGTGTGTGTGTGTGAGAGAGAGAGAGAGAGAGAGAGAGAGAGAGAGAGAGGCTCATCTTTTCTATGCAGTAGCTGTGTCTGGCTAGTCAAGAAGACCTCTGCTCTCTCATTATAGCTCTGCTTGATAACCAGTCTCTTAAAACTCCCATATGTGTGGAAGTGCAAGAGATGGGATGAAGGCCAAACCATATGTAACATCAAGAGATCTGGATTTGGATCTCCTACTTTTTTAAAAAAATGGTAAATGCAACCATGGAGGCCTCAATTCAGATTAGATCTGTAACACTGAGAATTGAGTTTAAACTTTCTTCGATATCATATTGTTTCAATATGAATTGCCCCCTAAAGCTGCTATTGCCCCATGGGGAAAAGCTAATTAATATCATACAGGTTCTAGTCAATAGCAGCTTCAGAGTGGGAGACTTGGATCGTCATGCATCACATGTGCTTTGGTCTATAACCTTTCTCTGTTGACAGCTAGGGCTCAATTTAATAGTGGAGGAAGGAAACGTGCCAATAGCTGAAACCAATTAACCAAGGATCTGGACAGTTAAATGGATCTGGTTAAATGATGGGAGGAAAACATAAAGTTGTATAATAATAATGACTTATAATAAAGAGCAAATAAAAAACAAGGAAGTTTCATAAAATGATCTAGGAATAAAGCTATGGATGTTTATGGATTGTAATAAGGGACAATAACGAATGAATATAGAACCAGGCAAGATTTATAGAATGATTCAGAGGTTATTATAAAATCCTAAGCAGAAGGAATGTCAATACTGCTGACATTTTAAAATTCAGATAGCATTATTTTCAAACTATCAAGAATTTGAACTCTCTCTGCTTAGGTGCTTATAAAGAGCTTGTTTTAAGTTTTAAAAAAATAGATAGGATTTTTCTTTTTGCACCTGTGTCTCTACTACCCACGTAGTCTTAGTAAAATAAGTAACATTTTATTAATAGATATACCTGCTTGCTTGGGGCAAGAGATGAAATTCATAAATTATAATTAGAGTACCGGTATGTAATTAGAGATAACATCAGATTTATGTCTTATGAACTTACTAAATCAGGATTCAGAGTCCTCTTCGATTTGGCAAACATCACAGTGTGGGCGCCAGTGTGGGCTACTCTGCATCCCGTGGGGGAGTTCTGCATTTGTCCCCTTGCCCCGGGGTAAGCCCCAGTAGTCGCAACGGGTCAACTCGGGCCTGTGGCAGTGATATCACTGGCGCAAATCCACATTGATTTGTGTCGGCAGATCAGGCACAGGAGGGGAGGTAGGATACGGTGCGTGCCAGCACCACCAATCTCACCCCTTCTCCTAGGCCAAATCCACTCGTCTCCTGCCCCTGTCGCTGCTCTCCCCCAAACCCAATATCACGCTTGCATGGAATTAACTGCTCCAGCAGGCATCCGTCCAGCCACCGGCACTAATGGGAAGTCTCTGACCTTCCCATCAGTGCTGGAAGGCCCTGTGCTCTCACAAAGTGCTTTATGGTGCTTTTGCGACAGCGTCCACCAGCAGAACTAGCGATCCACTGGCACAAGTGGGAGAGAGGATTGGACCAGTAACTGGTAAAATAGACATGGAATGAAGCAGGAATTGTGCAATGACAGAGCACTGTTAGCTACATTGGTTAAACAAGAATGACTGTATCATAGGAGATGTACTACTGCATTATGCTGAGACGGCTATGAAGAAATTGTACTGTAATATCCAAAATGTCAGAAATTATTTCCTAGTACTTGAAATAGTGAAGATATAAATCTTTTTTTCATCATTTTTATTTTAAAGATAATTGAAGGTGGATATGAGAAGGTATAACACATTTTTTTCCATCTTATGAAAAATGCGTGTATGTGATTTATCAGCCTACTGTTGGCTGCAGTTATAGGCTGGTTGGTGAGATAATAATAATATACTTTGATGAGTAATACGTATGGATTAATAATGGTGCCTATTCCAGAGAGAGATCATCAAAAGGCATAACAGATCCCCGTTTCCTTTCTTCCCCTGCAGCACATGTTCAAAGATATGTGCATGTCTTTGAGGTGTGGCTGTAGCTCAGTGGTGGAGCACATGCTTTATATGCAGGAGGTCCCAGTTTCAATTTCTAGCATGCCCAAGAAGGGCAGGGAAAGACCCCATCTGAAATCCTGGAGAACCACTGCCAATTAGTGTAGATAAAGACAATACCGAACTAGCTGGTCCAATGCTCTGACTCGATAGAAGTCCATTTCCTATGCAAAATGCACTAACACAACACTACATCGTTTTGGGGGATGGCAGCCTTCTGCATCCCTCCCATATCTCCATCCCATTCCCTCCTAACTCCTCTGTTTGGTCAAAGAGCATGACTTGGGAATATGCAAACCAATTTCCTGAAATGGCCTGGTGTGGTGCCTGCTCATGCACGAGTGCAAGTGCAATTTAGGATTAGGGGAAATTCAATTTTGACTTCCTATGCAGATCCCCTCCATAGGTGCTACACATGTGATAGACACCTTCCAATTTATTTGGAACATATCACAGCCATCTCCATTTTTAGCAAAAAAATATTGGACAACAAATTTCGTACATTCAGTCATTTTCATTGAAGAATCTGAACCTTCTTAAAACTGGAAATATTATGGAATGTGTGAGTTCTTGAAAGCTGAGAAATGGAATAAAAAAGGGATTTGTAGACACAATACATAATCTGAAAAAAGGAAAAATATATAATTCAGAAGAAAGATCAAGTGTGCTGGGCTTTACAAAACACAGGGCCCAATCCTATCCAACTTTCCAGTGCTGATGCAGCCATGCCAATGGGGTGTGCACTGCATCCTATGGGGGGCAGTCATGGGGGCCTCCTCAAGGGAAGGGAACATTTGTTCCCTTACCTGGGGGCTGCATCGCAGCTGCATCGGCGCTGAAAGGTTGGATAGGACTGGGCTCACAGTGATTTAAGGATGGACATGATAAACTTGACTATACTTTGGGAAAAGAATGATAGAAACACACCATTCAGTAAAAGACATTCTTTGAGAACATATTTTGCATACTGAGACTCCTAGGTTTAATTCTTGGCAGCTCCAGTTTAACACAAGCAATCTCAGGAGCAAGATTGGGAGAGACTTGTATGTGAAACTGGGGAGAGCTGTTGCCAGTTGGTAGGTGGAACCCTGGGGTATGGAACACTGGCTACCCATTCGTTTCCGAGCCCAATTCAAGGTGATGGTAATGACCTTTAAAGCCCTTCATGGTTTGGGTCCAGGATATCTGAGGGACCGCCTTCTCCCATACATTCCGGCCCACTCTCTTAGGTCATCTGAGGGGGCTTTTCTGCGGGTACCACCTCTATCGCAAGTTAGGGGAGTGGCAACACGTGGGCGAGCCTTCTCTGCTCTGGCGCCACAACTGTGGAACTCCCTGCCAGGGGATCTGAGAACCACCCCCTCCCTCATGACTTTTGAGCGAGGGCTCAAAACGTTTTTGTTTCGTCTAGCGTTTGGGTGTTGGGTTGTGGTCTGCCTCCTGTGTCTCAAGATGCTCTGCCATGCTGCTTTTGTGCTCCATACTGTCGCCCCCCCCCAGTGGATTTTATTGTTTTTAAATTTAGTTATGTTTTGTTTAAACTTATTTTCTGTATTATTTTAAACTATGTACCGTATTGACCTGAGTATAAGACTCACTTTTGTCCCCTAAGGCAAGTCTTTAAAGTAGGGGTGCGGCCTACAATCAAAGTCTAGCACTTTCTGCCTAGAGTTTTCTGCAAAGTGTCCCTTTTTCAAGCCTCTCCAAATCTCTTTCATAGGTAAAACCTTTTTTTTAAACTGCAAAGCGCTGTGTTTTCAGCTCTTAATCACTTGCTAAATGGCCAGGATCTCTCTAGCAACCTCTAGCCCTAGAGGCATTTGAAAAAATTAACCCTTTAATTCCAGCCCCAGGACTCTGTGGAAACTAAGATATTTTTTGATCCTGCAGTTTGAAAGTTGAGAGCAAGAGCTCCTGCATAGGCTTATCATATCCAAAGGGGGACAGAGTTCCAACCTTTAGGCTGCAATCCTATGCACACCTTCCTGGGAGTAAGCCCCAATGAATGCAATAGGACTTACTTCTGAGTAGACATGCATAGGATTGTGCTGTTAACCATTGAAATTTGGGCAGGTGCAGCTCATCATGGAAGGGTGCAAAAAGCTGCACCTGCCCAAATTCCAAAGGTTAAAGGTAGGCACTCTGTCCCCTATTGGATCTGGGAAGGCTACTAATACTAGGGTGCCCAGATTCAATAAGGGACAGGGGGCCTATGCCTTTAACTGTACTAATGCTGTACTGTTTTACCGTTCTACTAATGTGTATATTTTCTTTAAGTTAAAAAAAGTTAAAAATGTATTTTTTAAAAAAATAGCACCAAACATTAAGGGTGCGGCTTATAATCAGGAGCGTCCTATACTCAGGGCAATATGGGTATTTTAATTTTTGTTGTAAGCTGCCTTGGGCATTTGCTTTCGGCATAAGATAAGGCGGGATATATTTTTGATAAATAAATAAATAGGGAAGGACAGGATGGGGACCCAGGCAGAAAGTGTATTGAGGGCATGAAGGGGGTGGTTATGAGTGGCAGTAACTGTGTCAATATTCTACCCCCTTTCTTAGCCTCAATCCACCTTCCTGGGTCCACATGGAGTCGCACCAGCCAAAGAGCTGGTGCAGATCTAAGCAGCCTAATTAGGGAAGTGGAGGCTTACCCTGAGGTAAGGGAAGAGGGAATGGGGTTAGGATCCTGGCACATGCTGGTGCAGCCGAAATCTACTCCTCATTCCACCTTTCCATCTCCTGCCTGCTGCCCTCCCCACCTACACACACACACCCGTTCCTCCCCCTACTTGCCTTCACACCGGCTTACCTGTCCCTTCACTGGTAGCGCTCTGCAGTAGCAGGCCTGCAATACCAACGCCATTTACATCGGCAGTCCTGGAATGGCCACTGGTGGCGTGCTGTGCATGCCACGATATAGCCATTTACAACAGCAGAACTGCTGTTCTGCTGTTAAAGCCTTAGGATTGGGCTGTAGATGTGCTAATGATTTGACCTGGTGTAAGGCAACTACCAATGGCCTATGTTCATATGAACTTAATAGCTGTGATTCTGAGAACTACGGAGATACAGTTTTTCAAACTATCTAAAAGATGAGTGAAGAACATTTTCTTTTCATTAGCAACTATGGAAAAAAAACACCTGATGCTGCAGTTTTCAAGTCAATGTCATAAATCCACTGTGAATGTATAAATCCATTATTCTGGCTGAACTGGTTTATAAATTGGGCTGAAAGATGTATGACTGAAAATGACCCATGAAATAATTTCCAAAACTACCTACTATGGTGAAATGTGGAAACTCTTCCCTCCTATTGCATTCATTCAAAAACTCAGTTATTTGTCTGTTGACAGATTGTTTCAAATGTGCTGAAATTAAATTGCAATATAAACCTTTCTGACTTTCAAAGCACCATAAAATATAGAATCTGAATGTTTTCTTAAAAAAGAGAGATATCCCAGTTAAAGCATGAAAAAAGCAGTCCTTTCACAGTATAGTAGACAGGGGGAAAGGGGGGGATTCTATTATGAGTACTGTATGACAAGTTAGGAAAATAAACCACCAGGGAAGATAGCTGTCTTCAACCTTTCATGAAACCGTAAATGTCTTGTTTTGCAAGACATATTTTTTAAAAGGAAATTATTTCAAAAGTAATGACAATAGAGTAAATGGTGCTGCTTGAAGAGATATAATTTAGCTCTTATATATGTACGGCCGAAAGTAATTACCAACTAAGAGACATTAAACAAAACTCAATTTCTGTAGGCAAGGGAACAAGCAGGTTTTAAAAGCAATTACAGTCCATTAGAACATTTACAAATTCCTCATGAATTATTCCAAGGATGATATGAATATGAGTTGCCAACCAAGCATAGGGATTGCCAATTATGTGGAGGTTTTCAATCCCATATTGTAATTTACAAGAGCTTTGAAGAATCATGAATGATGAAAGACCCACATTGACATTAATCGTGATGTATACTGGAGTGTCACTTCTCCAATTAAGTTCCAGGATGACAGCAAAAATGATGAAGACCCAGGAGTACAACCAGGAGAAAGCAAACATTGCAAGCATGAAGTCATGGGACAATTCCAGTTTATATTGTGGACAGAGCAGTACAGCCTAATTTGTGCACAGCGAGCATAAGCATCTTACATTTAAGTGAGATTCTCTGCTCTGCACTAATGCCATCTGAGATTCAGTTGGTGAGCACGCGAGAGAGGACCTTTTCTGGAGTCATGTCCAGGCTCTGAAATTCCCTGCCTCAGGAAATTCAAACCATCTGTCCTTCTTTGTCCTTAGATCAGTGGTTCCCAAACTGGGAGGCCAGGGGAGCCGCGGAGTGCCACAGAATACCCTTGGAAAACAGTGCAATGCCATTTGGCAGGCATCAACATAATGGAATGGGGAGCCGCAGCCAATGGTTGCCAATGGTTAAGGGAGCCGCAGGTCGAAAAAGTTTGGGAAACACTGCCTTACATTGTCGGTAACTGCTGGCATAAATTGGGTGCCCATTTGGATGCTGGTAATGACCAACCCTTTGAACAGAACGCACATTTAAATGTACACTCCATTGCAAGCCATAGACAACACCCACATTTGGATGCTTGTTCAGATGAGCATCTGAATGCAAATTCCACTTCTTTTAATGAGGTGTTCATTCAGATAGTCGGGTAGTTCTCCCCAGTTTGTGCGTGCTGCCACCAGATTACTGCAATCAACACATTTGTTTGCATTCTCAGAAGATTTGTGATGAAGGAATCTGCTTTAAAGAAGCCATTTTGGTTCTTTTTATTAAGATTTGTTCTTCTGTATGCTTGATGATTTTATCATTAATAATGCTGACCATCAATTTACCTGAGAAAGGTGTTAGACCAACAAGTTTGCAATTTCTTCCTCTGATCCTTTAATTAAAAAATATGTATCTTTTTTTACAAATTTAGAAAGTTGTGAGACTAGCTAAGGTTTTTTCTTCTTCACCCAATTTATGTAATCATTACACAATACTAGAAATAAGATTTCACAATAAGAATAAATTCTGTACACCTTCCATAGCAGTATCAAAAACATACAGATTGGCATACATTTTCCAAAAATGCACCAATATAACTATCTTTCCAAAAAAGGATCAATCTGATGACTGATTTCTCTTGTTCCAATATTACAAGTTAGTTTCTCCGTTATAACAACATCCCAGGGTTTAAGTAAACTGTACTTCATTTGAGGATTGTTTTGAAACTCACTGGAGTGGGAAGGGGGGATTTTACTGCCCTGCCCTCCTCACCCAGCTGCTGAACTCTCATGCACCTGACACGTTACCTTTTTCCTTGATGCTTCATCTCTGGGGTTCTCTTGCACCGGTATTCTTTTTGAATAGAGAATTGAGTTGGGGAGAATCTATTAGCAAAGAGAAAACTGCAATAGAAAAGAGATGTTCTGAATGAAATATAACAGCTTTGGTGAGCAAATTTTCCATTCCATGCTCTTAACGCTTTGCCTTATAAATCAACACCACATCTATAAGCGCCCTGCGCCCAACCTGGCATGAAAAATTATGGCCAAAGTACATTACTCAAAAAAAGGCTTTAATCAGCAAGTTCCATAGCACACTAATACGTTCATCTGTTGCACGTACAATTTGTAGAGGCCTTCCAAGCTTCCATTTCTCAGTCTGAATATCTTTCATTTTGTGTGTTCTTTTAAGCATTCTCATTATTATTCCCAAAATAGAAGATAGTGGGCAAGGAGCCAGTCGCCCGTACAAATTAAAAAGTTTCCATCAAACATTACTTGTAGTTACACCGTTTTCTCTCTTGAAGATATCAATTAAAGTTGGTTGTAAAAATTAATTAAAAAAACCTTTTTTAACTTACCTTACCTGGGAGTAGGTTCCATTAGATGTTATAGAAGTTGCTTCTGAGTAGACATTTATAGGATAGGGCTGTAAAAATGTTTTTGGTTCTTCAAGACAGGAGGCCTGCTGAGTAGATTTTGTTTCTCCACCATCCCTGCAGAGGTCATTCCATGTTACATCTGATATTTCAGGTGGAATGGAACTGAGTTGGAAGACTCAAGTCTATTGTGGTGCAAAGCAGCCACAGCTTGAGAACCACCAGTCCTTTCCAGCTGTGAATCAGCACATTTAATATTTGATTTTTCTTATCAAGAATATAGCTCTATGTTATCAGAAGGAATTATATTTTTATTGGAATAAAAAAATATCTCCAACAAAATTTTCATGCTATGTGATTGTGTCGATGTATAAAATTGCTTAGTTTTCCATCTCATTTGTGTGTGTTTTTCCCTTGAAGAAGGATTTGTGCTTTCAACTGAATGATGTTGTCATCATTCCCCTTTATACTTTTCTCATTCCTTTTGAAGGCAAATAGCATTGCTTTAAATGCAATCTCTCTATTTTAAAACAGATCAGGAAAGGGGATCTGCAGTTATCTTTGAGGAATGCTTCCCTGAAAACCAGCCGACAAGATCATCGTGAACACAACAAACAAACTGTGGACTGAGAATCATATGCTGTATCTAAAACCTCCCAAGATTGTTCATTTGCATCAACCTGTTGTCTCCATTTTATTTATTTATTTTATTCCAGATGTTGGCACATAGGTAGAGCTGCAAACGTTCATTGTATTTTGTGGTACTATTAAAAAAACAGGCTCGTTTTATTAGAGATTATGCAACTTTTTGCAGGATATTAGTATCATTGTGAAACTATGTAGTACTTCACTTTGTCAAATGCTGAAATATAGCTTTTTATGACATGTGTCTAACAGCCCAATCCTACCTAGCGTCCTGTGCAGTGATGCAGCGGCACCAACGAGGCATCCACTGTATCCCTCAGGGGAGTTTTGGCCTCTGTAGGAACCAGGTAAAGGACCCTGCTGACCTGGTAGACTTAGTCAGACCTGCACCAGTGGGTCTACTTGGAGCTATGTCAGCTGGCACAAGTCCGAGTGGATCCGTGAAGGTGGATCAGACCCAGGAAGGGGGCTAGGATTCAGCAGATACTGCCTGCCGCCAAACCTGCCTCCTTCCTGGGCCTGATGCACCCTCTCCACCTCTGCTGCAGTCCACCTCCTCCCCACCACTCTCTTGTCCCCTATGCAATCTTACCTGTGGCAGTGGGTGTCCCCAGTCTGTCACCACGCAGACCTGGCCACTTGCCACTTCTGGCGCGTCATGTTTGTGACAGCCAGAAAGTGTATTACACTACTGGAATGCACATTCCGGCAGCGTAACTGAAGAATACAATTGGACCATAAATCATCTTAATAGTGCACATTGATCCACAACAGAAAGTCACCAATTCAGAGTTTCACCTGCTTCATCAAGGCTTTCTGTCAATGCCTAGATAAAGCATGGTCTGGGATGGAAGAATTGTATTAGGAGAAGAGGTACAAGGCACATATATTCTACATGGCTAACAACTGTGCTTTCAGTTCTTGAGTCCTTGAGCTTATTTGTATGAAAAGTACACCTTGGTGAATATACCTGGGTCTCCACCTGAACCTCTTACATTTCCATCATTTTTGTTTCTCATTTGTTCTGCAAATGTCTTCCTTGTTCATGGCCCTTAACCCAATACATGTAAGGTTAGATTGGATGATACTTCTCCAACTGTCCCCTGTCAATGTGATTAGAATGGGAGCATGTTGTGAGAGCGCACATCCCACCTCCTAGTTTGAACTAGTATTTAAATCACCTGTGGAGGGGCAGTTCAGATGAACCCCTCCCCCATGCAATTAGGCAATGACATTCCATCATGCTAGGAGGACAGTGGTACGTGCATGCTCATGACAGATCCATCCTAATCACATGAACAGGAGCTGGTTGGACAAATATCATCTGAATCAGCCCTAAAACAACTAATATTGACTAGCAACAGCATTGCATGTTGTTGAATTGGAGACATTCTCCATCCATTTAAGTCCCTAACACCTGAAAAATGCCAGCCAGTCCAAAATGAATCTTGGTATCTAGTTACCTCCCATTGTTGTGGTTTTCCTGAAACATGCAAGAATCACCAGGCAAGAGGGGACAATGCATGGTTTCTAGCAATAGTCATAAAGAAGAGTCATGAATGGAGGCTCTTGTTACCAGATTGTTTCCACACATCTGATGTCTATTCAGGCAAGCAGTTTAATTTCTTTGGGTTGTAACCTAAGGCATGCATATGGAATTGGAAGGACACGTAGATGTGAACTTTCTCACTCACCTCCCTATGCCTGATAGCTCTCTGTAAGGTAAAGGTAAAGGTATCCCCTGCTCGAAAGCCAGTTGTGTCCGACTCTAGGGTGCGCTGCTCACCTCCGTTTCTAAGGCCGTAGAGCCAGCGCTGTCCAAAGAAACTTCCATGGTGCATGTGGTCGGCGTGACTGGCAGAACGCTGTTGCCTTCCCACCACAGTGGTATCTACTTGCAATTTCTTGCTTTCGAACTGCTAGGTTGGCAGGAGCAGGGACAGGAGACAGGAGCTCATTTTGTCACGTGGCACTCAGGTCTCGAACTACTGTCCTACCAACCTTCTGGACTGCAGTTCAGCATCTTAACCACTAAGCCACCGTGTCCACTCTCTGTACCCCCCTGAAAAAACATTCTGAATGGTTTGGATCCTCAAGAGTGGAACTTTGTGGAGCATGAAGGGTTTTGGTATTATGGGTAGAATGGGGAGGATTGCCTCCCGTCTTTGCATGAGTGGAAGTGCCTTCTATTCATGGAAACGAGGGTTAGGATTCAATCCTATGTTCTCTACCAACTACTCATGTATCATATGGGTAAGAAAGCAATACTCCTTTAGCTGCTCACAAAAAGAATCCCATCATGATGTGGCCTGAGAGACTTTAGTTACATTTTTCTAATACATTTTGGCAAAATATTTGCTGTGAATAATACAGAAATGCATATGTTTGAGTGCTCTAGGTACGCTGCAGCAGAAATAATCCAACTTCTGGATTTAGATTTGGGTTGCAATCCTATGCACACTTCCCTGGGACTAAGCCCCACTTACTTCTGGGTAAACATGCATAGGATTGTGCTGTAAGTGATACTAATTTTGCATAATATTAAATGCTGGAGATTGGAGAATAAGAAAGAAACAGACAGCATGGATGAGGCTGAGAAAAATCTTGCTAGTCTCAGCCCTTTGTCAGACCTGAGCAAGCTGGTGAATTTAACAACTTTGCTTTCATCAAAGGTATTATTAATAAGAGACAAGTCACAGCAATACAAATTACCAAGCAAACAAGTCTGTGCAACTGCAAGTCTAAACGTCTCCAAGATCAATGGGAGCATTAGGAATGCTGCCAGTGTACAGATGCATGTGGAGATGGTTAGCCTTCACCTCAGACAGGCCAATCCCTGATTTTTCAATGCTGGATGAATCATACTGACTTTAAAGTAAATGAATTAATTCCAGTTTCTGCACAAATGGAAACAGTGTGAAATAGCACAAGTGCTAACATCTCAGTGTGAGCAACTTGGAGAGTGTGAGCTAATGACTGTGAACAATATTTTAATTGGCATTATGCAAATTATTGATGTTAACAAACTGACCCTTGAGCTGGATGCTCAAAAGATTTAAACTTGGATGCTGTAAGCCTAAACAACGCCCGGGCGGCCACCAGAGATGGAAGGTAAGGATCCGGCGGACGCAGGGCAGTTCAGCAGGTGAGGGAGGGGGGCCATTGGTGTAGCCGGCCTAGAAGAGGGTGGGTGATGGTATCGGCCATATCCCCGTCCCCGCTGGGCTGGCTAGGCCGTTACACACGGCCTCCTCTACTTCCGCCAGCTACTTAGCTGGTAGAAATCCGAGGAGGCCGATAGGGCTGGCCCCAGTTTACACTTGAGGAAGGGGACGAGCGTCCCCTTCCACGAGTAGACCTCTGGCTCACCGTTCCACAGGCAGCCTGGGCTCAGGATCCGGAGGGAGGCCCTAGGCTGCCGGCTGGATCCTTAGTCAGGATTGTGCTGGTAGTCTAATATAGGGAAGGCAGGGCAGGTTTCAATGCAACAAGTTGCTCAAATGGAAAAGCTAACCCTCCCCTCTGTCCAGGTTGTAAACACCAGGTAACTGATGCTGTATGCTTTCACTTTTGTCTGCTGTATACTTTCTCTTTGTGTGTCTCCTCTGCACTTTCAAAATGACATTTTACTTCATTGGGGGGGATGGATTGTTCTCAGTGATGACAATTATGGTCTGAGGGAATGGAGCAGTGGGAGAAATTCCTCTCCAGTCACCCATTTAGTCACAGCTCAGAAACAAATATCTGAAAAGTGATGTTTGTCAATCTCGTGCTCTGTACCTCACAGTGCCATTAAGACCTGTGTATGGTCCACGTTTCCGGAGTCTGCTGGATTTAGAAGTTTAGACATGCTCCAAAGATTGTGGGTTAATTAAACTTCTCTCTGAAATTCAGAATAGCTATGAATTACTGTGGCAGAACATACTTATACTTAACATGTGGAAATAGCATCGCTGTTTATATCAACTATTTTGCCTTGGAGGCAACTGCTGAGATTCTGCAATGACTGATAAAAAGCAGTATTGACTTCCATAAGGAAACCAAACAGATGTCTTTGACACAATGTTATTTATTAGTTTTGCTCAGAAAGAACAAACAGAGAAAAAAATACTTAGAAAGCAAGTCAATCAAGAACAATTTTGGGGCTGAGTAGAACAAAAATTCCTATGACACATATTGAGATACATAGGTAGATATGAACTTGTAAAATCACTCCCACTGGCGTCACTGGAGCGTGGCGGGGGGGCGGGCCGCCAGGGGGTGACGCGCGTCATGGGGTGACGCGCGCACCCCCTCGCGCGTCACCTCCGTGACGCGCGTCGCCCTCCGGACGCTCCGAGGCCAGCCCGGGAGCCGGCCTCGGAGCGTCCGACCCCGTCGACGCTCCAGGGCCTTCTGAAGGCCCAGGCAGCGCGTCAATCCGGGTATTTCCCGGATTTTTGCGCATGCCCAGACCCGTTTTGAGGGCAAAAAGCCCTCAAAACGGGTCTGCGCATGCGCGAAAATCCGGAAAATACCCGGATTGACGCGCTGCCTGGGCCTTCTTTCAGAAGGCCCTGGAGCGCCGACGGGTTCGGACGCTCCGAGGCCGGCTCCCAGGCCGGCCTCAGAGCGTCCGGAGGGGGCGACGCGATGCGGGGGGGGAGCCGGGTGGCCCCCTCCCCCCGCGCCTATAACGTCGCGCCCCTAGGGGGGGTGACGCGCGTCCCCGCACTAGGGTGACGCGCATCTAGTGACGCCCCTGATCACTCCCATTTGATCATCTTGTAATGATGCAATAGTCTTGTAACGGTCAACAAGCTCTTCGAGAATACATTAGAGCTACCACAACGTACCCATCTGGGCAGCCACCAAACTCTTCTAAGCAACTTAACAATTAGGCACCAAGAGAAAAATAGTACAATCCTATGCATGTCTACACTCAGAAGGGCCCAATCCTATGGCTTTTCCTGCAACAGCTGTGCCAAAATAGGCTGCAGTGCATGCTATGGTGGGGGGCGGGCAATCAGGAGGTTTGGGAGGGGAAAGGGAAATTATTTTTCCTTATGTATGGTTATGTATGGTTTAAATTTATTTTATGTATTATTTTAAATTATGTATTTTAATCTTGTTGTAAGCCGCCTTGGGCATTTGCCTTTCGGCATAGGAAAAGGTGGGATATAATTTTTTAAATAAATAAATAAATAAATTGCCAATGGTCGTGTGGAAACCAATGGTCTCCTTGTTCGTGTGCCAGTTCTTTAGCTGGTGGAAGTCTGAGGAGACAAAAGAGGCGGGCAGCTTGCTGTGGAGGGGATAGCATCAGGTGCAAGTCGCCCACACCAGGTGCCACCCGCTCTCGACTCCGACATGCCCCCAGCCCTCCCCTGTTCCACCCACCCCGTTATGCCCCTGATGTCAACTCACCAAGGCCGGCAGAGCTTCTGCCAGCTACTGTTGCATGTGAGATGCATCTGCCGTTTCTGCCAATGGCCCGGAAGTGCATGGCTACATACACTTCCACAATGGCGTTCACAACACCATAAAGCACGGTCCACTGCCAGAACACTAGTTCTGGAAATGAACCCATACCATAGGATTGGGATGTTAGTCTCATTGAGTTCAATGGGACTTACTCTCCGGTAAGTGAGTATAGGATTGCATCTTAAGTTCTCTTATGAATTGGTAACTAGTTAAAGTACAGAGTCCAGGGTATGAATTTATTTATTTATTTCTGCTTTTCCAATGCTAAAAGCAGTGTGCAGTCAATGCAATAAAACATATACAAATCAGTAATAAAATAAAAACAACCACCAAGAACAAAACAATTAACATGGAGCAGATAAAAACATGCAACACAGCAAGGATGAAACCATAAATGTGTAAAAGTTGCACAGAGATAAATTTATATACACAATAATTTAAAAAGGCATCATTAGGAAGGGATCATTTGAGGATCAAATGATCAAAAGGGATAATTTGAGGATCATCCCTCGTCAAAAGACAAGCAAAATAAATGCATATTTAAACCTCATTGGAAACCGTATAGAGAGGGGGTTGTCGTCAGGTCTTCTGGAAGTTGGTTCCATAGTCACAGTGCTACCACAGAAAAGGCTCTGCACCTTGCCACCATCCCCTTGGCTTCAGATGGTGATGGTACACTAAGCAGGGCCATAGCTGACAATCATAGGGGATGTGCAGGATGATGTGGAAGGAGGCAGTCTTTAAGATATCCTGGTTCCATGCCATGTAGGGCTTTAAAGATAATCCAGTGTAGTCACCAGAGCAACAGCATGGCAGACTGAAACTGTCAATCCCTGGTGACTACCTGGGCCACCACATTCTGCACTAACTGCAGCTTCTAGAGTCTAAAATCTAGACTGTCTTCAAGGGGAGCACCACATTATAGTAGTCTCACAGCGCAATCCTATCCAACTTACACCACCAGTGTAACCAGCGGTGCTGTGAGAACAGAAGGCCCCAGAACGGAAAGGGGATTCAAGTCCCTTCCAAAGGGGGATTCAAAGGGGATTTAAATGTGACTTCCGGCTAGGAGGACATGGCTGGCTGACAACTCCGCCGATCGCTCTGTATTGACGGAGTACATCTGATGGACTTAATTACTCTACCCCTGGATTAAAAGGGAGTACGAAGAGATAAACCACATTGCTTTCAATCGCCCCCTTTCTGACACTTCAAGGCAAAGGCTTTGAAGTTTTGGATTCTCGGTGAGAAGGCTGGATTACCATCGAGCTCGACCCGCAGATGAAAACCAAGTCAAGCCACCTCCGACATGCTTTGCTTTACTTAAGCAAGAGGCGTAGAAATGATTTATGAGTTGAAGAAATTAGCCGAGATAAGAGTTAACGTTAAAAATAATACATTGCGATAAGGCGAACTGAACTGAACATTCGAAAGTGAAAGTTGGAAAGACGAAGTTAAAGTTTTAATAGTGGTGAGTTTTATTGATTCTTTTCTGTACTTATGGAAGATTAAAACAGTAAGAAGGTTTTTTTTAAATAGACTATTCTGGCAAGAGAAAATGGTTTGGGATTTTTGTTGTTGACATTCCTGACATTTTTGCTAAAAGAATATGAGCCCTTCCGTGTTAGAGTTCATGGATCTTGGCAATTAATCTTTCTGTTTCATGTTGTCGACCGCAGAAGTTTTTTATATTACCTCTTTTTTTTTAAGAGAAGAGAGATTGGCACCTGGTGAAAAAATTGCAACATGAATACACTATTGTATTGTTTTAAAAAATGGGAACAGAGATTCGATGCAAAAATGACAATTTTGCAGGGAAATCTTGAGAATATGAACGCAGAACTGAAACAAGCAGTGAAGGAAAAGGATGAAAAGGATGAATTACAAGGAATAAAGGTTACGATGGAAGTACACGAAGATAAGGAAAAGACAACGATAAAGAGAAAGATTTAGTGGAAGAGACTGTAGTAGAGGAAGTACCAAGAGTTAAACCAAGACTTGAGATAGAGAAGCAGAGTACTTTACTAAAAAAGGTGCTGAAGATTGTCTTTCGGAATATAGAATACGTGAATGATTCTGTGGAAAAAATTGTAAAGTGGATACAATTCAAAAAACAAGGGACTTTTGGGAAAGATTTGAAGAAGAAGAGAAAGAAGAAGAAGAGGAAGAAGAAGAAGAGGAAGGAGGAAGGGGATGGATGGAAGGGGTAATGGCAAACTGTCAAAAGTAAAAAGGGATAATTTTTTATTTTTTTTTGTGGGGAATATTATTGGAGTTAATGTTATATAAAAAGAAGAAAATGTTTTATTATTAAAAAACAAATAAGATATGACTTGTTTTTAAGAAACTTATATTAAGAGTGATGGAAAATTTTTGATGATGAATTAACAAATTTGAAGACAAAAAATGGGGTGACTTAATAAATTTAAAATATTTGAAGTGGAAGTTAAAACTTTCAGATGATAAAGGAAAAGTTAGTTAACCCTTTTGTGAATAAAAGAAAAATAATGTTTTATTATTTGAAAAGACTTAAGTAAGATGTGATTTGTTTTTAAGAATTTTATATAAAAAGGGGATATAGATTTTTTTTTTAAAAAAGAAACATTTGGAAGGTTTTTATTTTAATACATTTGGAGAAAAATGGGTTGGCTTTATATATTAAAATATTTGAAGTGGGAATTAAGATTTTTAGATGATAAAGGAAAAGTTAGTTAATCTTTTTATGAATATTTGGATACCACTTACAGACTCTTTAAGAGAGAGAGAGAGAGAGAGAGAGAGAGAGAGAGAGAGAGAGAGAGAGAGAGAGAGAGAGAGAGAGAGAGAGAAGGAGTGATGAAGTGTGAATTTAATGAATAGTATATTAGAGATATAGGCTTAGTTAGATATTATAAGTAGAAAATATATAATAGTATACAAGTAGGATTTAGTGCTTCGCGCTTGCTGTAATCTTTCGTAGTATGTTGTATTGTTTTGTTTTATTGTTTTGTTTTGTAGTTTATAATAAAAATTAAATATATCATCAAAGGTGATTTAAATCTCCTTTCCCCTCCAAAACCTCCCTGATTTTACTAGGGCATGGACCACCATCACCAGATCAGACTCATTCAGTTATGGTTGATGTATTTCGGTATAAAAACAATTCTAAATTTAGATTGTCTTTTTTAGATTGTGAGCCTTTTTGGGACAGGGAGCCATTTAATCATTTGATTTTGTAAACCGCTTTGCGAACTTTTTTGTTGAAAAGCAGTATATAAATACTGTTAATAATAATAATAATAATAATAATAATAATAATAATAATAATATTATACACACTGATGGGGCCTTGGGGTCATAGTAGACAGTTTACCGAAAACATCAAGCAGCAATGTACTGTAGCAATGAAAAAAAAGAGGCATTCTATATTGGAAATTTTTAGACAAGATTGAAAATAAAACTGCCAGTATGATAATAACCCCTGTATAAATCTAAGGACTTGAGAGGGAATTGATAAGAGACACATCATGGGATTCTGCCCATCTCTAGACTGGCACCAAAAACCAAATGGGAGAGAAGGATCTATAGCTCAGCGGTAAAGCACATGTACCAACCAGAAAGTCCCAGGTTCAACAGTTGGCATCTTGAGGCATGGCTGGGAAGGATCCACCCTGGAGAACCACTGGCAGTCTAGACCAGGGGTCACCAACCTATGGCCCACAGGCCAGATCCAGCCCGCCACCCAAAGTCAACTGGCCTGCGCAGAGCTCGACTTGGGAGAGAAAGTCTCCTGCCCAATTTGCCACACGCTGGACAGGGCATGGCAGAGCCGCCTGCCCAGGCTCATGGAGTCCCTGTGCCACTGTGCTCGGCAACCTGGAAGTTCAGTGATGAAGTATTGACATCATTGCTGAATGCCTGGCCCCTTTGCCCAAAAAGATTGCCAACCCCTCATGTAGATAATACTGAGCAAGACTGACTTATAGCTGGGTAAGAATAAGGCAGCTGAATATATTCAAAATTAGAAGTAACTTTTTCTTTAAGGTTTCTTTAAAGGGTCTGGGCGTTCAGTGGTAACGTTCAGGCTGCATACTGCCGAACTTCCGGGTTGCCACGCACCTGGAAGTGGCCCACATGGAGCTCAGCTTGGGAGGATTCACCTCCTGCCCAAGTTGCCGCATGCCAGACGGGGAATAGTGGAGCCGCCCGTATAGCAGCACAGAGGCTCCTCACTTTCTGGCCCCCCTCACTATCAGGACCCCTCACTCAGTCCTATATCTCAGCAACTGGTACCACTTCCTCCTTGTCCTGGTCATTCAGGGTAGAGTTCATGACAGCCCTTTGCTCTCCCCAGGTAAGGCAGAGACAAGCGTTGAGCATGGAAAGAGTTTATCTCCATGACTTGGAATGCATATTTGCTACTGTACCCATTTTCAATAGTGAAAACAAGACTTTTGCTTCAGTTCCAAAACTGCTCAATTACTACAGCTGATTTTTTTTTGAACCTAGACAAACAGATAGTGTGTGTTACCAATATAATAAACACAGAATCGATAGCGACATGTTTTCACAACATAGTAGGAGGTGATTGTTTAGGACCATGCTGAAGAAAGAACTACATAGTTCCTACTTTCCAACACAATTTGGAATCAGATAACTTTTGTTGAGTCACCATATAGTTTCTCTGCGCACATTTTACAATTGGGGCTGGAAAGCTGCAGCCTCCATCACAAAGCCGCTGAGAAGAATCAGATGAAGTGGTCCTCAGTCTGATGAGGAATAACACATTCATAGTAATCATGCATTTGTAAAAGAGCAAAGCCAGCATCACAAAATCTCACTCATTATTTCCCTTGATATTACTTTGGATAATAGTTTTCATTACACATTTGACAAATATTTCAACAAAAACTCTTTCATTTTTCTTTCAGATGCAAGTAATAAAACACCAACCCCAGAGGCTTGGTCAGGGATGCAGAGTCACTCCAAATAATTTGTACATATCTCTTTTTTCCAATCTGCCATTTATTTGCAGTCATTCATTCTCTCCCTCATTATCTCAATGGCGGATCCAATGTCGAAGAATGGCCTGCTTGCGTCCAACACATTTGCACGGTGCACCTGAGACTATAATGAAACATTGGAAATGTACATCAGAGATCAAAATCATGATGTCTCTCTTAGTCTGCAAGGTGAAACATTTTCTGCAATTTGTCCAAGCACTTACTTCACATGTGTTCTGCATGGCCAATGAGGAATATTCAGCGGACATTTCATCCCCTGCAGATACACAAGCGGGTATGTTATTTCAGACTCAGTTTTTGCTGCTTCATTTGCCACTACAGGTATCCATCTTGAATAATCCCTTGTTGGAGCATTAGAGCATCAGCCCATTCCTGGTACATACCAAGCTGACAGCCCTATTATAATCTTGTAACACTGATTTGAGCCTGCTGGCAATCTGCTATGGTTCTGCTCCAGGAGTGAAAGATCCAACAGAATTTTTTCTATTATTCTCTTGTTTGTCTAGCTAGGCCATCTTACAAGATAAAATAATTCAGCTGTGACAATTGCTAAAGATGAGACTATAGCACAGAGGTTCTCAACCTGTGGTACGGGTACCCCTAGGGGTACGCGGACCTCTTGCTGAGGGTACGCCAAGCCCTGCCCCTTATCTGCTGGAAAAACATTTGCTTGATTCTCAGTCAATAAAAAACATCGTAGGGGAGCAACAGATTTCAGGTAATGTTATGCTAATGTATGCTGCTGCCCTGGAATTAGGCTCAGGCCTTGCATAGGTTACATCAGTCAATTTCCCTAGTCGTACATTAAAGCGTTAGAAACATTTCAAATAATCAGTGTTAGTTTAATTAGAAGAGACTAATTTAATTGACATGCTGTAATTAATGACCGTTAAGCCATGTAGAGATCTTATTTCAGAAAATGAAAGATGGGGGTTTTCTTTCCTGTGGTTGGCAAAGTTTAATAATGTTGTAGAGCCAATTGAAAGATTGATCATTCATTTACAGTATATATTGCTGGCTTCAGCTCCTAAGTAAAACTATGCCCAAACAAACTGTTCCAGAGAGCCCAATTTAAGAAAGACCATTACTGCATCCTTAATATCTATCCTACTTGCAGCGGTATTCAGGTCTGCATTAGAACAGCATGCTCCACAGTTCAGTCGTATTTGTATCTGTAAGTTGCTGCAACAGGTGATAGACCTCAGCATGACAGGTTGGAGGAGTTCACATAGTCACGTCACTGCTGAGCCAAACCTTTTGACCTCTAAGCTCAAGAGGCCTCATGTTTTGGCAAGCATGTGGGCCGCTTTTGAACAGAGGCAACAGTGTTTTCTTCCTTTGAAGTGGTGATCGGCAATATAATGCGAGGCAGATTCTCATCTGGCTGAGGGAGGGATCATGCTGTGCAGTCTTCAAACACAAAAGGCCATTTTTAGGAGGGGTGGCTTGCCTTTTTCAGCAGGTTTCATCCCCTCCAAAATGGCAACATTCGCACCCCAAAATCAAATCCCAGGATAATTAAGCAGAACACTTGTACAACCTGCTGGGAGTGTCCGTTATTACATGGTGAGTCATCATGAACTACAGCTTCTTTGTACTTCCCAGTTTGGCTCCCCTTTGTAGGTGTTTGTCTGAGACAGAGGGTGGTAAAGTTCTGCGGTTACTCAGCGGCAGGTTACTAAGGCTGCAATCCTATGTTCACTTTCCTAGGAGAAAGCTCCATTGAACACAATGGGACTTGCATCAAGTAAACATGCATAGGCTTGAGCTGTAAGTGATGCTAATTAACATGACTATCTGTCAGTGAACTCCCTGATGCTGGTGTACTGGAGGAAATCACCACCTGTGAGCCCTGGCCAGGGTTTCTAGCTCTGATTCTGGCTGTGATGGGGGAAAGTTTCTCTTGCTGAGTTTCTGCGTGCCACTGAAACAGAACTGTTAAAGGTATAGGAATCCAGCCGGAAAGAAGTGTACAGCTCCTAAGAAACCAAAAGCTCTCAATATAGTCAAGATGGCATTATTATCATGCTAATATGGTGCGTGCACTTTTTTATTTTTTTTGCAGGTCCCATGGAGGAACCCTTAACAACTAGCTTAATGATAGGTAATAGCCAGGAGTAATCCTTGTCTTCGGGTTAATTGCATCAACATCACACATAACAGCTGGGAATGCTTCCTGACAATGGTACTACGGCACTGTCAGAATGCAAAGTGGAGAAACCTCACCTCTGTCTTTTCGCAAAGGTTGGTGTGTGCAGCTGGAGCTGCTACTTCTTTTGCAGTCTAGACTAAAATTAACTGCCTGGGAAATTATTACCAGTCATTTATCTGTTATAATTCATTTTCTTCTGGCTCCTGCTCCAGCTCATTTTTCATTTCTACAGTTCAGTTAGCAACTTGGAGTTTTAAATCAGAATATTTGCAGCACTATTTAGAATTACTTTGTTGTTGTTGTCTTCTTAGTTTGCGATCGCTGTGCTTTGGTCTTGTTGCACTGAATGATCATGTTGTTATTTCTGGCTTGAGGGTTGTGATGGATCTATTTAGGTCTTGTGAAGCTGGAGAAAGAAGGAACTCTTTCCTCTCCACTGGGCTGGCCCTAATGTTCTTACAACGTCCAAGATAAAGAAAGGAAGACATTTGAGAGTGGGTGTCTAACCTTCTAAGACTGTGTCCGTCGGCGTAACGCAGCTGCGCCAGCACAACTTGCTCTTGCACTGGCGGCACTACCGTTCCACCGTTGCAAGAGTTAGGTAGGATTGGGCTGTAAGACTGAAACTGGGGAAGAGCAAGTCCCTATATCTCTTGGGGCAAGATCTGAAGGTACAAGGTGCAGAAACCCAGGGCCACTCAGAGGAATTTTATCAGGGGGTACAAAGTTTCTTTGGGGGCCCTTCCCTTCATGTGAGTTTGGCTCCTGGGCCCCCCTTTTATGCTCCTGGGCCCCCTTTTTGACCCATTTTTGGCCCTGGGCCCGGGTACGATTTACCCCCTTAACCCCCCTCTCAGAGGCCCTGCAGAAACCTGATTGAAGCTAAGCAGGTGTGGGGTGGTTTAAGCCCAGGTAGAGATCTCCTGAGAACCCAATCAATGTCTAGAGATTCATCTTGTGGTGTCTTAGACTAACAAGTTTACTGTCGCATTTGCTTTTATAGACTAGGGGCCGCCTATGCATGAAAGAAGGGTGTTATCTCAATATAATAAAGTCTCCCACTTTTGTTATGAACATTCCTAAATAACAAAGCTTAGCATTTATATAATGTGATCAAAGTGCTTCACAAATTGTCTCAGCAATCCTTATAGCAAACCTGTCAGGAAATTCAGTGTTCTTTTCCCAGTAATGAAGAACTGAGAATGAGAGCTGTTGGTTCAGTACAGCTACTGACTGAGCTCATTAGAGAGGTGACATTTGAATTGGGTTCTTGTCTCTCAGCCACTATTCATAGTTGATCTTCCTAATACCTGGTATAGTAGATTTACCAGCAAAGCTTGAGAGTAGCTGTGTGTTTCCGTACAGGCTAGATCTAGTTGAATCAGGTATATTCCCAAAGCTACATCAAAACACAGAGAATTTGTAATGGGGTTTGCGCAGATTATTTTGTGCAGTTTATCGTATCGTCATTGCAAGGCTTGCCATTTCATGTAAGCAGGTCCTCTCATCCTGCGTCTTTCCTGCTGAATGATCTAGGACTTGTTTCACCTGCATCATATGGAAAATAGCAAATCAATGCCTTGTCAGTTTTTCTTATTATGGAACATCAGGGTAGGAATGGTGGAAAGTCTGTTTTTTCAATGTCAAATCACCAGCCCAATGAAGAAGTGATTGTTTAGAGGTCTAGTAGCTTATTTATCTACAGATATCCCAGGATAATGCATGTTTTTAATTCAGGCTAGTAGCTTATTTATCATGTCTAAAATAATGCAGTGCATGTGTATAACCTGCAAACATAGGAATTAAAAAAGTGCTTTTGAACATGTACAGAGTCAAGATGCCACATACACACATCTAGTTTACAAGTAGAATTGACAATTTGTCCAAATGTATCCTGTGCCCCTTTGGATGGCGCTTACTCCGCCTGACTAGGTCCATCATGGGTTTAATGAGGTATGCACACACCATGCATATGTGCTTTGGTTCTTGGCTGACCAGGAGGAGAGGGAATGGCTATTTGGGAGCTTGGCCCTGCCCTTTTACTACTGGTATGTCACTCTGTTATCAGAATTTCTTCCCCATTGTTTCCAATAGTTGTCAGCGTTGTGACCTCCCAGGACCTGCCTCAGAAATTAGCCTTGGGTGCGTCTAGCCTGGCAATTCTATTTACAAGTAGTGCTAGAACTAGACGATGGGCCCTGTACAACAGCTGTATTTAGGAACAGGAGACCACAATGGGTGTGAAAATAACTTCTATATGATAAAAAATCCCACATTTATTTGTATTAATTTTTGGACTAATAAATACAATTTTACAAATCCATGTAGGCAGATCAACATGACAAAGGTAAGCCATGCAGATCATGCATCAAACGTCATCATGACATGGTTTATAAATGCAATAAAAAATAAATAAGTATGGATGGAAAGCCAAATTCACTCTTCACCATTGGGTGGCATTTGCAGAGTCTTAGGCTGGGCCTGTTGGTACGTCAAGCAGACTTCCAGCCCAATCTGAACCAACTCTCCAGCACCAATGCAGCCGCAATGAAACCCAGAGATGAGGGAACAAACATCCCCTTCTCTTGAGGAGGCCTCTGTGTCTGTCCACAGAATGCAGCATGCACCCCATTGGCATGGCTGCATTGGCCCTGGAAGATTAGTTAGGATTGAGCTGTTAGTACCTGTAGGAAGATTGTAGGACAAGGCAGAAGAACCCTCTCTGACTTCCTAGAGTGGATCTCATTGCCTGTTAAAAGTCAGTGCTGGCATCAGGTTGCTGTGGGCCCTGGCGGGGCGAAGAACTGCATTGGGTCCCCCCTGATGTCCCTGGCTGCCCCTTGATAGCACAATACTGCTGCCTCTGCCATCAGTAATGAGGACTCAGGGGTCAACCCAACAAGATGGGCCTAGTCTCTTGGCCAGTGCCCCACCTGGTCAACCTCTGGCATCAGCCCTGGCTGTAAGGGCCTGTTTTAAATTGTTGCTGCTCATTCTCTGAAACCAGAGCTGCCACCGTTTCATCTGGGAAAGCTCTGCAACGCAAGGGGAAAGGGAGGCATGTCAGGCTTTTACACTGCAACATTCCATTACGCTCTCCTTGCTTAAGCCACAAGTGTTCACTTAACTCGCTGAAACGCTAGAAGCCATGGGATCAATTTTGCACCCACGTATACATTCAAACGGCACCCATGGGAAGAAATATTAGCCGAGGCTTCTATTTCAAGAGCAAAAATCATACTCTGAGGCAAACACAGTTTCATTTAAAAGGGAGAAGACAATCTGCTAAGGAACATCTGCCTTTTGCGACTCCTACATTGTTGGCATCTCTTAACCAACCAGACTTAGATGAGATAATGGCTTTTCTATTACATTACTGCAGAATTACCTACATGATGGTAGCTCTTTGCCACAATTGTGCTGACAAGCTTCGCCCCTTGTGTGAACGGATCCTGGTCTTTCTAATCTCTTTAGCATCTTCTGCTGAGCGTTTTATTTGCAATTGATTTTTAAATTCACCCATAATTGAAGTTTAAGTGTAGGTACCTCCGTGCAACAGGGACAATTAAGCGGTGATTAAAAGTGATTGCAGAAACCATTGGCTTGTTGTTCTTAAAGATTCACTGTGCAGAGAATTGATCATATTTCCAGGGCAGCAGCAGCAGCTCACCTGTAAACAGCAAACAAACATGCTACAATTGCACCATGCTTTTGTTCCTAACGTTGTTAGGCTTCTTCTTGTGTTTTTGAACCTACCTTGGATTACTTTGGGTGCTTCCAGATGGGCTCCTTGTATGTAGCCAATTTCTTTTTCAACATGCACTCAGATGCAGAATTGCAATGTTCCTTTTTTACTGCAGTAGATAAAATGCATTTTGGGGACACAGTTGACTGACCCATCCCCCTTATCTCTCCTGCTTCTGTAATATTGGGGCACACATGCATCTCTCTCAAAAGTGTTAACAACAGTCCACACCTGCTGTCCTTACATTGCTGAATTGCTGTTCTAAAAAGAGAGAGAGAGAGAGAGAGAGAGAGAGAGAGAGAGATTTCTCCATTAATAAATGAGGGGGTCAGGTGATGATGTCATCACATGACCCCCCCACCCCATCAAGAGAGAGTCACCAAGGCCAATTCCACACTAGAGCTAACTAGTGTTGCCAAGGCATTGCTATTCCACACTTAGTGGAATTACAATGACAATGGGGGTTCCCACAATTTACCTTATAATGAACATGCAATATCTGCCCTCATCAATCCCCTTTTTGCTCTGCCACCTCCACCCTTGGAACAATGGTGTTTTGCTAGTTCACACTGGACAGGCAAGCATTTCAGTTCTGTAAATACAGAACAGTTGGCATAAATCAAGTCTGAGATAAGACAGGAATCTAACTCAGAAAGCACTGGTATGCAACATGCTGGCAACAACATAGTCTGAACTCCCAGTAAGAACTGTGTTAACCAAAGATAAGCTATTCCTGAGTAAATAGTAGCATGAAATTGGCCCAACACATTAATGCAAAGGGATTGATACCCAAGGAATATATCACTGCAAGGCAATGACTATACTATACAATATTCTTCTGTCCTGGCTTGTAGCACTAGCAATAGGGAGAGTGAATTGTACGACCTCAACCAGCAGTAAGTTCCCACCTTATAATGCTTTATACTGTTTTGCACTGTTCTGTTCTGTTTTGCACTGAATCACAGAATTACACGAAACTGGAGCCCCCATTAGGTGTTATCTAACTAGAGAGCCTCCACAGTTTCCAAGCCTGGCCTCCTAGACTGGCAGTCTCCACAATCTAGGTTCAATGTACCCAAACAGGTGACTTGAACCAGAAAGATGCATGCACAGCACATAGTTGCACAGATTCAGCAGCATTGATGTGCTTTTTAGCTTTGTGAAAAATGTATTTACTTATTTTGAATTTTTCCATCCTGCTTTTCATCTACTTGGAAACAATCAAGACTTGGACAAGGCAGGTTTAGGTTTAAATACCCAGGAATGTCACTGGATTGACCTGGCCGGTCTCCAGTGAGCGGCGGGGGAACATGACACCTTAGCCCCACAGGCTTGTTGTGAGGATAAAGAGCAGAGCAGGGGGTATGGTCTTGACGGAGCACATGAGGGCAGGGGGATGACTAGCTGGTGCAATCCCCTTTCCTCTACCTGGGTATAACTGATCGTTGAATTTCTGGAAAGGGTTCTTGCCATTAGGTTTAGTTTTGTCCTGTGGGAAGCTAGGGGTGACCTTCCCTTGCTACCAATAAAAGATATTCCCTTTTTAACTTGTGAAACGTTTAAGATCCTCTAGTTTAGCTGAGAATGAAAACAGTGTTAACAATGGAGTTGGAAGGTAGAAATGAAGACACTTTGAGGTTTTTGTTCATTTTGTTGTCTTTTGAAAATAAAACAAGACATTGCTTCCTGTTTCCTATTACTTTTTATTTTATGTTAGTTTTGGTGACTTCCATTTCTTATGTCAGTATGGCACTGATTCTGCAATCCAAGGAAGACAGTACAAATATTGACACCTGTGGAAATAAAAATAGTGGCTGTGGTTCTTTCCTGCTGTTAAGCTGAACTCTTTCTCTGAAATCACAAGAAGGATTTTCCTCTTATCACCAGCTCCCCTTATTGTGCCAGGTTTAATGGGCTTATTTATCTGTTGAATTCCGGAAGACATATTGCTATACTTACCTGTCTCAGTTATTGTCCAGCAACAAGATAGCACTTTTCATCTCATTTCTGCTATTGTTTGGTCTTTAGAACATCTTTTCTCTCTGGTGAAAGCTCAGAACTTGTTAAAATAGAAGGGAGCTGCTCCGGTTGTAAACATCTCTGTATAAATGTGAGAGACTCATATCAAAGCTTGGTCCTGCCAACTTGGGCTCCATTGAACTGACTGGATTCAAGATGTAAAAGTAAAATGTAAAAAGATGTAGAAGTCTCTTGAAGCAGATAGGGACAAACATCCCACCCAGGGATCTTGCACTGTGTGAGTCTAGCGCTGGGACCACCTAGGTCTTTAACCTGTTCAAAACAGGGCATTACTTTTACATCCTGAGTGTAGGAATGATCCTTTTAATACAAGTTAATTGATAGTGCCATTGATATTTTGGACCAAGGACCTCCTGTGGCTGTGACAAATGCTGCCTTCCCTTGCGTGGTGATGCGCCAGCCTCTGCTCTTCCCACTCTCTGGATTAGAAAAGGAAGAAGGGAATGAACTGGAAGAGGAGGAGAGAAGAGTAGTGAACTAGAGGAGGAGACGCAGTGGAGGCAAGTGCACAGACAAAGGTAGGTACCCATACGAATCTGCTGCCTGAGGCAATGGCCTCAGCTTGCCTCATGGATGGGCCGACCCTATCTCTATTCACTATAGCCCCCAAATCTTTCCTGGAAGTTGTGCTGTGCCTGGTCAACCTATACTTTTGCTTGACTTAAGTGCAGCTCTTTACATTCCCCTTCATTTGAATTGTATCTGGTTGCTACCCCAATAATAAGCTTAGTGTACAGCAGCGTTTCTCAAAATCCTACAGGGGAGTTTATTCCCCTATACGTCTTTGCGGGGGCAGGACGATGTTGGCAGCAGCGCTCCAGGATCACACCCACCGCTGACCCAAAAATGCTTCTTTCATCATACCTGGTTGTCCTGCCAGCTCCCCGAAGAGGGGGGGGGCTGCGGCCACCTCTACAGGCCTCCCCAAGGCTCAAAACGGCAGTGATCACATTCTGAAGCCCACTTCCGGTTTTCACTGAAAACCCTCTGGCACCAAAAGTGTGTACCCTGAAACCTGTTTAGCAAAAGGGGTCAATCAAGGTACAGGGCAGATGAATGACTAAGGAGTTTGGCTTATTTATTTATTAAAAATTATACCCCACCTTTTCTTATGCCAAGGCAAATGCCCAAGGCGGCTTACAACAAGTTAAAAACAATACATAAAATAAATTTTAAAAAAACAATAAAATCGACTGGGGGGTGACAATGTAGAGCAGAAAAACAGCAAGGCAGAACATACTGAGGCACTGGGGGCAGACAACAACCCATCACCCATATTAGCCATATTCACATACACAATAGAACAATCTGGGAAGACACTGAGTGTAGAAGGTACTTCAGGAAGTTCTCAAAAGCTTGTGGGCTCTCTTGTTTGGAATTTGGATTGTCTACAGTAGCAATATGCCAGATTGCATCTCAGAGGAAAGAGGCATTGTCAGCTGGACTCTCCCATTTGCTGCAGTTGCTTGGGGCATTTTCATGTAGTTTATCAAGGTTCACAGCATCTGGCCAATGTTCTCATCGTACTCCAGCAGGGCTCTTTTACGCAAACTCTGGTGCACTGGCCACTCCATGTACAAAGCTTCAGCATGGACTCAGGCTGGCCTTTGAGGTGGGGTTCTGTGTAATGGAGTGCCTTATCAAAGGTCACCTAAATGAATTCATGGCAGAGGTGAGCTTAGAACCAGAGCAATCTTGATTCACAGCGTAGTCTCTTAGCCCCTGTCTTATTTTTAGTTTTTAACTTTTCTGTTTGGAACCCTCCAGGACTTGTATATTGTACACAACTGTGATTAGTCTCCTGCTTACTGAAATCATCGAAAATCTTTGACCAGCACTGTTCCCAACTCTGGCTTTTTTAAACAAAAATGCACATCTAATTATCTTAAACATCAGAAATGTTGTTAGATTCACCAGTGCCTGCTAACATTTGTGAAGAGACTTTCTTTTTACCCTGGTGTGGGTAAGACTTGCATTTTGACTAATTAATCCCCTTCGGAGCCACTCTGATTTGAGTTTTACTTGAAACACTTTGGCCTCCATTTTCTGTCTCTGCCAGAATACCTACCTCTTTGGCTCCACAACCCAAATGACCATGCTGCATTTGTTCATTCTTTATTGCCCAAAATGGAATAATCTTCTCCCAAGCCATCCTTGAATCATAATGATCAGTTTGTCCACATGGAGAATGACTCTTATCTGGCCTGGGCGTTTTGCCTCAGGATATTAACTAACAAATTGATTCTGCCAGGACTCTCTCTTGTGTGTGTTGTTTCTTAATTACATGATTTGTATGATCCTTCAGGCTCAATTACTCAATTTGAGAGAAGGCAGGGAGAAAAAAAGAGAGAGGTGGCCAGAAGGCAGCAAGACTATGCCAGGAAACATAAAGAGCTCCTACTGAAAAGAAAACAACCCCCAAAGTCCCTGGAGATTCCTTCCCCTTGATAAGCAGACAATTCATAATTTATACTGGATTGGAATAGGCTCAGAGTTTGCCATGCACAAAGCTCAATTGAATATTCTCCAGGTATAATGGAGTTCAGTTGTGTGTGCTGGCCTCAAACACATGTTGAATGCAAAACAGGCTGCACTCTGGAGAAAATAGTGTCCTTGTTTGCCATGTCATTTTGTTGGTCCAAAAGGAAGACTTCAGAGGAAGGCCATGTACGCATACCATATATCATCATTCAAGTGACTCAGTAGTAACCCTGAGGCTGAGTCTAGTCAGAGTTGCTCATTGCACTGAACTGAGTCATTTCAGGACTTCAGGTTAGAGGGCAGCAAACCTCCTGCAGGTTCTGATGTAGGTAATTGATGAACAGGGTTGGATTAATCATGTACGCAAGCTATAGGTCGAATCCCATGTCAAATTGGACTTGTGTGGCATGATTCCTCTGACTTCACTCGCAGCTCAGAAAATGGTGATTGCTACCTTATCACAGGAAGCAGTGGGCAAAGGCCATGTTTTCAGTATGAGGACCCTTAAATATTGTCATCCTGGCCAGCACTTAGCAAAAGATAAACGTTATCTTTTATTGAGCCCAACAGAAATCTACCATGGGAATATTATCCTGACATTGATGTTGTGTTGGCTGGGCACATGCCACCCTTCCCCTTCTGCAGGTCGACCTATAGTCATACCTGGTGGACCCCCACTGTGGCTGCCCACTTCATCCCCTGCTGTCACTACTCCCCTCTTGCCCAATAATTCACCGAACAGGTGATGTGCAAGGACCGAGGCAGCAGTGAAACATCCTTCCTTGCCACTACTTTTAATTTCTGGCTGTTCCCCAACATCCTGGAATTGTCCTAGAAAATTACAGAGCCAAACAACGCCAAACAACGTCATATCCTGCAAACGGGAAGTGACAACAGTCCAAAGCTACTGGTGATCAATTGGAGAAAATGGAAATAGCAAAATGATATACTTCACAGGGATGGAAGATTGGACCATGAAAGATCGTGTTGAGAGGAATTTGTAATGAGGTTCACTAACTCCAAAGTAGGTGGAACTCTCTTGTTACTCTTATATGGTGTTGTATTCAACTCTTGCAAAAACCAGAAAGTCTTTCAAGCAATATCCCCTCAACCTGAAAATTTCACTTTAATGTTTCCAATTAAATGGATGAAATTGTATAATACTTTATTGGGGGGAAAAAGACTTCATAGAAGACAACTTGAATATAGATAGAAGAGGTGTAAACCAGTGTAAAAAAGAAAAAAGCTGCAGTGGAAATGAAGAAATCTTTAGCACCTTCTGAATAGTTCGTCTTCTGGGCAAAAAATTATGAGAAACATAGAATCTGTAGCACCACTGAATTCTTATTCTTTTGATGTATTTGAAGATGTGAGAGAATTTGGGGGAAGGCACTGAAAAATCAAAAACTGAAAAATTAATGCAAACTTCAAAGAGCATGAAAGGAAAAGTCTACAATCTAAATTGATTCAGTTAAATGTACTTTGCACAAAACACGCTCCTTGGCTGTTGAGAGATTCCCACCTGAGAGGTGTCACAAAGGAGGAAACTCAGGTTATTATCTTCCCCTTTCCTTTCCTTTCTTGTCCTATCCATATATCTTGTCTTCATGCTTAGATTGTACACCGATGAGCAACGGTCTCCATGGGGTTTTTGTTTTTTGTACAGCACCTGTACATTTTAGATGCTTAATGGAGGCAGGTGATGATGTAGCCATTAAGAAAATTACAACTGCAAGACCTGGCTTCCAAGCAAACGTGGCTAACAAGCAAACTAGAGCCAGTATAGCTGACCAAATGCATCTCCCCACAAAAGCAGCCGGTTGAAGTGAAATCTGCAGATGCTCAAATCAAGGGAGTAGCAAATTTTGGTTATAAAAAGCTGGATCACAGACCCCATGTCTGTTGTCCGTCTTTTCCTTGTCCTTGCTGCTGTCGCTGCTGTTCATTAACTGCTCAGAGTCCTGCTGTTGCTGCATTCAGCACCCTCATTTCCACCACTACCCAAGAACCACTGTGCCAGCCAGCACCCAGAACAGGTATCGGACTGGACTCTTCTTTTTCTACTATTCTCCTATCTTCCCCTCGCCCTTCCCCAAGCACTACCACAAACCACCACTCCAGCACCTGTTGAGCTGCCTTCCTTTCGCCACTGCCATTTGCTCACCCGCTGAGCCATCTATCAAAGAACCCCAGGAAAGCAATTGAAGAGACCAATCCTACACTTACTGGCTGAAGTCGGTCCTGCTTTATGGCAGTAAAAGGCGCTCTGACAGCATGCTACTCGGCATGCTGCTGGGAAGCACCAGCCTTCCTGCCCACGTTGTCATGTTCCCCCGCCGAGTAAATAAGTCAGCGGAAGAGATGGGAGGGGTGGGGGAGGACGGAACAGGGGGTGAGGATGGGTGGTTTGAGTCCGGGAAGGGGGCAGGTTTGGCAGCGGTGGTGGCCACCAAATCTTATCCCTCCCCCTTCCTGGATCCGATTCTGCAGTGTGGGTCCATGCAGACCTGCGCCACCTATTTAGCTAGCGCAGGTCTAAGTAGACCCCCCCCCTGCGCCACAGAGGCTTACCTCTGGGTAAGGGAATTATTGTTCCCTTACCCAGAGGAGACTGCCGCAACTGCCCCCCATCATAGGATGCAACGGTAGCCATTTTGGTGCTGCTGCATCAGTGGGGGTGGGAAGGATAGGATTTGGCCATTGCTCCCTTGCCTTGCTTCCCTCCCTGGAACTAGCAAAGGCTATGCCTAGCCTGCCTGGATTTGCTTTTCAGGTCCTTTTCTGCCTTTCTCTGCACCTTTGAATCAGCAGATCACTGTGTCTTAGCACCCTAGCCCCACAAAGCTTGCCTCCCTTGATCACTGGCAACCCACACCATCAACCCACAATCCCCCCCCCATCTTCTGAGTCTCTCGTGTTGTCAAATCGGAGACAAGCGTAACGCTCAATCTTTCCTGTCATGGGGAGGTCCACCCCCTCTAGCTTCGATGCTGGCACAAACCAAGGCCACGCCACCTTAGCACGAGGAGGTTTGTTCCCCAATCGGGTGTTTGTCCACTCCTGACCAAGGAGAAGAAGGCACCCCTGAGCCACAGGGGGGGGTTAAAGCAACTACCCCTGTCTAAGGGAGAAGTTCAGGTAGAGATCTGCCACCAGCACTGGGTGCCTCCTAACCCTTCCAGTCCCAGGCTACTGGGAAGGGGTACAGAGTGAACCGTTGGTCCCAGGTCTGACTGACCAAGCCAGCCAGGGATGCAATGTGCAACGCAGGTGGTACGTGACTAAGCACCAGGGCTTCAGGACTTAGTCTCCAGGGTTCCAAAGAAACACTCTCAGGTAAAATAGATAGGTGTTTATTTAGTTTTAGGCTACGCAAAACCAAGCATAGTGATACAGGTAAAAGGTACAAGCAACTAGGTTGCTGCAAAAAGGCATAACTTCCAAATACTAGAATACAGCACTAAAATAACAAAGAACTAACTCCTCAGCTAAACACATTGTCCCTACACACTCACCAAAGATGAGAAGAAAGAATAGCCATCCCAAGCAGGATGGTGCAGGGCTGACTTGCCCAGGGCCAGGGCTGAAGTCAGGCCATAGGAGTAACAGCAGATAGGGAGAACTGTCTCCAACAAAGACCAGTTAGAGAATGAATAGAAGGAACAAAGATGGATGCCAGATAGTAGCTTAAGTAGACTTTTTGGGGTAAGATGATTGACAGGGGGGAGCAGACCAATCAAAGGGTAACACGTAAGGGAAAGTTCTCGAAGATGAGCTCACTCCTCACTCCCCCTCCCAGCTCTGAGAAGCTCGTGATGTCCAGCGCAGGTGTGGGAAGCTAATTGGGAGAAGTTGTGGTATCAGTGTTCCCATGCAGATAAGGAATAAACAGGATAGCTCAAAGCACAGCTCCCAAGGCCACTGGCCATGTGCCAATCACTGGGCTACAGAAGCAGGCAGGCAGAAAAACCAAGACAGGAAATCCAAAATGGAGACAGACCAAAGATTTAGACAGACCCTCGTTACATTTCCCCCCTTTTATATGCTTACTCCCAGGGTGCCCGCAAACGTGCTTTACAGCACATTTGCAACACCAGACTGACGGAGCGATTGTGTGAGTCTACAACTCACACATGTGTGTGTGTCAGTGTGAGTCCTCTGACTGTGCCGGTGAAGGCCCAATCCTGCTTCAGATGCGGCAGGCACCTTATTTGCTCCGCTGCGTCATGCTAGACAGGATTGGGCTATAAGTATAGAAAAAAGAAAGCTAGGTTTTCAAAGAGAGCGGGTATATGTTTCTTGCCATGAAAACTTCCATGCTACATTAAAGCTAGGTTTATCTGGAATGCAAGTTCAGGCCAGTGATATAGCACATTCCACCGTAAAATATACAGTATTATCATCAGAAAGTCATACAACGAGTACCATGGTCATGCCAAATATGCAGTCTGAGCCTGTGGTTATTCAGCACACCTATAAGTGCATAAACATTGTGCCCTTTGTTATGTGAAGGTATAACTTAGCCATGGTTGTAGATTTCATTGTTAGGCAACGTAATACACATAACTAGCATAATCTGGGTAATTACATAATGTTTGATTACCCGTTGCTAATGTAGTGGGAATATGATTACAGCAGTGACAGTTCTAAAGCATAATTATGTAGATAATGGCTAATATATACAACTTGGTAATTTGTTTCCCCCCACATAACTTTCTCTCTCAAGTGCCTTGCACAGTCACAAAATTGCATGAGGAAATAGGCCATTTAGAAAATGAATTCACCCTAAATTGTGAGATGCCTGTTTACTAAGGCTAAAGACAGGTATAATATAAAAACGGAGCCAATGATGCTGGAAATGTGCTATTAGCTCTCTTTTTATATTAATGTTTCTTTCCAACATTTTTGTGTGCTATCATGTTGACTTAGGCTAAAGACAGACACCATAGAAAGACAGATGTAGACAGATGTAATATAAAAGGGGAGCTGTAAATGTGCTCCCAGCTCTCTTATACAAATATTTCTCTCTAGCATTTCTTCTTTCTCATTCTCTCTACCTAGAAACAATTTACTTTTAGGGCCTTGTTGTGTGAGTTGATTGTTGTTAATTTCAGATTAATTGTGCTGACTGCATATCTATAAGAACATGAAGTATGTACTATCATTTTGACTTAAGACAGACATAGTATAAAAGGGAACTATTAGCACTATGAACATATAATCAGATCTGTCTATATTTCTGGGTAATTTCTATGTATTTCTGGCATACTAGCAAAGTGTGTGTTATATATTTCATGTACATCCCTGCTTGCTTGCCTGCTTGGTCACATCTGCTGATTTCTCCTGCTTTGACTGAGAAACAAAACGTCACACAACCAAGTGCTTGAGACAGCAGGCAGTTGTGTGCAGTCAGAACTTCAACTTAATTATGCTAAAACATTGTTACTGATTGACACTTAGCAGTATCAACCATGTATTAGCTGCATGTGGACATAGGAGTTAAAGTACATGGTCCCTGCTTCTACAAGGACAACTGAGCCCTCTGGGGCTTGTGTATAGAACAGGGGTTCTCAACCTTTTGGAGGCCCGGGTACCCCCTATCACAGTCTAATTTTCTGAAGTACCCCCTGCTAATTAACTGCTAATTAATTGGATTAATCAATCAATTAATTGGGTAATTAATTGTTAAATAAAAAGTACTAAAACAATTTTAAATGTGAAAAAATGTCTTATTTAACTCTGAGTGAGACAGACAGACAGACATGCAAGGATCTCTTTTTTTCTCCAAGTCACACTTCACAAAATCAGCTCCTCCCTCCCCCACCCCACCAAAGTACATTTTCCAAAGTACAAAAATAAGCCCAAAACCAAAATCAGAGAGACAGAAGGGCTCCAAAAATAATTAAAATTTAAAATCCATGTTAATTAACACTTAATTAGCTGCTGATGGGGCAGATAAGGGGCAGGACTTGGTGTATCCCCAGCAAGAGGTACCCTAGGGGTACCCGTACCACAGGTTGAGAACCCCTGGTATAGAATATTTAGTGCAGAGGCTTCTGAATGGGCAAATGGACCTCAGGACTTGAAACAATTTGAATCCATCCCCCATGTGCCCCAAGTGTGTCTAATCCTGCAGGGAACTCAAGTCAGTCCATATGCAGAGGTTACTCTTGTTCAGAGTCAAGGAGGGTAAAATCCAGCCAGGACCATGATGTAATTGAGAGTGTGTGTCAAGAGAAGACCTTGCTGGGGCAGCAGCCTGTAGCAGGGTCCCATGATAGGGTTCTCTTACTGGGGATCTTGGATCAGTTTGCACCCTGGAGTGCAACTTGAGAGTGGAACGACATATTACTGTACATGTAATTCTATGATTCTTTTCCCTAAGGGCTTTCTTTTAGCAGGTAAAAAGAGTATTGAAGTGGATATTACTTGTTTCTTTTAAACTAACTAGCAGCTGGATTGGGACTATAGCATAGAGGAGGAAGGATTTAACCTTACCCTCTGCCATGGATTGCAGTGCCAATGGCACTGGCGTCGCTGGAGGTGGGGCGGAAAGCTAAGTTCTGCAGCTTTCCACCCCACCGTTACTCTCCGGTACGAGGCGCCCCGCCCCCTCGTCGTTGCTTTCTCTCCGCTGATGGGCTCCTACGACGAGGGGGCGGGGCGCCTCGTACCGGAGAGTAACGGTGGGGTGGAAAGCTGCAGAACTTAGCTTTCCGCCCCACCTCAAGCGACGCCAGTGGCCAATGGGAACATTTTCTCCCATGACAAACAGCATCCATAGTGAATGGGTGTGTGATCTGGATTGGGATTGATCTGGATTGAGCAGGGCAGGGCTATTTTTAAAGCTCCCCTGTCTATGCCATACTCACAAGCTGTAGAGGAATCCAATCAGGCTGCTAGTTCAGTTTAGAAGTAAGAAGCATGCCCATGTTAAGCGCATAATGTGTAGTGTGAACCACAGCTGTTGGTGGCTTGAGAGTGAGTGGAGAAAGGAACTACACACAAACAGCTCTGAGGCTGCAATCCTATACACACCTTCCTGGGAGAAAGCCCCATTGATCAGAATGGGACTTACCTCTGAGTAGACTTGCCTAGGATTGCACTGTGAGTCTACTTGCAAAACTGAACCAAGAGTCATACTAGTAAATCAAAAGCTGTCTAAAGGCTTTTCGGTGGGTTTGTGAGTATCTGCCGAGGGTTTCTTTGAGTGTATGAAATCAAACTGGCAGGGGAAGAATGATGGACTAACTCATAAGATTCTGTAGAGCCATTCTTTGATGAAACCATGCAGACCTAGTACATATGCTGCCTTGCTCACAGTCAAGGGACTCATCTGTACAAATGCATCCAATACTGCAGGCAACCCACAGAAGGCAACCTTAGTCTCCAAATGTAAGAGTGCAACAGATCAGCAGTGTGACCAAATCTGTGCATGCTCAGATGGAATAAGCAATGTAAACAACTATTTTAAAGTTGTGTGTTTCCAATCAGTTGTCAGATGCTGCTTCAAGGGTTGCCTGCTAGTCAGCTTGTGACGGCAACGTCACTGTTGACCCACAGGACAAAGCAACGAGCACTAATGGGAGCATCAGATTTGTTTATCCATTCATATCTGTTGGATGTGTCTGTAAATATATCTGATGCTCCATTAGTGTTTGGTCTTCCTGACAGATAGTCCACAACTTGTTGCTCTTATATTTCACAGCTTGTTGCTCTTATATTGTATGTGACTCTTGTAGGCAACTCATTTTACTGAACCAAAACTGGCAATCCAAATTATTGTATGTGGAGTAACCAATGCCAATAATCTCTGAACATGGAAGATGATGAAGAGTGCATTTGTAAGAGCTTCAGGACTTGCAATGGGCGATGCATGCTTCTCCCTTCTTCATCCCTTTTGGACCTTTCTTGACTGCACAATCCTATCCTGCTCTTCCACCGGTGCAACCAGTGGTGCAGTGAGAACTGGAGCCCCTGGAAAGGATCCAAATCCCTTCTAAAGGGGGGTTCAATTGAGATTTAAATCCTCTTTCCCCTCCAGAGACTCCCGTTCGGCTCTCCTCCGCTGGTTGAACCAGTGGAGGAGCTGGGTAGGAATGCAATGTGAGAGTTTGATTGGAGTGGCAGATGGCTCGGCAGTCCGTTTCCATTGACTGCAGTAGTTCTATCGGCATCAGAGGATGACTCAGACCTCTGTTCCACTTGACACATGCCATCTGCCAGACAGTGTGATGCTTTCAGCTACTTCCTGTACATAAAAACTGGAAGCAAAAGATCAACTATGGTAAGTGTATGGTGACAAGGAAAAAAATGCTGAACCACTTGGAAAGGTTTTTGAACCAACAGAAGATCAGCAAGCATCAGAGGGTGAGCATATGTTGGCATAGGCCAGGAACCCATGCCATCTCAGGGTTGCACATGAGTTAAGAAAATCTAGTATCAACACATTATTTTAGATTTTAAAAGTGGGTTTTTTGACTGCTATGAGTCTTGGCAGCAGTCAATACAGTTCTCCCAGGGTCCCTTTAGGAACAACTTATATTGGTTGCTGGAGAGAGACAGAAAGAATTGCCTTGGACACATCTCCCTCCCCTCCCCAGCAGCCAATGTGACCAGTAGCTCCCAGATGATGATCCCGTTGCCTGAGAGCATTGCAGGCTGGGAAGGTGGAAGACATAGTAACTGTCCCTGCCAACCACCCAACCAGCCACTCGGTAATCTGGGGGGGGGGGAGGAGGCAAGTTGAACTGGGGTGGGTGGGAGAGACAAATGGGGGGAGCCAGAGGAAAGAAATTAAATTATCAAATTATTGATAATTATCATATTAAATACTATTTTTAATTTTAATGCATTTTACTGTACTTCACATTGGCTGTAATCCATTTTGGGTTTAAACCTTGTAAGCCACGTGATGGGCAGGAAATGTTTGGGATACAAATCTTTTAATAAATGAATAAATAAATAGTATTTATTGTTCTTGTTTGAGAGAGGAAAATGCAAGACAAATACCCCAGTTTCCCAGGCTGTAGCAAAACTGTAGTAAAAACAAGCCCATACATTGTGAATGAGAGAAGGTGACATGATATTGGATAATCAAGAATCAGTAGGCAACTGAAGATACTGCGATGAAGCCCCATCTACACCCAGTAGCGTTTCCACGGTAGGGGCGGCACCGTAAGTAATGCCGCGTCATGTACCGTGTGTAGGAACCGAAAGGAGGAGGCGCCGCCGCCCCCTCACTGTCGCTAGAATTCAGCACAAAGAACGCGACCGGCAGGAGTCTCCCTGCCGGTCGCGTTCTTCGCGCTGAATGGTAGCAACAGTGAGGGGGCGGCGCCTCCTCCTTTCGGTTCCTACACACGGTACTCGACGCGGCATTACTTACGGTGCCGCCCCTACCATGGAAACGCCACTGTCTACACCTCATTCTGATCACATGTCACTAGGAGCCATGACAGATCATATGCTCAGAAGTGTTGGGTCACCTGGGGCAGGGGGCAGTTCGCCCCTGGGTGACAAGTGGGGGGGCGACAACCGCGCCATATTAGCGGAGGCGAGAACAGCAGGCAGGCAGCAGCGAAGAAACAGGCAAGCAGTTTGGCCCGCCCATCCACCCTGCGCCTTGGAATCCTTTTGCAGCGATGGTGACGGCACGTGAGTTGGTGATGTCACAGGGGGCAGCACTTTGTATGCTGCCCCCCCCCCGCACGCAGGTGCTACACCGCCACTGCACATGCTTTGCAAGCAGAAGGTCCCAGAAGGAAGATCAGGGCTGGGAAAGACCTTCCTTGCTTCTGAAACCTTGGAAAGCCACTACATTATGATCAGACTGTCCTCTACTAAATGGACCAGTGGTTAGGACTCTATAATGCAGTTTCATATATTCACAGTAGATGGAAAGACCATGCCGCCTACAAGGTGATTATTTCTCTTCTGAGCTCAATCCTATCTTTCCCCCTGCCATAGCATGCAGCCAAGCCAACCCCATCTGTCCTCCCCCTTCCCCACCATAGTGCATGCTTTGGTGGGGAAGGGGGAGGACAGATGGGGAGTCTTGGGAGGGGAAAGAGAAAATATAGTCCCTTACCCCTACTTAAGCCTCCTGATTGCCAATGAGTCTCCTTGGACCATAGGATTGGACTGTCAGTCTATGTCTCTTCGCTCTTTCTTATTGTACCTTCCCATTTTTATTTTTGTAACCTGTAACTACCTCACATCCATCACAGACATCATCTTTTTGTTATACTTTGTAAGATACCGCACTGGGGCCCTCTTCTCAATCACTCTGTGTAAAGGAGAGGTGGAGGTGAGTGAGAATTGATGGCGATCTATTGAATGTGTCCCTGGGCTTGATGGTGATTGTGACAATTGCATACAGCTGAGTATTTCTGCTACCATTTTGACAGTGAGCTTTGATTGCCGGTAAACTCAGAGCCTTAGCCTTAACGTTACATTACAGATTGCTAATGACATTTGCTTTTTTTTTGCTCATGGAGCTGCAGACAGCATTTTATCTTCTTGCAAGAAAAAAAAGAAAACATACTGTATTATTTAGAATGGGAGTAAGTGAAGCATTGTCTTCATGGGCTGTCAGCTGCCAGAACATGTTCCAAAAAATTCTCATTCATTCATAGTTTTGCTTGGTGTATTTTTCAGTGTTTGGGGTACTGAGTTCTGGGAATCTCCCCAGCTTTACCTAAGGCAAATAATGTTAACTAGGGAAAGTCATTAAGACCAAAGATGGGGTCTCCCATGAAGTCTGCCCTGCATGCTGCTTCAAGGCCCACCATTCTATGAGGGGGGGGGGTGCGACAACATTTTGCCTTTTTCTTCTAAACCTATATGGCACATTTAGAAAAAGGTTCATGCTACCCTGAGGCATTCTCCGTAGTACCCATAAAAGCCTCCTGTCCTAAGCTTTGAAAAAGGGGTCCCGTAATAGAGTTGTGGGAACACCAACAGGATCAAGAATCTGCCCACATACCTGTAAGTGACACGTTTTGTTCAGCAAAGAAAGAGTGAGGTGTCCTGTACAGGGCAGGAGGTGGGATGCAGAACTCAAGGTCTTGCCAGTGTCTTAGTTGTACGGGTAAAGACGCCATGTTGTCCAAAAACAAGAAAAACCTTTGATGTTCAAATGAACTTCAAAAACCACGTACGGGTCTCCTTTGTAGGCAGCCGTGCGTGGGCTGAAAACATTAAAAACCCAAAGTTTTACCCGTACAACTAAGACACTGGAGAGTTACTGCGGGCCATGAAACCTTCCGTAGCAAATTCAAGGTCTTGCATTTTTGCTGCTGTGCATGAATTGCTGCTGTGCATGAATCAGGTTAATGAAACAGTAGTATCGGCAGGTGAAACTGTCAAATATCAAGCCATCTTGTTAAAAAAAAATGTTTGAATAACTAGATCATGGTGGCCCAACGCGTGGCCCGCGGGCTGCATGCAGCCCCCGAAGGCCTCTGTTGCGGCCCCTGGCTGCTCTTGGAGCTCCCCTCCCCCGCAGTCACCCACGCCCATCTTCAGGGGAGTGTGGGCGGAGCATGCTAGACAGCGGGGTGGGGCATGCATCGGTCATTATTATTAATTAATAATTTAATGTATTGTGCGGCCCCCGGGTTTCATGTCGACGTTCGCATGTGGCTCTTGAGGTTCGAAACGTTGGACCACCCTGAACTAGATTATAAACAGTTGGGAATTATGGGGGGGACTAATAGAAGAAATCTTGGTGGTAGTGCTTTAAGAGGAGCATGGTCACCTTTGTTGAGGTGTTGAAATCTTTTTCACCCCACAGTCAATGCAGAGGAACTGGTCAAGGATGAAGGAGGAGGAGGAGGAGGTGGTGATGATGATAACTGGGCATTCCGGATCACCCAGAATAACTATTGTCCTCCTTGACCAGCCTTTGTAGTTCCTCCAAAGTTCTTAGCTTTGTTCCTGCATGCCTCTAGGTCTCTCTTCTTGCCCGTGTCATTGAGCTTCTAAGAAATGTAGTGGAAATTTATGTAATTTTTGGAGAGAGCCGCCTGGACTGCCTCTTCCTACCAAATATCAATAAAAGCTCTCGACTCCCCCTTGCTCCAGCAAGGATTCCTCGGATGGTGATAAGGAAGCACCCTGCTTCTGAGAGCAGTAGCTGGAGCCACAGAAATATCACTTCCCTCCATCATGAGCCAATGCAATCTAAAGGTTCTCAGACCACAGTTCAAGCACACACCGCTTTCACATCATTTGACAGCTGCCTTTTAAAACCAAAAACAAAGCAAGGAGGAGCTATGGCAAAGGATAGGATGCAATCTTATCTACCAAACTCGCAGATATAGTGAACCATGTGGGTTTTGCAACCAAACTCACATGGGGACTTCAAATGTATGGATTAAGAGGTTAAAAAGTTGGAAAGAGGTACTTGGATATTCTTTGGCAAAAACAACAACAACAACAACTAACTAACAGATTTCTCACTGATAAGAAACCCCCCCACAGGTTTTGCATCCAGATATGCATTTATTCAATGGGAAATACTAATTTCCATGTGAGATTTTGTACTTTTGGTTTTGGCCTGGTATTCAGAGGCTTGCTGCACTGAACCCTAGAGGTAGCATTTAACCTTTCTGACTAGTAGTCACTGATAGACATGTCTACATGTACCCTAAAGTGAAAATCCCCCAACATTGTAGACTTTGTTGTAAGGAAGTTGCTCCAGCACCTTGATCATTTTGGTTGTCTGTTCCATTATCTTTTCTGGCTTTATAATACCATTTTTGAGATATGACTAGAACTGTACATAGTATTCCAACTGTGGCTACATCATAGATTTGTATAAGGTGATTTTAATATAAAAGCAGTTTTATTTTCAATCCTTTTCTTGATGATCTCTAGTTTATGGAAAGCCATTGAGTTAATATTGAAACAGTTATTTGATTGATGCATCACATGTGAGATGTGTCCTTCCTTAAGTGGGATGAGTGGTTTGGTGACTCCTTATTTGGGCATGTGGAGAAGCAATACATAATTTCAGAATGAATTCCTGCCATGCTAAAAGGGTTGTATGAATTGGTGTTTTCCAGATGTGGTTAGATAGAAATTTTGATAGGAATCCCCACCACACAAACTTCCATGGTTCCAATAACAGCATGCTTTTTGTGGTAAGATTTGAATGATTGAAATCAAGCCTCATGTTTGGAAGGCTACTCGGGAGGAAGTTCACCCCACTGATTACGAGAATTTTGGGATATGATGATTATAGGTTTGGCATAACAAAACAGATTTTCCAGGAAGCCAGGACAAAGGATGTTTGATGTTATCTGACCCCTTTGAAGACAATGAGCTCATGTTTCCAAGAAATCGCGGAAAAATCTTGTTTTTATTTGACATGGTATATGTCTGATTCAGCTATGTATGTGCGTACAACCTGCTTCTCTTCACCTTCCTGGTCCATTCTCCTTTCTTCTCCTATTTGCCTTGCCTCCTGCATTTTGTAACTCTTGTGTGGTCTTTACCATTCCCTTCACTGAAGCAGTTTGAAAAAGCTGTTATTAGGAACCTGATTGCTCCTTCTCCTAACTCAGCTGCACAGAGGAAACTGAGAAATTGTGTCTAAAAACCAAGAATAACTTCTGCTGGATTATTCGTTCGTGCTTTCAGTTTCCCTGATAGACATGTAGGTAATTTCTCATCTGCTGCAGATAATTGCAAGCCAGCACAGAAATATACCCAGTTGAATTTTACTAGGAGGCAACGTTTCATTGGTTAGGATTCAAAGACTGAAAAGTCTCTGCATCTTTCTCTTGAGAATTTTTCCTTTCCTAGAGAACTGGGTAAAAATAATCAGTCTGGCATATTGTGTAGAATAGCTGATTGCTTTAAGCAAAGGTGGGTTTCTGATAGGATTATTTTTTATAATGGTACTTGCTTTGACCGCTGCCATGTGCTCATCATTGACAAAAGCTTGCATCATGTAACCACAAATCAAACACTTTGTGCATTTAATCAGGGCTCAGAAATTGTTCTCATTGGAGCACCAACTTCTTTGATACTAGCTTGGTATATGCAGGGGTATATGCAGGGTATCCCACACAAGAAATGTAAGAACAATAAATAAGAGCCTAGGCCTGAGAAGGGAGTTCTAAGGTGGTCGATTTGACAGTGGTGACCTGAGATTGGTCGGTACTAGATTTAGGGCCCAATCCTATCCAACTTTCCAGCACTGATGCAGCTATGCCAATGGGACATGCGCTGCATCCTGTGGTGGTGGGGGGCAATCATGGATGGTTCCTCCTCCTCATGGAGGTCTCCTCAGGGCTACATTGCAGCTGCATTGGTGCTGAAAAATCAGTTAGGATTGGGCTATTAGGCACTGAACTAGTTGAACCTTCTAGTCTTCCTGATGGTAATGGGTCTGTTTAAACTCAGGGTCATCACCAGGTTCTGGTGGGCCCCCATATTGTGCTATGATCTATATTCCATTGTGCTCAGTTGCTCTGGAAAAATAAAAGGGGAATAGATGGATGCTTCTCTTTCAGCATCACCACTGCTGTTACTGCTCTGCTTTTATCTTTTCTAGCATCCTGGGAAGTGCTGAAGGGGATGCATCTTATGTCAGTATTGCCCACTGCTGTTCAGTAAGCCTTCTCATAGGGCCTTAGCCTACCAGGTGGCAGTGGGCATCAATAGATGGCCCAGGGATATGGGGGTCAGCCATGTGTGTCTTCCAATGGGCATAAACCCTGAAGCTAACTTGGCAGACCGCTGATCAAAAGCTGACTGCTGTTTCTCAGCCATTCTTTTTCCGAGTTCCATTATGCAAACTTGTTGGCTGGCGCCTGCCAAAAAATACCCTCCACTTGCATTGCAGTCTTCTCAGTGTGCATACTGATAAACACCGTGTCCTGACATCACAGGTGTTCCTTCAGAAGGCTTGCTAAAAGCCAAACCATGTAGAGCTCATCATGTACCAGCCACAGTCAGGCTCACTGTGTGCTACTGGGTCTAAAACTTACTTTGGGTTCAGTTTTATTCTGGTGGCAACCACATGCTGGTTTCATAGCAACATGTGATGATGTGACTGGTTTCGATGTCTGATTGCTAGATTCCAAAAAAAGAGGCATTTTGGGTGTTTAATTTCCCCTTAAAAGATGGGCAGCTCAATTCTGCATAAGGATCCACCAGGTAGCCAAGGCCACCCGCCGGATCCTGATCTCTGCCGCGGGCAGCCTGCAGCAGGCAGCCCGCAACAGAAAGTCTACTCGGGGAAGGGGACACTCATCCCCTTCCCTGAGTGTAACAGCGGCTGGGCTGATAGGCCTCCTTGGATAAGTTGGAGGAGGCCATGTAATGACCCAGCCACCTGGCAGGGACTGGGATAAGGCAGACGCCATGCCCCCACCCGGGATGGCTGGGCCTATGGCCACCCTCCCGGCTCCGCCGTCCCTCCCCCCACCCACTGGATCCAGACTTACCTGGGTCCAGTGGCGGGCTGAGGGCTCCGGCGGCAAAGCTAGGAAGGCTGGTCTTGTGCTAGCCTTCCCAGCTCTAAAGTAGTCGCAAAGGTACTTTATGGCATGTTTGCGACTACTCAGGGTGGCGGAACGCTCGTTCCGCTGCCCTATTTTAGATCAGAATTGTGCTCTAAGGAGCTTTCATTCCTACACGTGGAAAAAGTATCTGCCAGGACAACACCCCCTCAATGGACTGGAGAGCTTCAGATGTAAGGGATCTAGCACAACATGTAGGCTATACTAGGACCTCCCCACCATCCAGAGGTGTGCTCCCTGAGGCATCTGGTGGGGCCACTGTGAGATACAGGAAGCTGGACTAGATGGGCCTTTGGCCTGATCCAGCAGGGCTCTTCTTATGTTCTTATCTACCCTCACTGGATTCAAAGGAATGGCAGAAGTTTTTCCATCTTTTGCAATCCAGTCCAGAGCTCTGACACAACAGAGTGGAACTTGGACTTTCGTAGTTTTGCTTATCCCTTGACAAATCTGTGGTTCCCAACTCCATCTTTGCCTTGTGGCACTAATGCAGGAAAAGAAGGCTTTAACAGGAGAGAATCGGTGGGCAGAAGGGGCCATTCCTCTGCCCACTGATTCTCCCTTGTGTTTTTCTCCCTGCCAAAGTGGGCCCCTGAGCCCCACACTCTCTGCACCCAAGGCAAGACAAGTCGCCACCACTTGCCCTTGCTTTCATATATTTATTTTATTTTATTATTATTTTTCATATTTTTATACCACCCTTCCTCCAAGGAGCTCAGAGTGGTGCACATATTTCCTCCCCTCCTTTTTGTCCTCACAACAACCCTGTGAGGTAGGTGGGGCTGAGAGATAGTGACTGGCCCAAGGTCACCCAGGAAGCTTCGTGGCTGAGCGGGGATTTGAACCTGGATCTTCCAGGTCTAAGTCCGACTCCCAAACCACTACACCAGCCTGGCTCTATACATACATGCATACCTTACTGCTGCCTCCTCTACATCCACCTGTCTTCCCTCTACTAGTACTACTGATACATATTTAAAAAGCAAGAAAAAGAAATTGGAAGTGTAGGGAGAAAATGCTATCCCAGATGATGTTCCAGGCAATGACTCTTCCTCTCCACAGACTTCTGCTTTCCTTTTTTGGCTTCTAAAAATGTGCTTGGTAGGGGGAAGCAGAGGCAGTGGTGGTAAGGGGCATAGAGGTGACAGGCTGCAGATGGTTGAAGTGACTGGTAGAGGCAGTAGGTGGGTGCAGGGTGTGTGTGTGGGGCCAAGCTACTATTGCCCCCTACCCAAAGCAGCCACTTCATTGGACCTCATTAGCAGGCTGAATCTGTTCCAACAGTTATTAACCTTTTTTCTCCCCAAATGGATTTTAAGATTTGAAGTAAGCCTAGTTGGGGCAAAAACATCCTGTGTGTGGGGGGTGGGTGGGTGGGTAATTGGCATTCTCTCTGTCCAACCGATTGTCCGCTACAAATGCTCCATCTTGAAAAGCATAGATTTGAGAATACATACCGTATTGTCCCGAGTATAAGATGCACCTGATTATAAGATGCACCCTTAAGGTTTGGTGCTATTAAAAAAAATTAATTAAATCACTGGCATTAAATTGCAACAGCCTGATTATAAGAGGCACCCCTAGTTTAAAAACTTAAATTAGGAGAAAAAAGTGAGTCTTATACTCAGACCAATACGGTATTTGCTGAGGAACATATAGTTCCACCTTTAGATTACAATCAAAAAGTTGTTTGAAGCTTCACTTGGAAAGAAACTAGAACATGACGTTTTCGTGAACAGGACTTGTTGATTTATTTTTAGAAATACAATCAAACGATACACTTGAGGTGCAGGTCTGAAATTCATTTCTCTCCATGTTTAGTCAGGTCTGAGTCAGGGTTCTGATACACATCCATGTTTGCATTCCTTAATTCTAGTAAATTTCCTTTACCTTCATGAAAAGACTTTCAGGCCAGAAAGGCTGAAATAAGTTTGTCATAATAACACAGAAGAACAGACTTACAGGAGTTCACTCAGTAATTCTTTCCCGGTTATATAAAAGATCACTATCTGGCTTAGTAATTTGCCGCTGAACTAGAGCGTGTCTTTTAATTGGCTCAGAAATAAGTGAGGCTTTGATAATAATATACAGAGACTGACAACAATTGTGCTTTGAAATGTTAAGCATGTCTACATTTTCTGATGTCAGTGAGTTAAGAGATGCTGCAACATTGAACGGCAGTGATTTTTATCATTACGTACGACAACACTCTACTCATTATTAATAATCTCTATAGCAATTTTTATTAAGCAATATGTTTATTTAATTCATCTTCACAGCCTGGGATCCACACGCACACGCACACGCACACGCACACGCACACGCACACGCACACGCACACGCACACGCACACGCACACGCACACGCACACACACACACACCTCAAAAATTCAATTTAAAGTAGCTCTGAGTGTTTGGGATTTCTCTCTCTACGTCATCTATATTTTACTTACGGGCATGTCTTCAAGTCCTTCACTGGCCATACCTATGGTGAGGCAGGAAATCTGTGCCATTGCTACTTGAAGTTGCTATCATTGCATCTTCTAGAAGTTCAGGGTGGAGTCTGAACATGGAGAGAGGGACAGTGGAAACTTCACTGAAGAATTTCACCTCGATTCTTCCAGAAGAGCTTACGGGTCAAGTGGCAGCAATAGACCACTCCACTTTTGGGCAGAAGCGGTTAATGGTGGAGATGTCTAGTATCTCAAAGCACATCATGTGTAGTTTTGCTGCCTGTCCAGTGACCAAAATTCAGTTTTTTGTGTGGTATTGTAACTCAAGCGAACTTAATCCTAGGAAAGTGCTGTGACTCAGTGGTAGAGTTTCTGCTTTGTTTGCAGGAGGTCCCAGGTTGAATCCCTGATAGTTTCAGGTATAGCAGAGACAAATTCCTGCCTGAAACCCTGGAGAGCTTCAGCCAGTCTAGTTCTATATAAGGCAGCACCCTATGATTCAGCTGGTGTTTCCTTTGTGTCTTTTTATTTTTAAAGATTGTTGTGGGTCCCTATGTGATTCCCTTTGCTATGTGAATTTTCTGCTACGTGAATTTTCCCTTTGCTACGTGAATATTGTAAAGGCACTTCAGTAGTGTAGCTGGCATTTTTCCAAGGGGGTCCTGGGCGGGACGACGCATCTTCGTTCCGCCATTGGAATGGAGCCAAAAGGTTCCGTTCCATTCTGGTGGCGGGGGCGGGGCAAAGACGTGTCATCCCACCCAGGACCCCCTTGGAAAAATGCCAGCTACATTACTGAGTCAATTCATACTCTTGTTGTTGTTATTAATCATAATCTATAATTGCACACTATGGTCATAATCCACCCAAATGTAAACACCTTTAGATCTAACTGATTTTAATGGGAGTTATTAAGTGCATGCTTAATTCTTCTACTGGGAGCAATGGGGTGGAAAAACGCTTAATTACGACGGGATTGTGCCCTAGCAATCATTAGGTCTCAGGCAGATTCCTGCTGGCCCTAAAAAGACAGTTCAAAAATTGTGGTTTCATGCTAATTAGTGACAGTTTCTGTCCTTTTATAGAGTGAGCAGCAAGAGCACCAAGGAAACAGATGTCCCAGGAGACTTGGAGCAATGTCAGACTCTTCTAGTGACAGCACAAAATATTCAAGTCATAGAAAATCTGCTGGGACTCTGATATTACTTCGACTGTACTTCATAGAAAAATCCACCTGATCCACCCGTCTATGAAGAAGTTTTTGATTTCATTTTATCCCCTTCCCCTCTTGACCCAACCTACTGCAGTTTTGCAGCCACAAGGTAGCACATGGATCACAATTTCCCTCCCTACTGTCAGCCTCATAGTGATGTTTGACACCTTGTCCCCAACACCTTTCAAGAATAATGGAGAAACCTCATCAATAGCTATTCATTTCCCGCATTCCTCCAATCCATGCCTATAATCAGGGCTGTCCCACCAATGGTGTGAGAGAGAGAGAGAAAAGAACAAGAAAAATAAGAAAAAGAACTCGGGGAGTTGAACATTTCTTAAAGTTAAAAGTGAAGTTTTTAAGAGAGCCACTGTGGTGTAAGTGCTACCAATGTTGTCACGTTTCCCAGAAAGGTAGGAGTGTGTGTTGTCTACGTCAATTTCTGTAAATAGATGCATTGATTACAATATGCTTTTTTTCCCCTAAGAAGAAAAACAGCCTGGGGCCCATAAAACCTGTCAGGTCGAAACTCTTCTTGATGTCACATCACAAACTTTCCGGGAAATTAATCAAAGTATTTAGACACAGAGAGTTAAGAGGCTCAGTGGAGGCCCAACCAAAGATTTGCAACAGGGTTTTGAAATACGAATATTGCTAAGAAACTGGGAATAAGACATCCTTTTTTGACTGAACTATTCCATAGGAGGCAATTATTTTGCTGTCTGGCAGTTCAGCTGCCAGTGGGCACATCCCAGGTAAAAGACACCATTCATGGTGACTCTCCGGACCTATTTGTTCAGCACCAAGTTGATTCATGGCTTTTCCATAAGCATGCTTCGGCATATAAAGAGCTTATATTTTATGTTTATTGTCTACATTTAAGCTATGCAATGATTGTTTGTTGAAGATGTTTGTGAAAAATTAAAACCGTTCTTTATACAGTAAGAGTTTTCATTAAAAAAAGTGTTCCTATTTTTCAGATGGAGATATGAAACCCACAGTGGTTGTCAGGATCAAACCCCCCCCCCCCCAAAAAGGGCTACTTCAACCATGATGATTTTTCTAAATGATTTTGGATAGGAAAGAGAGCATGAACCATCCAGTGTGATGAATGTATACATCTATTTTTTCGGAGTATATATGCAATCCAAATGACACTAATGGCAACTTCCTTCCCAACAAAAAGGAGGGTTGGTGACAATGTTGACAGGGTAACCCCCTCCCTCCCACACCATGGCAACAGTCTGGATTAGGGGTCCCCACACAGGTAATATATACAACAAACAAACGAACAAATAGCAAAGTAAAAACGTTTAGGGCCCAATCCTATTCTCTACCCCTCGCTAATGCAGCCACACCAAAAAGGTGTGCACTGCATGCAGCGTGCGTGCGTGCGTGCGTGCGTGCGTGCGTGCGTGCGTGCGTGCGTGCGTGCGTGCGTGCGTGCGTGCGTGCGTGCGTGCGTGCGTGCGTGCGTGTGTGTGTGTGTGTGTGAGAGAGAGAGAGAGAGTGACCCAAGGGCAATCGGGAGGTAAGTATAAACAGTAAGCCTTGGGATCTCTTCTGACATATGCCATCACTTTTGGTGGCATATATTCAAGGAGAGGAAAGGGGCAGGGAGCTCCTCAATGGAGGGGATAGGATCTGGCGCACACCATTTCCGGCAGTGAGGCTGCGGCACTGCTGCCTGTTGTGGTAGCACTCGTAGAATGACCAATGATGGAGCCATTTTAGCAGAAGTCACTTCCACGGTCGTAATGGTCTCTGTCCAATCCTATGGACTGACAGTCACACCTAATTTGGCTTTAGAGACCAGCTTACTATCATAGGACTTCCAGTTCCTCCAAGGTGTGTCCCACTTATTTGAAGGGAGGAAGCAGATTGACATACGCATTCCTTTGCATGGGAAAAAGCTGGTTCCTTCCTTAGAAGGTGTAAGGTAGACTTTAACAGCCCAATCCTATCAAAACTCCACCACCAATGCAACTGTGCCAATGGAGCGCCGCTGCATTTTATGGTGGGGGAAAGTCACTGAGGTCTTCTCAAGGTAAGGGAACTTTTGTTCTGTTACCCTGAGGAAAGCCTCCACTACCCTAGTGGGTCTCCATGGTTCTGCACCAGCCATTTTGCTGGCATAGAACTGAGGTGAGTAAGGGAGAGGGAAGGGGGATAGGATACTGGCAAATGCGAGTGCTGCAGGTAACTGCTCCCTCCTGCCTATATTCTGTCTCCCTCCCTGCCATGACACTCCCCAATTCCTACCCCTCACTGCTCCATTCCACCCACTGCAAGCCCCACTCTCACTCACCAGCACTGGTGGTTGGTGGCCACTCTGCTGGCTCGTGAGCACAGCTGCCAGCCATAGTGCTAGCGGCCTTGTTGCACTCACCGATAGAACACTTCTGCCAGCATCGTCTCACTTCGCTGGCAGCAGTACGTGTTCTGCCTGTGGAAAGAGAGGATAGGATTGGGCCGGAAAGAGAGGATAGGATTGGGCCGTAAGTGCTAGAGTTCTGTGTCCAGTCTGTGACTGGTCCACAAGAAGGACCTATGGCACTTCCACAGCGCACAAGTGACATACCACAGAGAATGATTTTCATTCAAGCCAACTGCTACTTTCCTGCAGCACAGTGGGAAAAAGAATGGTCTCTGCAGCAGCTGTTCATAGCGGTGGAGTTAGAAACTGGAAGGGAATCATCCAATCCCCAGTGTCTGTGTAGTAGCAAAAGTTTTATTTACCAAACAAACAAGCAAAAGCCCCATCAATTCCCGCCAATCCTTCTGAGATGCTCCTGTAAGCATTTGGACAAGTAGGTGATTTTATGCTAGGATGACAACTGGCATTTGCATTCTCCAGCTTTTAGGAAAGGGGACTGAGAGACCGAGGGAGGGAAAACAAGGTAAGTCACCAACTGAGGGTTGAAAATTAATTCCCAAATAAACAGATGTGATGGATGAAGACAGAGGTATCTTAAAGTGTGTCCAGATGGTGACTTTTAAGGGAAACAGCTGCGTAGTGTGTATCTGTCTCCCATGATCTGCACATAGCCGCAGTATATCAAATATTGGCCCTGTTGCTGCCATTGCTACTACTAACATAAAAGGGAGTGAATAAACAACAGCATAACCCCTACCCAGGCATTCACATCAATGCACTCTTTAACTACACATCCCCCTGCTTGTAGAGACAAATCCTGTACTTGAGGAGAGATTTTTTTCCCCATAATTAGGAGTGTTAGACTCCCAGTGTTCCATATACCAGGAAGGATCTCTCCCTGACTACAGCATTAACAGCCCAACCCTAACCAACTTTCCAGGCCCATGCAGCTGTGCCAAGATGCCGATGCAGCTGTGCTCTACAGTGGGCAGGGCAGTCACAGAGGCCTCCTCCAGGTAAGGGAATGTTTGTTCCCTTACCTCAGGTGTGCATTGTGGCTGCATCAGCGCTGGAAAACTGACTAGGATTGGGCTGTCAATGTATGGGGGGGGGGGTCTTAAAAGCATGTTGGCACTGGGAACAGGGCTTACTGGTGTGCTCCTGTGTGCTACAGTAGGGTACAACATCTATGGAACATGAACACCTGAGTGGAGCATAATGCTTATGGGCACAAGTTATTACCTATGGGCTGGGCTGTAATTTAAAAACAACCAAACGTTTCATGTGCTTAGTTCAATGGATTCCCAAGTTATCTTTAGTGGAGCGTAATGCTTATGGGCACAAGTTATTACCTGGAAATCCAGGTAATTGGATAGCTCCTCTTAGGCAAGGGCTGGTTCTTATTGCTGGCATCCCCCATATGATCACCTCTTACAGTGTGAGGATGTTGATGAATTAGAGACCTGGCTGAGATCACATGGAGGGGTTGATTGTATGACCTGTTATCTCCACTCCAGAGTTGTATGCACAGACACTGGAGATCTTAAGTAACTGGAGAGGGTGTATATTGCCTAGATTATTTTGAGCATGATAAAAATTCTTGCTGCCTCTCTGGAAACTTAGGAGTATTACCCATTATTGTTTTAGGGATTGTTTTAGAGTTCTCAATGCCTCCCAGCTTAATTCATTTACAACCCAATCCTAAACAAATTTCCAGTGCTGATGCAGCTGCAATGCAGCCCCGAGGTAAGGGAATAAATGTTCCCTTACCTTGAGAAGACCTCTGTGATTCCCCACCGCCGCCGCCAGACACAGCACGCGCCCGGTTGGCACCGCTGCATCAGCACTGGTGATATGTTAGTTAGGATTGGGCTGTAAGCAGAAAAGTATTGGGAGCTTTGTTTTGCAGACTCCTTGGTGAAGTGGGCCCCATAAATTCAGGAGTTTCTAGGCATTAAAGAGAAGGCTTCTGTAGCTGCTGAGGTCCTCCTCACCAGACCCCCCCCCTGCGCGCTGCCCTGACCCCCCTTATGAGAGTTAGGGGAAAGGAAAGACCTTGCTGCTGAATGAGTTGACTGGGGTAGGAAGTGGTGGTGCCATTATGAGCCAGGCTTACCTTACAGGGTCAGTGTAAGGATGACTGAGGTGATGCATACAAAGAATCTGGAGAACCTAGAAAAATACACTGTTTTATCATCTTTGTTTAGTGTCCAAACATCAATCTGGGAGCATGCAAAGAAAGAATGTTGCTGTGCACAGAAATTAAACCATTTGGGGGGGTATTGAAAGAGTGAGAGAAGTCAAATGTGATAATACTGAACCAGACATATTTGTGTGTAGACATGCCACAGCCACAAGCCATATGGATACCTCTAGCTACCAGCATAGGAGGCTCTGTTTTCTTTCTTCATACCCATACTTTGCTATGGTTTGTTAGCAGGCCAAACTTATGTCAGTGATCCCCCATATTCTCCCAGTTACAGTAGTTCAATACAATTCTGTTATACTCAGATAATCTCCAGATTGAGCCTGAGCTAAACCTCCACTGAAGACCATGGAAGGACTTTCCATGGACTTCAGAAACCTTTGGCTCAAGATTATAGGGAATGGAGCTTTGATGATTGCATTGAAGTTAAGATTCTGAGGGTTAATTAGGTAATACCTGGCTTTTCCATCTGTGATGGTTCAGTAGCTTATGCTGGTGGAAATAAATTCTCTCTGAACATTAGCTGGAGAGCTACCAGCTGGTTATCAAAGTCAGGTTGTTGGACATTATTGCTGACTGCATTATTCAAATGTGTATGCCTGAACTTTCTCTGATATGGTGATTAAGTTCACGCATACATGTGACACAGCCAACAGCCCACCTGGGATTTGACAAGAAACCACTCTGATGGTTTTAATCAGCCTAAAGTTTCCAAAGTGCTAATCCGTTGTGAGGGTATTATCTCTCATTCCCCAACTATGTTCCAAATTTTAAAAAGTAAAGGAAAACAAATCTTTTATTCCATGAGGTACAACTAGTTAGCTAAAATTGTTACATCTTTTGCTTCCATCTGTCGTTTTCCCTTTGAACCTTTTGTTTTCCTTCTAACCGTCTTTTCCTGTTTTAAACAGATGGTAGTAAATCCACATTTCTTCAGCTTTGAAGGGTATTTGCCAGTTTAAGTCAAGGGTATGCCATATGGATAAGGTATCTGAAAAGTACGTCGATTCCCTGAGAAATCCATTTCAGTATGTCATTCAGAGTTATCCTAATAGAACATCCTATCTGGTTTTATAATAAAATCACTAGAAACTTGCAATCAGATATTTGGCAAGTCATTCTGAATCGATATGTGAAATCTTCACTTGAATCCCCTGCAATCTCAGCTCCCTGGCCCCCAACACCCATTGATACTAACAATACATAGCCCCCCCTCATACTTTACAAAGTTTGATCCATCAGCAAAATCCATGTTTTCTCCACAGTAACTGCACAATCTGCAAAGTTCTTTTTTTAGAGGCTGACATCCCAATCCTAGCTAAATGTCCAGGGCTGATGCAGCCGTGCCAACAGGGTGAGCACTGCATCCTGCGGTGGGGGGCAGTCACACAGGCTGTCCGCTTCAAGCTAAGGGAACATTTGTTCCTTTACTTGGGGCTGCAATGTAGCTGCATCAGCACTGGAACATTGGTTATAATCACACACAAGTTTGTATATCGCAAACTACACATTACATTAAATATGCCATTGACCCTGACACACGGACAGTCCGATCCTACTTAACTCCTTGTGCGGTGATGCAGCAGCACCAACGTGGCACCCACGGAATCCCGCAGGGGAATTTCAGCATCTGGAAGCCTCCTCATGGTAAGCAAGCATTTGTTTCCTTGCCCCAAGGTAAACCCCTGCTGGGCTGCCAGCTCTACTCCGACCTGCGCCAGCTCTATAGCTGGCACAAGTCTGCATGGACCCAGGTTGGGGATTTGAGGCCGGGAAGGGGGTTGGGATATCAGTGTGCACTGTTGCAGATGCCTGTCTTGGCCCCAATCTGTCCTCCTCCCCTCCCCGCCTCCATCACCACCCCATTCCTCCCTCTCTCCACCCCATTCTTCCCCCCTCCCCACCTCTCTCCAACCCCTTGCACTGACATTCCGGTCTGCTGGCGTATGGACCCAGCTGCTCACTGCTTGTGATGGTGGCCGGGTTGTGCCAAATGGCTTGTTGCATTTTGTGACAGCCATAAAGGCCCTTACACAGCCAGAATGCTTATTCTGGGGGCGTAAGGGCCTAATAGGATTGGGGCATCAATCTGTTTACTAAATTATAGCCATGAAGGGGAGGAGTTGATCCAGATTGAGACTACAGCATGGAGGCAGGGGGACTTTTGCCTCCACTATGGTCTGAATTCAGATACTATTTGCATCAGGAGAGAAACTCTTACCATTGATTTGTACAATAGCATAATAATATTGGCTGTTTTATTTTCAATCCCTTGTTTGAATGATCCTCAACATAGAATTGGCCTTCTTCTCAGCCGCCGCACACTGGCTCCACACTTTCATCCCCCCCCCCCAATCTTTCTCCTGATCCATCACAGACAGCTTCTCAGCCGCCGCACACTGGCTCCAAACTTTCATCCCCCCCCCCCAATCTTTCTCCTGATCCATCACAGACAGCTCAGAACCCATCAGCGTATATGGGACATTTTGATTCCTTGTCCATCGCACGCTTTACACTTACTGACAGTGACATGCATATCTGCCATTTTGACGGCCATTCTTCCAGTTTACTCCCATAGATGCATAGAATTACTCTCTAAGATCCTAAATAGCCTGATCCTAAGCCTTCCTAAGTGCATCAACCACTACACCAGCACAGTGTCATAAAAAAACTTGAAGGCACAAGTATACATTCGTGGTTCTAGTCCCAAATGGGTGTTCCAACATGTAGCAGGGCAGCAAAGCTTGATTTTGCATTTAAACAAAATTAGTTCAGGGTTGGGCTCAAATGCTTCTTGTACTCTAGCAGTGTTATAAAATATCAGTATGTCATTTTAGGATCAGGGTGTCATTAATTTTGGATGATCCGTGTAACGTTTACTTGTAATTCAGTCTAGTATGCATCAGTGAATCCATACAGTACATTGCTGAATACTTGAAGTTTCCATTATTCAGAAGGATAAACATGGCATTTCGTGTTGTCTGGTCATCTCAAGTAATGTACAACACTTTGTAAAGTGGAAGTCAAATGGAACAGAAAATACATTATAGTATTCTTGCTGTGTTTAAAGGATATCATTAGATGTTCCAGTTCTTCATTTCATTGAGTCAGAAGATTTTCCATAAAGGTTTGATTGACCCCTTTAAGCCCCCAGCAGGTTTGCATGAATTTTAACGGACCCTACAGCAAGTCCTATGATGAGTGTGATTATATGCAGTGAAGAAGAGGTCCTACAGATGCATCCCTATTGCTTCAAGAATTTTCAAAGATAAAAGGCAGTTCTTTATTTATTGAACCACAAATGCTTTTCTCTATGTTTCCCTTTTAAATGCATGACAGTGTGGTTGCAAAACGGTGTGTACTAGATTACGTGTGCCTCTATGAAAAATCCCAAAGTTGGCTTCCTAGGGACTTTTCATTTTAAAAAGAAACATATTTTCAATCCTTCCTGTTGCAGAAAAATGTTGGAAAATGTTTGCTTCATAATATCTACTGAAAGCTTAGAGTGGTAGGGCTCAAAAGCCAATGGTGTCACCTTCTGCCCTCACTCAAATTTGGCTTCATGACCAGAAGCATAGGAAGGGATGGGGCGGGGGGGGGGTTAGATCGTCCCCAGGCAGCAGGCGGGTGGTATCATACCGGCTGCGGGGGCGACCCAGGCGGTGGCAGCAGAGAACGCGGCGGCGGCGGCAATCCAGGCAGCGAAACAGCTCAGAGTACATCAATGTGCCGTGGCACAGTGGTTGAAAATGGCTGCTCTGAGGTCTTGCAAATTTGGGTTCCCCACCTTGGCATAATCTCATTTCATAATCTCATCCAGTCTTCCTCAATAATAAATTAAGCTTAACTGCCCGGTTTCCAGTATGTCTCTCCCACCAACCACCTAACCATGGGTGCAGCCCACCCTCTGCTATACCTTTTGCCACTCAGGAACCTCTCTGATTGGTGTGCAATTAAGCTTTTGTGCCCGCTTGGAAGAACAAACCTCATCTCAAGCAAACCCAGAAAACTCCTGGCTGCATACCCAGGAGATGTTCCAGATACTGTTATTCACACAGGAATGTCTTTTTATTCCTTCCCTAAAACTACCCCTAGTCTGGGAGCAGAATTTTGGCATTTTCTTCCCCACTGAAGGTGTCCATGCTGTCCGTTTCGATAGTCTCTCCCTCCAAGAGTTCCATTTTGCCCATTTCTGTGAGGTTTTTCTCACTTGGAGAGCCTCTTGCCTCAATAACTGCCCTCACCTCCAGAGCTGTTACTTTCCTTGCCCACCAAGGGGCACACTTTTTGGATTCATTTTTCCTTTTCCCCCAGGACCTGAAGCTATGCAGCCTGGCCTCACTTTGAAGAAAGATAGTGTATCAGAGTCTACCCAGCAGTCTAAGAATAGATAATTTCTTCTCTTCACCTCCCTCCCTCTAACCCTCATAACAACTCCTCCCCACCCCTAAGAGTTTTTTTAAACCTCCCATTGAGGTTTAAATGGGAGAGCATCTCTCCTTCTTTCCCATTAGGACTTCTCTGATAGAGGAAACTCAGCCCAGCTGGAAGCACAACTCCTCTCTCTCTCTCTCTCTCTCTCTCTCTCTCCCAATACCTGTCCAAATGGAGCTATTCACAAGTACTCTTTCATCCACAACCACTTAAACCTCTGAGCAACTGGTCTTAAATGTACTGTAGACTGTGCCTTTTTGTATTTTTCTATATATCTTAATAAAATCTACAGTCTATAGTAAAATCTATAGAATGCTAGTTCCAGCAGCAGACTCAGCTCATAGAATTGGGCTACTACTTACACTGGCGTCGCTCTAGGTGGGGCGGAGCTCTAAGTTCCGCTGCGCTCCGGACCCACCGTTACATGGCTGTACAAGGCGGCCCCGCTCCCTCGCCTTCAAAGCCTTTCGGAGCAGCGAAAGCAACGCCCTGTGCGTTGCTTTCGCTGCTCCAAAAGACTCTGAAGGTGAGGTGGCGGGGCCGCCTTGTACAGCCATGTAACGGTGGGTCCGGAGCGCAGCGGAACTTAGAGCTCCGCCCCACCTAGAGCGACGCCACTGGCTACTTATACATTGTCCCAATTGTGTTGAAGTCTGGGCTGGGCAGACCTGTACCCAAGCTTGTATGTGTAGACACATGTAGCAGTAGACATGTGTGCTTTTGTATAAGAGCAGTGTTGGCAGCAGCATGGAAGATGTGTTACAGAGTAATCCTCTGCATGACTACTGAAAAGTAAACACTATTGAGTTCTCTGGTCCTTAACTCTCATGTAAGTGTGCATAGGACTGCAGTCTTAATATGCTCTGAAGATCATGCAGTGTGAGAATAAATGAACTGGGGACAGGGCAAATGCAGACTGGTTTCATGGGGGGGGACCTACTAATGCGTGTAACATTGCTCTGAAAAGAATTACATTTTACTTTGTAGATGTTATGTTACATCTTGACAGATTAAGTGTGCCAAAATTCCATACATTGTATTAATTAAAACAATTTTTGTGATGAGGAAAAATATTTAAGGCTGACAGAGTTCCAGAAAATTCCAGCATCACTGCTGTCTTAGTGATATTTTACTCCAATGGCAACATTCAGAAGAAACTGCAACCCTAATTATGGTGCAAAAAGAATGAACACTCTTTTTGTAAGTAGCCCTGTGCTTGGAATGTGTACAATTAATGGTAGCACTTCAGTGATGTCTCCTTTCCTTGTTACTTTAATTTATTTTCAGAGAATCTCAGACGTTGAAATTGGAAGGGCCTGCAAAAGTCATCCATTTTAATCTGAAGCAATGGCCAGGAACCACCCAACATCCTTAAACCAATTAAGCCATTCACATAATGACATACAGTATAATCAAATGATGGTCTCCTGAAACGAAAGAGTTGCAGGAAATATAGCATACCAGTGATATACAGTATGGAGTCCCAGCAGCTTTGCCAAGTTTCCTATAGGTCCAGGGATAGAAAGAAAAGCCTAGATAATAGAAACTGTGAAGCATGATAAGAGCTTCATAAGAACATAAGAAGAGCCCTGCTGGATCAGGCCAAAGGCCCATCTAGTCCAGCTTCCTGTATCACTCAGTGGCCCCACCAGATGCTTCAGGGAGCACACAAGACAACAAGATACCTGTATCCTGTCGCCAATCCCTTTGCATCTGGCATTCAGAGATAGGCTACCTCTAAAACCTGGAGGTTGCATATATAGCCTTACCATAGTCCCGGAAATGACCGGGACAATCCCGGTTCGGGAGCCCAATCCCGGGCTCCCGGGCTCCCGGCCGGTCTCCTCATTGTCCCGGCTAGCTGGGACTTTTTTAGGTGCTCTCCGGCCTCGTCGCGTATTTGCGCGAGGCTGGGAGCTCTCCGGAACGGCCCGAATTTACTCGGGCTGTTCCGGAGAACTCCCAGCCTCGAGGGAGGAAGTCCCCACCCCCGGCCACACCCCGGCCACGCCCCCAGTCCCAGCCGTGTCTCGGCCAGTATCGCTTCTGTCCCCCCTCCTGCATTGGGGGGGATCTGGTAAAGCTATGCATATAGTAATCATAGTTTGTAAGCTGTGATGGACTTTTCTTCCATAAATCTGTCCAATCCCCTTTTAAAGGCATCCAGGCCAGGTGCCATCACCATATCCTGTGGCAAGGAGTTCCACAAACCAATTACATGCTGGGTAAAGAAATATTTTCTTTTGCCTGTTTTAATACTCCCTCCACTCAAATGAGTGGATGTCCCCTAGTTCTAGTGTTGTGTGAGAGGAAAAAGAACTTCTCACTATCCACTCTCTCCATCCCATGCATAATTTTATACATCTCAATCATGTCCCTCTTCCACGGTCACCACCAGGTACTCTGGAATAGAGAGAGAAAAAAAGTTGGAGCATTCCTTTACTGAGTCAGACCAATGGTCCAGCTGCTAGACCATTGATTTAAACATCTCTCCAGGATCTCCATCTCTCTTTGCTGGGATCCTTTAACAGGAGATTCTGGAGGCTTGTACAGAGGGAAGTGTGCATAGGTGTTCTACCAATGAGCCGGTTCCTCCCTCCACCCTTGGGGGATGGGATCCCCCCCCCAGGACTTATTTCCTAGACTAGATCATTACCCCAGGATTGTTCTATTCTATATTAATAGAGAAAACGTAGAGAAATATTTTTGTATGCATCACAATGATTTCTGCAAGCTTTTGAATAACAATAAATTGTTATTCAATAAATTTGAAACAATAAATTTCAGCCTGAAGGTTCAAGAAAGGGCAGGGGGGAGGAATACATCCAATTTTTAATGCAGAAAACCATGTTGTGAGCCTATGTGCAGACTTCTTTCAGTCTTCAGGCAGAAAAGACACAGAATTGGCGGTGAAATTCAAGTTATATAATTTTTTTCTAGCACAAAGCAATAAATTAAAAATGTGCTCCTTTGACAAATTAAAAAAGATGAAGATGAAATTGATGTCTGCACTTCCAGCATTATTCAAAATATGCAGATTCTTAGAAGGTAGAAAACAACAAAATATAAATCTGTGGCTGTGACTGAATGCTAAAGCCTAATCCATGCTGACTTCAGCATATGGTGTCAGGCTTAATATTGAGTAGTTGTTCAAACAGATCTTAATTTTGGAAACACACCAGTTGCAGAGTCAACAAAAGCTGCCATTTTGTAGCCATGTGGCAGGATTATAAATATCAAAATAAATACTGCACATCAACATGCAGTCTAATGATATGCATGTTTATTTGGAAATAAGTCTCGTGTTAAACTGCACTTTCCCCTCGGTCAGTGTGCATAGAGTCTCAGCCCAAGCTGGGTGGCATTTGCAGTGACTTTCTTATTCTGTGGTTGCAAGATGCCAACAAATACCATGAACTCGACAATCTGCTAAAGTTACAGAACTCTTCCTGAAAATCACTTTGCTCCAGTCAGATAGTGACTTTCAAATATATCTGTAGCTCAAGGATACAGATAGAATCTGTAGCTATTTTATAGCTTGTTTTCAGAAACCAAGTTCAGATCAGGGACAGCCCAATTAGGGCTGCCACCCAACAAGCAGTACCTATGACTCACTGCTGCTACCTTCTGGGGTGTGTGCACGTGCAGCCCCCCCCCCAAAAAAAAACACCTCACAAAGGTTCTTGCCTGGTGAATGGGCAACTTTAGGAATGGTATCATATTCACCTCTTGATGAAATTCATGTTTCCAGACCCTCCCACTCCCTAGTGGATTGTATTTTTATAAGAAATGGTGATGCTAACAGATTCTATGCATTCTGTTCATTTGTGTCAAAATTCATATTTAATTTTAAATGTGTATTTTGGAATGTATTATCACACCAGCTGTTGAAGTAGGAAATGCATGTTTTTTAGCAGAAGAGAATGGAAAGTAAATCAAAGGAAAAAGTCGAGACAAAATGGAGACAAAGAAATCTATCATTTCCTTGTGAGGAATTCCTCTCTATCTTTTAGTCTGCCTAGCAACTACTAACATTTACGTCTTACCCGCATGTGTGTGCGTGAGTTTGGGTTACATTTCCCGATACTCATTTTCCTGATATCAAGGCTTCCACAAACCAGTAGAAGATTCTCCTTTATTTGCTAATTAGCAATTAGCCATTTTAGCACAATTTTTCCCTAAAACATGCTCGTAGTCCTTTTTTTTCCTGCTTATTATTTAGATAGCACCATCAATAAGCATGGTATTTTATATCATAATGTATGCAAATGTTTCCCTGCCCTGACGACCTTACAAAAACAAAGAGGATCATTGAGCCACCTTGCTCTTCATGGTTTGAACCATATCCATGCTTTCCCTACACCTTGAGATTTGCTGGGATTTCTTGCTAAGAAACTAGATTAGTGTGCTCCTGTAGAACTATCATTTGGTGAGACTTTGTGGTTAGAACTGCTTGTAATCTTGTCGTAATCAAAGAGCTAATGTTGTCGTGCTAACAGTCTTGTGAGTCATCCATTATCATCAAGCTACTTTTCTTTGATATTTTCCTTTCTCGAAAATAGCGTCTTCTCAAATTCTGTCTGAACCGCAGTGTGACAAACACACACTTTCCACAGCTCTAATCAGAGACTTTTCCCTACTCTATATTTTACTGTACTTCGTGCCTTTACTGTATTGATCTCATTGCTCTCTACTTTCATTGATGAAAGCCAATTAGCTGGAGAACCTTTTTAGCTGATGAAGATGATCAAGGTTAAAATAAACGATGTGTCCCTTTCATGACTCTCTTGGCCTTTCAAACTGTTCTCCGTGTTGTATCATTCTTAGCCAAAATGATTGTTTACAAATATTTGAAATTTCCCTAATTTTCCAGTGTTGCCAGTCTGATTGTTTAAAAGCAGAACTGAAAATACACATTTTGAATGCATAATTTATATTGCAATTCAGAATGGAGACACTTTGAACAAGTTGGACTCCTTTGACTGTTTTGATGATGGTAGCCTTCAAATATAAAATGTGGCAAAGTATGTAAATGTAATTGGGATGGGAAACCTGGGGGGGGGGGGTTGTAAATGGCAATGCTTCATATAGCAATTAAAAATCTGGAAGTTTCAAAAATCCCTAAACTCAAGAATTTTTTTCCTCTAAGATATTTTATTTTTAACCATGAATTTGGTTTTTTTTAAGGTTTCAAAGACAACTGGACAAAGTATAATTCAACAAAGTTTAATCCAATAACAGACAGTGATATAACTGTTTAAATTCAAATGAAATTACAATAAAGATAGGTAATGAGATAATTCCATCATTTCAGCATCTCCAGTTAAGAAATTATATTGTAACAAATCCAAGAAATCAGGAAGTGGAGAATATGTTAACAAAATTTGAAACAATAATTTTGAATCATACTTCAGCTAGAGCAGTGGTTCTCAAAGTGGTGGGTCGCGACCCACCATTGAGAACAAAAACTGCCCCCTGCCCCATTAAGGGGCAGGGACAGCATAGTGGCAGCGGCGGCGAGCCCGGGGATTGCTGCTGCCGCTGAAAAAGTGCCCGAAAATGGTGTGTTTTTTGGCACTTACCGGGGTTTGGGGGAGCTTGGAGGCCTGTGCGACCCTCTGCAGGCCTCCCCGATCTTCGGATCACCGAAAAAACGGCGATTTTAGGCCACTTCCAGTTTTTGCAAATAGATGTGCTCAATATAAGTGCCCAATAGGATTGGGCTACTCAGTGTAATACAATGTGCACTTACCTAGGAGTAAGTCCCATTGAAACTCAAAGAGGCTTATTTCTGAGTAGACACATATAGACCCATACTGTTAGTCAATCTGCAAGGAAGTACTTATCAAATGAAGTGGTAAAGTAATAATTACAGATATGCACCTGAATGTTTAGATATGATCTCTGTCTGTCTGTCTGTCTGTCTGTCTGTCTCTCTCTCTCACACACACACACACACACACACACACACACACACACACACACACACACACACACACACACACACACACACACACGAGAGAGAGAGAGAGAGAGAGAGAGAGAGAGAGAGAGAGAGAGAGAACACTGTTATGGGCTAACCTCATCTATTATGCTTCATCTGCACTGAAAATAAGCTTTTAGTACTTCCTTTTTACCGGGAAAGCTACATATTTTAATTCTATAACCCATTTCCCATAAAAATTACCACAAAATTGCTACATTTCAAGCAGATTTGGTAGATTCATTTATGAATAGATTCAGTGAATCTTTCTGTGTATATTAAAACACAGATATGCCAAATAATAAAGTATTAACCATGAGAAGTGATTTATTTTGCATATCTTTGCATAAGAAATAATTCCCCAGAAAATTAAATTTACATATAAGGGACTGGTCTTCAGTATACACCCTTTGGGTATAAGTAGTCATTTCTGAAGGATATTTTATTTATTTATTTATTTATTTATTTATTACAGTATTGATATACCGCCTTTCTCATAGACTCAAGGCGGTTTACATAGGCAGGCTGACCATAAACCCCACTTTTCAAATTGGATTGTTACAATATTATTCTATGAGAGAAACTCATAGAACCCTCCATTTCTCAATATGTTTCCCTTCATATTGCAGTTGTCATTCTGACCGCTCTTGCCTTTCCAAGGCTTTTGCCTTTCCAAACTTACACAGGCAACTGCATATCAAACCTCAGATGGGTTAACATATCCATTTCTTGCTAGCTGATACCTCCACAGCCTACATTCCTTCACAAAGCTCCATCAGCTCCGACAACTCCATCAGCGGCATTCATCGCCCTTCCAAAGCAAGACCGGGGATGACCCTGCTTAGTTTCTTCAGGTAAGGCAGCAGTTCAACCTCCAGACCACACCTCCTGCCCTGGATATAATGAAAAGACTTGGAATCATATCATTTGCTTTTGAATTTTCAGTATCTAGAAATTGGCTAAGTTGTAATTTTAGCTTTGACACAATTTGATCATACTGTCCATTCAACAAATAATATTATTCAGGGGCATTCTTACCTGGGACCCACTCCCTCAGGTAGTATTGCGTCCAGTTCTGGTTGCCACATCTCAAAAAGGATATAGTGGAACTGGAAAAAGTGCAGAAGAGAACGACCAAAATGATTAGTGGGCTGGGGCATCTACCTTATGAGGAAAGGCTACAGCGTTTGGGGCTCTTCAGTCTAGAAAGAAGGCAGTTGAGGGGGGACATGATTGAGACGTATAAAATTATGCATGGGATGGAGAGAGTGGATAGGGAGAAGTTCTTTTCCCTCTCACACAACACTAGAACTAGGGGACATCCACTCAAATTGAGTGGAGGGAGTATTAAAACAGACAAAAGAAAATATTTCTTTACCCAGCGTGTAATTGGTTTGTGGAACTCCTTGCCACAGGAGGTGGTGATGGCACCTGGCCTGGATGCCTTTAAAAGGGGATTGGACAGATTTATGGAGGTCCATTAAAGTCCATCACAGCTTACAAGCCATGATGGGGATAAGCAACCTCCTGGTTGTAGGAGTAGGTTTTCTTTGTGCCAGGTGCAAGGGAGTGGCAACGGGATACAAGTATCTTGTTGGCAGTGTGCTCCCTGAGGCATCTGGTGGGGCCACTGTGTGATACAGGAAGCTGGACTAGATGGGCCTTTGGCCTGATCCAGCAGCCTGGCTCTTCTTATGTCCTTATGTTGCGTCCTCAGGACCAGGGTACCTGAAGGGAGGGGCAGTTGTCACTAACCACCCAAAGCCCAGAGAAATATACTAGATCTGTAACGAATATAAAATATATACAGTACACTTAAATTTGAAATTTGAGCTTAATGTTCATTATTTTTAAATATCGGAATCATAAACCCAATTGTTATTGACTTAAATGGCACAATCCTGCCTAAAGATACATGGCCAGTCTAAACTGGGAACACCTTGGGAGAAGGGGATGTTCGTCCCCTTCACCAGGTGTAAGCCGGCCGGGGCCCTTTGGGCCTCCTTGAATGTATGCCAGCTATGAAGCTGATGTACATCTGAGGTGGTGGAGTAAGGCCAAACCAGGCTGGGAACGGACAGAGGATGTTGGTGGAGTGTGCCGCTGATATCCCCGCCCCCTCCTGGCCCAGGCCAGCCAATGGCCACCCTCCTGGCTGCCCCTGCCTGCCCTTCCCCCTGCCCCTACACCAACCTTCTGCCCTCACTCAGATTTGGCTTCACCAGCAGCTGCAGGGTCCAGAGGTCAGTGGAGTGAGGGCTCCGCAAATCATTGCAAATGTGCTTTACGGCAAGTTTGTGACAGCTTAGAGCGGTGGAGTGCACGCTCCGCCGCTCTAGCACTTAGTGATGTTTTGAAAACATACCACCTGTCTTTATCCCACAGTCCAGTTTTCTGCTTGGATGCTACAACATTAAACTCTAAATTCCAAAGTGTATGCCGACCTGTGGTTTGCCTGACCTGGGAGTTTTTGTTTCAGCACTCTAGACTTATCTGAGGAGTAGTCACTAACTTTGGTATTTAGTTAGCTTTCAGCCCATAATCAAGACAAACAGTGATGAAACCCAGCTGCTTTTAAGTGAAATTAATGAAGTCTCTCTCTGGTCTATAGGAGTTGTTGTTTACTAAGCCGAAGGGAGAAAAACATGTACAATAGGAACATTTGTCATGCGAAAGAGAAAGGTTAATAACCTTTGCTGCTGGGATAGCGAACTTGATTGTTAAACCAATAATCTGAAACCACATGCAGCAGAACATGATCTCTGCAGACCACTTTCGCTTATAGCAGGGAAGGCCAAGGGTGCAGATAAACAAACCACTGGCAGTGAATATAACCACCCTTACAGACTGCGATTTCAAAAAGTGACATCTAAGTGTCCCCTTAGATGGCGTCCCCTAAGCGATCAACACCTTCTGTTTCTGTCAAGGGATGTTTTGCAGAGGCAGGTAGGCAGAAACAAATATATTGCTTTAACATTGGCTGGGTCACAGGTCATCTTAGCATGACACCTTCTTAGGGTGCTCCAGCAACATTAAACAGACAATGTAGGAAGTCTGTGGAGATGATTATACATCACCCCAGCACCGTCAGCTCTCAAAGCCATGTGGAAGAGGAAACCATAAAGTGACAGGAAATGTCTCCTTGGTTTGATTTGAAAATTGACTTTGTATTTATGTATGAGGGAAAGATTGAAGGCAAAAGGAGAAGGGGAAGGCAAAGGATGAGATGGTTAGACAGCATCACTGATGCAACGAACATGAAAATGAGCGAACTCAGGAAGATAGTGGAGGACAGGAAGGCCTGGCGGGATATGGTTCATGGGATCACGAAGGGTCGGACACGACTTAATGACTGAACAACAACAACAACAGTATTTAGAAAAACTCATCTATTTTGTGAGTTCTCTCATGACTTGTAATGTTGGTACATGTATGAATTTTATCACATTTCCCTGTGATAACTGCAGTTCCCAGCAGTGGCCATAGCAACCAATTCCCTTTCAGTGGGATTAAGAACTGCGCCCTCCCTGTTAGCCTTCCGGTGAGGGCTGAAGATTTTCCATTTCTGCTTGGCCTTCCCTTCTTAATTAGCTGCTTTGGGGTGTTGTGGTCGGGTTTTGGTTTAATGTTTTTGTTTTTTCTTAAGTTGGACTATTCTTTATGATGTGATTATTGCACGTTATGTTTCATTCCTAGTTTGGCATTTCACTGTTTTTTCTCTGTGTTGTACACTGCCTTGAGCACTTTATTTATTCGGAGGGAAGGGTGGGATATAAATCATTTAAATAAATAAATGCAAGGTCCAGCAACATCTCTACAGCTAAGGCAATGTAAGAACCATACCAGATGTAACCACCTTAGGATGGTGGAAACAACTGCAGAGGCAATCGGGTAGGGGCAATCTATCCTTCAACGCACCTTAGTCAAAACAAGCAAGTACATAGGAGCCTGTTTTCCTGACTCACAATAGCTGGGTTTTGTTTGTGCTTTGTGGGGGAGATGGGGACACTTTGTCCACTTCAACTCAATGAGTCTATGACACAGTACGTTCCACAAACAGACAAAAACTGAGGCTGAGAAAAAATGACTTGCCCAAGGTAGATCATGAATCCAATGCAGAAAATACTTTAACACACAGGACCAGAAGCACACTCCAGAGTGTGGGTACCAAAATTCTTTAGTAACGTAATCCATCTGTTTAATTGACTTTGCTCTCAGTCATCCTGCACTTGATTCTACAACTACCCTCAGCTCCTGTTGTGTATGTGCTACTTACACTCTTGCTTTTGGAAACTGGTTTATAACAAAGCAATTCAAGCTGGTCCTCCCAGATTTAAGCACCTTTAAGATGAATACTAGAACCTACCCGGTCTTTTGCTAAATTTCTCATTCAAAAGAATTAATATTAACTGGAACCTTCCAAAAGCAAAGCTGCATTGCCATGGGCCTGTTGTCAGAAATCAAACTTCAAACCATTCAATAGACAAATGCAAAAGCTGTTGTTAGTGACGGCAACATTTGGGGCCTTCTTTTTGGTGCTTACTTACAAGGAAGCCAGGGACAACCATTTTTGCCCTCTTGCTTCAGCTGTGAGAAAGTTCATCATTTGAGGGAAGATTCTATTTGTTCAAGACGGAGATTGTCTTGTGTTGATTGATATCTCAAATTCCTTGAGTTTAGAAAATTATATATATATAAGATCATAAAGCCGAAGCACAAAATATATAGCATTTTATTCCTATGATAGATATCACAAAAACAAGCATAGATAACGAAGAGGGCAAACACATTTCTTCTTTAGAAATCTGCAGAATATTGGGTTATGACATTTTAGTAATGGGTTATTTATCTTCCTTCTCCTCAACTATATTGCCAGACTGGTGTTTGCAGCTATGTATGTTCCGCTTTTCATTTCTCATGGTGGAAATTCATCTTCAGTTTCCCAACATATGCAACTACAGAAGAATGACAGAATTATTCAAGCAAATATAAGCTAGTGCTGGCATGAAATTTGCAAACTGGAGAACTTTTGATGGAGTTCCAGTGCTATGACTTTAACAAAAACTTTGTAGAAAAACCCACCAAATCTAGCCACCAGCAAAGCTCTTTGATTTCGCTTTCACTCCTCCTGGCCCAACCAACCCGTTTTGCCTGTATGTTACAAAAGTGGCACATATCTCTCCCTATTTTCACAGCCCAATCCTGTGGTTTTCCCCGCCATAGCATGCAGCCACACCAAAACGGGCTGTGCTGCATGCTATTGGGGGGGGGGGGGCGCTGATCGGGAGGCTTTGGAGAGGTAAGGGAAATATACTCCATAAGACTCCTGATCACCAGTGGGTCTTCTCGGACCTGCACCAGCTCTTTAGCTGGCACAAGTCCGAGGAGACAAATGGGGTGTGGCAGCTCGCTCTGGAGGGGTAGAATCTAGCACAAGTCACCTGCGCTCGGTGCCACCCCCTCCCACCACCACACCTCTCTCCTTCTGCCCCATTCCACCCTCCTCCCCACCCCATTATGTTGCTGCTGCTAACTCACCATTGTCAGGAGGCGCTCCTCTTCCCACCATTGCATGCTGGGCCTCCACAGCCTTGCTGGCACTGGTCTGGAAGCCCACAGCTACACATGCTTCTGGATCACTGCTTATGATGACTGGAAAGCACGTTCCACCGCCAGGATGCTAGTTCCAGCGGCAGACCACAAAAATAGGATTGAGTCATAAGTCATATGACAGTAGTGCTAAATTGCACTCAACACCCTCAAAGAATAATGGAGAATCTTCATAAATGCACTGCTATCTTTCCCCCCCCCCCAGCAGAGGTGAAACTAGACTGGAGCGGAGGCAAGTAGTTCTGCAAGACTCCATTACACCGGAGTCAGCGGCCCCTCCCCTTTGCTGTTGGAGCCATTCCAGCAGTGACAGGGGAGTGTCCTGCATGTTGCCATTGCCGCCAGGATGGCTCCAACAGCAAGGGGGAGGGGCCTTTGACTCCGGTGTAACGGAGTCTTGCAGAACTACTTGCCTCTGCTCCAGTCTAACTACGCCACTGCCCCCCAGCTTCCACCTGTAATCAGGGCCAGCCCACTAATGAGGATAGTGCAGCCGCAGCGGTTCCCACAAGAAGGTAGGGAATGCTGTAAGTAGTTGCAGGGGGGCCCTACAGCAGCGACGGCACTCCGGGGATCAAACGTGATTTGAAGCTACTTCCGGTTTTCACCAAAACCAGGAAGTAAAACAGAAGTAGCTTCAAATCACGTTTGGATAATCCAGGGCCCATGGAGTTGTTTACTGGCCATGTGTTGATGCAGCAGCAGGGGCCAGGGCACCTGGGAATTGTGCCAAGGAAGGAAGAAGCTACTTTTGGCTGCTGCAGCTGCTCCCTACCTGTGCCTGGGGTCCTCCTTCACTGCCACTACTGTAGCTGCAGCTGGAGTTAACAAGGATGTCTTGTCTCATCTGCTGGCTAATTCCCAGGGGATGAGATGCAGTTTCCAAAGGGTGAGACATACACCATTGGGCTTGGGTTTTGCCCCAGGACCCCCTGAACTCTGGATGGATCCCCTGGATGGAATAGTAGGGTATTGTATTCTTTTGAGTTTGTATTGAGTTGGTGTTCCAAACCTGTCATAGGGCCGGGCCTGAAAAGCATGGCCTGTAGTGGATGTACTGAATAGTCACTATATTTGCTTGAAGATGCAGTATCAAGGGTTGCATGATCATTCATCGGAAATTCTTTTAACTGCCATAAGAAGCAGAGAGATGTCCACAGGGAACTCAAATGATAGAGACAGCAAAAAGAGGAGCAGAAGAGATGACCCTGAGAACCCGAGATAGCTTAACTGCAGGAATATGAGTAGCAGGAGGTGACAGATCATTAAATCCCAGCAACCCTCTGGAATGAGGATTAACAAAGTCACGCTCTGCTTATCCTCCTCGAAGCCTGCTGCATTCATTTTTAATCTCTTCTTATTTGCCTAAGACATAGTGGCACAGTCCACTCTAACACGTGAGAAATGACTTTTCTTTCTATCCCACTCCTATCGTGTTACCTTCTCCTCCTTCAGTGAAAAGTGTCAAAGCAGAAAAGAAGCTTTCGTGCATATCAGCAGAGGGGGAAATGGCATTGCCTGTAGAAGGTCTTTGCATAATTCACAGAATCTATTCTAATGCCTTCCAAGTCCCAGGTCAAGCAAAACTCTGAGTAATGCTACTATTTCATTCAGCATTATAGAGATGAGCCAGGAGCTTTCTGCCATGTTGTAGTACTGCTACTTGTGCGCCCGATTAATATGCAAACCTTGTTTTATAAAAGTGATGGGAACTTTTCCCACAAGAACATCTGTGGCAACTTTTACTCCTCGAATTGACGAAAACATTCAAGGTATTCTATGAAATGGCCACATTTCCATAGACTATAAATTATTCACTTTTTACAGAGCCAAGATCAGCTACAGATGAGGATAGTGCATGGATATCTGTAGGGCCAAATGTTATATGTGTTGGTGTGTACTGATCGGCATCCCACCATATTGCCAAGAGGGAGTATTACTACATATTACTACATATTGTACTGATCAGCATGTGTACTGATTGGCATCCCACCATATTACTACAAGGGAGTATATTAGGAGCTGGGAGAGAGAAGTGCAGGCTCACACAAATCAAGAGCAGGTTTATTTCCTCTATCATGGATACGCAAGGAATACAATTCATAGGGATACAAAAACAATTAATGAGTTGTATAAACAGTTCTATTCCAGAATGTGGGTGTTATTTTGGCTTAGTTGGATATTATATGTAGAAAATAGTGAATACTATGCTAGTAGGATGTATTGCTTCGCACTTGCTATAACTTTATGAAATATGTATTGTTTTTATGTTTTAATATATTAATAAAATATAAATATATGGGGGAAAAACAGTTCTCTTCCAAGCTGTACAAGGGTGATAAATCTTTGACACAAGATCAAAAAGATTCCTTTTCCCAGTTCATTTAATTGCCACAATTGAACAGTGAACAATGAGAGTTTTCTTGAAGCCCCAATCTCATTGGATGAAGACAGCAGACAATCAAATTAATGAAGGCCAACAAAGCCCCAGGGCCTGATGGTTATCTATCAGAATGATATAAAGAACTGACAGGTGTCTTCTCTCCACTGCTCACTGACCTATCACAAGAGGCTCTTGAGAAAGGCAGTCAGTCTCCTGGACACTGTATATGAGGCTGTTCTCTCTGTGCTACCAAACGCATGCAGGGGTGCTCAGCTCTGCACCAACTACCGGCCGATATCATTGATAAATGTTGCTCCCAAAGTAATCAGGGCTATGCTGGCATGCAGACTGAGCAGATGTGCGCTTACTATTCTTTATCCCCCATACAGTAGATCTATTGGGGTTGCAGCCAACAGGCAAGAGGCAGATCACATTCTGTTACTGTTCTCATCCTCACGGCCTCTGAGCATCAGCTCTCTCTATGCCTAGTCCTCTTGCTGGATGTGGAGAAAATCGTTGGCAGCATCCAGTGGGAGTTTCTTGTTGCAGACAGTTATGGTGAAATTTGATACTCCTAAGTCGATGAATCTCTCAGGAGTACCAACTTTCCTCTTAACTGCTACAAGGAATGTCCACTGGACTCTGTTGAATGTCTTCAATGAATGGGTCTCCATTCTATATAGCAGTGTTTCTCAAACTGTGGGTTGGGACCCACTTAGTGGGTCATGACCTGATTTCTGGTGGGTCCCAGGTGATGGAAAAATCAGATAATTTTAATTGCCACAAGCCCTGAGGCTATTCAAAAATCAGCTGCTAATTGCCCTTCAAAGAGCTGAGCTCCTGCAGTTTGCAAGGAGTTGAGCTCCTGTAGTTTGCAAGCTTGTTTAAATATAGGGAGATAAATGCTTGAGCATCTCGTAAAGCTAGGTGGGTCCCGATAGAGCAGAGTTTCCCAAACTTTTTTGACCCACGGCTCCCTTGAGCATTGGCAACCATTGGCTGTGGCTCCCCATTACATTCTGTTGATGCCTGCCAATTGGCATTGCATTGTTTTCCGAGAGGATTCCATGGCACTCCACGGCTCCCCTGGCTGGTCTTCACGGCTCCCCTGGGAGCCATGCCTCCCAGTTTGGGAACCACTGCGATAGAGTGTCATTTTAAAAAAGTGGGTCCCTCCCGGTGCTAAAATGTTTGAGAACCACTGCTATATAGGGCTCTCACCTCACATGTACTGACTAATGGCAGGCAATATTCTCCAATTTTCCCCATTCCAACAAGACTGTGGTAATAGACTCCCTCCTCCTACATGGCATTGCCATCACATTACTTGCTTGTGTCATCCACCAGTCTCCAGTTATAACAGGGGTCCGTAAAGGTAATAATGAATTGAAGTTGGCCTTATATGCTAATCATGTGTTGATATTTCTATTCAAACAAAACCAGAGGACTGTACCTCACAGTGAATTTGATAAGCATGTATTGGTAACTACAAAATTAGTTGGGATAAGTGACAGAAACAGAGATGTCAGATCAACAGTCTAATGTCTATTAGACCCTTTGCTCTCCCAAATTGTGTTAAACCTAAACCAGTGGAGAATGTTTCAATTTAGTCTGCTATCAGACAGATCTAAAATCAGCTTCGTAGTTTCATCTGTGCTTCAGATCTTTCAAAGGGTACTCATTACAGAACATCTTCCTTTAAACCGATTCATCTTTCCAATTAGGCTTTACAAACTCCTGTCCAGTCATACCTTTTTAAGAGCTGGAGAACAAGGAAGATTTTGCCAAAGGGGCAGTACTCCTGACAGCATCCTAGAACTTTATTCCTGCAGATGCATTATCCCATACTCCAGAAACTGGCATGGAGCAAGTTGCAGTCATGGGTGGACCACATTTGAGATCTCATTTTGCTGACCAGAGTGTAGTCTACCAGACTGATAAAGTAATATAATAAATCTTCTAGAATAATAGGTAAGTTATTCCCAAAGTAATTCTCATGTCTTGTCTTTCCCACTGTTTAGTGTTATCAGCCATGCATTTCTGAACCATTTTCCTTGGACTCATCATAGACACCTATGGACTAACTATGGACACTGTCTTGAAAATTCAGTGTCACGGAGATGGATTATTAGTATTACCCTGGTTAGAGATGCCCTCTAGTGACTAGTCAGTGCTGTTGCTGGAGGGGGTGCGGCACCATAAGTGGTGCAAGACGCTGCACCATGCCTTGCAAACCGGTATAACGTGGCCCCTCCCTCTCATCACCAGAGCCATTCTGGCAAGGCGGTGTAGCACTTACGGTGCCGCACCCCCTCCAGCAATACCACTACCTCTAGTAGGAAAAAGAATGGTGAGGAAGTTCTGAAGATTGAAATGTATTTTGTAATGGTTACTGCAGGTCAATGTGAACATTGTAACATTCTTGCAGAACCAGAGCCCTGTTACGTTTGGGAGATATGTAGGGCACCTGGGGATAAGGTGATGCCTGAGTAAGGTATGAGCCAGTAGAATTGGGGATATTTGACTGGTTGAAGCTAATGACATTTTGAGATATAAGCCCTGAACTCCATCATGAACTCTGTTTGCCATCATGTGCTTTGGGAAGGGGAAGTTAATGATGTAATCTCATTTCAATGTGCTACATAACCTCCTGTTTGTATCTGCCTGGCATCCTCTTTGACTTCTTGCACTGAAATATCCCCTTGTACCTCTGCATTTCGACTGTCTTCTTCATTGAGACATGTTTCTCGGTGACATCTGCGTTTTGACTAGGAACATTTCTCTTGATTGTGTGCCAGGAGGAGAGAGCGTATCAGGGCTTGCTCAGATTCTATTCACCAACCAGTCTGATTAACACATTAATACAGAAACCTCTGGAGCTAATAACCAGATTACCATGCCTATCTCCAGAGTTACATGTAAGCAGCAACCCCAAACCCCTTAAATATTGTAGTATTTTTGACCAGAAAATGGTCACTCTACCTGGTGCAACAACCCCCTGTGTCTACCTGGTGCAACAACCCCAGTGTTTTCCAAACCTGCTCAGAGCCCTTTAGATCCTTGCAAGGCTCAGCCATACTATGCCAGATCAGGTAGCTATAATTGCATGTTGAAACTTGTAACTTCCCTTCCTTCTATTGCACCCCTTCTTCTCCTGTCATAATCTAGGGGACTTATTCATGAACTACCCTGTATTCTGCCTTTCCTGGAGTTAGTGTTGCAGGCTGCATGCGCTCTATCCTAGTACAAATGCTGCTAGTTGACACTCTGGTCTGTCAGTTGTCTCCTGAAATCATAGACCTACTGTAGGTCTTTGCCTTTGACTGCACTGAGTTCACAGTTCTATTTGACTTTCTGCTTCCGAACTTCCTGCTTCTTTGACATAGTCTTTAGATTGTGTAGGAAATGATTCAGATGAACCTTGCCCCATGCAGTTAAGAGAAGAAGAACAGCACATCAGGAGAGTGAATAGAATGCATTTGTCCACATTTCTAATTGCGTGCAGTTGGGACTGGTTTGGACACATTGTCCAAACTGGGCCCATGACCTTCTCTGGATTTGTGTTATGCCATGCAATCCAATATTGTGCAAATTTACTGAAAAGTAAGTCCTACTGAGGTCAATGGAGCATACTCATAGATAGGTGTGCAAACAAACTCATTATTTAATTCCACACTATAATTTTAAAGAACATTAAAGATACTCTGGAACCAAAAAAAGAAGCCGTGACCCTAGAGTGTCCTAATAATAAAATGAAGAGTGAGTTTTTGCTTGGACAAACAGGACAGTTGTTTTTACATTCCTTCTCATACAAATAAAAGAGGATGCTTAATGGAAAACATATGGAAAGAGGAACAACTCGGTATTTCCATGGAGGAGTGGAAAACAATGAAAGAACTTTCCAACTGAAGATATATATCTAAAAATAGGTTTGCTTTGTAAATTATAAATATGTTGTATATGTATTGTATGGGTATATATTTATAGAGCAATTGGCATATGTGGTATATGTGGGGGTGCACGGGGGGCTCGGGGTAATGCGCGCCGGCAGGGGGGTGGGCAGGGGGTGACGCGCACCCTAGTGACGCCACTTGAGCAAACTGCTTCCCTTGGGTTCCTGACCCACAGAGCTCACTGAGAAGAGCCCAATCCTATCCTTCTCTTCCACCACACCACCCGTCGATGCAGCTATGCCGTGCCATAAAGGTGCATGCTGTATCCAGCAGGGCTGGCAGATCGGGAGGCTTCAGAAGGGGAATTATTTCCACTTACTCCACCATAACCCTCTCGCGCTGCAATGGATCTCCTCGGACCTGTGCCTCTTTAGCTGGTGCAAGTCTGAGAAGAAGGAAGGGGTGGGGAGGTTTGAAAGGGGATAGGATCTTGTATGTGCCATTGCCACTGGTTCCACCCCCTCCCGATTCTTGTCCCCTGCTCCTCCCCTCATCCCTGCCCAGTTTCACCCCCTCCTCACCCCCACCACTGCCTTACCTTGCCCGGCCCAGCAGAGGTGTAGCGGGGTCCATCGGCAGGGTTGCAGCACTGCCACCTCTAGCACCAGCGCTCGCAAAATGCCCACTGACAGAACACTGTGCACTGTGCATCGGCAGCCATTTTACGACAATGGAACTCTGTTCCATTGTCGTAAACCCTTATATGTGGCAGCCCAATCCTGCATAGGATTGGGCTGTGTATTTCAACAGTATGGGAGACAACAAAGGGGAAAGAGGGAAGAAAGGAGAGTAGAAGAGCACCTAGCAATGAATGCAAGCCAATGCAGGTGCAAACATACCCAGGCTTCCTTTCAGCTGGGGACATGAACAGCCCAATTCTACTGAACTCCCTGCACGGCAATGCAGCAGTGACAACACAGCACCTGCTGAATCCATGGGGCAGTTTTGGCCTCGGGAGGCATCCTCAGGGCCAGGGAAGAGTATGCCCCTGCTGGTCCAGTGTGTCAATGCGGACTTGCACCAGCAATATTGCTGGTACAGGTCCAAGTTAACGCATGAAGGTGGATCGGGCCCAGGAAGGGGGATTACGATTCTTTTGGACTTTTCAAACCTCTGAAATCCTTCTCCAAGCTCAAGTTTTCTTGACATTCACTCATACTTTGGGAGCACTTACTCTAGATCAGACTATCCCAAGGAAGGAAGGAATTTACAGAAACCATCAGCACATGGTTCTGTTTCCACATAGTGCTATTGTTGCTGCACCCATTATTTGAAAAGGCACAGAATTAGATTTGATCAAATGTTTGTTTTCTGTCTTAGTTCTGCTCTTTTTTTAAAAAATGCAAGGTAAAGAAGCCACAATTGTGGACAGACCAGTTTTAATTTGATACACTTGTACTGATTTTGCCCTACAGACACTAAGCTCTGGAATGAGCTGGCAAATAGAATGTACTTGATTCTGGGAATGAAGCCTCCTAATGACCTCCATCTAAACCCTGGGACAAGGTGATTTAATGAGCCATGGGATACAAACAGATCACAGATTAAGTTCCTTTTAATGGAAATGCTATTGGCTGAGAGGAAACTATTGTCATTTCAAAGAAGTGTTCTACTTGCCAATAGGAATTTGTGCAGGAAATAATGAAATTTGAGATTAAAAATAACAACCGAACAAGGTAGTATTGCAAGGTCAAAGAACAGTTTGGAATTGCTTTTTTTATTTGTGCAAAGACCTTCATGTTGTCTGCATTATGCAGGTTATTCTTTCCCTGGGTGAGCCTTACACATTTGTGAACCTGTAGAAAAATATTGAAATGTATATCTGCCAAGGCTTACAACTAAGAAGTGATTTTAAAGTAAAAATGTCCTGATAAACCAAGACACACCCACCTAGCAAACAGTAGTTGCAAAATATATAAGAAAAAAGAAGTCGTCTTAGGGGTTATGCTTGGTATTGGTTTGGCAAGAAAAAAGCTTCAAGGTGATCAGCACAAAGTACAATCAAGCTTCCAATATGCTGGGAATGAGGGAAAAAATGGGACAAGGTGTGTGTGGTAGATCAGTAGAAATGAACTGCTTCATATAAAGCCTAGCTAAGACACTGCTGCCCATAAACAAGTCCCCAACTTTCTTGGGAAGTGTGTGTGTGTGTGTGTGTGTGTGTGTGTGTGTGTGTGTGTGTGTGTGTGTGTGTGGCCGTGGCTGTGGCCGTGGCCGTGGCCACACAATCTGAAATACTTCTAACATTCCTTGCCCAGGTATATCCCCATAAATGACACAAGACAAATTCAGCTTTGGTATGAAATGGGCCACTTTGCTTTATTACAATATCCAATTCAAGACATATCTTGCAGTGGTTTCTATCTAGAAATAACTGTTCCCCCCCCCCTTTAGTGTGGACACCCACTCTGGAGGAGACAGGTGCCTCTGTTGCTTCCACCTTGGGCATTACCAACCTGGCTCCAACCCAAGGTCACCTCTCACCAACCCTAGGTTTTCCACAATAACCCCTGGAATAACCCCTGGTCAAGGCATCTGAATTTGTCTGTCCATCCCAAGTCTGACAGCCTTTGAGATGGACTTTGAAATTCAAGCCCAAGGATTCACATGCCTGCAGCCCTCAGCAGACAGCCTCAAGATCAGTTCTGGTTCCACTTCTGACTCTTGCTTACCTTAGGGCGCACACCAGATCCATGACCTCACACCCTGTCCTGCACTATGCCTACCAGTAGTGCCCAACCTGGCTAGAAAATACTACACCTTAAGGGTAGTGTGGGGGTAGGTGAAACGTCATACCAACAGCCAATCGGGTGGGAAGCAAAAAATTCCTACTCGGCCCCCGAGGGCTACTAGCACAGCAAATACTGCCCTAACTCTGCCCCAGCAGGCCCAAGCACTAATCAGGTGCCTATTTCCCATGCCTTGCCTCATGCATGGTCGGACTAGGCAAGGAGAGCCTCTGCCTTGATAAAGCGATGGAGGAGCTGCATTTCCACTTAGGACCAACCCAAGCAGATGGAATGAAAAGAGCATGTGGTCCCTGTGGTGTGTTTTTGTTGTTGTTGTTTTTTACATCCCTCATCCTTGCCACTCTGTCTTTGTGATTACACTGGGAGTCTGCTTGCTCCCCCTTGTGTATTTGTAAATCACCAGACATTAACACTGTAACAGCCCAATCTGATCAAGGGCTTGTGGCAAGCAGCGGCGGCGGCAGCAACGTGACGGAGGACGGCGGCGATGACGACGAGGGACGAGGACGACGGCAAGTTGGTGACAGCGAGGATGATGGCAGCAAGATGGCGGCGGCGAGGACAACGGTGGCAAGATGGCAGTCGTGAGGGGCGGGGCAGTAGCAGCGGCAATGGCGGTGGGACAGGTAAATGGCAGTGGCGGCAAAACGGCCATTTTCATAGCCATAAATAAATAAATAAATAAACATTTCGGCCACCCTTTGGGCAGCAAGTGGGCATTAATTAATTAATTAAACATGGGGGGGGGTTGGAAAACAGGAAAATATGGTAAGCCTAGGCATAGGCCCCATTGCAGAGATATGAAAGCTGCACCGCCATCACTTGTGATGGAGCCAATGGGCAGCAGCTCCGCACACATGCTAGACTTACCCAGATGTTCCACTAACCCAGGTAAGGTGGAAGAGTGGGCGGTTCAGGGGAGGTTCAAGGGGAGGGGGCTTGCTCTATTGGCATGTTCCATTGCCACGGCTGCAGGCTATAGTGTGGCAGGGGATAGGATTGGGCTGTTATTCTCCTACCACGCAATCCTGTGTAGGCAATGGGTGTCACGAAGGTGCCGTAAAGCACTTGCGCAACACCCAGCAAGAAGGGACTGGCCAGCTGCCCTTACCCAGTCGTTCCCCCAGACCTGTGCCTGCTAGAGCAGGTAAGGCCTACACTGGTTGGAGCAGGGGCGGGGGGAGGGTGAACCAGGTGGCCAGGGAGGGCAGCCATTGGGCCTGGAGAGGGCGGGGATAATGGCGGCAAGATCCACCATATCCTAAGCCCTCTCCAGGCCCGGCGTGGCCTTACACAAGTGGCGTGAATGTGCACGAGCTCCAGAGCTCATGCACATTCGAGGAGGCCCACAGCCTCCTGTTACTTACACCGGGGGAAGGGGATGATTGTCCCCTTCTTCTGAGTTGTTCTCGGGCTGCCCTGGGGCAGCCCAGGAACTCAATAGGATATAGCGGGTGGCCCTTTAGGCCCGCCGCCATATCCTACACAAGATTGGGCTGCTATACAGGTGTCCCCCACTTAATGACGGGGATACGGGGGATACATTCTGGAAAACCCGTCATATAGTGAAACCGTCATTAAGCGAGTCCTCAATGTAACACAGTGGAGTTGTAATAGGGAATGAATGGCAAACGTAGTGTACATTACGAGTGTAACACAAAGCACAACAAGATTTCTACCTGTCAATGGAGGTAGAAACACACACACAAACACAGAGAGTTAAGATAACTTTTTTTTTTTTGGCATTTAAAATATGGTACTGTAGCTTTAATTCTTTGTTTACACTTTGGGAACCTCCGTCATATATGCGGATCGTCATTAAGCGATCCGTCATTAAGGGCAGGGACACCTGTACTCCATTCTCCGAAAGGAAGACAGTGTAAAAAGCTTCTATGAAATCTTACCACTTGGGAAAGCAGGAAAAATTAAACACTATATTTTGTTCCATATGCATTTTTCAATGCCATCCTCTCCCTTTTATAAGTGACAAGCATTGCAGAACGTAGTGTCATTCTGGAAGGTCTTTCTTCCTCCACTTTACCTTACGATGGTATCAATTTTTTTCCATAATTTAATATGGAACTCATCCATATACTTAGTTTTATTCCATGATACCTTATAGTGATAAATACATTTTCAGGGCTTTCTATCATTACACATATTGATATTGTTTTTTTATTATTATGTTGTCCTTTGTGCTAGCAGAAGAAAGTGCTCTCAGATCAATGAGGGTTACAGAATTTTCCTGAATTATATGAATATTGCTTTTGTGACTTACGCTGGCTAAAACGTGCCATTTGTAACTGCTGTTCAGTTGGAAGATGGGCATTTTAAAATCAAAAAACACATTTTGATCAATATGTAGGGTTTACATTCAAATTACAGATGTGACAAAAAGAAAAAAAACCACCCTGAAGTGCCATTTGTGAAAATGGTCTTATAAAGAGCATACAGAATGAAATTTGTCAGCAAAGATTAATACTGTACAATAGAATGAAATACACATGAAATTGTTTCTTTCCTCTTTGATACAAAGTTTATTCCATTAGGAGAATGAAATAATGTTTGTCTGTCCAGGACATTTCATTTCTCTTATCTTCCTTTTGCCGAGTTTGAAAACATATACAGTTCCCCAATCCATACAGACTGCATTATATTTCTGACATAAATGCCTTTTTTTGAGTTGCTATAACAATGTCTAGGGAATGCCTGCAATTCTACCCCATCTAAAGATTTCTTCAATTGTATCTGTTGCATATACAGCATGGAGACATACAATAAAGAGAAGTTGCTTGCTTTGCAGCTGCTCTCAGATTTAGAAGTAGCAGCCTCATTTGGTGTCTTTCCACAGGTCTAGCAATTGCCACTGATTTCTGAAGCTTGGACAATACTTCTGCAAAGTAGCTGAGTTGTGGGTACAGTTGTCCTTCACTATAAGCAAATAGGAGTTGGCAAACAAGAACATTTTGTCGATAGAAACTATTTTCACAACTAAGATTTCCAGTAAAGTTGGTCTATATTTGCACTAGGGGACCCCCGTCCATTCCTGAGAAGCATCCAAAATAACATTAACATAATGAAAACCAGACTATTCACATGAATTACTGTATTTTCTCACATCCTCCTTATGGATTTGACATGCCATTCTGTTCTCCAACCATGATATCCTCTTTCTGTTGCCATGTCCTGCCTCTTCATGAGCTAAGGGACTTGCGGGGGGGGGGGGGGGGTCATGGCTCAAGGAATGGCCAAAAATTCCACAACAATCAATCAGGGCATTTATGAATCGGATTATTACTGTGGGATCTCCAAGACGACGACAATCATTTTCTTCCTGCGTGTGAAAACAGGACAAGCAGCTTGCAGCAAAAATAATGAGTAGTAAGCAAATAGTGCATCCGAGATTGCTTAAAGACTTCATTTACCATCCAGGCCTCAGTGAAGGGATAACATTCTCATGTTGATTGGAATTTAGATGAGCTAGAAACACAGATGTGGAGAAACGGAATAAATATGCAGCAGTTCTAGGAAATCTTGTACACTGCCCATGTTCAGGATTCTCGCTATAAGCATTTATACACACTCAATTAGGGGTGTGCAAGACATTTGTTTCATTTTTACATTCATTTTCATTGTCAAATTGTTGCCTCATTTAGTTATTTGTTCATTTACAATCTGATTAGTTCTCTAACGAGCCCCGTCCGCCGCCATTTTCATTACTCATTGGTTTTGAAAACAGAGGGTGGTGGGCAGGGTGGGCCCCAGAGTTCCTGGTGCCTGAGGCAGCCTGTCAAATGCTGCACCTCTGATCTGGTGGCGAGTCAGCCTGTGCTCCTATGACACTCGAGCCCACCGCTCTCCTCCACTCTTCTGCTCTGCCCCCCTTCCTTTTCCAATCTGAGGGGGGGTGCGGAGGATCCGTTGAACAGAAATGGGCGGCGCCCCCGCCAACCTGCTGCCTGATGCGACTGCCAGCACAATCCTATGCATGTCTACTCAGAAGAAGTGTCCATTGAGTTCAACGGGACTTACTCCCAGGCAAGTGTGCATAGGATTGCAGCATGATTCAGTTGGCCTCATGGATAGGCTGCCTGCCCCTGATGGTGGGCTTACCTTGCAGCATGGCAGAGCAGCAGGCTTTCCTGACCCCCCCCCCTCCTTTTTAAAGTGTTTAAAGTTGAAAAGGGTAGGAGAGATTCTTTTTTGCAGTTGTCTGTCTCTCACAGCAGGCATTTTTTCCACACAATACCATGGATATTACATGCATTGGTCCAGGGCTTAGGAGAAAAATGGCTACTGCCAGGGGGGGCTGCCATGTTTTGGAGGAGGCCACCATTTTTCCCTACAATGCCTAGATTGATTGATACAATGTCTGGGGCATTGTGGGGAAATACGGCTGCCATTAGAGGCAAGCCAAGCCCACAAAGGACCCTCCTGCTGTTTTTCAACTGGAAACAGTTTAAAGAACACAAAAACCTCACTATTCCACCATGCTGCAAAGTGCCTTCCTGTAATATAAATCAGTGGTGGACCAGAGTTTGCTGCTCCTGCTGAGTTTGGCCAATCTGAAAATTCAGGGAACTTTTCACTGAAAAGAAGGGGAGGTATTTTGCTGATCCTCACTGCCTTGGAGGCCTTGGAACACATAAGCGGTGCTTTTTTAATATTCCTCTCGGGATCACAACCCAATGAAAGAAACGTTCCTGAAGAGAAACCATTCCAAGACGGGAAATGGATTTTTTTTAAGCAAATACCCTCTGCCTGCATCTTATCCTGGCATATGCAACTGATTTTTGCATATGCAAAAAACTGAATTAGACTTCCTCCTGTGCCTGATAGTCTGAGATACAGGCACAGTGGTTCTGTTGACCATATACCGTATTTCTTTGAGTCTAAGGCGCCATCAATTCTAAGGCGCACCTTAATTTCAGGAATACTAGCAGAAAAAAAACAAAAACCATCGATTGCAAGACGCACCTCCTTCCTTCAATTTGTCTGCTCAGCACCAACTCTCCCCAGCTTGCCTGCCGCTCCATTTCGCCAATCCAATTACCACCACGCCATTTTGCCCCCTCTGCTCAGCGGCGAGCTCTCTCTTCCTGAACCTGAGAGATTACCCCAGCATGCCCCGCGCGCTGCAGCTGATGATCACCTTGCTGCCTTTGAGCAGTGTCTTTGCGGTCCGCCAGAAAATTCAATTTCTTTACTTATCTGGGCTTTGGGGAGGCCTACGCGACCCTCTGCAGGCCTCCCTGATCTTCATTTCGGCGAAAAACTGTGATTTTCACCGTTTTTCGCCAAACTGAAGATCGGGGAGGCCTGCAGAGGGTCGCGCAGGCCTCCCTGAAGCTCCCCCAAGCTCCGGTAAGTAAGAAGATGGCATTTTGGGGTGCTTTTTGGAGACCTTCGATTCTAAGACACACCCCATTTTTTGAAATGCTTAATTGGGAAAAAAACATGCGTCTTAGAATCGAAGGAATACGGTATATATGATTTTTTTCTCAGAAATTATATTATATCCTACTATAAAACTAGTTTCTAGACTCATAAAATTGGTTATAGGGATTGATTTCTAGAATTGGTCTGTTTCTAATTTCACACAACCATTTTTAAGTGGAAAAGTCTTTAACGGTTTCTGAATAATAAATGGTTTTATGAAATACTCCCAATGTGAAACGGTCAGAGATTACTATATCAGGAAACATTTTGAAAACTAGTGTACTTAACATATCAGAGTGCTTTATTAAGACAATTACTAACTGATCATGTAGAAGTAATGTTAGATGGGGAAATTGTGAGGTGGTCACTTTTCTGTCTCAAAAATTGGTCATGTAATATCCTAATCCAACACAGTTTTCTATGTGGCGATTCAGCAGCGCCAAGATGGCACCTGCTGAATCTTGTGAGAGGAGGACTCTTCGAGGCAAGGGAACATTTGTTCCTTTGCCCCTGGGGTAAGCCCATGCCAGGCTACTGGGTCTACTCAGCATCTACACAGGTCTATAGAGCTATAGCTCTATAGACCTGTGTAGATGCTGGCGGAAGTCCACATGAGCCCAGGTCAGGGGACGGAGGCTGAGAAGGTGGTTAGGATATCAGCATGTGCCACTGCCACTAATACCACCCTCTTCCCAGTCCCAATCCACCCTCCTCATCCCATCTCCTCCCCATTCCTCCCCTCCTCACCTCCCTCCAACCCCGTCTGAACTTATTGGTGCCGGTGGGTGTTCTTCGACTGCTTGTGCACGGAACCAGCCGCTCGCCACTTGCAGCAGCAGCAGCCTCGCCGTGTGGACTGATGTCAGGTTTTGTGAATCATCGGTGGCTTATAAAGTGTCACGTACACCTACACCCACCTGAGAGACGAGGTTGAGGTAACACTGGAAGTTGATTCAATTCCCCCCCCTCCCGCCGCCGCTGCCTTGTGCTAGTTTGAAAGTATTGGAAAAAGGAGTTTATGGATATAATTTAAGCAGAGTCATATGGTGAAATAATCTTTTCCCAATTGCTCCCCACCAGCCCCCACCCAGTGGCTAGTTTCCTGATAACAATAATAATCAGGAGCAGTGGCAGTAAAAAAGGTTTCAAAGGAAAACACTCCAGTTACCATTTAAAAACATACACCTCTAATATTAGTACAGGTCCTAGATTTTGGAACAAGGAATCCTAGATCTAGTCCCTTTGCATGGGTTGTGAGACCTCATGGTAGACTCCATGCCAACTGGCAGAGCACATGGAGGAGGAAGCTCCTATTTGTTGGAAGGCCAGGAGAGGGGGGGAGTAGGGACACATCTCCACTGGTCATAGAGGACAAGAGTACACTCTGACTCATCTGCCTCATCTGCCAGAGTACACTCTGACTACAGCCTCTGAATCATCTGCCTCCTGGACAATATACTGCCCCCTAGTGTCCTGCAGAGAGTGTTGTGCCTACTTTCCTACAAAACAAACAAAAAAAGCAGCTACAGGCAGGCAGAGTTGATCTCATCTGAAACAGGCAGAGAGTTGATCTGAGGGAGGGAGACAAGGAGTTCCTATAATGGAAGCTAAGAAAAAAGAGCTGGAAGCTAGTAGCACCTTTTACAGTTCAGGAATGCCTCTCTGGGGAACTGATGTAACCCATTGTTTCTTGTATGGGTTCTCTGCTAACCCCGATCCAATACTCAGTCGGTACTTTGTAAAGAAAGCAAGTATTACAAACATCCCATAAGCCTTCAGCAATCTCTCCTCCAAAGGAAATATAAGAAACTGTCTTATTTTCGGGGAAACACGGTACTGTCAGTGAATTGTTGCTGAAGATTAAGGCATTCACTGAATGATATTTTTGCTTCAAATAAATCTGATTCCAGTTCCAATAAAAACAAGAATCTGATCAGTCGGGCAAAATGTGCATAAGAAAGAAGGAAACAAAAGTTAAGAAGTAATTGCTGCCCCTGGAGCGTTTCACCCCTCGGAGAAGCAGGGAGCATGCATATCAGCACTTGCTTATCATCAAAGAGTGGTGGGAGTAGGTAAGTGCATCATACAAGATGTAGCTGTAGGAAAAGGTTTGCCTAGTAAAGCACACTCAGTCAAATATTATTTTTCCAATACCCTGTTTCCTTGAAAATAAGACCTCCCCCGAAAGTAAGACCTACCGCCTTTTTTGCGTGATTTTTGCTGCACTCATGAATATAAGACATCCCCTGCACTCATAAATATAAGACATCATCTTTCCCGAGGATGCAAGGCTCTGCAAGACCTGGAAGGCATGCACTTGAGATGCACCATAGAGATGACATGCTAGAGAGGCCAGCAAGGCCTGCAAGGAGGCTGCAACCTTGCAGAGTCTCTCTAGTACGTCGTCTCCATGGTGGAGGACTCAAGTGCAGTCCTTCCAGGCCTTGCAGAACCTTGCACCCTTGGGAAAGAATGAAGCTTTAATTGGTCAAAGTAAGTGCCGGGGGGGGAGGTCGTGGGGGGTGCCGGGGGGGGTCTTGCCACAGGTTGGGAAAATAATACCATCCTGAAAATAAGACCGTCTACATTTTTTGGAGCCAAAATTAATATAAGACACTGTCTTATTTTTGGGGAAACACAGTACTGTCAGTGAATTGTTGCTGAAGATTAAGGCATTCACTGAATGATATTTTTGCTTCAAATAAATCTGATTCCAGTTCCAATAAAAACAAGAATCTGATCAGTCAGGCAAAATGTGCATAAGAAAAAAGGAAACAAAAGGTAAGAAGCACTGAATAAATTATTCACTATGAATTATCTGCCTGTGTGCTGTCAGTAGAGTTATTGTTGTGGGAGGTGCAACGCTCCCTTTGAGAGAACGGGAATTGTTTTCTTATCTAATTCATCCCCGTGGATGGAATCGACAATGATTGGCAATAATAGAGATGTTCCAAGCCTGCCAAGCAATTTCTTCACTTCAACCACCGCCTCTTATCTCTTGAACGTTGTCCTAGCAAAATTAGTACATAAATAAGCAGAGCTCGTCCCCTTTGCAGATCCAGACATTAATATTTCTGCTCGCAATGTGACTAACAAGATTTTTATTGACAGGAAAATAAATTCCTTGGCATGAAATATGTTTTGCTGCACTCTGTTTATGTGCAAAATAAATCAAAATCAAGAGATAACGAACAGCTTCCTGTTCCAAAGACATTTGCTATGGTTTCTCTTCAGGAATCGAAGTCCAGACAAAGAACCCGTCCAACACGTATGACAAAAGGAGAGGCTTGGTTGGGGCATGAAGTGTGAGAGAGAACAGATTTGCACGTGGGGCTGCTAAGTAGTCTTCCTCTCACAAATGATGCTTAGATAGAGCTGCCGAAAATAGCCAGCTCCAGCTGTCTTCTTGTGAATCGCTTCATTTCAGCACCCACTCACCCAAAGTCAGATCTTAATAGTGTTCCCAATTACCGTGTGATAATAATATCGAAGAGAAGAAATAAAATGATGGACTAACTCTTTCTGCAGAGGAGACCTGCTGCTCTTTGAATAGAGGAAGGGACGTTTTGCACATACCATTAAATGGGTTTCCCTTTATTTACTCTCTGTAGAGCAGAGGTTCTCAACCTGTGGTTCGCGTACCCCCAGGGGTACACGGACCGCAGGTTGGGGGTACGTGAGATGCTCCCTGTTGTCAGCTGCTGCAATCAGCAGCTGATAATGAGGAGCGTAAAAATGGCTAAATTGCCCCCTGGTATCTTCCCTTCATGGGCGTCGACGGAGGGAAGCGCGGGGGGCGGGCCGCCGGGGGGTGACGCGCGACCCCCTGGGGAGAGTGGGGAGGGCCGAAACTTACATTGCACAAAGTTCCGTTGATCTCCATTCGGCCCGCCCGCCCTCCCCTGTGTCCGTTTGGCTCCAAAATGAGCCGAAAACGGAGCGGGGAGGGTGCTCTGCTCCTGCGCGTGACGTCACGTGCGGGAGCGGAGCCTCTCCCTTAAAGGTGACGCGCGCCCCCGCTCTGGGGTGACGTGCGTCCTAGCGATGCGACTGCTTCCCTTACCTTGTCTCCCGGCTGCCTCCATCTTGAATCTCGCAAAAATCTCACGAGATTCAAGATGGCAGCGGCCAAATCTCATAAGGGCACATGAGGCCAGCCGTAACATGTTCAACTCAGTGGGGCTGGCATTTATTTCTTTATTAAAGAAATAAATGCCAGAGTAAGTCATTTATTTGTCATGCTGATGAAGCACAGTGGCTAAGAGACTGAGCTGTGAATTTGGACCTTTCTGGATCAAATGTCTCAGCCGTGAATTCTCACTAGGTGGCCTTTGGCTTGCCATTCGCTCTCAACTGCAGTTTCCCAGCTACAATACGAGGATAACAATACTTCTTGCACAGGGTTGAGATAGATAATGCAGATGATGTATGGTGCATGTTCAAAACTACTATACAAGTGCAAAGAAGTATTATGCTATGGCTGAGTCTTTTGCAGAAGGAATAGCAGGAAGTTGCCCTCAACATGAGGTGGTTTGGTACAGTGTTTTCAGTATTAATGGCGGATGAGCTCCACAATGCAAATTTGATTAAAATCCTGAACGGCTGCTTTGCAGCTGACACTATATCAGAAAGATGCTGTGGTGCGGTAGATAGGCTGGCTGAGTAGAGCTGGGGAGACCTGGGTTCAAAGCCCCACCCATCCATGAAGCTCACCATGTGATCTTAGGCCTGTCACTGTAGCTCAAGCTTGTCCACCTCAAAGGGATATTATGACGCTAACAGCCCAATCCAGCCTAAATCTCTCCCCCACCCCAATGCAGGCGTACCAAAGAGACGTGTGCTGCATCGTATGGTGGGGGGCAGTTGGATAGGAGTACCATAGAACTCAAGAGTTCACTTAACCTGTGGAGAGGTCCAGACCAAGTTCACAGGTTCATTTACCCTGAGGAAAGCTCCCAGAGTCTCTATGGGACTCCTCGGTCCTGCACCAGCTGTTTTGCTTTTCTGCTTACCTCGCAGTAGGCTTTCTGGTCACCTCAGACTTATGCCAGTTATGTAGTTAGCTTAAGGGAGAGAGAAAGAAAAAGGACGGGTTGGGATCTGCAGGATCGGAGATAGGATCCCGGCGCAAGAATCCCGCCTCCTCCTTTCTCCATACCACCCACAACCCTCCTCCCTCTCCACCATGAACTTCCCCCTCACCACCCATGATCCACCCCTCTGCTGACTTACCTGGGTCAGCAGAGGCTGGGCTTCATGGCGGCAGGCACATGGAGCTGCTGATACTTCACATCAGTGGTTCCAAAGTTCCCAGCAGCAGCGCACCATTTGTGGTGGCACCGCTGCATTTGTGATAGCAGAATCCAAGTTCCACTGTTGCAGATGAAGGACAGGATTGGGCCATTAGAAGCTGGAACCAGAAAGTAATACCTAAATAAATATTTTAGACACTTTTCTTTGGAACATCCAGATTTAGACATGGAAAAACCTATGATTTTCAATTTCATGTAATATGTCTCCCATCTGCAGACATTTCTATGTTTTCAATATGGTTTCATTTGAAAAGTTCTAAATGAGTCAAAATGTTTTCCTATTTTGGAGCTTTAAAAAACTCTTTCAAAACAATAATAATAATAATGAAACTGTAAATTGCATGTAATCAACTATTAAAATACTGTATCTTTGGGAATAAAACAGGAGGCAGTTTATTCATGGGCAACATTCTTTGGGATATAACACCTCTAGTGTTGCATCTTGACATTTAAACTGAGACTAAGCATGGACTTGTAGAGAGACAAAGATAATATTTTTTCTTGCTATACAATCCAATGAAAACATTCGTGCACATAAATTCCTCCCTGAAGGACAGATCTGTGAATCCTGAAGACTTATGCCCTTTAGCCAACAGATGATATTCAATTAAAAAAAAAAACACCAGCCGTTCTTTACCGTTCTCATTCTCTGGGACCAGCAGTCACACTCCAAACTACTAAGAAGCCTTACAAAACTCACCGGGCTATTTCTATAAATCTTCCTGTTTCTGTTTTCAAGTTCATAGAAAGACACTTCTCATCCCTCAGGACCAGCAACAGAACATTTTTTGGCATCACATCAAAACGTGCAAACCATAACTCAAGGGACCATTCACACAATGCTTGCTTTAGTACTTTCATTCAGAAATGTTGCATAATGAAACTCTGCTTAATCATCATCATCATCATCATCATCATTATTATTATTATTATTATTATTTATATACTGCTTTTCAACAAAAAGTTCACAAAGTGGTTTACAGACCAGATCAAATGATTAAGTGGCTCCCTGTCCCAAAAGGGCTCACAAGCTAAAAAAGATACAGAAGAACACCAGCAAATAGCCACCAGAAAAGACTCTGTGCTGGGGTGAAAGGGGGGCAGTTACTCTCACCCTACTAAATATAAGAGGAGCACCAATTGAAAAATTGCTTCTTGCCCAGTTAGCAGGGGTGGCCCAATTCTGTACTGGACTGGCCTGCACGATGCAAGGCCACTGACACTGTGGCCACTGCAGAGTGGCTGGAGACCAGGCCAGTCAAGAGAGGTAAGTAAATAAAAGTGTTGCTTATTATCTGGCCGCTCCATGGTCCCTTATGGGTCCACTCAAATCTACACCAGTAATTTTCATTTGTTAGGCTGAAAGGGCCTTGTCCAGGCCAGAATAGGAGTATTGGTATTGGCTGCTGCTATGCTGAGATCTGCCCCTGTCCCACCCCTGATCTGCCCCAGCCCAGCCCAATCCCCACACAGATCTGCCCCCACCTCCACCCCGACTGTGCTGATGGCCAGTCTGCATGACGCCACTGTCGACATGCAGCCATCGTCCCTTTGCATCGGTGGCAGCACTCTGCAGAACAACAAAGAGGCTGCTGCGATGGTGAACCACATGGTACTATGCTGGTGGACCTCAGGATCCGCCAGCATACCACATGGATAGAATTGGGCTGTTAATGTCCCTTAGTAGAATGGCATTAATCTAGTAATGGTTTCAACTGTATTAGTAGGAGACAGATTACAGCCAAACTGATTTCAAGTGGAACATTAAGACAATAGATTCTCTCCCCTTTCCATGTTTTTCCATAGGTGCATTAATGAACTACCATTCACAGGCACTATCACATCAAGATTCCTTTGTCCACTGTATTTCATCAATGCACACAAGTGCTTATACACATCCATAAACTGAGTGGGAAAGAAAAAAATACACAGGAACAGGAAGAAGAGAAAAATGTTGCAAACTTCATATGCACAGGCATCTGCACGAAATCAAGAATACAAGAATAGCAATTGCTAATGCATTGGTGCTGTTCTCCAAGCAAGACCAGGTAACCTGGAACCCAATACTGTATGCTGACAATTTCAGATAAAGAAAATGCCATAAGCATTTCTAGGACAGGGAATAAAAAATTAATTGCATGTGTATGATTGCTACACTTTGACTCAAGCCTTTAGCATGCAAACTTTACATAGGAATATAGGAATCAACTTTATACTGCATCAGATTATTGGTCCATCTAGCAGCTCAATATTGTTACTCTAACAACCAATGGATCATGAATGCTTCTGGGCAGAGACTGTTTCCCAACCTTGTTCCATGAACTCCTTTTAACTACAGGTGGTAGGGATTAAACCTGAGACCTGGGCATGAAAAGCATGCTTTCTACCCCTGACCTATGGCCCCTCCCAGATACTAATAGTGAGGACAATGCTGCCACATAGATAAAAGTAATAACTCTTACATTAGCTCCTGCCTTTCACTGTATGTCTCCTACAAATGATATAATAGTATGAAGTTCAATGCTTAAATAAAACTTACTGTATATTGTATAAGAATGTGTAAAATCCATCTGAAAAAATCCACTTCTTGTAGAAATTTGTCTTCCCTTAAAAATTATATATTTCACTTTCAAGGGAATCCTGAAATTCAGTTTGAATTTCACCTTCTGCAAACTTTTGTTGCCAAATAGGTGTCATCAATTGAACACTGCTGCCAAGAAGACACACAGCCCGATCCTATTGGGTTTAGCATGGCGGAATGAGTGTTCCGCCAGTGCTAACTGCCTTACAGCAATCATGAAAAATACTCCAACATTGTGCAGAGTTACGGATTGCCAGAGCATCGGTGGGAAGGCTTTCCTCATGTGCCAGCAGACCCCCTGACCTGCCGAAGCAGGTAAGTTGGTGGGGGAAGCAGAGCAGGGTGGGAGGAGGTGGAACGAGGCAGGGGAGGCAGAAGAGGAAGGCAGTGGGATGGGAAATGGGCGGATAGAGTCTGAGAAGGAGGCGGGTTTGGTGGCATTTCACTAGCGCATGTCTGAGTCGACCCCTCTATGCTGCAGAGGCTTACTACCCCAGAGGAGACCTCCGTGACTGCCCCCTCCTGCAGGATGCAGCAGTAGCCATTTTGGTGTTGCTGCATTGGTGGGGGGGACTCATAGGATTGAACTGTCACTGAAATAAATTAAATTAAAAATAAGCAGTAAATGCTCCCATTTTCTTTCTCATGGCAAACTATTCCTTATTTGTCATTTGAACAACTTTTTGCATTTGTCATGGCATCTCAATTCTTTGTATAGAAACTTTTAAGATTAATTCACTTTCACATATATTAAATAGTCCATATATACATATCATTTTGGATCCTAAATTCCATTTAGTTTAATGGGACTTGCTTCCAAATAAATTTGCATAGGACAGCAGCTTCTAAATATCTGCAGTCTTTGTACACGATCAGATCAAATCCACCATGGCTCCATGCAGCCAATTTCATCTGTATAAATTATCTTGCATCTCTGCAAGAGCCACACAGTAGATGAATCAACATATGTTCCATGCTCTTTAATCTAACAACTGTGCAACCCACAAAGCCATATCTTGACAACTGTAATTTTCAATATAATTCCAAACCCAGCTGGAATCCGAAAATACAGAGAAAACTTGAAAAATGTATTTCATATGGAATTACTAATTCAAAGATATTTATACAAATTTTAGGATGCTGATTGATCTCTCATATCATGGCTTTTCAGCACTTGGAAATAGTTGTGTGATCTGTTACAGTACTACTACTATATATATAAAGAAGTATGTGCATTCTTTTGTACTGTAGACTCCAGGTATTACCCTGGACTGGAATACACTCCAGGTTTTAGCCTGGAGTGGAACGTACAGAGTCCTGTCTCAACAGTGAAAAATGACCATTCATTTGTCCTTTGGCTGAAGTGGCTGTTTATCACAATATGTATAAACATAACCCTGAAAGTATGGATCTCATCTATCAACAGTCACCCATTCAAAGCAAATGCAATTAAGAGTTCTTTGGTTTTTCATTTTTTATATATAACTTGTGTTCACAAGGTAGCTAGGGGTGAAAGACAGAAAAAGTGTGGTGAAAGTGGTTTGAATACTCAGCTTTGAAAACAAATGCCTTGAATGTAGTAAAAATGTGTTCAAACTATTTCGACTTCACTTTAGAATGGGACAGTTGTTTCGATGATACTCCAACTGGCCCATCCTAATCATATGGGGGAGGGGCATGGTTAGGCATGTCTGCCCTCCTAGTGCATCTTCCTGCCATCATCACCCAATCCCATGATGCAGATGGTTTGTCCAAACCACCCCCCAACATGTGGATTAAATGCTACTTAGAAGAAATATTTAAAACATATTGACTGGGTGGATGAAAACCTATTCATTTATTTGAATGGATTGTGAGAGCAAAGTTATGGCAAATTCAGAAATGAAAGACAGAAACGAGAGGATTGCACCCATCAATGAAGAATTTCCATGATGCCATGAAAATGAATAGGCTGAATACACTAACAACGCAATCCTATTCTTCCGCACCATCGGCAGAGTGCATACTTTAATGTATAGACAGGTATGATTAGAAATGCAGATGTTTCATAAGAGACTTCTTTTCTATTATTACTGTTATTTAGTATATCACACTGCAGGCCTGAGATTGCTTGCTGATGTCATAAACCTCAGTGAATCAGAGGACTGACTCCTAGCAACCCTGTCTAAGACTGTAAAGGTAAAGGTGACCCCTGACAATTAAGTCCAGTCGTGTCCGACTCTAGGGTGCGGTGCTCATCCCCATTTCAAAGCCGAAGAGCCAGCGTTGTCCGAAGACGCCTCCGTGGTCATGTGGCCGGCATGACTCTCCTTGCCACAGCGCGTAGCATGCGGCTGGAACACGGAGCGCTGTTTACCTTCCCGCAAGCGGTACCTATTTATCTACTCGCATTAACATGCTTTGGAACTTCTAGGTTGGCAGGAGCTGGCCAAGCATCACCCCGTCGCGGATTCGAACTGCCAACCTTTCGATCGACAGCTCATGGTTCAGCGGTTTATCCCACTGCGCCACCCGCTGGCTTGTCTAAGACTGTAGCCTACAGCAAATACAAATTAGAATATATCCATGATTCTACAGCCTGGGAGTTTCCTCAAATTTAAATGAAAAGCCAAATTCCACATTTCTCCTCTTGACTTACCTGAAATATGAGGAAAATATTCCCGGAGGAATAGTGAGGAAAGAACAGCCAGCAGAATGCATGCAACTCAAGTTGTGAGGCATTCGGTTTAATTGCCCAAATCTAATATCTGTTTATCCACCACTGTCCATTTCTTCTCACTAATGACTGTAATAAAACGAAATATTTTGATCGTCTTGTAATATTTATCTTAGAAAGCCTGTGAAGGGATAAACGGCTAATGGACCAAAAGAGAACAAGATACAGGGCAGGTGCACACATACTCTATTTTCCATTCAGAAAAAAAATGGAGGACAAAATCCAAGGATTTTCTTAACAAAAATGAACTATAAGTCAGGTGATAGCAATAGCAGCTATGTCTCTCATGATGAGAGACATAGCTGCTATTGCTGTCACCTGACTTGTGCTCCACATGTTTTCATTGTTTTAATATAGTTGGACTTCCTTCATGGTAAGAGGAAGTAATAAACCTCCCATCTACATAATTTTGAAGCCTTCAGTCCAATAAACCTTCCCAGTACATGTGTGGGATCTATGGCCATCATTCCTGATTTACTACACCACTGGAAATGCTTCTTTTTCAGTAGCACAGTAAATCGAATTCTGTCAGCATGAGCATGAACGCTCTTCTTTGCTTATTGCTCCGTCATGAATGCAATCGCTCCTGGTTGACAAAAATGCAAGTGATGGATGGCCGAAATAAATCTAAACCCCAAAAGCAGTTCAGTGCATTGGCCCTTTACAAAACCAGTGTAGAAAGCTGGAGCATCTCCAGGACAGAAAGGAGATGGGTCCTCACAAGGAAAGACATTTGACATGGACAACCATAGTCTCAGCGGAAGCCAACATTAATGCTAGGGAATTTATTGATTATATCTTGAGATATATCTGGGAAATGTTTTAGGACAAGCTGAGCCTGCACAAATGGGGCAGACTCCACTTGAACCAAAATTGAACCAGATTGCTAGAGCTTAACATCAAAAAGGTGGCAGAAAAGCTTCTAAACCCTGTATCAACTCCTGGGAGAAAGTCGACAGGAGCTGAGCAGCATCTGGTTCAGACCAAAGCATCCCTAAGGGATAAAGGTGTAAATGTTATAGATCATTCAAAAGGGGGAAAGATGCAATTAGGAAATGAATGTGTGGTGGGGAAGAACAGCAGACCAAATAGAGTAAAAGGCTGCAGGGGGAAAGGCACATGCCAGCAACCTTTGAAAGAAGACACACTGCACAGATGTTTCTATGTGAATGCCAGAAGCCTCGAAGCAAGATGGGGGAGCTGGAATGCTGGGTTGCAAATGAGAATGTAGACGAGAATGTAGACATAGTGGGCATGACGGCAACCTGATAGAGTGGGGAGAACCAGATGAACAACTCTATAGAAAGAACAAAGAGGGATCACGGATGTATTGGGGGTGGCATCGCTCTGTATGTCAAAGAGGATATAGAATCAAACTAGGAACCATGGGGGGGGCAGGCTCCTTCACAGAATAAATGTGCAGCATTTAGAAGAATGACCTTTGCTAAAGAAACCAGCATTGTTTCTGCAAAGGTGAGTCCTGCCTCAATAAACTTCTAGAGAGTACAGTGGCCCTTGGTATCCACGGGATTGGTTTCAGGACCCCCTGCAGATACCTAAATCCATGGATGCTGAAGTCCAGCAATACCTGGACTCGGCCGCAATACTGTACCTTACCAGGATAATCCAGAGGCCACTTCCAGGTAGCATCGGGCCCATGATGCACTCCATTGGCCTCCGTGGACCTCAGGATGCCTCTAGCTCTTTCACAATACCAGAACCAGGGTCATTCATTGGAAGTGATTGGCAGGAGATCTAAGATGGACAAAAAGGAGTTACTTCATACAGTGCATAATTAGTCTATGGAATTTGTTACCACAAGTTATGGCGATACTCAATAACTTGGATGGCTTTAAGAGGGAATTGGACAAAGTCATGAAGGACTGGTCTATCAATGACTACTAGTCCTGATGAAGTGACCTACTCCTGGGGGGAGGAGGTCCGCAGACGAAAATGTCATGTGTCCCCCCCCCCACTGGAGGTGACATCATTGCCACGGCAGCGGCTGCTGCTCAAACGTTTCCAAGGCTCCGGGCGGGCCAAACAACACACGCCTTTTGTCACTGCCGCCTGTTCGTGCCTTTTTTTTTGCCACCACTGCAGTGTGGTTGTCACACCCCCCGCATACCACCTGGGGGGTGCCCTCCCACCCCAGGAGGCCCAACGCCTCTGTCCTGATGACTACATGCTGAATTAGGTGAGCATTTGGCCTGATTCAGTTGAGCTTTTCTTTTGTTCTTATTTCATGTGGAATGCATAACCATTTCCAATTTTGTTGTGTTCTCTCTTGAACCTTCGTCTAAATATACATATGCAACTACAAATGTTGTACTTCTGCACTGCAGGCTTCTTTTCCCAGGCCAAATATTGTTGCTTCCATTTAGCTCCAGAGATGCTTGAACTATAGGAAGCAATATGTTTATCTTCACTAGTGCCCTCTCCCGGAGTAATCTCCAATCATTTTTAACCAGAAAGCCCAGCCTCTTGAGCAGAGATTATAATTTTTTTTCTCCATGCTTGTCATGTTACAGGAACCACAGTGAGACAACCTGAGGGGGCGATAAACAGCATCTTGTAACACAGAAATTAATTATGATACCACAGAAACCCAATTATTTTTATGCAAATTAAAGTACACTTGTGTAGATCGTAATAAGGTTTCCAGCTAGAATGATCAATATTTTTTGCACCTTGAGAGTTTGTCCTTATAAACCTCAGTGAAGTTGGGGAAAAGACAATTCCCTGGTATTTTGCCTGCAACCCTCCTACAGCTAACAAGCGAGAGTGATCAGGTACTGCTTTGAAGTAACTTGGGACTGCAGAGGGCTGCAAAACAACTCCAATCCCAGCTACAACAGCTCCCAGGTGAGTTTTCTTTATCCCTGAGCTATTTAAACCTCCCAACATTTTTTAAACTTTACAAATATATAAATATACATGTCACATCCTTACCGTTTCATAGACAAAAAACCCTCAGGTATTGGGAACTAGCAAGCCAATGTTCTCTTGTGCTCTTAAGATCTTGCTATGCAGCCAGGTCTCAATGGAGAAAACCCCCAAATCACTTGTATTATTATTAATCACACCTTTTGGAGAATAGTGAGCTTTGCAGTCTTTTTTTGTTCTCTCCATTCTTCTTCCCAACAAACTCCAAGATGGGTCAGTAATGTTCCTTTTTTACAAATAGTATCACTGAAATATCATAAGAATCACACTGCAGACTACATTTACCGGTTAACAGGACTCAAGCCCTACAGATCGTAGGGTGTAGTGTATCTCACAACACAGCTCCTTGTGTATCTTAGGGCCCAATCCGATCCTTCTCCCTGCACTGGTTCAGCAGTACTAAAAAGGAGTGTGCTGTATCGGGGGTGGGGGGTGGATCAGGACGCTTTGGAGGGAGAAGGAGATTTAAATCCCATTAACCCTTCATAAGTCTCCCAATCCACAATGTCTTATCCTCAAACCTGTGCCAGCTCTGTAGCTGGCATATGTCTGAGGAGAGAAAGAGGGAGGGGAGGCTGCTGATGTTGTGCACTGGATCATATCCCCTCTATCACTGTTGGATCCACCCCCTCCCAGAGCCTCCCCACCACTCATTCCTTCCCCCCCATGCCCATTTTCTCCCCTACATGCTCCATTTTGCCCCCACCATTGCTCCTGCTTACCTGCTTACTAAGGTTATCCCCCAAGTTCCCTGGAAGAAAGGGTTGGGTTATGGAGCATGTCAGTGCCTGGGGAACGACTTTCCAGTACCTCCTCATCCCCCTTGTAACTATGGGCATTTTCATGGTTACATAACTTCTGAACAGAGCTCCAGTAGAGAAAAAATCAAATGTGAGTACATAATGAGCAACAGAAAACGTGAATATGCAGTTGACTACATAATTAGCAGAACAGTTTTACTACCTCCTGCCTTTTGTGATAACGAGGGTGGCATGCATCACGCAGCCACCCATTTTGCCCCACCCCCTGCATGACGAGCAGGGCTGGGGCTCATCGCAGATCCCAATAGCAATTTGTTGGGCCGGGATGGGAGAGTGAGGTGAACACTGGGGAACGCCGCATGCTCGCCTCGCCCTCTCAGTCCGGGAGCTGCCGTCGATCCCCTGCCCTCCTGCACTTCATTCAGGGCCCAATCCTATCCAACTTTCCAGCGGTGCAAATGGGGAAGGTGGCACACCCGTTTGGTCATCCAGATCACCAGGGGGAGGCAGACGGCTAGTGCCGTTTTCCCCACCTTAGAGACCTGCATGAGGGTTGGGTTGGGTTAGGTTAGTGCCCTGCTGCAGTTTATTAAGTTGATGTAATTTTATTAATATAGAGACCCTGTTGACTTCAGCCCCTGTCTTGCGTGGTTATTGGAGGGTGCGCAGGTAATTGGTGCATGGCCAGGCAAAGTGAGTTAGTCTCCAGGCAGCTGTTAGCTACTGTTCTGAACAAATGCCAATGGATGAATTGGTAACAGGAAAAGAAATGAAAATCATGGGGAAAAGGTTATAGCCAAATAAGATTTCTGGATACATTTTAAACTGTTATGTTCTGTAGAAAATTGCTGTACCCTTCGCTTAATTAGCCATTACTGAGGAACGCAATCATAGTCCCAATGACTAAGTTCCTTAGTTATGGCTAATTAAAAACTTAAGATACCACCCAATGATAGTTCATCAGAGTGAAAACTGATTAACTTTCTTGGAGAGGGGAAGCAATATTGCTGCCCCTTCAGTGCATGACAGGCTGTCAGACATGGTGGGTGGGTGTAACATCGCTGGTATTGGCCCAGGCTAGCTCCACTCGTCTCTCACAGTTTTCCAGAATGGAATCTGAACAATCAGAAAGCAGTAGGTCTAAAATCTACTGAGAAATGCAGGAACCCCAACAAGAAACTGCAGCTTGAATTCTGGTTAGGGCAGAACTCCCTTGTACAAAAAATACTATACATATACCCTAGGCCTAGGGAGTGCTGGTCCAATTTCCCATGTCAACAAAGACTTCTTTAAAAAAAATTATAATGATGACATCTTATTAATGAGCTACAGCTCCTTTTAAGGTGCCAAGGAACACTGAAATACCTCGTATTAGTGATCTAGTTCACACGTTTGCCTAAGCACCCCTCACAAATCACATGAAACAAGGTAATATTTGGTATAAAGCAAGACTACTTTATGAGTTCCATGATGGGTACCCCGATCCTCACCAGGCATTACAATAATAGAACACAGTGCTGCTGTCGTACATGGCTATACAGTCATGTGCACAGCATGCTGCCGGCGGCCGCATTGGAACTGCTACCACAAACAGCGGCGATGTCAGATGCTCAAAGGCAGACCCAGCTACTTCTGTCACCAATGGTAAGCGGGCAGAGGGGATGGGTCAAATGGGGCAGGGATCAAGGCCTCTGGGGGCATGGTGGGGACAGGCAGAGAGTGGATATTGGCAGCAAAAGCTCCACTCATATCCTCCACTCTATTTTGGCTCCAACACGACCTTTTGGCTCTACTTTGACATGCGCCAGCTAAAGAGGTGGTGCAGGTCTGAGTAGACCCACAGAGGCCCACACAGAAGTGGAGTAAAGTAAGTAAAATGTTTACATACTGTAACTGTCTGCCCCTGCATGCTCTCTGGTCACTCGCAAGATGCAGCAGAGCCTGTCCTGACATCGCTGCCCCCTGCACACAGACTTTATTTAGGATTCCGCTCTGGCCCTTGCATAACGTAGGATGAACACCAGATATCTACTCCTCTCTCAGAGCCCTATCCTATCCTCTCCCCCCCCCCAACCGATGCAGTCGTTCCAAAAAGGCATGCTCTGTATCTAGTGCGGGGATGGACGGACAGATCAGACCTGTGCTCGCTCATTAGCTGGCAGAAGAAAGGGGCGGGCGCCTCGAAAAGGAGGGGATAAGATCTGCCAGATCCACCCCCTCCTGCCACATCCCCACCCACTTCCGTCCTCTCCCCAGTTTCACTGCCTCCCAACCCATCCCCCGACCCCACAGCTTCCCAACCCCCCTGACCCCAATCTCCCCAACCCCACTGCTTACTGCTTGTGCGACACCTCAATGGCCTCTTCAGCAGCGGGATGGAAGCACACAACTGTGAGCATTTCCAAAATACTGTTTATGACAGCCATAAAGCAAACCCCGCCACCAAAACACCAAGGTTGGGGACTCGAGTCGCAGGACTCATTCTCAAGTCCAACTTAAGTTGCTGCTGTGACTTGACTCGGATGTGACTTGGGATCCACAAGCAACTGACTTGGACCCAACTCACGATTTGGCCCCTTTTTGGTCGAGTTGCAATTCAAGTCATAAGGGGGCAATAGGGAGTTTTTAAAAAGATGTTTAAAAATCTTGGTTTTACCTTTGGGCGCCTTTGCGCACAAAACCTCTGTCTTTTCTTGCTTTTACAAAGCGAACTCGCACTCCAAGAGGCACTTGCTGGTTGTGCGATTCCCCCCTCCCTTCCCCTAAGGTCACCCCAGAAAGCATTGCATGACTCGAAAAGAGATGCAAGACGTGGACTTGAAAATTTTAGGCAAACTTGAGACTCAACTCGAGAGTCGGAGCCAAAGATTTGAGACTCGACTAAAGACTTGGAACAAGAGACTTTTCCACATCCCTGCCAAACACTATTTCTGGCAACAGGGAAGGGGGATTGGATTGGTCCGTCAGTCCCACACTATACCTGCCAGAAGTGATCAAACTGGCTAATATAGCACCACACCAAAGGAGACAGTCTGGAGTAGGTGAAAAAAAACCCCATCATGTGCTAATCAGGCGGAGAGCAAAACATTGCTACCTGACCCCCAAGGGCACCCGGTTAATCTCAGACTGTCCCTAGGATGGGTGGGATAGACGCAACGTCACCTGAGCTCAGAATGGCTGGCTCAGCATGCAAATGGGAAAGAAAACGCTAAGGGAGAGATGCCTCTCCCCAATCACCCAATCAGTGAGGGCTCTGTGTTTCTTGCCTCGTGCAGGGGGCGTGGCTGGGCAAGAAGTCCATCATTTGAACTGCAGTGTAGCTGCATTACAGCTGTCTTCAGGTCACTAAATTGGCTCAAGGCTAGCATGGTGCAATCCGGGGGGGGGCTCTACACAGAGAAGGAATGTGTGAAGTGAAAGTGTGAGCACAGTTTCATTCTTTCTGGTGATGTCCAACTATATTAATCCCATTATCTTTATTCTTCCATGGTTCTGCTGGCTCCCTGAAACAATTGTTACATAGCATTCCCTCCCACATTTATCACATTGTCACAACTTAATTCTCTTCACCCTTTCAGAGAAATATATTTTATGGATAGCCTCTCCATGAAAGTAGATTTGAAGATATATATAATTACCTCTGAATAGAATTGCCTGTGTCAATTTTCTAACGTGTCTTTTCTCCTGTTGCTAGTCAAAACAGCATGACACATTATCCGGAAATTAAAAAAAAATTGATTAAACTTTTTTTGTAGCTCAGTTTTCACTCTCATACCTATAGTGCAATCCTGCACAACTATAGAATGGTGGAGCAAACGCTCCGCTGGCCTAGGTGCCATTAACGTGCCGTAAAGTATATTTTCAGCACCTGGAGAGTAAGCGGCACCGGTGCGGAGGCCAGCACCGCTCACTCCCAGACCTGTGCTGGACGACCCAGGTAAGATCTAAGCTACATGGTGCAAGGGCAAGGGATGGGCAGGCTGGGACAGCGAGGGAGGGGGGCCATTGGTCGGCCCGGGCTGGGAGGAGGCAGGGATGAGGGGGATATCCCTTCTTATGCCCCTTCCCAGCCCGGGTCGGCCTTACACGGCCTCCCTGGATGCACACCCGCTTCAGAGCTGGTGTGCATCTGAGGAAGCCCATTGCGGCCCACATGGCTTACACTAGGTAGAGCCCAGCCCTTTAGACTGGCCGCGTATAGTTAGGCAGGATTGGGCTGCAAATCATTAATACAGGAGACTGAGAAGGGGGATGTGTAGGTTATATTACCTATGGGACTCTAAGTAAAGACTTCTGGATTCTTACCTGTTCTGTAGGTGTTGTGGTGGACCACCATTCCACAACTGGTAGTCTCTTTTTCTGTCAGAATTCTCACTGTTATATAATTAGTCGCTTTCTGGCATGTCTGGTAGCAGAAGTACATTTCAGTAGAAACTAGCACAAATGCTGGAGGTGCAGAAACAAAACCAAGCACTTGAATAAGCACTTGAATCTGTAAAATGTCTAAAGCCATGCTTTCTGACAGTTTGAGCAAATGTCTTTACTTCTGAGATGAATAAGATGAATATAAGAGTATGAGATATTTATCACTTTTCCCATTTAGTGCTTTAGAGGACAGACTCGTAATTGAGAAGATCTCAACAAAATGGAACGGAAAGAAAGAAATGGGATGCCGTTGAATAAGGTTAAATGGAAAACTCCTACACTTGGTTGACAATCAGTTCAAGTCACACACAACTGGTACTTGGGGGCTGACTGACAAGAAGCCATGCAAGAGAAGCTTGGTGGGTCACCGCTGACAATTTGAATGGGAGTCAATAAAGTTGTAAATTTGCAAATGCAGCAGAGTGCATTCCAAAGGGTATTGAGAATGCAGTTACGCCACCCTTACAGACAGGTTTCCTTTTCTCAGCCCTGCCCCTACACGAGGCAAGTCGGGGAAGAACTGCACCCATTGGTGCACTCACCAGCGTCGCTCGAGGTGGGGTGGAAAGCTACGTTCTGCAGCTTTCCGCCCCACCGTTACTCTCCGGTACGAGGCGCCCCGCCCCCTCATCGTAGGAGCCCGTCAGCGGAGAGAAAGCAACATGCAGGGACTCTCCTGTGCGTTGCTTTCTCTCCGCTGACGGGCTCCTATGACGAGGGGGCGGGGCGCCTCGTACCGGAGAGTAATGGTGGGGCGGAAAGTGGCAGAACTTAGCTTTCTGCCCCACCTCGAGCGACGCCAGTGGGTGCACTGCCGCTTAGGTGGAGCTCCCTTACCGTTTGCTGCTGCTGCTGCTTCTGAGCTAACCATTTGGAGCTCAGGCAGCATCACACCCATCCCACACACCCTAGGGATAGTCTGAAATTAGCTGGCTGCCTTCTGGGGTCAGGTAGGAATGTTTTGCTTTCCACTTGATTGGTGGGAAGTTGTTTTTTTTTTTGCCTAACCCAGACTGTTTCTTGAGCTATGGTGTCAGTTTAGCCAGGTCTGTCACTTCTGGCAGGTACAGTATTGTGTGGGACTGGGAGAAAGAGTAGGGATCCAGTATGCACCCTAAGGGTATGCAAGGGCCAGAGGGGGAGCCAGTACTGATCTCAAGAGGCTGTTTGTCTAGGGGATGCTGGCTGGTGACCCATTGGTCCTGACATGCAAATTTCATCCTAAAGGCTGTCTGGCTTGGGATGAGCTAAGCCATTTGTCTGCCTTGACCCCCTTCCAGGGCTTGGGGAGGAAAACAGAGGTTGGCATGACAGGGGTGGCATGGCATGGCTCCATATAGATCTCTAGATGGAGCCAGGGTGCTAATACTCAAAGGGGAAGTGAAAAGTTGTGTCTGTCTCCCCCAGGGTAGGTGCCCGCATGATATTGAGGCCTCCTCATGGGAAGGGAACATTTGTTCCCTTGTCCCAGGGTAAGCCCCGGCTGCCAAACTGGGTCAACCCAGACCTGCACCAGTGATATTGCTGGTGCAAGTCCGCGTTGACCAGTGAAGGTGGATTGGGCCCAGGAAGTGGGTTAGAATTCAGCAGACACTGCTGCTGCTGAACCCATCCCCTTCCCGGGCCCGATCTGCCCTCATCCCCACCTCCCCACCTCCCCATTCCACCCAACCCTGACCCATTCTACCTCCTCCCCACCTTCCTCCCACACCCTGTGTGATCTTACCATCGGTGACAGGTGTCCACTCTCCATCGTCACGTGGATCTGGCTGCTCACTGCTTGAGGCAGCAGCCAGGCCACACTCACTGGTGATGTCGCATTTGCGACAGCCGTAAAGCTATTTATGCTGCTGGAATGCTTGTTCCAGTGGCGTAAATGGCCCATAGAATTGGGCTGCTAGGAATGTAGTGAAGTTTTCAAGAGCAAATAGTAGGTTGGAGTGATTTACTGGGTTCAATTCCTGATTGAATTGCAGGGGGATCACAATTTGCCTCTTAAGATAAATCCGAAGGTAATCGAAGGCAAGAAATTTCAAGTAGATTAATAGGTACCGCGTCAGCGGGACGGTAACAGCGTTCCATGCGCCTCGGTGCCAGCCACATGACCATGGAAACATCTTCAGACAGCGCTGGCTCTTCGGCTTTGAAACGGAGATGAGCACCGCTCCCTAGAGTCGGACATGACTGGACTTAATTGTCAAGGGATACCTTTACCTTATGCTTCTGTCAGCCATTCAATCTGCTGGAGATGAGTATCCAGCTTTATGTGAATAGTATTCATATCATGTATAGCGCATCTAGGCAAAATACAAATTGGTCACCCTTCTCAAGTTCATGATGAATACTTTTCCTTGAGTTGAACAACCTGCCCAATTTTCTTTTTATGCTATCTAGGTTCATTGATCCACCCATTCATTCGAACATATATGGGGCTAGAATACAAAGGACTATTCAGCTCATGCACACAGAGAGAATGGCTCTGACACACAGCAGCCACCCACGCCATTGAGCTTTCCAAGCTGAGGGAGCTTTCCAAACAAGTTTGTGATATGATATGACATCAGACATAGTGGTCTTCTACCCAAAGAAAAGAAGTCAAAGATTCCACCACACATGCCCGAATCTTCAACATGCCTAAGAAAATAAGAACATAAGAGCCCTGCTGGATCAGGCCAAAGGCCCATCTAGTCCAGCTTCCTGTATTACACAGTGGCCCCACCAGATGCCTCAGGGAGCACACAAGACAACAAGATACATACATGTATCCTGTCACCACTCCCTTGTACCTGGCACAGAAAAAACCTACTTCTCCAACCAGGAGGTTGCATATCCCCATCATGGCTTGTAAGCTGTGATGGACTTTTCCTCCATAAATCTGTCCTAAAGTAGTTGTTTGTATCCTAGCCTGTGTATCTCTCTGCTAAAGTCATAGGCAAAAGAACAGAACACTAAATGCCAAATTAGATACTAGTGCACAGTGTAAATCCCCGAAGAAAAAACAGAAACACTCAAGATCTTTCTTTCAAGAACCATCTATTCCAGTTAAGATTTGATTCTCTATTCCCTGCTGGCTGGCTATATAGATAGATTGAAGTTTGAAACCTGGAAATAAGCAGTCATTTGTTCTAAAGAACACCTATTTAGTCAGTCTTCTAGTGGAAAATTTTGAAGTGTAGGAGCTTGTCATCATGACAGTCTCCTTAACCATGCGCAGCAACAACAGCAAAATCAACTTTCTTTTTGTCATTTGACTGTTTTCTCTTCCTGCCACTTATTTCTGTTGTGAAACTTATTATACTACTTTTAAAGATGCAGCTCATTTTATCCCATACTGTTGCGAGTGGATTGCAAAAGTTTAAAATAATTGTATAAAAACTGAAAAATGGGATTAATTTGAGACATATATTAGGGTTCTAACCTAGGCATGTTTATATAACACCCTTAATATTCTCTAACATTTACATAGGGATAGAATTGTAGCCGGGCAGCCCAATCCTATCCTGTCCTGGCGAAGTGGGGTCACATGGCCCACGCTGTATACAGCGCTGGAATTGAGCAGCCTGGAGGTCACCTCTGGGTAAGAGGACATTTGTCCTCTTACCCTGTGTAGAGCCCCTGCCTACTCAATGGGGCTTCTCAGATCTGCGGCAACTAAATAGTTGGCGCAGGTCAGAGAAGCCCCGTGTAGGGCTCTCAGGCCTGGGATGGGGGATAGGATACGGCGAAAGCCTCCTCTGGTGATCCCGCCTCCTCTCAGGCCTGATCCTTCCCCTGCGCCACCCTTGCCTCGCATCATTATACACCCTTCCCACCCTATGCCCTCCCCCCCTGCGCCGCTCGGAGTGGGACTTACCAGCTCTGGCATGCGTTGGTCCTCCGCTGGCACTGACAGGACAGCACAGACCTTCCCGCTGGCACCGCCTACACTAGAGTAGTTGCAAACGTGCTTTCTGGCACGTTTGCAACACTCGGCACCGGTCCTGAGACCCAGCACCAGCTGGCGGCACTGGATAGGATTGTACTGTTAATGTAACATGCATACACTCCCAGTCAAGCAACCCCAAGAATCTCTAATTCTCTTGTCCCTCCCCAGGCACCACCTTTTCCATTAGATTAATTCTCCATGGGGGAGTTTTTTCCATCCATTGGGAGGTTTGAGTAGGTGATACGAGCTCAGCTTCAGCCGCATCTAAGGAGTTAGTGGGCACATTTGTGGTTTCCCTCTTTTGGGATTTTGGCCCAATCTGCACTGTGCTATTAACTTTTGGGTGGTGTCAGTGGATTAGACTTGTTTGCACCTTGGCAGTGGTTTTAGGATTGGGTGTAGAGTTTTAATTATATGGTTTTAGTGTATTGTGTGGGGTGGCTAGACAGGTTTCCTTTGCAGCAGGAAGAGTTGGCCCAGTCTTTAGATTGAGGCAGGACCCAGTAGTACTGATAGTTGAAATGCATGATTGGATTATCTATAAATGTGGCCCAATTTTACTCCAAATCACTAGTCCTGCGTTTTTATTGGGAGGGTGTAAGGTCAATGTCTATTGATTTCCAGGGTGTCACTTGGATTGGTGACATCCAGGTCAAAATCACATGGTGTCACCGCCATGGACCTCCCATACCAGACCACAATATGTGGAAGCCTCCAGGGAAATCCGATCCCCACTGAGTTGCAGTGGGGGGTGAGAAAAACCTATTTTCTACCAGTGGTGCGTTTTTGCACCACCGGTAACAAATAGAATAGAATTTTTTTTTTTGTGAAGTCATTTTGGTGTCACCCCTCCTTGGGGTGACACTCGGGGCAGTCTGCCCCCCCCTTGACACCCCTGCTGATTTCTGTACATACTAACCTGAAGGGAAACAGAAACTCACACCACTTGTCCTACTATGCCGCATATAGTCTTCCCCCAATACATGTAGGTGACTGGAAGAGGAGAGAGCTTGCAGATGTCCATATTTTTCATTTGCATTTGACTACCATTCTCTCCACCCCAATCCACTACTCCCCTCACAGGTTCAAATTGCCAGTCTTTAACATTATTGTTGTCCTTAACAATCTTGTTCTCTTCTGTTTTCTTGCCTTTTTCCATTCCAATTTATTTTTTCATTCAAAGGAAAAATGTCAGAATAATAAAATCGGGTTTATTCGGAACTGAGTCCATCTTTGAAAGTGAGAGGATATGAAGTTTTATTTAGACCCCATTACTGAGGTCAAGACCTCTCTGCGGGATTCAGAAACACATCTGGCTGTAGTTTGAGATATACAGAACTGAATGGTGACTTATTCCTAACCCCTGACTTTATTAAAAAGTCAAAAATAAATATACTGAAAGATGATCATCTGGACTTGGGGTGCAGGGGGTGGTGGTAATACTCTGCAAAGTATACATGTTTTACACAGCCTAAATTATTTCTGTTTGAAATGTATTTTTGTGTGAACCTGGAAAACCTTGGGAAAACCAGCTAAAGCAGAGTGGCTTTACAAATGCTGGAAAATAATTAAGGTGACCGCGTTAATGGCATATTTAATATCAGAAAGAGAATAAGAAGAAATGAACAGAAGGTGGAAACCAATATATAATTGTTTCTTCAGGGACCTAAGCGCTAGTAATGCTGCAAGACATGATGTCAGGGAAGGGACAGGGAGAAACCCAGCTGACAGAGATGAGTAGCACCAAGTGGTGAGCACACTAGGAGCACTTCAAACATCTGTATCTTGTTGTGCTCCCTGAGGCATCTGGTGGGGCCACTGTGTGATACAGGAAGCTGGACTAGATGGGCCTTTGGCCTGATCCAGCAGGGCTCTTCTTATGTTATGTTCTTATGTTCAGTTGTAAGCAAGTTCTCTCTCACACATCTGGATATGAAAGATTGTGGTGCTTCCAAATTTGTTCTACCGTTTACCTTGTTTGGGTTTAAAAGAACTTTGTGTCTGTAACTAAGGCCGCAATCCTGCCAAACTAAAGGACAGTGGAGTGCATGCTTCACCAGCCTAAGGTGTCGAGAAAGTGCCGTAAAGCTTTTTTGCAGCACCTCTAGAGTAAGAGCCGCCTACTCCACCGCCCTCCAGGACCCGTGCACCGGGCATGGGGTGGGCAGGCTGGGGGTGGTGGGTGAGGGGGTGATTGGCCAGCTAGGCCAGGGAGGGGGTGGGGATATGGGCGCAACGCTGTGCCGATACCCTAACTCCCTTCCCGGGCCTGGCCGGCCTTACACGGCCTCCCCGGTTGTGTGCCAGCTATTTGACGCGCATCCGAGAAGGCCCATTGGGGCCGCTGGGGCTTACACTGGGGGAAGGGGACGAACATCCCTTCTCCCGAGGTGAGTCCTGGATTGGGATGTAAGTTATATTTTGGAGTGTGTGTGTGTGTGCGTGCGTGCGTGTGTGCATGCGTGTGCGTGCGTGTGTGCTGTAACAAATTATGTTTCTCATCCTGGTCAACAAAATATTGTTGATCATAGTTTGTTTTTAAGTGTGGCCTGATTTCATCTAAAATTATGAGTAACAATAAGAGAAGACAACTTCAACAATCCACAGAGTAACTTAGGCATTATTTTTTTACCCTTGTACCCTGCACAGGCGCAGTACCATCTGTATGATCACCCCAAATATAGCCGCTGAGACTGACAGTCCAATCATACCTACGTTCCCTCATGCTGATGCAGTGGCTATGCTGGATTCCGTGAGGGAATTTTATCCCCTTACCCCGGAGAAAGCCCCAACCCACACAATGGGTCTACTCAGACCTGCATAAGCCATATGGTTGGTGCAAGTTGTGTGGACCCATGTCAGCAGATTAGGCCCGGGAGGGAGGATAGGATGTGGCACGCACCAGCGCTGCCAATTCTGCCCCCTCTGGGCCCAATCTGTTCACCCCTATCACTGCCCTCCCCCCCATTCTGTCCCATTCCGGCCCCACCCGGCCCCGCCCCATTCCGCCCCGTTCCAATCCCCATGCCAGCTTCCCTGGATCAATGCGCATCGCTCCTTGCGCTTGCACCAGAAGGAAGTTGCAGGTCCTTTTGATGATGAACTAAAATAATTTTATCCCAAAATGTAAAAAAAAAAAAAAAGAACAAGTCTGAGTCAGATCATTTTTTACAAAATGAACAGAGATGAAGAATAGAATATTCTTCCTATTTGGGATTCTGGATCAATACAATTCTGGCTACAGAACTGTCATGGGGGGGGGGTTAAATTTGAGTTACTTTACACACACAAGTTCCCATTCTAGCACTTTAGGCATCCCCTGTATGTTACCTTGTCAATTTTACTTCCCTGCTTTTGAAAGCACGAACTCACACTGAGTCTGTAGATAGTGCCCTGAGGAACTTTCAGGAGAAATATGCACAAACAAAAACTGGCTGAAGCATGCGCTGCAAGAGCTTCTGGGAAAACCCAAATGCTGCAGTGGTTATCCCATAGCATCAATAAGGGAAGAAGAGCCACATCTCAGTGGAACATCACATGCTTTACATGCTGAATATCCTGCTTCAATCCCTGGTACATCCAGATTGGGCAGAGAAAACTTCCTGTCTGAAACCCTGAAGAGCTGTTGCCAGGTGATGTAGACTATACTGAACTAGATGGACCAACGGCCTGAATCAGTGTAAGGCAGGTTCCTGTGCTTCGAAATAACACAGGAATTAAATAGCACTAGATGTGAAGTGAAAAATCTGGGAATGACCCTAATTGTACAGTACAAATAAAAAAGATGAGGAAATGAATCAAAATAGGCTATATACCAGAGGTGGCCGACCTTTCAACATGAATGCTCCTGGCCCTTTAAAGGTTGTATAGGTGACGGCATTTCAGCAGCTGCTTTAGCAGCAGCAGCAGCAATTGCAGCTGCCAAGATCCTGTCTTCTACACAACTCTTAAGAACGCAGAGGCCCTAATGGGGAAAGGTTGGCCACCCCTGCTATATACCATCCTTCATGTTCTATGCAGGATGGTCATACTATACTGTGGTCTGCAAAACTGGGCATTCTCTTTATTCTTTATAATCTCTGAGACGATTAACCATACATTGGCTGTACATAATTTTTAGGTGTAATGAATCACAAATCAGTTTGTTCATTAATTCCTTTTGAAATTATCCTTTGGGATCCATTGTTTCCTCATGATACTATGGGATTAAATAGAATTCCATCCACATATGGTAATCCTAAGGGGCCAGAAGGCAGGGGATAGAGACATGAGACAGGGATGCAGCATCAAAATATTGTGGCATGATATTCCCTCCTCCTCTTTGCTTACCAATGTGAGGTGCATTGTGCATGCTTTCCCTGTTGGGGTGGTGGAGTAGAGGTTGCAGTTTGGAGTTTGTGCATGGAGAAAAATACCTGGGGCAGAATGCCTGCAATAAGAATTCTGAGGAGACAAGTGTTAACACAATATCTTGCCATACATGCTGTGAGGGACAAGAGGGTGTTTGTGCAAAGTGTTCCCTTTGTGCACCAAAGTAACCATTCACCATGGCTCCCACATCAAAGTTCCCGTTTGAGAGACCAGAGAGGTATAGCCACATGCGGTGCATCTGTTATCTGAGCTGTAGTCTTTTTCGTATTGGGGCTGGTTTGCTGTAATTGACTGCCAAACGTAGTCTGTATCCTACACTCTGCCATGGGGGAGTAGCATGGCAGGGGGTGCAGGACTTGCACTTTTCTTCTGTTTTTGCCTTCCTCATTATTTCCTATAGGGTTCCTCCTACCTACTCCAGCTCTGTCATTGGCGTAGCTTTTTTCCTGTGTCGGGGGCATGTCCACAGTGCCGTAGGAAGCAATGGGGTGGTGGGGCAATCTGCTCCCGGGCAGCCAGCGGGACATTAATTGCACCGCATAGGCAGCCGAAAAACGGTCATGCTGCTCAGTGGATTGGCCCGCCCGCCCGGGCTCCTACGCTGTCAAAAACAGCAGAAAAATGCCAGGGGCCTTTTTGCCGCAACGCAGCAGGGGCAGGGACGCAACTGTCAGGGCGGGGCTTCTGCCATTCCGCACGAGGGGGGTGATGGAGAGGCTAACTATGCCTCTGCATGTCCATTGTCTGCAGGACAGTTAGGATCTAGTATCCATCAACTACTCCTCATCTATCCCACATCACTCCCCCTCTCTGGATTGGCCTTTCTGCTGGTGGAGTTGCACTGGCATCTGAGCTATGTCTGAGTTACAATGCTGCAGCATTTTCCCAATGTTGCTTTTGCATCTATGGTGCATCCATTGGCGGGTGGATTTCTATGCTAGTGGGACTGTCATTGCACCAGCATACATGGAGATATGCCAGCAAAGCTTGAGGATGAGACTGAGACTTAGGAAATACCCTATTGAAAACCCAGATATTCCAGCATCCTATTTCTCATAATTGTCAACCAGGTGCCTCTGGCAAGCCCACAAGCAAGAGATGGAGATAAACCCTCTCCCAATGTTCCTGCCCTGCATCCGATATTCAGAAGCAAACTGCCTCTGAATCTGGATGTAATATGAAGTCATCATGACTGGTAGCCATTGACAGGCTTGTCCTTCATGAATTTGTCCAGTCCCTTTTAGAAGCCATTGAAGCTAGTGGTCATCATCACTTCTTCTGGCAACAAATTCCAGGCTAATTATGTGTTATGTGAAGTACCTCTTTTTGTCCATCCTAAATCTCCCACCAATCACTCAGTTTGATTGGATGATCTCTGGTTCCAGTATTGTGAGAGAGGGAGAAGAACTTCTCTCCAACCACTTTCTCCACACCATGCATAATGTTATATGCCTCAATCTTGCCTCCCCCACCATCATTCTTTCTTCTAAACTAAAAAAGGCCCAAACTTTGTAGCCTTTGAAACACAGAGGAAATTCACTTTATCCAACGACAAATGGCAGATGGCATAATCAGTAGCTTGAAACATTATCACCTTTAGCAGAGTTAAATAGCTTTTGTCTAGTACAAGAGGCCATCTGCAGCAGATTCATGGAGCATAAGTGGAGTACACAGTACTTCTTTTTCAAATAGCATAAAGAAATGAGAGATGAAGTTATGGGTTTTTTCCCCTTTTGTTTGCAGTTATGATTAAAAGATATTGCGGCAGCTCCCTCGAATTTCAGACACCTCATCTTTTTTTCATACTGTTTTCCTTCAGATTACAGTTGCAGCTGCAAAAACTCCCCATGACAGCAAGTGCTGAACTGAACCCACCCACAGCATTGGGCAATTATGCATCATTACAGTGCATTGTGTATTTGCATGTCTCCCCAACATGCATGAAATAATAATGTCTTTCCCGATGAAGAAGTCATTGCATTTTTGTTTAATATTCCTGGAAGTGAAATTAATTAAAGCAGGGGTTCTCAACCAGTGGTACTAGTACCACCAGAGGTACCTCAGCTGACCGTTGGTGATACTTGGACTGCCAGAACTCCACTCTGACACGGCGCTTTCGGCGGTGCATTTTCGATCCCAAGAGGCTCCTGCCTTTGGCTGAGCCTCTCGGGAACGTTGAGAAGGGCTCTCCCACCCACCCAGAGCCTCCTACCTGTGTTTTCTGACCTCTGAAAACCTGAAAACCCAGAAGTAACTGGTGATGATGTCATCACCTGTCACTTCCGGTGGTACGCAGCAGGAGAGTGGCACCGGAGGTGGTACTCAGCCAGGAAGGGGTTGAGAACCCCTGAACTACAGCATAGAAAGAACTAGATTGCCCGGTTTCTCTTCTCTTCCAAATAAATTTCTCCTATAATAACTGTGTTGCAGACTTCTGTGTTCTGTAAGAGGAAGGTGGGAAAGGGACTTTGTGGAGAAGACTTGTTTTTCCCCCAGACACAGTTACATTTCCATAATTCAGTCTGGACTAATGCGTTGTAATGAGATGAAAGCCTCACCACAATAATTCTGTTCCTTTTAAAGCAATCTAACTTCTTTGTTACTGTGAGATTCCTATAATCAATGACCCTATTGTATTTTCCTAGAATCTGCCTACAATAACAATGTGCAATTTTTGTTGCACCAGAAATGTAATGTAGTCTATAAATGACCATACACTAAATGCATACGAAAGTTAATGGATGACATAAGGGAAATGACTGTCAAGGTTTGTCATCATCATGATCAGAATATGCAAGGATATGTCTGGAAATATGCCAGATAATATGATTTTTTGCAATGTTGAATCAATATGATGCATGGCAAATAAGCAAAGAATACAAAGAGTCTCAACATTCATTTGCAAAAAAGCCAGTTTATAGTGCTCGTGGGTTTTGGAGACAAATTTTAAAAGGTACAAGCAACATCCATTTTAATGCTTAGAAAACAGAGGAATACTTAGGCTAGGACTTTTGTGGCCCTAGTGCTACTGTATACGTTCCCACCCCTCCCCTTGTGCCATTTTGTCCTTTGTTTCCACTACAGAACTGAGGTGTTTTTTTTTAAGTGTTCTAGTCACTGCAACAACAGGCTGTATTGTAACTTACATAGATAAGGAAAACAGAGAAAGTTGGTCGATATTTTCCCTGTTTGCACTTTATTCTGGTTGTTTAGATTTAGGTTTCCTGGTTGCGACAGCTGTAAACGTTGATCATCATAATGTTCAGTATGGTTTGTTTAGCATGCATTTTTATCATAAACCATAATCTGCATAACTGCTTAACTAATTTCACACATAAGATTCTGGATTCCCCCCCCCCAAAAAAAAAGAATCAATAATTCCACCTCATGCCACATAGTCACATAGTCACTTCTGATATACACATCAGTTTCAAAAACATAGTTGGATCCTTTAAACCCTTTCACAGTCATGTGGGAACCATTCACAGATACAGTACATACGAAGCTGCTTTATTTTGAATTAGGCCACTGGTCTCTAGCTCAACGTTGTCTAGCAGTGACTGTACCAGCCCTCCGGGGTTCCAGACAGGGATCTTTTCCAGCTCCACTTCAAAACAGGTAAAGGTAAAGGTATCACTTGACAATTAAGTCCAGTCGTGTCCGACTCTAGGGAGCGGTGCTCAACTCCGTTTCAAAGCCGAAGAGCCAGCGTTGTCCGAAGACGTTTCCATGGTCATGTGGCCGGCATGACTCAACACCGAGGCGCATGGAACGCTGTTACCGTCCCGCTGACGCGGTACCTATTAATCTACTTGCAATTTCTTGCTTTCGAACTGCTAGGTTGGCAGGAGCCGTCGCACAGATTCGAACTGCCGACCTTTCGATCGACAGCTCATGGTTCAGTGGTTTAACCCACTGCGCCACCCGCTGGCACCTCAAGATACCAGGGATCAAACCTTGGATCTACTGTAAGTAAAGTGCATGCTCCATCATCACTGACTTACAGCTTCCCTTTTCAGATAAATGGTTCTCATGCTTCTCTGAAAGCAGTGTGGTAGTGAACATGGCACCATACACATAATGATCTGCTAATAATTGGCCAGGAAATACTCATGCAATCTTGCAGCCCAATCCTATCCCCCTGCCAGTCCATTGCATGCAGAGCCACTGACAGAGTGCACACTGAATGCAATCAATCCATCAACCCTTTATTGGCATAATCAGAACAACACACATAACATACAACACAAACACATAAGACACAAGACAACACTAACCATAAATAGGGGTAAATTGTCCCAAAACCTTCCCACATGACTCCCACCACGCCTCCCCACAATCTGCCCCAGGTAGACCGCAACCCTCTCCGTCATCACTACATCCACACCCCACAAGACAAACTGGACCCCATTCTGATCCCCCCCAACCCCACCCACCTGACAAGGCCGGATACAAACACTTCACTCGCAAATTATACAGTGGGCAACAACAACAAACAAACATATGGTGTAGAGACTCCACCCCTCCCACAGCACACAAACTGCATCTCTCCCCAGATGGAATCCCTCCACACCTCCCACAAAGCAACTCCGATCACACGACACCACACCCCACCAATGAAAAGGCCCCGCGACCATGTGTGCACTTCAGGAGGTACAGACACTCTGCCCATCGGCCACACTCGACATGAGAAAAAAGGAACAAGGGGGAATATAGACACCAACAAAAAGCAATATAATCCCTTTCAAAATTACCCTGGTAGCCTGTATACTACCAAAACCAGCCTTTATATCAATGGGTATGCAATGGGTATCACCATGCCAACAAAAGTTCATATAGTCAGGGCGATGGTGTTCCCAGTAGCAATGTATGGTTGCAAGAGTTGGACCATAAGGAAGGCTGAGCGCCGAAGAATAGATGCTTTCGAACTGTGGTGCTGGAGAAGACTCCTGAGAGTCCCTTGGACTGCTAGGAGATCAAATCAGTCAATCCTAAATGAAATCAACCCTGACTGTTCCCTGGAAGAACAGGTATTGAGGCTGAAGCTCAAATATTTTGGTCACCTAATGCGAAGAGAGGACTCTCTGGAGAAGACTCTGATGCTGGGAAAGACTGAAGGCAAAAGGAGAAGGGGAAGGCAAAGGATGAGATGGTTAGACAGCATCACCGATGCAACCAACATGAAAATGAGCGAACTCAGGAAGATAGTGGAGGACAGGAAGGCCTGGCGGGATATGGTTCATGGTTCACGAAGGGTCGGACACGACTTAACAACTGAACAACAACAACATGCTATGGGGGGGAGCGATCAGGCGGGCTGGGAGAGGTAACTAAAAATACGGTAGGCCTCTTATTCACAGATGAGTCTCCTTGGACCCACACCAGTTATTTAGCTGGTATACAAGGAGAGTCAGGTGGTTGAGCTGGGATAAGAGGGAATAGGAGGAACTTAGCATGCACTGCTGCCACCAAGATGCTTCACCTCCCACCCCCTCCGACCCTCGGCCCTACTTGGCTCAGTTCTTGCCCCAAACCGCCCACAATCCGCCCCCACTGCCAAATGACCTTCTCTGACATGGGTTCAGCAGTCCACCACAGCCAGCTCAGGGCTTCCCTGCTCCCACACCAACATTAGTGAAATGCCTGCTGACAGAGCAGCTCACATGATGGTGGCCAAGGCCTTATTATGCTGATGGGAATTGTGAGGTCTGATTGTGAGATCTGTCTTGATCTCACGATCTGTCAAGGCTTTATGCTGACAGATTGTGAGATCTGTCAGCATAAGTCCACCATGCAATTGGTCCATAAATCATATATGACTTATATAAAGAGCAATTTCCCATGGGTTTACTTGCATTTATGTATAGGATGGGACCATTAATGTGAAACAGATCATTTTTTTTCTTTCAGAAATCTAACATGTGAGACAAAGTTCACTCATACCCTGAAATATATTTTGCCCCTTCTATGCTCTCACCCCCATTCTGTCTAGAGCCTTCATTGTTTCTTTGAAAAGGAATGTAATTTTATCAGTGGGTGAAGAAAATAGCAAGGAGTCTGATAAACACTCTTGATTCTCAGAAACATACAAAAAAGACTTCCTGGGTTCTCTTAATTTTGTTATGGCTGTTGTTTATCTCTCAACAGGAAGCTACATGTAGCCCTGCTTGGTGTACAACAAACAAACCCACAAAAATCATACAGAATAGTAATTCAACCAAGCAATTTAGACTCTCCAATTCTATTTATGTTAGCACTGTTGTAAAATAAATTATTCTGACTGTGATTCATCTAATACTGTGGACACAAGAAGGCTTCCCATTTTTTCTCTACGAAGTTCCAGAAATAATGTGAGCACTGAAATAGTCATATTAAATATCTGACGGCACAATCCCGACTAACTAGAGCAGTGGAGTACGCGATCCGCCGCTCTAAAGCACCACAAACATGCCATAAAGCACATTTGCGACGACTTGTGAGTAAGGGCCGCCGGTACAGAGGCCAGCGGTCCTCACTCTGCCACCCTCCAGACCCTGCGCGTGCCAACAATGGTAAGTCCAGCGCCAGTGGGCGCAGAGGCAGGGACGGGTGGGTCGGGGCAGCCAGGGGGTTGTCATTGGCTGGCCTGGACTGGGAGAGACCAGGGATATTGGCGGCGTGACTAGTGAAGGTGGATCGGACCTGGGAAGGGGATTAGGATTCGGCAGGCACCACTGCTGCCAAATCCACCCCCTTCTCAGGCCCATTCCACCCCTCCCCACCTCCCTCCTGACCCCTGCATGATCTTACCATCTGGGGCATGCATCCGCTGTCCATAATCGGTTGGACCTGGCTCGTCGCTTGCGGTGGTGGCCAGGCTGTGCTTGCAGGTGCTGTAGTGTTTGTGACAGTTGCAAAACTGTTTACGCCTCCGGCAATGTAAACAGCCCATAGAATTGGGCCATTAATTAAAAAACACAATACTTCAATCTGATGGCCTAGCACAAATTAGTCATTATGTAAGTGCAAGGGAAAGTTGATTGAACTTGGCATCCATAATCCTGCAAACACTTTTGTATGTTGAAATTTTACCTTCAGAGTTTCATTGACACCAACAGGGCAGTGAGAGAGCAAACAAGTATTTTTGCAGCTGACGTGTCATCTAAGAGAGCATTAAAGTGATTGTGCTATCATCAAAACTGGGACCGTGTGTGTGTGTGTGTGTGTGTGTGTGCGCACACACACACACACACACACACACTTATTTATTTATGAATACATTATTACATATCTCCAAATTGAGCATCATCTATATAAACTTATTCTGGACCCTCCTAATCCACTTACCTCAGGGTGCACACCAATCCTTATTTTCAACCCCTATTCCACACCACGCTGTCAGTTGTGATTGATGTGGTTAAATCACCACACCTTCCCAAACTGACTCGAATAGACAGAAATAACCCTCAACTAATAAGCAAAATTTCCAACTAGGCCCCTGGAAAGTTACCAGCTAATCTCAGACCATTATCCTGAGTAGAGAGGGCTGCTTGTTAGACAAACACAAACTGAGGAGACAAACAGTTTTCAACCATAATGACCAAAATCTCCTTTAATCTCATCCTCCAGTGACAATGCTCCATTTTCCCTTTGTGCCTCACGGAAGGGGGAAGAAGCAAAAATGCCCATCCAGCTGGCAATTCCTTGGAGGATGGGAAACCTTCTTATTGAGAAATCCCTGATAACTTTCAATAGAACTCAAGATTCTCTTGAGTTTTAAATCAGGCGATCATTTTTGACATTATTTGATGGTTAGCATGTAACAGTATTTAAAGTAAGATAGCATTTGACAGTTGACATGGAGTGGTATTTTTTGCTTTATAGCATTTGATATGTGCCCTGCAGTGGTAATTGGCTTTTGACAGTTGACAGTGTATGAGATTTCACATTTGACGCTCATCAAAATAAAAAAAATAAAATCACAAAATACCAAAACGTCTGAAGCATCTGAATGTTGAACGCTGAGTTTAAAAGATCACAGCAAAATGCTAATTCACTTTGTTTTGGAATTTCTGAGGAAAAATAAATAAATAGTGAAACTGGAAAATTCAGCAAATTTTGAATATTTGAAAATATTAATTTAAGCTCTTCTCTGTTTTTATTATACTGCCTCACTGCTTTGCTAACCTTCATACTGAAGATTATATGATTGATCAGCAATACATCCAAGGTAGGATCTAGAGTAGGAAGTATTTTTCTGACAGGGCGACAGTCACATCAAAAGCTGTATAGCAGATAGAACAACAGATGAAGTATCTCCATGGTGAAAAAGCTCTACTAATTGAATGGCAGTGGTGGGCCTTTTGCAGATTGCTGGGTTTACCCTGCCCCTTCTGCTGCATGGGAGGCAAGTACGTGAAATTGGGGCCGTTTGATTGGTCCAGGCCTCAGGGGTGGGGGAGGGCGAGCTGCACAGGCAAAGGAGTCTGGGATACCGTGCAGCTCTCTGGAGGTGTTAAAGGTGCAAGAGCCCTGACAGGAAAAAAATGGTAACTGTAACCAAAAGATGGGAGAACAACTGGAGAAAATGAATACAACACACACACACACACACACACACACACACACACACACACACACACACAAAATTGGCTGGGAGGTGCCTGTTATTGTATCTCAAGAAAGTAGTATAGGTATATGATTGCTCAAGGTATACTCCAAGATTTCTATCTGATTCCAGAATCTTCAAAACATGCCATATAAATGCAACTTTAAGTGGAACAGACCTAATGTACAATGGCATGTTTCCAGTGGCCATTGCAGACATACTGGATCATGAAAAGTACAAGATGTATTTATCTTTTAAGATATGCATTTTTGATTTGTTATTCATGGCTCTTGGAGCACATAGTATAAACAGGGCAGTGTGTTAGTTTATCTAAGTGGTTGCATATGTATAATTGAATAAAGTGCAGTTGGGAGCACTTTGTTCTTGAAGTCAACCTTGTTGAATCATGCCATTGAGGGAACTTGAAGGGGAAAACTACTGAAATTAATGGGATTTTTTTACACAGGAAGCCTGCAAAAATACATAGAAATGATCACTTATATGCATAACCCTAACCCAACAGACAGCAGTTTTAACTAATAGTTCAACTGGGTACAATTCAACTAAAGCTAAGCTCACAAACCCAGTGATGTGGGTCTTATGGGTGAAACTATGAAACTTACATAAAATTGTATTATGGAAGGAATGTTAAGGATCATCTGTTTTAACATCCTGTCCTAAGGTAGAGTTTATCACACCAAAATATTCCCTGGCAGATGTTTATCCATCCTCTGGTTGCAAACCTCTATAGGAAAAGATTCATTGATTTCCTAGGCATTAACATTGTAATACCCTAGCAAAGAAGACTGGGTCAGCAAACAGATACCGTAGTTGCTCAAGACTACCCAGAAAGCTTCACTGCTAAATAGGAAATCTAATCCCACTATGGTGCTTCACATCTCAAAGTAAAGGATCAACACCTGGGCGCCAAATCAAGGTCAGGAGCAATTGGTGGGTCCCTTTATGTACTGGCAATTTTGCTCACAATACACATTAGGTTTACCACATGCCAATACTGTCCAGGTCTTGCTTTAAAAAAAAAAAACACTTTTCTGTAGCACTTGGGTCAGATCAAGGCTATAGCATGGAGGTAAAGCGCATTTAACCCTTTACATCCACACCATTTCCCCACCAAACATCATGCCTCTGAAGCAGCTATGCAACCCTTAAATGCCATTGTAACAAATGGCATTTTAAGGATGAAATAACCACTTCAGGGATATGATTTTGACTGGGATGGGTATGGGTTAAATATCCTCTACCCCACACCATGACACTGATCCTACCTGTGGCCCCACATGACTGGTACAAAAAAGTGATGGCCCGATCCTGTGTAGAAATGTGCGGGGGCAGCATGTGCTGCCCCGACGCTGGGTGTTGCAAAAGTGCCGTAAGGCAGTTTTGCGACACCCGGAGAGCAAGCAGGGGGAGGGGTGGGGGAGGGTGGCCATAGGCCACCTAGGGCCTGGAGGGAGCGGGGATACCGGGGGCCGAGATCCCCAGTATCCAACGCTCCCTCCAGGCCGCAGATACACCGACACGGTCGGTATTACTGTACGTGAGCTCTAGAGCTTGCACAAATGCGAGGAGACCCATTGGGCCTCCTGCGGCTTACACGGGGGGAAGGGGATGATTGGCCCCTTCTCCTGAGTTGATCCCGGGCTGCCCCGGGGCAGCCTGGGAACTTGATAGGATATGGTGGCCGGCCCTTTAGGCCGGTCACCGCAGCCTACACAGGATTGGGCTGCCCAAGAAATACCCAAACTGTATCATCAGGTGGTATATGTGACAATTAGTTCTAGTCATAGAAATTATCTTTTTAAATAGATTGGCTTCAATTCAACATTGTAATATAGCCCCTGGACACTCAAGTAGGGATCTCACATTGGCAACTATGGCAGCCTTTGGTAAAGAACAGCATTTACTTGTGAATGCATGGATCTCCAATCACTGTTGCTTTAAGAAGAGTTCTGGACATGGTCCATCTTCTTTGTGACAGATTTACAACTATTAGAAAACTATCCTGTCCATGCCAATCTTTATTTTTCTCTAAACTTATAACATCTGAGTCTTTAGACATTCTTGATACAGTTTCCAAGAAAAATGTACAAATCCTACATTATCATTTCTCTCCTTTGGAATACCTCCAGTTTATTTTCAGGACTTTCTGTATATTATGAAACTCATGCCATATAAATCCTGGGGAGAGACTTCCATGATATATGGATTTACGAAGCCTAAGCCACCTCTGAACGTGGCATATGCCAGCAGATGGTTAGGCCAGCAGTTGTTTCACTAGTGCCAGGAAGAGAAGTAATATTACTTCACAGAAATAGCAGATTTTCCTTTAGATTTTGTTTAGTTCTTTTTTGTAACGCCACCTCCAGGACTCATTAAAACCCCAAAGTTGTATGAGAAGCATACCTATTGAATTAGTTTTGCCTTTGTTTCGTATTTATGTATTATTACCAGTATTTTTTCCAAACATATTGTCATCAACATATGTTGAAAAATAACGTTATCTTCTTCAAACTATTTTTTTGTTTGCCTTCCTACTCTGCTTTTTATATCGACTGTTCCCCATTTTTCTATCTGGTTCATCACATCCATTTGTCACGCCATCTGCATTTTCCTAACTCAGAAAACACTTATTTTTCTGCAAATGTGTTAGTTTTCTGGAACATTCAATGGAAAGCATTCCGCATGACATGGTTCCCTACCAGTCATTAAATGGATCTCAGAAACGAGTTATTTCCCCCCCCCCAAAAAAAAAAACTTTATTAGACCAATTTCCCATTCCTGTGGTAGTAGGAGGCTTTAACGTTTTGGGGTTTGTTTACTGTTCCCAGCCATAAAGAAACCTTCCCAGCAATGAATGTTCCTTCCAGACAATATTTTGAGAAGCATCTGCACTTGAAAATCTTAGGCCTGTATTTAAATATTCACCAAAAATAAGTGATTGGGTTTCACAGAAGTGTTGTATATTTATTTGCAACCACAGTAAAAGCCATTGCTCGTATTGTAAAGAGAAAGCTTGAAACAAGACTAACAGTCCAATCCTATCCAGTGCCGGTACAGTGTGGGCTGCACAGCCCTGCTGTATCCAGCACTGGCTGGGAACAGGCTGGAGGACTCCTTGGGGTAAGGGTACAATTTTCCCCTTACCCCAGGTAAACCCCCAACCTGTGCAATGGGGCTACACAGATCTGCTACAATTCAATCACTGGCACAGAACTGAGAAGCCCTGTGCAAGGAAAAAGGCCCGCAAAGGAGGATAGGATTCAGCGTGTGCCAGCATCCCTCACCCTCCTGAGTCTGATCCACCCACCCCTCCCCTTCCCCATTACACCCCTCCCTGCCCTTCCCCAGTCTCCACACTGCTCCAGCGGCCTTACCTGCTCCGGTGCACCGTGCTCCTGGTGCAGCGCCAACAGGACAGCACAGCCCTTCCTACCAGCGCCGCTTCATCTCCAGGTGTCACGGACATGCTTTACAGCACATTCGCTGCACCAACCTAATGAAAGCATAGGATGGTGCCTGCCATAAATCAGCATTTGATCTCCATTGAATGTTCACTTATGCTTGGAAGCATAGGTGCTTCCTAGCTGGTGTGATATGATGAGAAACAATATCACTTTCGCTGTTTTCACAAAGTTATTGCAACTCTTAAGAATGAAAGTAAGGCCATTTGAGTAAGAGAGAGAGGGCTCAGTTTTATTCCTTCAACTGTTGTGCAAGAAAATTCATCTGGTATGATGAATTTTCTACTGAAGCCTGTATTTCGAAGTATTTTTAAATAACTCTTCCCTACAGATGTTACAAGGCCAGCGGGTGGCGCAGCGGGTTAAACCGCTGAACCATAAGCTGTCGATCGAAAGATCAGCAGTTCGATTCCCGCGACGGGGTGAGCGCTCGTTGCTTGGCCAGCTCCTGCCAACCTAGCAGTTCCAAAGCATGTCAATGTGAGTAGATAAATAGGTACCGCTTGCGGGAAGGTAAACAGCGCTCCGTGTTCCAGCTGCATGCTACGCGCTGTGGCAAGGACAGTCATGCCGGCCACATGACCACGGAGGCGTCTTCCGACAATGCTGGCTCTTCGGCTTTGAAATGGAGATGAGCACCACACCCTAGAGTCGGACACGACTGGACTTAATTGTCAGGGGATACCTTTACCTTTACCTTTACCTTTACAGATGTTACAGACCATATTGTCTGCATGGCACTAAAAGTGGGGGGATATACAGGGGGGCCCGGTATCCGCTGGGGAGTGGTTCCTGGCCGCCCTCCATGGATACCTGGAACCCATGGATAAGAGCGAACGCCATCTTCTACATCCCCCCACACCCATTTTGTTGCGCAAACGTGCCAACGGCTTGAAACGGGCTCTGTTTCCAGTCAAGCCAAGTCTCAAGCTTTGCAACCCCCTTCAGCCCTCCTCACGCTCCCCTGGTGATTCTTTTACATTAAAATTGTGTTTGTGTGTTGCTTTCAACAAAAGCTATAAGTAGCATGCTGCTGCTTTTAACAAAGACGCAAGCTCAGCCGAAGACCAGGAAACAGAAACTGAAACTGCTTCCTGGTCTTTAGCTGACCCTGCATCAGTGCTATGAAGCAGCAGCAGCATGCTACTTATAGCCTTTGTTGAAATATGGGGGTTCCTGCTATCCGTGGATAAGTGAATCCGTGGATACCGGATCCGTGGATAGTGGGGAGGGGCCCTCCTGTACTATATTCAGCCATGGTTGTTGTTCAGTCGTTAAGTCGTGTCCGACCCTTCGTGATTCCATGAACCATATCCCGCTAGGCCTTCCTGTCCTACAGACAGGCCATGGACATATATGCTATTAAGCCTGTTTCTGAGTTTTCCCAGAATGCTTCCAGTTAAGTGGTATCTGAGATGCTTGAAAACCAGATTGGATATCTGTAAGAGCTTGGACTGAAATAACTTGTCAAAATTAGACGTTTGCAGGCAGCAATATTAATAGTACATTTCAAATGTTCCTGTTTACTATTGTGATGTACCAATTGTAAGTCAATGATCCAGTAACAATTTGAGAGAAGAATTGCTTGTAAAATGCTTTACAAAAAAAGAGATAAGCCCTTTATGTTTTGAATACTGGAAAAAATGATTTCATTATTCAGTGGTAGCCTTAACAATGGAAATCTAGCTAAGAAAGCTAGAAGGTGGTCAATCCCATTTTGCCATCTGCCTTCTAGGTTTAGGTAGGGTTCATGTAAAATCCCTTCAACCAACCAACATGAATAATTATATGCATAAGAAGTAGCTGGGTCAGGATGTTGCTTATAATTAAATATGAAATGCTTCTGAAATATGAGATGATTCAGCCAATTATTGTGAAGAAACACTAAGAGAGAAAGTAGCTGGAAAAGCTACTCTGGGTATCAATCCACACCAATCATGGAATTCAATACAGGTTCAGCACTCACTTGTGGGTAAGCTTTGTTTAAATATTAAAACTCTGAGACTCTCCCAGCACCTAAGGAACAATCGTGCAGAGGAATCTCACATTGTTACTGACGCATGAGAAATCAGAAAGTACACCTTCTGTTCAAATATATATTTAATTATGGTTATATAAGTCCAATCGTGTCCAGTTTTAACTTACTGTTGACTTCTGGGTATCGTAGAAGATCTGGGACACTACAGACCAGTTAGCCTATCAATTCCTGGAAAGCTCCTGGAACAAATGACTAAGCGGAACATCTGTGAGCACTTAGAAAATAATGGGGTGATTTTTAAGAACCAGCATGAGTTTGTCAAGAACAAGTTGTGCCAGGCAAGTCTCATCATCTTCTTTGACAGGGTGACTAATCTGGTAGACCATAGAAACACCGTGAACATAGTGTACCTGTTGGCAAAGACTCCCATGAGGTCCTTGAGGTTAAAATGGTAACATGTGGCTGGATGGTACTACTGTTAGGTGGATTGAAAACTGGTTGAACAACCACATTATCAGTGAGTGCTATTAAATGGATCCACATCAACCAGGAGTGGGGTATCAAGTGGAGTGCCACAGGACTCTGTCTTGGGCCCTGTGCTGTTCAACATTTTTATAAATGATCTGGATGATGGAGTACAGGGAATGTGTATCAAATTTGAAGACGACTCCAAGCTGGGGGGATAGCTAACACCCTAGAAAACTGAATTAGGATTCACGACGTAATCCAGTATAACTGAGCGCCAGGGAGTATTTACGGCACCCAGAGAGTAAGGGCCACCGGCGCAATGGGCCTCCTCGGATGTGCACCAGCTATTTAGCTGGCGCACAACTGGGGAGGCAGTGTAAGGCCGGCCCAGCCCAGGAAGGGGGTTGGGATATCGGTGCCGCCAATAATACCACCGCCCTCCCTGACCTGGCCAGCCAATCGCCCCCTCCCCTACCACCCTGGCCCTCCCTCCCCATGCCATATCGCCACTTGGTGCAGCACCTACCTGCGTATGGTGGCACAGAAAGCAGAGAGTGGCGGTGTAAGCTGTGCTTACACCCGAGATGGTGCAAAAGTGCTTATGGCACTGTGCTCCTCCAGCCTGTGTTTAGGCAGGATTGCTCCATAAGTCACATGGCATCCTCAGTGAGGGAAGCGTCCAAGCACCAAGTTAAAAAGCATGATATTCACCAAGGCTTTTAAGGATTCTAATCCTTTATTTGGATTGGCTCAGATTCTCAATTTTTAAATCATTTCGGTGGCTATATTGCTTCACTCTTTCTTTTGTTTTAGTATCATACTAATAGTTGGGTTTTAGGATCTTGTGATTTAGTGTTTTATGAACTCAAGAGCTGTGAACCATTTTGCTGGTTGTTAAGCAGAAAATCATGACATATAAATATTTAAAGGTATAAATGCAGCTGCAAAATTATTACGCAATCATTGCCAGACGTCGTACACACCATTGGAAATGTCTTCCCAGGGCTCTGCATGTCCTACAAAGACAATCGGTGGTTTGCTGTCCTTGAACATTACATCCATCCGGTTGTCCTTATTTCTTTGCAACGTCCTGGGTTTTCTTTGGAACCTCTCCATTCCCATCATGGGAAGATCATAATTTGTTCTGTTTTGAGACGAGACGATGAGATCACAACCCAAGGTATGGCTGTGAACTCTGGGTAGTGGGAAAGGTTCAGAAACCATTATAATTGGAGAATGAGTGCAATGATTCACTCCAAGCCTGATGTTCTGAGGACTGAAAGTTCCCATCTTCGTTCCCTTCTCTCACACGTATGCATTTTCTTAACAGATACAGCCTCTGCGGAGCGTACTGGAAACGGTTTCTGTATGTGAGTTGTTTCTAAAACATTCTTTCCACAATTTTTACTTCCTATCAGAGGCTAGTGCTGCAGGCCAAGGTCGTGGTGTGGAGAAGGGAGAAGACTGACTCAGTTGACTAGAGACGAAGCAACTATATTTTTCTTTCTTTCAACTTAATAATAGAATGGGTTTGGGGGGGGATGGAAGCTGATACAGGAACCAGCAGAGAGTATGTGAACTTTCTATTGCTTTTTTAACAAATCACTTGCAGATGAGAATAAAAGTGACGCGACTGAAATAATGTCTGTCAATAAAGTGAAAAGGACTCAGACAAAATGTTCGGGTTTTAGTACATTAAACAAATGGGTATTCTTGAAAGTACAGCAGATACAATACATGGTACCCACAGAGGAAATGATTTGTTTGTGTCAGCACTGACGTTTGTGTGCTACTGGGCTTCCTTCCAGAAGGAGTAATATCCCACTGTATCATACTGCAAGTTGAGGCCAAGATTTATTTTGAGGCCTAGATTGAGCCTAGACTGAGACAAACCTAAGTCTGTTTTGACCAAATAAAGCCCAGGGGAAAGAGAAGGGGCAAAACGTATATCTGAAAGTTTCTCAAACCTTTTCCTAGTGAGTCTCTGCAAGGCAAGAAAATGGAAACTTCCCCAGAATTTAGAATATTAGGAGAGAGAGAGAGAGAGAGAGAGAGAGAGAGAGAGAGAGAGAGAGAGAGAGAGAGAGAGAGTACACTTACAGAGAAATGGGCCAAATAAGGTATGTGCAGAGTTCAACCCCACTCAGACACCGCACATGTGAAGTTCAGATGTCAGCACAACTCCACCGGTGCAGGGGGCATTATGGGGCCGTTCGGACACCCCCAGAATGCCCCCTGCGCCAGCAGAGTTGTGATGCCATCCGTCCTGCATCCGAACTGCATGTGCACGGCGTCCGAGAGGGGTTACGCTGGTGTCCGTCCTGCGTCCATCGGCGTACGGCAAATTACACTGGCATAAGTGCACTTACACTGGTGGATCTACTGTTGCACTGGTGCAAGAGTTACAAAGGTATTGTGCTGTATACCAGGGGTTCTCAACCGGTAGTACACATATCACTGGTGGTACTTCGGCCGACCAGAGATGGTACGCAGACCGCTGGTCTGCCAGAACCCCACTCCAGTGTGGCTGCTTTGCAGCCATGTTTTTGCTTGGCCATTGGCTGAGCCTCTCATGAGCGTTTCAAAGGGCCCTCCCACCTGCCCTGATCATCCTGCCTTGTTTTCTGGCTGAACGTCCGACCAAAACCCGGAAGTAAGTGGTGATGACATCATTGCCACTTCCTGCAGTATGCCGACAGAGGCAGGCCCCAGAGGTGGTACTCGGCCTGCCGGGGGTTGAGAACCCCTCCTCTATACCCTATGACTGTATCAAGCTCCCTTCCACTGAATCAAGCCATTGGTCCATCTAGGTCTGTATTGTCTATACTGCCTGGAATTGGCTCTCCAGGCTCTCAAGCTGGGGCTTTCCTAGCCTTATGAAGAGAGACAATAGGTTGACACTTGAGATCTTCGATGTGCAAGGCATGTATTCTGCCTCTGTGTGCTACAATTCCTCCTCACCTCATGTACTATCTTGGGCCACAATTTTATTAATGGGATTGATCAATTTACATAAGAAACGTCAGTGGCTCCTGGATTATGATCAAAGCGCTGAACCTGAGCACATGTTGCCTAATTCAAAGAGCTCCCAAAACCTTCTCATCAGCACAAGTTCACAACCACCATAGTACACACCACCTTGGGTCATGATCTCTAGCATCATGTCACAAGACTTGCTGCCAAAGAGATCAACAGCTTCTCCTCACTTGCTGATTATTATCAATAGCATCTGATTTGCATATTATGAGAGCAATTCTAGCACTGTCGGTATCGTGCTCAAATCCTATGAAATGGCCCCACCCCCATTTTTCCTGTCTCTGGAAACCTCAAAAGACATTTTAAGTATTACTAATATCACCTACAGCATTTCAGGGTACTATAGTCATTACTTGGACTTGATTTGTGACACACTTGCTATCAGGTAGAGACCAGGGTATTCCAAGAGCAGCAGTTCGGAAAGTGGATGGAGCATCCGTTTCAGCTTTGATATGTACTTGTTCCTCTTCGTATTGCAGCAATCAGGAAAGCTCAAGAGAGGAGCAAAGCCCTGCAAACTCTTCTTTTGTTACATCTTCCTAGTCTCTGTGATTTGGAGATCAAAAGAGTTTATGTTCAATGTTGCCTGCTTATTCTTCTCTGGGGTGTGCTCACCGACTTCCTCTTTATCTGGTATGATGATTGTCAGTGGCTCGATTGCTTCCTCATTCACTGGCTGACTCACTCATCCACTGAGGCTTTGGTTTGTTTGATGTCTTAGGACACACTGGACTGAAGGGACCTATCGTCTAATTGGAAATGAAAGAACAGGTGAGTGTAGCACAAAATATTTACTATGGCCATTACTATTGAATCCTGAAAAGCCTTGTTTTGAATAGTAATCATACCCATCATTTGAAAAAAAAAAAGAGGGAAGGATTTAACTCTTCAAATAAAAGAAGCTAGTTATTTACAGGAAACAAACATCATGAATAATCAACACTGTGTCAGTGGTGTGAATGTGCCTACAAGTAGACGGAATCAGTGTTTCTAACTTACACTAGTAAGTTAGATTCAAGGATTCAGAGGAAAACCTGGACACATTTGTATGCAGGTGCATTTTGTGTATCCACATGACAGGTAAGCGCAGTTTTTTGTGCACAGTCTGAAAACAGAAAGAACATAATTCAATTTTATTAATTAAAATATGTATATTCCACCCTCCCAAACCCAAAAGAGACCACCAGGGCAGCCTACTACGACATTTGAAAAACGACGTGGTAAAAATGAGAGACGGGAGAATAACAGCCCAATCCTACCTAACGTTCTGCCCAGCAATCCAGCGAGGCTGGTGCAGGCAATGCTGAATCCTGAGCAGAAAGTGGGAGCTGGGAGGTCACCACAGGGGAAGGGAAATTTTGTTCCCTAACCTGGGTAAAGCCCCAGCCCCCACAATGGGTCTCCTCAAATTTGTGTCAGCTATTTTGCTGGCACAAATCTGGGAGCCCTGTATAAGGAAAAATGGCCCAGGAAGGGGGATAGGATTTGGCATGCGCCGCTGCCGCCGATCACACTTCCCTCCCATGCTCAATCTCCACCCCCTGCCCCATTACACCCCCTCCCCACCCTTCCCTCACCCCATTCTGCCCCCTGAGCCAGATTACCTGGGCTGGAGCACGTCCCGCGGTGCTCCGGTGCGCCTAGGCTGGTGCAGGCCTTTCTGGCACATTTGCGACAGCCTGCGCCAGTCTAGCACGTGCTAGGCCAGTGCGGAAGCTCAGGAGGATTGAGCCCTAAAACAACTAACTTAGCAAACAAGGAAAAATTGAGCACCGTCCGTGGGAAACCAGCCAAAATATGAACATTTTCACTGCCCAGTTAAAAAAAAAGTGACTGAGCAAGCAAGCCGGGCCTCCCAAGAGAAGGAGTTCTATAATTTAAGTGCTGTCACCAAGACAACCTTGTGTCGTGCTCTGTCCTGTCTACCGAGCCTCTCCAAGCATCAGAACATGGAGCAGGGCCTCTGATGAAGAATGCAGTGGGTGAGCTGCAGGCAGGTTAATGTGGAAGAAGACAGTCCTTTAAATGAGAAATCATTCATTTGTAATTTAAAAATTATGAACACCCCCCCCCAAAAAAAATAATTAAAAAAAAACTAAACTGTTTTAAAATGGTACAAATGTACAAGCAGTCTGTTGAAAATTCAGAGGTCAAAGAACCAGGGAGAGGGAGTGCTTCCAATGATGAGGGCATATTTGATCTATTATCTGTTTTGTTCCTGATGCCTTTGCATACATCATTTATAACTCAGTTCTGTTTCGGACGGCCACAGCGTGCAAAAGCATGCTGAGCCAGATCCTATCCGGGATCGGGCCAGAACAGGCAGAGGCCTTCTTGGCTGAGTCACCCCAATGGGTTTCCTCGGATGGCCGGCACAAATCCGGGAGGCCCGTGTAAGGCCCAATAGGTCCGGGAAGGGGGATAGGATTCAGTGGAGCACACCACCAAGATCCCTTCCCAGACCCGACCATCTAATCCCTCCTCCCATTCTGCCCTGTTCCACCCTCTCCATGCCCCCCACACCTCCTGGCTCAATCCTTACCTGCGGGGGTCCCCAACCACCGGGCCGCGGCCCATTACCGGGCCGCGGGCCAGTACGGAAAGGGCCGCGAGCATTTTGGTTCCCCCCCCGCCGCCGAGACTCTTCTCCCGTCCTGTGTAGCCCTGAAGGAGCGCCGCAGCTTGTTTCAGCGTGTGCAGGACCCCCCACCACCACCCGGTCCGTGGAAAATTTCTCTACAACGAAGCCAGTCCCTGGTGCCAAAAAAGGTTGAGGACTGCTGCTTACCTGCATCTGCCGGCAGCAGCCTGGGTCTGGGGCAGAGTGAGCGGCACTGACCTCAGCACTGCTTGCTCTCCTTATGGCACGTTTGTGACAGAACGATAGTTTTGCTGGTCCTGTCTTAGACAGGATAGTGTTGTCAAACACACACACACACACACACACACACACACACACACACACACACACACACACACACACACAAGAACATAAGAAGAGCCCTGCTGGATCAGGCCAAAAGCCCATCTAGTTCAGCTTCCTGTGTCACACAGTGGCCCCACCAGATGCCTCAGGGAGCACACAAGACAACAAGATACTTGTGTCCAGTCGCCACTCCCCTGCACCTGGCACAGAGAAAACCCACTTCTAAAACCAGGAGGTTGCTTTTGGCTTGTAACCTGTGATGGTCTTTTCCTCCATGAATCTGTCCAAACCCCTTTTAAAGGCATCTAGGCCAGATGCCATCACCACATCCTGTGGCAAGGAGTTCCACAGATGAATTACACGCTGGGTAAAGAAATATTTTCTTTTGTCTGTTCTAACTCTCCCTCCACTCAATTTTAGTGCATGTCCCCTGGTTCTGGTGTTGTGCGAGAGGGAGAAGAATTTCCCTCTATCCACTCTCTCCATCCCATGCATAATTTTATAAGTCTCAATCATGTCCCCCCTCAGGCGCCTTTTTTCTAGGCTGAAAAGCCCCAGACGCTGTAGCCTTTCCTCATAAGGGAGGTGCTCCAGCCCACGAATCATTCTGGTCGCTCTTTTCTGCACCTTTTCCAATTCAACTATAGGGTCATCCCGTGTCAAATCAACCAATAAAAAATACATTTTGGAACTTGATGTCACAGATTTTGCTCATTTTCGGTACATTTGTAGCTTACCATGAGATGTTTAAAAATTATTTTTTCCAGATTTTTTTGTCCATCTGTTTTTGAGATATTGAATGTTCAAAATTGCCAAAAAAGGCCAAAATTCACTTGTCACCATACATTCAAATGCCAGTTACAGGATAACGATGAATGCTACAGACATAGGACTGGTGTCGTTTTAAAGCTTATGAATAGGGCTTTCATTTGATATACAACATGACAAAATTGTAAATTTTCAAGGAATTCAAAAATATTCAAATAATATTAATTTTGAAATTTTGAAAAATTGAACTTTTTTAAAATTTTCAAAAATCACACTTAAAGGTATATGTCTTGTAGTCAATCAGTCAAAATTTCAAGATGGTATCTCAGTGGTATCATACAAAAATTAAATATTCTTGTTGGCAGTGACCAGGAATTAAACCCCTCAAGTCCATTTTTCTACAATTTACGTTGATAAAATCATGTGGTAAACTGAAATGAATCCAAAAATTTATAACAGGACTTATAGAGATAGATTTATAGAGCATGAATTCACTTTCTATTCTTTTACAGGATCAGCTTTTTGGTAAAACTATCAAAATCATGAGCTTTTTACTTCTGTTCATAGTTTTAAAATTTTCATTTAGTTGCTGAATAATTTCTGAATCAGCACAGTGATATTTTTCCTCATCTAAATCATCTTCAGAAGTAAAAAAATAATTCTTTGTAGGTCCTTTTAATCTTCCCCATCTTTTCTTTGCACTTTAGATACTTTCTTCTTGCACACCGGAAACTCACCAAGGGAGGTCAAAGAGGCATTTAAGTGGGTTTGGACAGTGTGTTTTTAGTGAAGCTTTCTAGGACATTTTTCTTGTGAAGCTGCTTTATTAGTCTTTATTAAGTTTAATTCATTAACTGTTTGATAATTACATGATTTGAAATATGGAGGAGAATAAGTGGTCAAAAAACTGTTGCAGCCCTTTTTAAAAAAGGGGGGCACTGGGTTAGTAAAGACTTGAGGAATGTAACTGATTGGATGGTTTCACTAAATAGTGAAATCAAACCACACATGAATAGAAGCCTTGTCAGATGGAAAACAATATACTTGAAAAGGAAATTCCTCCTGAGAATTATGAGATTCCTGGTCTTAGTCATATAAAGGAGTCTGAGTATTTGGACCCTGATACAGCTTTAAGCCACTTAAATGCCTCTTTGACCTCCCTTGGTGAGTCAAGAAGAAAGTATTTAAAGTGCAAAGAACAGATGGGGAAGATTAAAAGGACCTACAAAGAATTATTTTTTTACTTCTGAAGATGATTTAGATGAGGAAAAATGTCACTGTGCTGATTCAGAAATTATTCAGCAACTAAAGGAAAATTTTAAAACTACGAACAGAAGTAAAAAGCTCATGATTTTGATAGTTTTACCAAAAAGCTGATCCTGTAAAAGAATAGAAAGTGAATTCATGCTCTATAAATCTATCTCTATAAGTCCTGTTATAAATTTTTGGATTCATTTCAGTTTACCACATGATTTTATCAACGTAAACTGTAGAAAAATGGACTTGAGGGGTTTAATTCCTGGTCACTGCCAACAAGAAAATTTAATTTTTGTATGATACCATTGAGATACCATCTTGAAATTTTGACTGATTGACTACAAGACATATACCTTTAAGTGTGATTTTTTTGAAAATTTTAAAAAAGTTCAATTTTTCAAAATTTCAAAATTAATATTATTTGAATATTTTTGAATTCCTTGAAAATTTACAATTTTGTCATGTTGTATATCAAATGAAAGCCCTATTCATAAGCTTTAAAACGACACCTGTCCTATGTCTGTAGAGTTCATTGTTATCCTGTAACTGGCGTTCGAATGTATGGTGACAAGTGGATTTTGGCCTTTTTTGGCAATTTTGAACATTCAATATCTCAAAAACGGATGGACAAAAAAATCTGAAAAAAAATTTTTTTAAACATCTCATGGTAAGCTACAAATGTACCGAAAATGAACAAAATCCATGATGTCAAGGATTTTTCATTGGTTGATTTGACACGGAATGACCCTATATCCTTTTTGAGGTGTGGTGACCAGAACTGGACACAATACTCCAGATGTGGCCTTACCATCGATTTGTACAAAGGCAGAATGATATTGGCCGTTTTATTCTCAATCCCTTTTGTAATGATCCTGAGCATGGAATTGGCCTTCTTCACAGCCGCCGCACACTGGGTCGACACTTTCATCGACCTGTCCACCAGCACCCCAAGATCTCTCTCTTCATCCGTCACAGACAACTCAGAACCCATTAGCGTATATGTGAAATTTTGGTTTCTTGCCCCAATATGCATCACTTTGCACTTACTTACATTGAAGCGCATCTGCCATTTTGCTGCCCACACACAAGTCAATTTCCTATAATTTCCTATATCTATCAATTTCCTATATCTATAAATTCTAAACTGCATAAATGGGATTAGATTGTAGACGAATAACACCATCTCAACAGTAGTAGTGTTTAATGGCTATATTGAATGCTTTGTGTTTTTTTATTATTATTATTTGCAAAGTGCCATAAATAAGAACCCAGGCTGATCTAAGTCACATTCAAATGGCAGCAGTAAGTGATTCTCATGTATTAATTTTGAAATTTCACATCGAAATCATCTTAAACTCTATTATTTGCACCTAGGAACATTATTAATGCCATGCAGGAACCTATCTTTTTAGAACTTAATAATCGGTCCTGCAAATATGGCTACTTAATCGGAATGTTCTGGTTGGTTGCTATGGATTTTTCTATTCCTGTGAATAGGCATTTTTTTAAAAAAGTATATTGAGTATTTTAAAAACCTGTAGGCAATTTTTGTTATAGGTGTACTGGGAATACAATGAAGCATTTTATTTCTGAATCGGCCACTCAGTGCTTTTTGGAACACACAACCTCCTCTGTGCATTTCAGCTCCTTTAATTATTACATGTCTCATGAAGCACACCTTTGCTGTTTGTCCCCAGGACCTGGTACTCAGAAGTACCCTGCCTTGGAACATTTTATGTCAGGTGACTGAAAAGCTTAGGCGCTGGAAACTGCAGGTGGTGATAACTCGGCTTCACACCTCTGCCCTATTCAGTCCAAAGGTTAGTAAGAAATTAGGCAGGAGTCGCTGACATTGTGCCAATTGTTAAGAGTGTAAACATCAGTGGCTATTTGTTTTTGGGGCTGAGATTGATAGCATTTCCCCCGATGAATGAGGGCAGGGCATGTCATGGAAACAAGGCAAACATTTGCATAAGGAAGACAATTATCCCTGTTTGCAGTGTGGCTACAAACCAATCAACATTTCACAAGCTGTGGGCAACTGTTTTCACTACTTATCTACCAGAGAAAGGTGAGAAGCCGACAAAGTGCTGCTTAATAAATGTTTTTATTCCAGCCGTCTCCTGCACCAAATTTATTCCAGTAGAGGTTAAACAAGATATCAGCATGTGCTCAGCCCAGTTTCAAATGCACTCATTGGGAAATATGCAGATAATATTTGCTGAAGTGCATTCTCTTCCGGAAAGGAGATTGCTATTTTTCTTTTCCCGTAAGACAGCCAAAAGTTTATTACATTTAATGAAATGTTTTCTCACATCTCTAACCAAATGAGCCATTTTCAAAATCACATTTTCACCAGTGCATAAAAAGGTCATAAACAGGAAGCTCTTATTCATTGTTGCTTTTTTCAGTAGTCCCTTTCAGATGTTCTGATGGTGGTTGAATTGAGAACATGTCTACTGCCCCCACTTCCAACTTCCACACCACAACCAATGACTACAGAGTTAAGGACACTTAACTCACCCATTGATCTTAATGGACTTAAGCATATTATTATTATTATTATTATTATTATTATTATTATTATTATTATTATTATTATTATTAACAACAACAACAACAACAACAACAACAACAACAACAACAATAACAATAACAATAACAATAATAATAATAATAATAAAATACTGCTTTTCAACAAAAAAAACTTCACAAAGCTGTTTACAGAGAAAATCAAATAAATAAATGGTCCCCTGTCCCAAAAGGGCTCACGATCTAAAAAGATATGGAAGAAACACCAGCAACAGCCACTAGAAAAAGGACACTGCATTGGAGTGGACAGTTACTCTCCCTCTGCTAACTATAAGAGGAGCACCCTCTTAGTAACTCTCTGAGTAGCACTTGGTATGTGGTCAATATTTCTTATCCAGTATACCACTATTTTCTTTGAGTGTATGTAACTCCCCCCCCCCATTTTATGTCCATCAGTTTCTCCATAAACTGCTTAGCCAGACATTTTTCATTATATAAAAATTTCGCACAGTGGATGCCTAAAGAAATCAATGTGTCACTCAAAAGACTCTTTTTGCTGAACAAAGCAAAGTTTTGAGGTACAGCACAGGCATCACATAGTCCTTTTTTAATGAAAGAATATTTCTGGAAGCCAGTAAGGTTTTGAAGACAACCCCTTGTTTATCAGTAATTGTTTCACAGTGCAATCCTATCGCCGGCCTACAGTGAAATGTTTATTGGTTTGCAGCCACACTGCAAACAGGAATAACTGTCTTCCTTATGAAAATGTTCACCTTACTTCCATGGCATACCCTGGCCTGCCCTCATTCATCCATAAGGCACGTTTGCAACACCCGGCGAGTAGGCAGCACCAGAGCAACGGTCATAAGAACATAAGAACATAAGAAGAGCCCTGCTGGATCAGGCCAAAAGCCCATCTAGTCCAGCTTCCTGTGTCACACAGTGGCCCCACCAGATGCCTCAGGGAGCACACGAGACAACAAGATACCTGTGTCCAGTCGCCACTCCCTTGCACCTGGCACAGAGAAAACCCACTTCTAAAAAACCAGGAGGTTGCTTATGGCTTGTAACCTGTGATGGTCTTTTCCTCCATGAATTTGTCCAAACCCCTTTTAAAGGCATCTAGGCCAGGTGCCATCACCACATCCTGTGGCAAGGAGTTCCACAGATGAATCACACGCTGGGTAAAGAAATATTTTCTTTTGTCTGTTCTAACTCTCCCTCCACTCAATTTTAGTGCGTGTCCCCTGGTTCTGGTGTTGTGCGAGAGGGAGAAGAATTTCCCTCTATCCACTCTCTCCATCCCATGCATAATTTTATAAGTCTCAATCATGTCCCCCCTCAGCATCGCCCGCCCACCAAGCGGCAGAAGACCCTGTGCCGTGGAGCGGGTAAGTGTCGCTTCAAGCAGGGCATGGCCTGGGAGAGGGCAGGGGAGGGCGGTGAGGGGGCATAATGGGATGGGGGGAGGGCAGGGGTGGGCAGATTGGGCCTGAGACGGGGGAGGCACTGGCGTCCAGCGGTGGCGTGCTCCACCGATTCCTGTCCCCCTTCCCAGGCTTGGCAAGCATTCCACAGCCAGCTTGAATTTCACCAGCAAAATAGCTGGCGCACATTCAAGTAGACCAGGCGTTCCCAACCTATTGGGCCTCTGCGCCACCAGAACTCACATTCCAGCAGTGCAGCATGATTTTTGGCATGCTTATGACTGTTAGAAGGCGCCATGCATTGAACGTGGCCAGGCTACCGCCTCAAGTCAGAGTGAAGGGCATGGGGGGTGGGCGAAACAGGGAGGGGAGGCAGAAGAATGGGGCGACCAGGGCAGAGTGTGGTGTGTATTGAGCCTGGGAGGGGTGGTATTGGCAGCAGCAGTGGCACCAATATTCTATCCCTCTTCCTGGCCAAAATCTCCTTTTCCAGGTCCACTCAAACCTGCACCAGCAAAATTGTTGGTGCATGTCTGAGTAGACACATTCACACATTCAGGCAACAGAGGCTTACCCCCGGACAAGGGAAAAAATGTTCCCTAATCCATAGGAGACCTCCTTATGGGACAAACCCCCCTCCCAGCAGGCTGCAGTGTGCACTTTAGTGGAGCGGCTGCATCAGCAGGGGGGGGGGGTAGATAGGATTGGGCTGTAATTGTTATTCTCCCATATTGTAGCTGGGGCTGTGAGGGACAGTTTGTGCATGGCAAAGGCAAGATTCCTGAAGCTCAGCAACCATAGTGCACCTGTTCTGTGCACTTGCTATGGAATGCGCAATCATTTTGGTTGCACATCAGCACAAAAGCTTACTGCTTTACTGACTCTCACTAAATGTTCATATCTAGACTCATTCTTATTTTCCCAGATATAATAATAATAATAATAATAATAATAATAATAATAATAATAATAATAATAATAATAATAATAATAATATTATACAGTATTTATATACTGCCTTTCAGGTCATTGGATTTCTCCTCCGACTTTATTCAAGGAGGTGTACATGGGCAGGCTGTTCTAAACCCCAAAGGGTTTTTACAATATAATAACGTTCTAATCTTTCATAGAACCCTTCATTCGAGATGTTACTTTCACAGTCCAGCTCTCTCTCTCTCTCTCTCTCTCTCTCTCTCTCTCTCTGGCGTTCGCCTCAACACCAGGTGTGTCACTGGGCACGCTCCGCCCCAAAGCGGGGGGCGCACGCCACCCTAGTAACCCCCCGTTCCCCCCTCAAAATTTTGGCGGCACAAAGGACCTACCCCCCCCCCTCTGCTGGCTCACACATCCGAGCCGGCCGGTTGTCCGAGGCCTAATGATGAGGCCCAATGCGTTAATATGTGATTTATTATGTTTTTCGCGCATGCGCACAATGAGAAACGTTCTGCGCATGCGCGAAAAACATAATAAATCACGTATCGCCGCATTGGGCCTCGTCAGAAGAGCCGGACGGGGCGGACGGTCTGAGGCCTTCTCCCGGCCTCGGAGCCTCCGGAGGGTGACGCGCACAGCAGAGGTGACGCACGCGTGGGTGCACGCGTCACCCTCTGCGCGTGTCACCCTCCGGTGGTCCGCCCCCCACACCACGCTCTAGCAACGCGCTTGCTCAGCACGCTTCAGCTTCAGCTGCTCCACTCCCCCACAGGGCTCTGCAGATTATCAGCTCGGTGTGCCAGCAGCTCTCCGACAGATGTCCGGCCATCTTGAACTGCTGTCCTGCAGATCTTCAGGCATTTGTGAGACGAACGCTCTAACCAACTGAGCCAGACAACCTGCCAATATTACCCAGTTCATTTGGTATAATTTCTGGTGTGGGGTTGCTGGTTTCTGCTGTTTTAGGATGTTTTACATGGTATCTTATTGCTCAAGCATAAGTCTGGAGTGTGTCTATTCAGAGGGAAAAGGTGGGGTAAACATGTTTTAGAATGAATGAATAACTGTGAGCTGGAAGCTGGAACCAGTGAAGTAAATTGCAGCACAAGTTTAGGTGTGTCTACTCAGAAGTAAGTCCCATTGTGTACAATGGGGCTTACACCTAAGGAAGAGTGCAGCACAGGATTACAGCCTTTCAATCCTATCTTTGGCTGGCCTATGGGGCGCAGCAGCACTGACACAACTTCTACTGCATTCTGCAGGCTGGATGGAGACCATGGTGTGATGGAGAGGTAAATAAACAAAATTCTTACTTACCTAGTCTACCACACCAGGGTCCCCAATGGGTCTATTTAGATCTCCATCAGCTCCTTTGATGGCGCAAACCCGAGTGGACCCAAGAGGGCATGGCAAGGCTGAGTGAAGGGCATAGGATATCAGCGGCACCATTGTCATCGATAACTGCCCCTGCCCTCTCCCGACATGTTTCCCAGTGGCCCCAATTACCTGTCCCAATCCTCCCCCTAGCCACCCGGATACTTCCTCTTCCCACCCACTGCCCACCCAGAGGCGTTTCTACGGTGGGGGCAGTACTGTAAGTTGCGCCCTGTCCTAGTCCCCGTTTGCAATCCTGAATGAGGAGGCCCTGCCCCCTCGCCGTCGGAGCCATTCCGTGTGGTGAGAGCAATGGGCAGGGAGTCTCTGCAATGTATGACAGCAGCCCAGCTGAGCTTTTGCACTGCCAGACCGTGCCCTGAACTGCCAGAACACGGGTTCTGGCAAGTTGGGCCACGGATAGGATTGGGCTGTTAAAGTCTGCTTTAGAGCTAATACCAATCCTACTTGGGTACCAATCTCTTTGGATATTTTTAAAACTGAGAGTTGATGCAAAGAGATTGAGGAGAAAGTAGAATTTAAAAAATCACCAATAAAAATAGAGTTACTGGTGAGAAAGGACTTCGGTCTTTTTAATCATTAGTACATTCAAGCCACTGATGTTCAATGATTCATTTTACAGTAGAACATGTCATTTCTTTATTCTACCCTCTCTTATACATTTTTGCATCAACTTTCTTTTAAAAAAAGATATGCTTGAATATGCTAATGATTAAAAAGGCCAAAGTCCCTTGTCATCCATAAATCTATTTTTCACACTCAAGAGGAAATGTGATATGCTCAGACTGTAATTTGCTAATCATACTGAACATGCAGAACAATTGAAGGAAATACTGTAGTATCTAATCTATTTTATTAAAACTTGTAAGAAAGACAAGTGTATGATGAATTCAAAATGGTAAACTTGGAAGTCCTCTCAACGAAATGACTGGTTTGGATACTGCTCCATCTTTCCTCCAAAGCTGGTTTCATCAGAAGAGGATAATTTGTGGATCCAACCCTTTGTGACTTGTATTCCAATACAATGCAGGACTGCATGCTGTCCTCTCTTGGATGTTCCAAGTTGGTTCCCACAACTTAGAAGGCCCTACTCCTTGTCTGTATAGATGTTAACAGGCAAGGCTTCTCTCGTGCTTTGTAACGGAAGGTCTAGTCACATAAGAGACAGCGGAATCTAATCTGTAGAAGTCTGTATTAGTATCACCACCACTAGGGCGCCCAAATAAGGGCAGCCCATCCAAATAAGGATGCCCGCCCGCCAAATTCTGAGCAGGATGGGGCCTCCCCGGTGCAGCTGGAGGCCTCCTCTGGGTAAAGGTACGTTCGTCCCCTTACCCCAAATAGAGCCCCAGCCACTCGATGGGTCTACTAGAATGTGTGCCACAATTATGCTGGCGCACATTCAAGCCAACCGTGTAATGGCGGCCAGGCCTGGAAATGGGGATCGGATTCATCGGAGGAGGCCTCCGACAATCCCTCCCCCTTCTTGGGCCCGGCCAACCAATCCCACCACCCCCCTGGAACGTCCCATTCTGCCCTCCCCATGCCCCTCTGCTGCCCGACGGGGACCTTCCCTGGCGGGCACAGCTCTGGATTTGCAGCAAGTAGAGCGGCACTGGCCTCGGTGCCAGCGCTGCCTACTCGCTGGGTGCCGCAAACATGCTTTATGGCATGAGACACCCTAGACCGGCAGAGCAATCACTCTGCCAGTCTATTTCTAGACAGGATTGCACCGTTAATTGTGCACAAAGCACAGCAGGCAACCATAGCAACTTACCAACACTAATTTCAGTTTCCTTGTGAGCTGTCCTGTTAGAAGGTGACCAGCCCAAATAAGCATCAATATGGTTACAGCAGTCACAGAAGCAATTCAAGACAAAAAAGAAGCTCAATATGGAAGTTTTGTCCAAATGAAGGAGCTAGGACTGCATAATAATATTATATTCCAAGAGTTCTTGGAAGAGGAGACCCCATGGGTCTTTCATTGTAGAAGACAGATCTGAAACTAGAAATATTGTAGTGCACTCTTATAGTGGCAGTAAAAATACTTTTATGCTTTAAATTTCTCTGTTTGTTTCAGATGCATCCCACTGACAGAAATGTGAAATTTTTTCTTAAGATATAAAAGATAAAATAATTCAAATGTAACTTATGGTCATATAAGTCACCTTTTGCTCAGAGAACACATGTTAGCGGCGCAATCCTGTAGCAGCAGCCTAGGAGCACCTCAGGAGAAGGTGACATGGGTATAAGCCGGCCAGGGCCCTATGGGTCTCCTCAGATGTATGCCAGCTATGAAGCTGACGTACATCCGAGGTGGGGGAGTAAGGCTGGCCAGGCCCAGGAATGGCCCAAGGATATCGATGGAGCACACTATCGATATCCCCACCCTCCCCCGGCCCGGACAATGGCCACCCTGTGGCTGCCCTATTTTGCCCTCCCTCTGCCCCTGCACCGTCTGGTGCAGGACTTACCTTCACGGCGGTCGCAGGGTCTGGAGGGCGGCGGAGGGAGGGCTGCCATCCTCCTTGCCGGTGGCCCTTACTCCAGAGATGTCGCAAACATGCTTTTCTGGCATGTTTGTGATGGCCTAGAGCAGCAGAGCACGCCCTTCGCCGCTCTAGGACTTACAGAGGATCGTGCTGTAGGTATGTGCTGCCTGTTGGCTTCCTGATAGGTAAGCTCAGACATTATAGGTTGTATCCACTCATCTTCCTTGCATCCTCCTTCCTACTGCATCCTGAAAAGCCATTCCTGAGAGTCAATGGACCTCCAGCAATGACCTGGGAGGCAGCACATAAGACTGTAAGGAGAGGAGAATCCTTGGTAACCAGGCAGAGTCACCTTATACAAGCAGTGCACATCTGCAAATAGATCTTCCTTACTGGAGCAAGCAAGGCACAATAGCTTTTTATCTTCCACAATTCAGAAAAATTGTTTTTGAATGTACTTCAGAGTCAGCAAGATGGAGACTTGAAAGTGGCATTTCACTTGCAAAGGGTGGTTCACATTAGTAATGTTTAGTTAAACATAAATAGATTCCAACTCAAAAACAGAAAAGAGCCCATTATTTTCAAACTCCTGATTTCTACTTGATTTGCCTCAAACAAACAAAACAATAAGCCTATGCTTTAACAGGTTCATAGTCATATAATTTCAATCAATATTTCTAAGTAAGAGACAAAACCTTTGGTATTTACAAAGTCTATGTAACTGTTGAGTAATACTGGTGTTCTCTGACACATTTTGTCGGTACAATAAGGTTTTCCAGATTATCGACTAAGCTTCTCACTAAGGTAACAAGCCTAGACAGTGGCTTACTAATGTCCCTCTGCCGCCCGGTGGGGAGCTCACCATCCCCGGCAGGCGCAGCTCTGAATGTGAGCTGGGGAGAGCAGTGCCAGCCTCAGCACTGGTGCCACTTACTCCAAGAGTGCCGCAAAATGCTTTACAGCACATTTGCAACACCCTAGACTGACGGAGCAATTTCTCCACTGGCCTATAGACAGGATTGCACTGTAAATTGTTAGGCATAGGAACAGAGAGTAAGAGAGAGGCAGGCAGGCAGGCATCTCTCCTCATCCTCCTGGCACATCCAAGCAGATCAGAGGCTTGTGAGTTGGGCCCTGACACTCCACTGTTTTTATGAGCCTGCAAGAGGGTAAGCTCCTGCAGCTTCTGCACCTAGCTGGGCCTTGTAGCTGTGGACTGTGATGCCAGAAGGGGGATGTCACCTATCTGTGATTGGGGAGTCTCTCCGGCAGGCTTCTCCTTCTCAGGGTCAGGGTGAGAATGACTTATGCCAGAGGACTGGTCCATCCATGAGGCTTCAGGCATGTAGGGATCTCACTTCTATTCAGAAGTGAATTCCTGGAGTGGTAATACTACTCTGGTCAGATTCTTTTTTACTGTGTAGGGTCTGGTGGGGCTTCATAGATGCAGGGCCAATTGATAGGGCCAAGGAATGGTGAAGAAAGAGTTGGGAAGGTTAGTTTTTGGCAGAAGGTGGGGCGATTGTTTCCCATCTGGCTATCATTCATTCACAGCCTACCTTATTTAGGGCAACTATGTGCACCTCTCTGAGGTTGGCAGCGGTATCTTTGAGTGATTTGCATTGGCCACTGATTTCCTTGTTGGGAGTATCTGGGGTGGGGGGAAGCTAAGCTCCAGACTAGGACCCCCTTGTGGCAGGTATAGTGTGAGACAGAGTGTAGGAGTAGGGATTTGGTGATGATCTTTAGGTAAACAAGACTCAGAAGGAGAACCAGAACCAGTCTCAAGAGGATGTCTGGCTGGAGATGCAGGCTGGTGATCCCCCAGGCTTGAATTGTGGTGTCTATCTCAAAGGGCATCTCGCTTGGAGTAGGTGGAGCAATTCAGCTTCCTTTAAAAGCTGGGGTTGCCGAGAGACAACCTCAGGTTGGAGCCATGGTAGTTTCTCCCAAGGGAGTCTAGACAAGTTAGTTGTCTCCTCCAGGGTAAGTGGCCGCACTTAAGGGGGGGGAGGAGTTTGTGTAGATATGACCTGATGCAGGTGTAAATTGATCAATTGTTATCCATCAATAAATGTGGCCCATTTTGCTCCTAATCACATGGTCTCCTGTCTTTCATGGTGGGTACCTGAGCAACAGTATCCAAAACAGTCTTTAAACTAGAATCAGAGAAGTTTCCCTGCTGTACAAGGTTACCTTCTCTTGCAAAGGAAGAGGCATATTAAACTACTGAACAGGGGGAAAAGGGATTTATAAATATCTTGCTACAATGCTAGGTTCATCTCAAGAGTCAATGATACACATTATGAGAAGAAAATGAATCTGTGCTTAATATCTTTTACCATAAAAGATCAAGGCAAAGAGTTGAAGCCCCCACGCGCTATGGTCCCATTCCAGATCCAGGTCCCATGTGGCTGCTATTTCTGGTTAATAAGGAATATAATTTGTGGTCGAAACATGTAGATTGACCCTAAACTTCCATATTGTTAATTGCTTTCATCTCTTCCATTCGTCCAACAGTGTTCTGCCAAGCAGGAAGACGTGGGGGGGGGGGGAGAGCAAAAGTTCCACCCATAACCCACCCACCCCCTCTTAGGTCTTTGTAGTGGAACAATAGCGAATACAGCTGAACTAGTTCATGAAACGTAATATGGTAGGTCTAGTTTTAAGAGTACCTTTCAGAATCTTTTATTAAGAAGTGTTCTTTCCTCTGCAGCACATGTTTTCAATATGCTGCCTTCCGATACCGTGGGAGGTTGGGAAAAACAGACTAGAAAGAAACAGAAGATTAAAACATTTTACAGCACCTCAGTTTTATATCCTTGGCTGTATTTGGTTAGATCAATGTCAATCACTGCTTTCATCAGTCTCAATCCTATGAAGTCAGTGCAGGCTGCCTTTTTCCCTGATCTCTCAAACAGCTGTAATGTTTAAGGGTCGAAATAGTATAGAAATTGTCAAGAGTTATATCTAGCCTCAGATTCCCAGCAGTCACCCTCTCTGGAAGCTGTGATTCTCAGGAAACATGTCATGTCAAAACATATGGCTACCAGTAAGTGCTTTTCACCCGTTCCTCGGAGTCCTAAATCACCACTAAAAAGATCATCGCCATATGTGTTGCAAAGGGTGCCACAGTTGGCTTGGCATCACTATCACACAGGAACAATGAGCGGTGTTTCTTGTTCACGGTTTCCTGTGTGGTCATGTCAAAGGCCATGGCAAAAGAAAAAGAGTGACTGATTAATATCACAGTACTCAAACCATCATAATAGTAAGCGTTTCAGTTTGAAATGATTCGTTTTTCCATTATAAGTATTTTTTTCATAGCATATGATATGTGGTAAGCTAATAGTAACGTGTGGAAACCCCCGCCCCCAATGTTTGGATAAGTAGAGCCCCAGTTGGATATTGGCTGTTTTTTTTTCTGGAATGTGCATGCCTACACACACACACACACACACACACACACACACACACACACACACACACACACACACACACACACAGCCCTGCCCTGGCTTTCCCTGTGGTCCAGCATTTGTCTACATTGACAAAGGATAAACTCAAGAAAAATTTATTCTAGTAAATGGAACCCTGAAACATTCCATTCTGAAGACAAACATAGGAAGAGCAGGGGTGGGGGTGGGGGTTGCATGATCCTACTGGAGAAGCCCCTCGTGGTTCCCTCTCCACAGAAGATGTCTGAAGAGGGCTTAGATGTTTTGGATATCTTGGATATATTGAAATTAAAACTGTATTGCAATTCAGCTGCATATGAATTCTCTTTTCCAAGTCACACATTTTCAAAGGACCTGTGTCCTGTATTTGGGTTTTACTACAGTAAGGTATTCAAATATCTTAACCTTTACAATAAATAAGTTTGTTCTGCTAGTATGAACATACAGCCGATGGACAAATGATGAGGAGACACTGCGCCTACATTCAGACGCTGCAGTGCTGAAACAATTTATTCTGCAGTACTGCCATTTAAGTAAATCAGAATATTGCAAGATCAACATTTCCAGAGAAAGTGCTTTGAAATCTATAGCCTAGGGGGATTTACCAGAGAGCAGAAGCAAGTACAGAATCGCACTTTGCTGCATTCCTATCGGATGATCTATTTATATCAGTTTAATTTTAATTGAACAGATAAAATGTTGAAAGGAAGTCTAAATTGATTCGCTTAAATAAATGGGTAAATACATATCCCAATGAATATTTGTTCTGATTTATGACTGACCTTGGTTTTAGGCTTACAGCATTGTTATGTTTACTTGTTAAAAAAAAAGGGTTTTAAACTCCAGGAAATGTTTGTATTTCCCCAAATGTTGTATTTCCCCAAAAGTTGTATTTCCCCAAATGTCTTGCTAGCATTCTATAAGAGAATGAGGATCACAGGAAAGCTGCCTTATCTGTGCCCTATGTGGTGATGCGATTGAATCCAAGACATTCTGTAGGCAAAGCATGTGCTCTACCACTGACCCTCAGCCTGTTGCGAGTCACAAATGCTAGTGTGAAACATCAGGACTAGGAAGTACTTTGCATACTATAGAATGCATATGCTAACCACTATTTATAATGAAACAGCAACCAGCAAATGTTGCCTTTCCCTATCAAAAGACTCCAAAATTGTTTGGTTTCCACCCATCTAGGCAGTACATCTAGAGAGGCAAAACGGCAGGCATTGGCAATCAACCAAAAGAACATGGGGAGGTATGGCTGGTTGACATCAAGGAGACTGTAACATGAAAAGCATCCTGGGGCGAGATTGGCCCAGGTAGCTACAAGAGCACCACTCTTTCTGACTGGGTATATCATTGAACTGCTTCAGACATGTGTGGCTCTTCCTAGCCCTCTTCCCTCTGAGGCCAAAGGGTGCTCAAGAAGCTTGTTCCAGCATCTCCCTGAGATAGCCCTCAAACCTTCATCTCCTGATTCCCATTGCGGTGCTCTTTCCCACTGAGTTATCAGGTGGGTCCTGCTGTGAGTCCCTGCAAACATCCTGTGGTGATGAATGTTTCCTCGTGCATGTGGCTCTGTCCATAACAAAAAGCTTGCTCTTTTCATGGGCAGTGTGATGCTGCTTGGAGTGATTGAAATTAACGTTTGGAAACATTGAACCTTCTTAGGGGAGTCCATGGGTTTTCCATCATGCCTCCTATCCATGTGCTAGGCATTGTGACTAGCATGGCACTGCTCCCCTTCCTGTCTAGCCCTGAGCCTTGCCTGGTAAGTAACTATTTGTAGGCTGTCTGTATTTGAGGTAGGGGATTTGAGCTCCTGTCTGTGGGGACCCTGGAAGGCAGTGTCAGTTTCTGTCCTCTTGCCTGCTGCATCATGGCATTCTTCTGCTATGAGCTTTTCTGGATGTCTGTTATTATGTCTGTAGGGTATATGAGTTTGGCTGACTCATCATGGAGTCAGCAAGCCATCCCCATGCATTTATTGATGCCTTCTCTACAGAGCCAGCCTTAGCCTTAGGAGCTGCGGGGCCCAATTGGAAACATTTTTGTGGGGCCCCAGGTTCACAGCCAAGGTCTGATGAATCATAGAGATATAAAGAACAAATATTTTAGACTTTATATCTCTATGGTGTTACATGTATGTTGCAATGTATTGTCGTGTGTATTTGACAAGACTAGAGTAGATGACCCTAGCGTGGGGCCTCCTTAGGCACAGGGCCCAATTGGGAGCAATTGGTCCAATTGCCTTAAAGCTGGCTTCTCTATATAGCTAGTGTGAGGGCGCTGTCAATGAATGACCCATGGTTGATGGTTGACAATAGCGGTGTCAGGGACACAGTGGGCATGTCTCTTGGTGTTGCTGCTACACTGTTTTTTGTTTCTACAGCTTTTGTTCAGGCGTTAATTGAGCATACAGTTGTGATGACATGATGTCAGTGTTACCCCTCATCTAGCAATCTCTCCGTCTAACAGGATCATCCTGCCAAGTGCCTAATACAATTCATAACTAAGCAGTCTGCCTTCATAAAGATGCCTCCATGCACATGAGTTAATATGTGTAGAATTGGTTAGCTCACTGGGTAGAAGCCAGGCTACCATACAGTATATCTGATAAAGCACCCAGCACCCTGTTGGAACTAAATGCCTATTTATTCATCATGATTATCATCCTCATAAATTCCTGCTCACTAAACATTTACTGCTGTCATTTGTTTACACTGCAGCAGTGTCTTCACATTACGAAAAAGTGCTCATTTATTTTCAGCTCAGCAAATCGAATGATTACATTTAGGACCTTGTTTAATGGCAAAGTCAATCCACCTCTAAAGTGTCTTTTATAATTAAATACTTAAAGAAGAATGGCTGGATGCTGGTTTGTTCAAATTTGATTTAAAGCCTGTTGCATGTGGTTTATTTAGCTGCCTGCTGGAGGCTGCAACCTAAGTGCAGAATATGGTCGGGACAATTCAAGGAAGAGCATTTATTGATTTGTTTGTTTGCAAATGTATAATCCACCATCTTGTAGTAGCTGAAGTAGTCAAGTAGCCCTTAAAGATGTCCACATGTAAAATACCAGTATAAAACATTGTTATGGTGGTGGTGGTGGTGGTGGTGATGATGATGATGATGATGCCTTCTCACCGATAGAGTTGCCAAATAGACAGGGAGAAAACACAAACAACTGCAGCCTGGTTTTGTACGTTGTCTTCAATAGAGACTTATATACAGAAATCAGCACCCAAAGCTTTTTCACAGCATGGAGATAAGCATTATTACTAGCTAATGTCTGCAGATAAAAGTGCTGTTAAAGGTACATAAGGGAGAGACTATAAAACAGTTGGCAACCCAGCACACTGACCAGTTGGCAACCTGCTTCCCTAAAGGGGAACAAAACAACACATATGTCAGCTGTGCTCTCTGCTTTAAAATGTCTGCATGGCAAAGGTACAATGATAGCCGCCACTATGTCTGATCACTGATTTTTTTAATTATAGCATTAATAGCTATTAATTTGTCTAGTAAATAGTTTCAACTGGGGGAGAGGCTTTCGAGAGAGCTAATGCAGCAGAACTATTATGAGAATGAGCTGTGAGTCATCATGACGTTGCTGGGCAAACCTCACTGGGCAAAAATGACATCATGGCCCTGGGGGGCAGGGCTTGTTGCGTCACGTGGGTGGTGTTGTGTCAGCAGCCCCCCCCCCACGGAACGTCACTGGGTAAGTGTTTTTCTTTACTTACCTTTCCTGGCCAACCTGGTTCTCAGCAGGCCTGCAAGAGGCAAGAGGCAGCACATGTTGTGTCAGCGGCTCTGTACTCTGCACGCTGGTGCAGGATAGGATTGGGCCATTAGAATAACAAGGGCAAGCTTGTTGCTCTCACCATTTTGCATCCTTTTTCACTGAGGAAACAAGCCCAGAGTACTTGACTCTCTCACAGATGGATGAATTTCCCAGATGATCTCTCCATTGTTGGGACATGAGCTTCTGACAGTTGGGTGGTATTTAATTTGAGAGCTGCTTGCCAGCATCCTTCCTCTGCTTTTATTGATTTGTTTTAATCATTTCTACTACTGCTGTGAAACATCTGTGGCACCAAGATGCTCAGTTGATATTAAACTGTAACGGGCCCCCAAGCTGACTGTATAGAAGAAGGTGGCAGAAAATATATATTGTTGGTTTACCATCCAGCTAGGTGAGGGTGAGATGGTGGTGAAAATTAAACATCTGTCAGCAACCATATATTTGGGGGACGTATCACCACATGTCAACAGGGCTGTGACTGCTTGTTTATTGAGATGCAGTGATGGAAGCAAATTCATCCTTGCAGGGCTAGCTTCACCGGTGGGGCCTGGTAGGACACAAGAAGAAAGGCCATGCTCACACTAGAGTCCACATCCATGCAGGCTCTTGTGTGATCATCCAACACCTTCTGAGGCAGTTAGGGTCAGCTGCTGGAGCCATCCACCACCAATCTCCCCATCCAGAGGAGAAGGTTATTTCTCCCAAAACAGGAGAGATACAGAAAGCACAATGGAAGAGTACAGCTTGAAACAGGAATCTTTGGACTAAGCTGTCAGGAGGCTGTCAAATTCCTAGAATCTGCACTCCGTGCAGTTTTGCCTATTTTTCTGTATTTTTGGACCTCCTTAACCTCCTAGAAGCCTCTGTGTGCGTCAAAAATTGTGAGGCATCATCTTGCAAACAGCCTTTGTCCTTTGCTTGGAAAGTACCATTATCCTTCAAATGTGTGCTGTTTGTGGATTCTTGTCCTATCTGGAATCCCCCCCCCCCAGATTAGCATGTTATTGGCATAGTTATTAGCATAGCATAGCATGTTATTAGCATAGTTATTGGGCGCGTTTATGCTCCACGGCTGCAAACGCAGCCCTCTGGCAGCAAATAATAAATAAATCCCACCACTGCTCCTCCTCACGAGGAGACAACAGCTGTCACCCAGGGGCACAGCATCCCCCGTCCCCCCCCCCCTTATCAACGTCACTGAAGCTAGGGACTGTCTAGCTAGATTAAGGAATATATATTTGTTTTGTCTACTAAGTGACTCCAACCAGCATGCAAATTTCCTCAGTGTAATGCAGCAATGGGTTGGGAGAGGTTGTGGGCTGAGAATGTTGAGATGCATCCCAGCTCCATCCACTGGGCATAACTGCATCTATTTGGTGAAAATGTTTCTTTGTGCTTTCCAGCTCAGACGTTTTCCATCAGCCTGCTTGTATTTTTACTACCCACCTTTCTTTTCCCATTTTGGGTTTTTTTAATAAACTAGTTACATTTTGATCCTTGGTCTGGATGGTCCATATCCATGGATAATTCAGTGAATTGTCATATCTCTTTGCCCTGAAGAAGCTACTAGAGGTCTGATTTTTAATAAGAACCATTGCAGTTCAGTGCTCTCCTGAAAGAGAGGGTTTTCCCAGATGGCCCCCCTCTGCCTGGTCTCTGTGGCCTGGGATGGCGGCAGTGGATATAAATTATGAAGGTTTTCCCCCCACTCAGCTGCTGGTCTAGTAATGGGCAAGCAGAGAGAGGAAAGGGTGCGAGCATGTGAACACTAGTTACCTAAATAAAGTATTTACCAGATTTGAATGTGTTGTTTTCAAATTCATACATAATTCACACTGCTGTGCAATTAGCAAGGGATTTAATATTATGGCCCAAGCACAATGCCTGATGCTGAAAAGGGCTGAGAATTCTGTTTGACTTATTGTAGCAGTAAAATAAATGGAAGCAACATTGAGCTGAGAACAACTTCAGTAAGAGGGAGAGAACAGATTAGTCAAATGGAGCATGCAGGCATCAGCACAAAAGACAGCACTGCTGCATATTCACCTGCTGCTCCAGACCTGCTTGTTCCTGCAGGAGCTACCAGGGCCAGCGACAGGGGTCTGCTGACCCCTGAAGCCCCCACTGCAGATGACGGTGATTCACGCAATTGTGGCCTTCTTCCACCCTCCCCACAGAGGCGTCGCTCCGGTAGGGGCGGGGCTGTAAGTTTTGCTCGGTCGGAGTCCCGTTTACCGAACGAGCAGGAGGCGGCCCCACCCCCTCACTGTCAGAGCCATTCCCCTGCGGAGAAAGGCTCTGACAGTGAGGGGGCGGGGCCACCTCCTGCTCGTTCGGTAAACGGGACTCCGACCGAGCAAAACTTACAGCCCCGCCCCTACCGGAGCGACGCCTCTGCCTCCCCACCCACAATTGGTGCTCCTCCAAGGCCCCTGCCATGAGATTTGGGCCTCTGAGGAAACCCAGGCAGGAGAGAAGCCTGCAAGATGATCTGCCTCCAATGCCACCACCACTGAAGGCGAAGCCTCCACAGAACAAGGATCTCTCTGTGAGATCCTATCTTGGAACCCTGACAATACTAAGAGAGGAGCATCCTAACCATGGGGAGAGCAGTGTGTGTATGTGTGTGTGTGTGTGTGTGTGTGTGTGTGTGTGTGTGTGTGTAATGTGTGTGTATGCATGCACATGTAAATGTGTGTGCACAAGCACCAAAGGGGGGCTAGTACAGGTCTTTGCCCAAGGTGCCAGCACTGGGTGCTACCTCTGTGTCTGGCCCTGGCACCCCTATGTGTTGTTATTAAGTGAAGTAAAACAAAGGCATTTTGTGCATGCTCAGATGCACTATCTTCATATTGCACTACACATCCGGATCCTGAAAATAGGGGCCAGGGCCATGCTCACCATGACGAACATCAAATCAGCTTGCTTGGGGGGGGGGCTTATATACCCATTCCATCTGAAGCCCCCCTTGCTTTGGGGGGCTTATATACCCATTCCATCCAAAGCCCCATCTCTTCACCTTTACCATCCAATTCTCTTACAAAAAGCCCCAGAGGCTGCTAACGAGCTCCACTGTGATATGTGACATTATTACAATGTGTATCTGAAGGTTTTACAAGACAATTAATGCAAAATATAGGGATCATTACATACTGTCGGAGTCACAAGGCTTTTACAGCTGGAGACATGACAACACTTAGACGCGCTTTAAGCTACACTGGGGACATCCATAGTGGCAAGCTGTTAAAATGGTATTTTTTGAGCCTTGAACATAGTTAGCTGAGAAACTCTGGCACTGCAAGTGCCAATTACTTTAGACAGAATTAATGTCTAATAATATCCTGGTGAGGTACATCGTATCTATTTTGTATTGTATCCAACTGGCTTTGTTCTGGGTTGAGCAATTTTTGTTTAAAAAAGAATGCTGTTCGGGGACAAGGGAGAGCTTGCTTGTTTGTTTTTCAACATGCAAATACTTGGGAGTTGGATAATCACCAACTTGACCTATGGAACCGAACCTGATTTCTGCTGCTGTAATTGGAATACAAGACTGTAGGTAAGTATGTGTGAGACACTGATGGACAGAGTGAGCAGGAGAATGAGTGCATATACACGTATGCTAAGAATACATTATTCCAGAGCCCTTTGTTAAATGCTTCAATGTCTAACACAATCTCCCTGGTTTTGCACTTGTGAGAATGGCTAACAACGCAATCCTATCCAACTTACACCGCCAGTGTAATCAGCGGGGGAGGGCAGGGCAAGAGATTTTGGAGGCGAGGGGAGATCTAAATCCCTTTTGAATCCCCCCTTTGTCGGGGATTTGAATCCCCTTTCTGTTCTGGGGCCTCCCATTCTTGCTGCACCACTGGTTACACCAATGGTGTAAGTTGGATAGGATTGCACTGTGCGGCAGCATGGCTTGGCAAATGGTAGGACTAACAAAATGTCCAGTACAAAACTGGACCATTATCACTGGTGCAACATCACAGAGAAGCAACATTTGTGTGACTGTTACAGCTGCTACTCACTGGGAACCTATTCTACATCTTTTTCCAATATGATATTAGGGGAATATTTCAACTTCTGTCCAAGTTTTTGTCAGCTCAGCTGGATTGCATTCTAATCATGGTACCGCCTGAAGAGACTGCATTATGAGTGGCACTGCTCTTAGCATTTTAATTTTTTTATTTTAGGGGCTTTTTTTTCTATTCGTCATCATTTTAATGTATAATTAAAATACCACAATAGAACACACTGCAGCGTCCTCTCTTTTCCATGCAGTTTGCAACAGGAAGGTTTTGTGGCTATCGCTGGAAACTTGGCACCCAAAAAACTGGAGATAGAAATTTGCACTAGCAAGGCAGTCGTGTCGAACTAATTACATGTTATTCACTATTAATTTGGGGTAATCAAAGCGTTTCGTGGAATCTAGCAATTTCTGAATGTTTCACACATGACATTTTTGTTCCAGAGAAGATATTATTGGAAACATCTCTGCACTTGAGGTCCCTGCATTCTGCACAGAATGGCACAGAGCATCCTGGATAGCTTTCCATGACGGTTTCCAAATCTTTAACAGCATTGAAAAGTGTATCTTCTCAAGGACATACAGAATGCTCTGTATCCTGTACAGAGTATCTGCCTACCTTTTTTTGTAACACAGCAATGATTTAAAAGTTGTTCTTTATATATGAAACAACCTTTAAATCATTGCTGTGTTACAAAAAAAAGGTAGGCAAAGGATTCAATGAACTGGAAATGATTCTTTAACAACTTCCAGAGAAGTCTAACTTATGCTACAATAAATCTGCTAGTCTGTAAGGCAACACAACTCTTTGTCATTGTGTCACTATTTACTAAATTTTTAGAATATTGGTTTATTGTTTATTATTATTAGGAATACTTATATACCACTTTTCAACAAAAAGGAGTTCAGAGTTTACATAGCTAAATAAATACATGACTAGTTCCCTGTCCCCCAAAGAGATCATAATCTTTTACAGGCAGCCCAATCCTAACTAGGTCTAGGCTGCCCTTTGTGACAGTGGAACATAGTTCCGCTGCTGTTTGTAAATGGCCATAAAGCAGTGCGCATAGCATGCTACCAGTGGCCACCCATGGGGGGCTCTGGGCAGGTTGGGTAGTGGGCATGAGGCAGAATGGAAGAGGGAAGGGGCAGATCTCAGTGGCACCAGCATGCGCCAAATCCTAACCCTGTTCCCATTCCTCTCCCTTATTCTCCTTGGACTTGCATCAGCAAAATAGCTGGCTCAGATCCAAGGAAAATGATTAGTGGGCTGGGGCATCTACCTTATGAGGAAAGGCTACAGCGTTTGGGGCTCTTCAGTCTAGAAAAAAGGCGGTTGAGGGGTGACATGATTGAGACGTATAAAATTATGCATGGGATGGAGAGAGTGGATAGAGAGAAGTTCTTTTCCCTCTCACACAACACTAGAACTAGGGGACATCCACTCAAATTGAGTGGAGGGAGTATTAAAACAGACAAAAGAAAATATTTCTTTACCCAGCGTGTAATTGGTTTGTGGAACTCCTTGCCACAAGAGGTGGTGATGGCACCTGGCCTGGATGCCTTTAAAAGGGGATTGGACAGATTTATGGAGGAAAATTCCATCACAGCTTACAAGCCATGATGGGGAAAAGCAACCTCCTTGTTGTAGGAGTAGGTTTTCTTTGTGCCAGGTGCAAGGGAGTGGAGACAGGATACAAGTATCTTGTTGTCTTGTGCTCCCTGAGGCATCTGGTGGGGCTACTGTGTGATACAGGAAGCTGGACTAGATGGGCCTTTGGCCTGATCCAGCAGGGCTCTTCTTATGTGACCCATTGAAACAGCAGAGGCTTGCTTCAAGGTAAGAGAACAAAAGTTATGTCAAGGAGGTCTCCGGACACACACTCACACACACACACACACACACACACACACACACACACACACACACATCTTGCAGGATACAGTGTGCTCCATTGGTATGGCTGCATTGGGGGGGGGGGGTTTAGTTAAGATAAGATAATAACTTGTCACACAGATCAGTTTCTGATGGACAGCGCTTACTACATTTCACACTTCACTGATTCAGGGCAGTTTCAGACATTATATAAAATCATTCCTGGATTGGCCCAACACTGAAGGCCCCTGAAGGGTGATTTCATGCTTTGTGTACAAGTTATAAACAAGACCAAGATGAAAAAAATATCAACCCCCATGAACATTTTGCATTTCAAAACCCATCTGCTTTTTATTTCTGTTGTTTATAGTGCTTTGTTGATGTTCAGTCAGAACTAGAAATATTGAAAACCCACCCTTTGAAGCTCATCAAAGCAGAATTGCAAATCGTGTCCTTTCTAAGGCTATTTTTGCATTCCTACACATCTGACTGCAGCCAGTGACCCAGTGATTGTTGGAATATTGATACCCTTCTAGCTGTAGTTTTTCCTCTTCCTTTATACTACATTGCTTGGATCACATGCTTGAGTCGTCTCCTATTTGCAGCCCAGGCATTCTTTTACAATACAGTGACTTGTGGCATATCGTGCTCTGGATTGCAAGACCTGACCTGACAGTCTCTTCCATGCATTCCAACTTGTCATGTATTATGCAAGGTGCAAAGACTTCTCTCAAGGACTATGGTTCACAGTATGTCACTGATGCCATGCATTGTCCTTAAATACATGTCTTGGTGTGTCAGAAGGTGCTCTATTTGTACATAGTATCTATTAGGTTGGATGGAGCAATTCTTTTTGATTGTCAATAAAACAACGGCTGTTTACAGTTAGTGTACAGTGAGTAGAAAGATTGAGATTATAGTTCATCCTGTGAATCAGAATCCATAATAAAACAAGCAAGAAAAGCAAAAGCTAAAATTATAACCAATAACTTAAAAAAAGCCCTATAATATAAAACTATAAAAACAACAACCATAAAAATTAATCAACATTCAGGGCGAAGGCCTGTTAGAACAACAAAGTTTTCAGGAGAAAATGTCACCAGTGATGGGGGCCAAGCAGACCTGCCAAGGCAGGGGGTTTCCAAAAGAGGGGGGATGCTGCAGCTGATAAGACCCCCCCCATGTTCTTGCTAACCTTACCTTGGATGGAGGTGGAACATGCAGACGATTCTCTGTTGATTACCTTAGTGCAGTGTTTCCCAAACTTTTTCAACCTGTGGCTCCCTTGATCATTGGTGACTATTGGCCGCGGCTCCCCATTACAGTATGTTGATGCCTGCCAATTGGCATTGCACTGTTTTCTGAGAGGATTCCATGGCGCTCAGCGGTTCCCCTAGCTGGTTTTCGCAGCTCCCCTGGGAGCCGTGCCTCCCAGTTTGGGAACCACTGCCTTAGTGAATGGGCAGCATCATACAGGAAGAGACAGGATGCCCTCTTGTAGCAGACAGCATGACCATCAAGCTATTAAGCTAGACTTGTTTGGAAGGCTGGGATTCAACCAAAGCATTACAGAGTAGAGGTGGTACTCAGGCGGGAAGGGGTTGAGAACCCCTGCTCTATACCATTGATTAATACAGAAGTAATAAATGTGGCCTGTTTTATTCCAAATAACCTTGTTTTCAGCGCAATCCTGTGTAACCTTGCACCGGTGTAACAGTAGATGCACCGGTACCGGTGCATCTGCTGTTACACTGGTGCAAGGTTACACAGGATTGCACTGTGAGTGTTGTTTATGGAGGGTACTGGGGCAAAACATGTAGCCTAGCCGGAGTGAAGGTTTCTTAACACAATGGGATAGATTTGATTTGTACGGGTGAAGTATTATTAAACTGCTGCAACTTAAAACGTTTCTTGCCCTGTTTGATTTCTGATAGAAAACACTCACAAAAACAGAATGTTTTCCATTAGTCTTAGACTGTCTCCTATCAAATGCAAACATGTTTACCTTGTTGTCTGCACCCCCAAGCAATGCCTGCCATGCACAATGCATATCTCAAAGACATCATGTCCCTATGTTAGAATTGTATAGTTCTTTGTTATGTTCTTCAGAGTCTACAGGGGGCATTTGGAAAAATGCTGAATGGCCATAAGAATGAGGGTCATGCAGACAGGATGTTAAACTTGGAGGCATTTGGTAATTTTTAAGATACAGTAGTTTCCATTACCTTTCCTTTCTGTAGCTAAATTGATTCCAGGATACCCAAATCAAACAGAGCAAGAAAAATCTATTTGGAAAAAAGAAAGAATTTTCTTTGTTCCCCAGATGATACCATCAAACTTTTTTCCCCTTCACAGCTAGGACTGCAAATAATAAACCGTGCTGTACAAACATTGGAAAAGAGAAGTGATAAGGTACTTTGAGTGAAAGAAATGTAACCTCTGACAACAGCTCAACTGTATTATTTGCATCTGTTTTGGACAGTGGGCAAAACAAAACCCAAAAATCTTATTTGCAGAAAAAGCATTTTGAAAACATTTCCAGGAAGATTCGATGAGCCTCTTGCAAAGACTTTTTGAAAACTTTTTTCTCTGTACTTATCTCAATAAGGGTGTCACACTGCTTGGGTAATGGCAAGGCTTTCCCTGCCAGGCACCGGCCAAGGGCACATTCCCACCAGAAGGCCCACCTGGCTGTTCAGAACCCCTAGATCCATAGTACCAGCAGCAATGATAGAGCCCAGCACACCAACAATGGACAGATGGAAGCACATTGGTGTGTGTGTGTCTCAGTACAGGGCTTTTTTCCCCAGTGTCCCAGCAACCTGAAGTAAGCACTGCTTTTCTGTTGTACTCAACAGAAGAGTGACCAGTCCCATATCCATGGAACTGAACACTCCAGGAACTGGCATGTCAAACTGAGAAGACCTGGATTGAAATCCCCATTCAGTCATAAGGTTCATGAGATGACCTTGGCCAGTCGCTTTCTTAACCTACCTCATAAGGTTGTTGTGAGGGCAAAATGTAGAGACGAACTATGTACACTACTCTGAGCTCCTTGGAAAAAGAACCGAATAAATAAATAAAATACAGCATTTTGCTAAGCTTTTGTTGACTTGAGAAAGCTGCCCACACAGCCAAGTGTGAATTCCTCTTTGCATTCTTTCTCCTTCACCCTCTCTCCAAGATCCCAATAAGATGGCTTCCGTGCAAATTAACAGAAGCATGACCCTGCTAATTGAGCATAGAGACGTCCTTTCAAATGGTGCTCCTCTCTATATTTAGCAGAGAAAGAGCAACTTTCCATATTGACCCCAGCAGAGCAATTTTTCTCCGTAGCTGTTTGCTGCTCTTTTTCTGAATCTTGGATAGGGAGCCATTTATTGATTTATTTTGCTATGCATACCACTTTGTGAACTTGTTTGTTGAAAAGTGGTATATAAATGTTGTTAGACTACCAAACATTACAAGAGTAAAGACAAAACAATTTTTAAACTGTGTGGGGAACAAAAGGGGGAAAAATGGAAGCATTTCTATAGTAGCCATTTAGCCATAAACACTTCCAGAAAACAAAAGCAGGAAGTATGGAAATTAACCTGTACTTGTGGTTGTAAGCAGTCAGGGAAATACTTGCAACCACAAATAGTGGATAATTCTACTAAACAATGAAATGCTAAACATTCTACTAAACAAAGAAATCAATTTCTTTTATCACTCCAACATTTCACCAGCTGTAGCCAGTTTGCCTCCAGACATAACAGAAGTTCCATTTCAATAGTAGGCGTAAATCTAACAGTGATGTAGTTGAGGAGAAGACCAGGCAAAATCTCTTTGCACAGACTTGAATTTCCACTGTTGGGTGTTTCTGTCAAAATGACCCTGCCTTTTCCCACTCTATCCTTTTGCTTACCAAGTGCTAGACGAATAGTTCGGCAGAACTCAGAAGCTCATTTGTTCGATACGTTGTTCTCCTTAGGTTGGCCCTAAATGAAGCATTACTCTACTTTGGATTGTGGACATTTTTGAATGGATCACCACGGCCACAGGCAATTTATGCAGTAAGAGGCACATATGGGTACGACACCCTTCACTGCGTGTACAAAGGTGTGTGTCCCCCCCCCTCTTGGATCCTTGAACAATTTGCCATAATGCTTCCACTTGAAATTCAAAGCAAATGGAGACTTGGAATATCTAAGCAAAACAATGCAATTGTTGAGTTGTAGGAAGCTGCCTGTTTGGAAGTCAATACTTCTTGAAAAGTAGCAGTGGCATGTTGTTTGTCCACCTTTTCCTTTCAAAGCGCTTTGCTTCCCTAGAATGAATGATGCAATGAAACATACATTCATTTAAAACAACATGACATGTGAGGATGACCAGGAGCAAGACCAACCCCTGGAGATAATATGACCAGCAGGATATCAGGCGTTCTAAATTACATGCAGTTGCCTCCAGCTATGAGGAGCTATTTGGCAACTGAAAATAACTCTAAGGCACCATTTATTTTCCGCTTGATGCAGAGTGAAGAGCAATTTGGAAGTGAAGCATGGAGATTTTGTGACACATTCATGCTATTATAATGCTGTACAGGGACCAAAGAGTGACAGAATGCCAGGGCCATTCTCATTTGATAGGATTTGCTTTGAGAGTCCCAAGTCTTGTATTCACATTTGGTCACATGGAAAAAGGTGCAGGCCACACCTCTGTTGAGGATTGTATTGTTATCTTTTTCCTAGGAGGGTTCTTTTGTACTATTTAACAGTGACATGAGAAGCAGAAATTCAACAGGTCACTTTCCCCAGCAAGGAAATGCAATGATAAGAAGGCTTTGCCTACTGAATACTACCACCATGCTCTTAAAGTACATGAATCCTGCCAGAAACAAATATGGCTATCTTAACTTCATTAGTTGGAGGAGAAAACATTCGATACACATTTTAATGAAAAACTGTCATAATATTTTATTTCACTGACAATAATGTAAGTGTGCTGGTGTGCATGAGCGTGTGTGTGCATGAGCGTGTGTGTGTGTGTGTGTGTGTGTGTGTGTGTGGAGAGAGAGAGAGAGAGAGAGAGAGCACAGTAGCTTAATGTGCTTCTGTCATCAAACAACTGAGGAAGTTTACCCATCCATGCCCCTTTTACACAAGGTCTTGTGAATTATGAGTGTGTCCTAAATTAACACACCTATAGTAATGTTCCCCTGTGGCTGTGCATTGCACTGTAGTGGTGGTCAAGTTGAGTATTTTGGAAATTGTCTGCCATTACTGATCTTCTTACTGATAAGTTTCCAAAGAAACCAGATTCATGGAAAAGGCATTTGAAAAAAAATACTGGTATATTATATTTGATAAAATTGACATAAAAAGTATTGTTTTGTTTGACAGTATTTATAGATATGCTATGTTAATAAGCATTTGAGAGTATTTTTACAACTGACAGCTTTGGAGAGTTCATATTTGAAGCCTACCAACATCACAAATATCCAGAGATACCAATAAGTCAAAACCATTCACATTTCATATTTTGGTGGGAAACTGACACATTCAAAATCCAAACTTAAAATGTATCATTCAAAATTTGCATGGTGAATTTTTAAGCTGCCATATTTGGACTAGTTTTGAATATTCATTTCATTTCTTCCTCAGGCTCTGTCTTTAATAACCTTCTCTAGTTTAAAACGTTTTGAGTTCTAAAAAGTGGAACAGCACACAAGCTTTTCTTTAAAACAAGCAAACAAACAAAAAAGTGGTGGGTTTTTTTTAATCACCACCAGGAGTTACTTTTTTTTAACACACAATCGGCTTTTGAATATCTGAAAATTCAAAGCAAAGACAGAGAACTGGCAGGATGACTCCAGAATTATGAGAAGATCAAAGAAGTTACAGCCTCCCATCGACCAGTTATTTGTCATCAGGTGGCACTTTGACAGCAGTCTTATATTACAGAGCTATTTTTCTTCCCTATTACACATAAATACCCCATTAATGTTTCCCCACTATAGATATTTATATGTGTGTGCTTAAAAATGAACACAAATGGTTTTCTGAGAAACCATTTAGGAATCACAATCAAAAATAAATCAGGCGATCAAGATTCAGCCTTCATATGCAAAGAAATGAGATGCCATCTTTCTCAATAACTAGAGGAATTAGAACAGAAATTGTCAAGTTATTAGAAAGGATTGTCTTGCAGGATGTAACAAAGGGAGGATGTAACAAAGCTAGATTCAACAGAAGCTGGGGCTTCTGTCCTTGCAATAGTTGAAATAAAGGGAATTTCAGTTGGGAGAACCTCTTCGTTCAGGACTGGCAGAGTATTTGCAGTGCTGACAAGAACAGAGCGAGAAGGGTAAATATCATCAAAACAGGTGCAGCCAGCCAGACAGGCAGGACGTCAGCTGAAGATGGAGCTCTCGCATGTAAGAATGTATTGGCATCTTGCAAAATGCATGGTCCTAGTCTGATTATAACTCAGACTTACTCACTCTTTACAGTCAGTTCATAACGGTGCAGTCCAAAGGCACTTTGTCTTTTAAGTAGCTGGGGAGAATCTTCCCGCACTCTGAACACTGGATGTTGTACTTGTGAGAAGCAAATGCAGTTGCCTGGAAAGTAAGAGGGATATATCAGTGTTCCTCAAACTGTGAGTCGGGACCCACTTGGTGGGTCGTGACCTGATTTCTGGTGGGTCCCAGGTGATGGAAAGATCAGATAAGTAATTGCCACAAACCCTGAGGCTATTCAAAAATCAGATATAGTAGCTACTAATTGCCCTTCAAAGAACTGAGCTCCTGCAGTTTGCAAGAAAGCTGCTATTTACCCTGCAAGCAGCTGAGCTCTTTACTTGTAAATAAATATATTTATTTATTTCTAGATCACCTTCTTCTTCTTTTTTTTAAGTCTCGTAAAGCTAGGTGGGTCCCAGTAGAGTGTCATTTTAAAAAGTGGTTCCCAGTGCTAAAAAGTTTGAGAACCACTGCAGTATACAGTATTGCTAGCTCAGCTGCTTCTCCCATCACAGTTACCAAAGGGGGGCTCCATACAGAACCTCTAAAACCAATTTTAAAGCAACATAGCACCATGACTTTTGCAAATACAGTGGAACCTTGGATTGCGAGTAACTTGGTTTGCGAGTGGTTTGCAAGACGAGCAAAATTGTTTTCTAAATTTTGACTTGATAAATGAGCAATGTCTTGCAATACGAGTACATTGTGTTCTCCAAGATATCTCTCTGTGTGTTTGCAGAGTAACAATAGCGTCTCCTGGGCAACAAACTGCACTCATTAACGGCTCATTAACACTTTGTTCTCCCTCTGCTAGAGGCTCGTTTGTGCAGAAAGCAGCTCAGACTTTGCTTTGCAACTTCTGTCTTGCAGACCTCATTAACAAGCTGTTTTCTCCTTCCCCCATCTGCCTCTAGCACAGACGTTTACTCTGCAGAACAAGGCTCAGGTTTTGCATATCAGATGTTGCAAAGTGTGCTACAGTTTGCAAGAGCAAAGGAGTACTCTGCAGGGCAGCTTCTTAATTAGCTGAGCCCAGGAGATAATGCAGACACACACAACGATCTCTTGCAGAATAACGAATCATCTGAGTTTCCATTATTTCTTATGGGAAAATTTGCTTTGATATACGAGTGCTTTGGATTACAAGCATGTTTCTGGAACCAATTATGCTCGCAATCCAAGGTTCCACTGTACTGCACTGTAGTGCCGCTATGGAGAAAGGCAGTTTCAAGAATCTGAAATGAACATGCAAAGATGGAAGTCCCATTTAGGGATGACGGGTTATGTTGCTAAAATCATAAGATGGCTTTTCAAGGGAGTTTTTGAATGCTGACTTGTGAATAGTATGGCAGGTGCCAAGTTCATGGTTTACTCTTTTCTTGAAAACGTTCAGAAAACAAGTTGAGCCAAAATCAAAATTCTAATGTGTCAAGAGGCTTCCCAAATCTTTGCTCAAATGCCACCAAGAGTAAACATAGTTTTGTTATATGCTGTTTAAAAACAGTTTTATGGATTTCGAGATCTCTTTCAGGTATTTAACAATAAAAGTCAGTATTGCAGTCATCAAAATGTGTTGACTTGATGTATCGTGTAACAAACAAGCTTGAGGCAGTACATAGGACAAAATGTTATGGCAGATACCAAACTCTTTGCTGGCCTTTTGTGACTTTTTATAGCTTGTTAAAAGTCACAAATGGTCCTGGCTTTCTGAGTCCTACAATATAAATGATGGATTAGAAAGAAGCCTATCTACAAGTCAAGAGACATATTCTAGCTTACTTAGATCTTCCTGTTTGTTCAAGAAAACAAAATGCATTGAAAGTGGCCTTCAGCCATTCAATATCACCACTGGCGTCGCTGCAGGGGGGGCAGAGCTCTAAGTTCCACCGCGGTCCGACCCTCCGTTACACGGGTGCATGAAGCGGCCCCGCCCCCTCGCCTTCGAAGCCATTCAAGTCGGTAAAAGCAACGCACAGGGAGTCTCCTGCGCGTTGCTTTCATCGCCTTGAATGGTTCCGAAGGCGAGGGGCGGGGCCGCTTCGTGCACCCATGTAATGGAGGGTCGGACCGCAGCGGAACTTAGAGCTCTGCCCCCCCCTGCAGTGACGCCAGGGAATATCACTTCTAACTTCTCATTTAAATATACCTGAATTTAGTTGGATTTCAGGTATCAGGCTCTTGAGCATATAGCTTTCAGAAACAACTGAAGCATTATAACAACTGAAACAACAAGCATTACAACAACTAGTTGGTTCACTGTGGGGTAGACTGTAGAGAAGAAAGCTCACAAATTTAGAGGTCTGAGCTTGCAGGGGGAAAACCCATCACAAGTCCTCTAGCACAAAATATGGAATGTCAACCCAAAAGGCTGCCATCAGTGAAACTAAAGTCAACCTGAGGAACCTAAAATATTTGGAAGATGCAAAGTAAGGATAATCAGAAATTAAATTAGGTAAACTAAGAGCCCAAACCTCCCAGGGCTGATGCAGCTGCACCAGTGGAGTGCACACTGCTTCCACAAAGGTCACCTCAAGGTAAGGAAATATTCCTTCGCTTACCTTGGGGTAAGCCTCCACTTCCTCAGTGGGTCTCCTTGGATCTACACCAGCTATTTTGAGTAAGGGTGAGAGTAAGAGAGAGGAAAGGGGAGAGGGAGCAGGAGTAGGATCTCAGCATATGCCAGTGCTGCTGGGAACCACTCCTTCCCTCCTGGTTCCCCCTCCCACCCTCCCCCTCCCTGGCCCCAGAAACTCCCCCATTCCTCCCCCTCCCCAGCCTGTTCCTCCTACTTCCCACCCCCACCCCCAGTTACCAGGGGAGCTGTGTGGGGGGATTATTTAATAAATGTTCCCTGGAGTAGGGTACAGAATGGTCAGTCATGCCCTTCCAAAGGGAGGGATTAAGGCACAATGAAACAGCTCCCTGATGAGTCTTTTACGCAGTTGAAGTCAACTCAGATGCAGAGAAAGAGAGACTGCATCCCAGAAGGAGAGCTTCCAATCAAACAGATTAAAATTTATTGTAAAAGAACAAACATCAGAAATAAAATGTAGTAAAGAGATCCTAATTGGTGTGGCGCAAGTCCACATTGATCCATGAGGCAGTTCAGACCCAGGAAGGGGGTTGGGATGCATTGGGCACTGCCGCCACCAAACCTGTCTTCCTTCCAGGCCCAATCCACTCTCCTTCCCGCTCCCATCATGGCCAAGTTCTGCCATCCCTTCCCTGTTCCACCCACCCCCTGCCCCATTCAACCCCCTTCCTGCCTCCTTCCACCCCACCACCCCCCGTGCAGGCTTACCTGCTCCATGAGCCTCCTGACAACCGCCAGCGCATGCAGGAAGGCTCTGGCCTTCCCGCCAGCATGCCGACAGCTTGCGCTGCCGCAAAGCACTTTATGGCGCTTTGGGGGCAACCAGCATTGGTGGAATACAGTACACGTTATGCCAGCACTTCCTTTGAATAGGATTGGGCCATTAGATTGGCCCCCAATACTTATTGGATTCTGGGGAAACGCTTACCTATTGATCAGGGCATGGCAAGTGGGGGGATCCTAACCGGACATGTTTCTGGGATTGGGACTGATTAATAGGTCATTTGGAGATGCAGTAAATGATGTCCTTTGTATGTTCACTTTCCCAAACCCTAATGTAATCATTGTCTCTGATAAGATTGGTCTGGCAGACCAGATGGCACCACCATCTTCCACCCTCAAGTTTGTGTTTTATAACCTTGCCTTCTTCTTCTGGATATACTACTTGCAAAGTAGCAGCAGAAGTCAGGGACCTTGAATGTCTGACCTAGGTTTCACAGCAAACCATTGATTCACAAACACTGGTGTCACTACGGGGGGGGGGGGGGGCGGAGCTGTAAGTTCTTCCGTGATCGGCGCCTCCGTTACAAGGAAGAATGAAGTGCCCCGCCCCCATGCCTTCAGACCCAGTCAAAGCGGTGAATGCGCTTTGTTTTCACCGCTTTGAATGGATCGGAAGGCGCGGGGGTGGGGCGCTTTGTTCTTCCATGTAACGGAGGCTCCGATCACGGAAGAACTTACAGCTCCGCCCCCCCCCCCGTAGTGACACCAGTGTTCACAAATAGTCCAGAGTGCATTGCAACATTGGCATAAGCAGGCAGGCCTGGCTTGAATGGTGCTGCTTGGTATAAGGGCATATACCAGGGGTGGCCAAACTTGCTTCATGCAAGAGCCTCATACAATAAACTTCAGATGTTTGAGAGCCGTAAGAGAGATGTTTGAGAGCTACAATATTTAAGAAGCATTTACTGTAAATTCTGAAATATATTTACTCACCGTGTGAAAGAACAGGCAAATACTCGATCCCAGTGCATAGAAATGATTTCACTTTAAAAGCTGTGTGTCACTTGAAATCATAGTAAAGACATGACTCCAAGACTGCCTAGTCAGTGTTATTAACTTTTGGTCTGTAGATCAATGATGAATGGAAACACACAGATGCCGAAGAGGAGCACAGCCAGAGCTAGAAGGAAGGGAAGCATGCAATAGCTTTCCTCTCACCAGTATCTGAAGCTGAATTTAAGTCTATCATTCAAGCCTAATTTCCCTAAGAAAATAGCCACCACAGTAGGTCTTTGTATGTAATAATGTTAGGGAATTAACTGCTCACTCACAGAATGGCAGCATGTCATAGAAATTGTTTTTTACTTGGACTCAGCAAACAGCAGCATGGTAGAATTCCTAGTGACTCAAGAAGATGTGCATAAGCCCACTCAGTACATCAAACATGAGCACTTCATCTTTGAGTAAGGTGCTTTTTGTCAGTGGTGATAGGACAGCATTCATTATACCAGACTTGCACATTCTCAATTGTGCACCATGTAGCTTAATGAGGTGCATCCTGCAAAATCAAAGATTGTCCACAGTTCCAGATAAGACAGGTCCTCATAAATCAATTTTAATACACCGGATGCTCATTTCATCTTGTCCTCTCTCTGCTCTTGTTCATGGGAGCTGAACACATTTGCTAAGTAGGCAGCATCCAAAACGATGTCCACTCAGCCACTTGAATAACTGCACAACCATTTGGAACAGTGCTAATCATAATTTAAATATTTAACTTGTTTGCATTCTTTTTAATGAAGGGGTTGCGGAGCTTTTTCACTCCCTCAACTAATTTGCTGGGAAAAGTCTGAGGAACATAAAAGAACTGGTACAAAGCAAGCTGGCCCAAAAACAAACTGCAGTTTGAGTCATAGAATTTATGCTGCAAAAAGATAAAAAGCACTGACTTATGGGTGGACTATTAATAATGAAATGCTGAATGAATCATCTAGGGATACTGGAGACTAAATTAATACTCAAGAGGTCAAGATTTTTATCTAGGTGACTGCAGCGATGGTAGCTGTTTATCACCTATAAGACTACAGTTATGTGATAAGTGATAAAACAGTATTCTCTCTTTAATAATAGCAAGATAATGCAGCTATGTGCAAAGAAGACAGCACTTCTGGGTTGGGTAGAATTGGGAATTTGTGGAGCTCATCACGTAGAGGGGAATAAAGCTGTACCTACTTCCTTCTTTTGTCTAATACGGTACTGGAATCCTGTGTGTCTTTGTGTCTGATCACCACTGGAACAGTTGCAAATATTTTGTGTAAGTTTTGAGAACCAACTATGGTAAAATGGAGAGTAAAGTTTGCAAGGAAAAATGGGTAATTTGCATCAAAACCACAAGAGTGGGGATATAGCAACTGGCAGAATGGATGCCAAAATCCATAGACTGAGAAAGAAAGAAAGAAAGAAAGAAAGAAAAGGTTTGCAAGGGTAGCTAGTGGCCAAGAGTAAAAAGTCAGTCTTGAATCTTTGAGGCCACCTTACCCAAAAATAAGTGGAAAGGGTGGTGGTGGTGGTGATGAACAGAAAGTCTCACAGCGCAATCCTATCCAACTTACACAACTGGTGTAACCAGCGGTGCAGCAAGAACAAGAGGCCCCAGAATGGAAAGGGGATTCAAATCCCCTCCAAAGGCGGATTCAAAGGGGATTTGAATCCTCATTCCATTCTGGGGCTTCTCGTTCCCACTGCACCGCTGATTACACCGGTGGTGTAAATTGGATAGGATTGTGCTGTCAGAATGGTAAACAGAGAACCTGTATGACCAAGGGATCAATAGTGGTTCAGAGTTCTCTGCATTGCATGCTAACCAGTCCACCCAGTTTAGCACAGAAACTAAAGTCTAAGAACTTGTAAGCCAGGCTGGCCAGAGCTGGTTCTAATTATTCATTAGAACCAAGTCCAAGATTCTGTAAACCAGGCTGGCCAGAGTTTGTTAAAGTTGGGGAACTAGTGGGAACTAGTACTCCGATTCCTAAATTGCAACCATTTTGTTTCATGACTGTCTTTGCCAAGCTAATTTGAAATAAAGCTATAACATTTACGGTATGTTGACTTGCTGAAGCTACTTGCACAAACCCTGAACCCATAGAGGAGAAGGAGTGGGTTGAGACTCTTCCAGTGTAAGCAGGATTTATTTTCTACTCTTTCACCTTACTGGACTTTATTATTCCAAATCTAGCTTAATTTGCATACCACTGCACTTTAGTCTCTACTATGACACTCTAACAGCCCAATCCTATCAACTCCCCCCCCCCAATCGATGCAACAGTACTAAAATGGTGACTGCTGCATCGTATGAGGGGCAGCCCAGGAGGTCTCATCTGGATAAGGGAGCGTTTGTTCCCTTACCCAGGTGTAAGCCTCCATGGCACGGATGGGTTTACTCAAACCTGCAACAACTAAACGCCCTGCCCCGTGCACTCTGTTAGCACGGCTGCATGCTATAATGTGACCAGGAATAGGACTGGGCTCTTAGTCACCTTACACTCTCACTTCAGTCCCTCCTCCCATGTGGAGTTTGCATGCTGTCTTAAATGGCTCCATTGGTGTCCCAGTCCCCCCCCCTTCTTCTAGGGAAGTCTTCCATTAAGGAAGCATCCTGGATCATTAAACAACATTAGCTCTCATTAAACAACATTAACATTTTCAAATCCCAGGCATGCTGATCAGATATTGCCTTAGGCTTAGGACAAATCCCTAGTGCCACAACACAGCATCAAATTCCAAGTTCATAGCCATACAATAAGAGGGAAGGTATCTGGGAAGTAGGAATGTTGGAAGTGTAAATAATTGTAAAGGCTATGTGTTTATGTTCAGCTATCTACAGAAAGGCTAAGCCCAAATTCTTTTTGACTCCAACAGTCATACATTCCCTTCTGACTGTGAACAACCCCAGAACGTACCGGTACATTTCATCAATAGGAGTCTTGAAATTGGAGGCTTAAGATTTTTGCCAATGACATTTATGAATAGTTACATCCCTGCATGTCAGTTTCACTCTCAAAACAGCTATGGAGCAGACTAGTAAATCTTTCAGGTGGCACTTTCATTGAGTGAGATTGACCTGAAACTGACACGCAATCTAATCTCCAAATGACAGTGACACAGATCTTTATATATTGTTTTGAAGATTTGTGCTGACATACAGTACTAACATCTGAAACAGCAGTGTGTCATTTCAAAGTTTTTTAAAAGGTTCTTTCTTCCACCACCGGAAAGATGTGAGGTCGACCTAAACTGATTTGTAACTTAACCAGTATTCTTATCCATTTGCATCACCTTGTCAGATCTAAGGTTATTATGCTGTGCAAAGACAGGTTTTACTTTAAATGCCATAAATGGAATAATTTCAGAATAGGATATTAAATAGGTCTACCAAATGACTGGAATGAATGTAAAAAAAAAAAGTCCTTTGGGTGCTCTGATCATATGTTCCTAACCAGTTATGCCATGTTATAAGCAAAGAGTAGAGATGTTGCAAAAGTATGATATGTTAAAGTTTGTTGCAGCGGTGTAGCTCCAGAGACAGGTTAAATCTTTCTGCCTCAGTCCTGGATTCTTGGTTAGAAGAGAAAACTCAGAGACAAAGGTAAGTTTAAGAGTTCTATTTACAGTACTTACAAAGATAGATAGATATTTACAGCACCTTGAAGAGTTTCTGCATACAGCAAATCCAATATACAGCAGATATAACAGCATGAAGGCAAGATAACCACACACCACGTCAGATAGCCAGAATGAATGAGTTATACAGCCATACATTTATACTTCTGCCGCCTGTTTAGCTGGTGAATCAGATTCCACATTATCTCATTCCTACATCACCTCATGTCAGGTGCTTCTCATTTGCTCCTCTGTTGCTAAGCTGACTACAGAATGACACAGCAGTTTCTCCATTTTTTTTCTGACTGCTTGCCTGTTTGGCTGCTTGCCCTTTTCTGGCCTGTTCTATTCTGTAAATTACCTGCCAGGCTGACCTGAGGGAAGATTCCCACAAGGAATCTGTATGGAAGGAAATCTGTCTATCAAACATCTCTAAGAGGAAATTATTATTAATGCAAAGTCTACTTATTGCCCCACACACACACACACACACACACACACACACACACACACACACACTTTAGAAGATACTTTATCCTGAATATAATATCCAGTGAGTCAGTTAGGTCAATATTGTCTTCTATACTGACTGAGGCAGGCTTCCTAGGCAAGGATTTTTCCTAGCCTATCTACTGAGGCAGGCAGATAGTTACACTGGATTGCGCCATGAAGTAGGATTGGGCTGCTCCTCCCAGTCATTCCTGGGAGATTATTCCCAAACTTATCATAAACAGGTTGAAGACACATAGAGCATTAGTGTTGTTGTTGTTGTTCAGTCGTTAAGTCGTGTCCGACCCTTCGTGATCCCATGAACCGTATCACGCCAGGCCTTCGTCCTCCACTGCCTCCCGCAGTTTGCTTAAATTCATGTTCATTGCATCAGTGATACTATCTACCCATCTCATCCTCTGCCTTCCCCTTCTCCTTTTGCCTTCAATCTTTCCTAGCATCAGAGTTTTTTCCAATGAGTCCTCTCTTCGCATTAGGTGGCCAAAGTATTTGAGTTTCAGCCTCAGTACCTGTCCTTCCAGGAAACAATCAGGGTTGATTTCATTTAGGATTAACTGATTAGCAGTCCAAGGGACTCTCAGGAGTCTTCTCCAGCACCACAGTTCAAAAGCATCTATTCTTCGGCGCTCAGCCTTCCTTATGGTATAATGCTGTCCAGGTTTGCCATAGCTTTCCACCCAAGAAGTAAGCGTCTTTTAATTTCATGGCTGCTGTCTCCGTCTGCAGTGATCTTGGAACCCAAAAAAGTAAAATCTGTTACTGCTTCCATTTCTACCCCTTCTATTTGCCAGGAAATGATGGGACCAGATGCCATGCTCTTAGTTTTATTAATGTTGAGTTTCAAGCCAGCTTTTGCACTCTCCTCTTTCACCCTCATCAAGAGGCTCTTTAGTTCTTCTTCACTTTCTGCCATTAGGGTGGTATCGTCTGAATATCTGAGGTTGTTGATATTTCTCCCGGCAATCTTGATTCTGGCTTGCGATTCATTCAGCCCTGCATTTCTCATAATGTACTCTGCATATAAGTTAAATAGGCAGGGTGACAATATATACAGCCTTGCCGTACTCCCTTCCCAATTTTGAACCAGTCGGTTGTTCCATGGCCGGTCTGAACTGTTGCTTCTTGACCCACATACAGGTTTCTCAGGAGACAGGTAAGGTGGTCTGGTACCCCCATCTCTTTAAGAATTTGCCACAGTTTGTTGTGATCCACACAATCAAAGGCTTTTGCGTAGTCAATGAAGCAGAAGTAGAAGTAGAGCCTTAGTAGATTGGAACAATAATGAGTCACTGTGCTTAGGGATGTTACTTCGGGTTTCTCAGAAGGAAATGAAGAGAAGCAAGGAATTATGCTTTCAGATTTTTATGTGCACCTGGAACTTCCATAGCCCAGGCATTTGAAAAGACCCACACACCTGCCTCAAATTTTCCAACAGTGCAAAGAATTCTTACACACTGTACCTTTGTGATACCTCAGTAGAATAGTCACTGTAAGCACAGCAGTACAGTCAATGTGAACCACATAAACACAATCTCCATATCCTGCCATTAATCATTTCTGCTGTCGGGAACGCTATTTTAAACCTTTCAACTTCTATGGAGATGCCAAACTGGCAAAGTCTCTTAAAAAGGGGAAGAGTGTCGCACGGCTTTTACATCTGTTTAAAGCTAACTGAAGGGTGATGCATATAAACACCTCATTTAGTGAGAATGCCAGCATAAAAAGTTGACAGGCAAGGAAAAAGCAATTGGAAAGATTAATTCACTAGGATGTGGGTGCTGAGATAAGCCCTTGAGATGCAGCATCTTGTTTTCAAGGATGTCTCAAACATGGCTACATTTCTAGGAACATTAACAGCCCAGTCCAGCCTAAGGCCTCAGCGGCACAATTCAGGCACAACTGCAGCCTAAGCGCTTTAGGCTCGAGTTGTGCCTGAATTGTGCCGGAGAGGCCGAATTTGTGCTGCAATTGTGCCGGACGTAGGACGAATTTACGACGGACGCTGCGCGCATGCGCAGTACGGGCGCCGGCACAATTCCGGCACAACTGCGGCATAAGAGTGGGCGTTCCATGGGCGTCACGGGGGTGTGACGGGGCGGTAACGAATTTGAGTCGGATTCCAGACACTGGAGAGCCCCCGACACACCCCCTCGAGCACAACTCCGGCACAAAATTTGGGTCGACAAAAAAGGTGGACTTAAATGTGAGGAGACCCATAGGAACCATTTTACCTTACCCACTCCAGCCCTCTCCTGAAAAGTTCTAACACCCTATTCCTGAGTTGTGCCTGAGTTAGGATGGAATAGTTGTGGCATAACTCTGGAACCGGACCCAAATAGTTACCCTATCAGCACCCAGCCCCACCCAGCCTCTTTCCCACAAAAGCCTAGCCCCAGGCCTCAATTCTCTCTCTCTCTCTCTCTGAGCACGTGGTGTGGGGTCCTGTCCCCCAGCAGCCACAAAGTGGGACTTTGTCGGTGGAGGGCAAAATTCACAAACACCCCACTTCTCTCTTCTCCTCTCCCCTCTCTGCCCCCCTCTAGGGCATAGAGGGCTGTTCAGGCTATGACCAAACTGTTTACAGCTGTGCCTGGGCAGCTGTCTCCATGCAAGTGTTTGCTAAAACATGTCTTTCTCCCAGACCCTCTCTTCCCTCCCCACAGGCAACAACACCAGCAGGTAAGTGCAGGTAAGAGCAGGGAACGTGCTGACATGAGTTCTGACTTCTGCCTCTGTGCATATAGAAATATAGGTAGGATACATGCCTCCCTACCAATGTCTTGTCTCATAGCTGCCTGCATTGCCTGCCATGATATGCCTCTTTACCAATGTCGTGTCTCATAGCTGCCTGCAATGCCTTCTCTGAAATGCCTCGTTACCAATGTCTTGTCTCATAGCTGCCTGCAATGCCTGCCATGATATGCCTCTTTACCAATGTCATGTCTCATAGCTGCCTGCAATGCCTTCTCTGAAATGCCTCGTTACCAATGTCTTGTCTCATAGCTGCCTGCATAGCCTGCAATGATATGCCTTTTTACCAATGTCGTGTCTCATAGCTGCCTGCAATGCCTGCTATGACATATAGGATACATGCCTCTTTACCATTGTTGTGTCTGATTGCTGCCTGTAGTCATGTGAGCACACAATGCCACAAGTGTGGAACCGTTAGCCTTATGTAGACACCAGCTGTTCCCCCCCCTCTTTTCTCCACAGGGTCCACTGACAGGTCAGTATTGCTAGGTTTGCCATGGTTGTGACCCCCAAGTTGTGTTGTTGTCTCTCTCTTTGACCCTTTTCCCTTACAGGATCATGCTCACCGTACACCCAGGGAAGGAGCGCAGACCACGCTATGTGTGTCACACCTCTCAGCTGTGTTTGATTTCTCTCCCTGCAGGCCTTTGCAACTGGCACACTGGCATTTCTTCAATGGCGATTGCTACCACGCAGCAGCTGCCATGGAACACCCCCGTGTGTTTTGTCTTCCCAGGAATGTCCACTACCACCTACCTTCCGGGGAGCACCCCTGGGCCTGCAGTCTGGTTGCCCCACGGTCGTCTGCCTCGATGCTGCCAGAGGTCTGGGAGCCTGCCCTGCAACCCTCCTCAGCTGCTGCTGCTGCTGCTGCTGCTCCACCTCCCTGGCTGCCTACTTGCTGTCCCTCCCCTTTCTATGGAGCAGGCTGTGGTTCTACAGGGGAAGAGCCTGCATCTCCAGGTCCATGGGGCACGCCTGATGCTGCTGCTGCTGCTACGTTCTGAGTGGCTGATGTGCCCACCCCTGGGAGCCTCGCCTGGCCATCTCTGCCAATGTTCCAGAACAATAAAGATGCCCCTTGGGCAAAGGCCCCTTGAACAACATGACCCCACTATTACACAAGCACTGCCCCCCACACACAGAGACAGTCCCCAGCACACAAGGCCCTGCATGAATCCCAGCCAGGGCCTGCCACAGCCAGCCCAGGGAGAACACAGCAGGGGGGCTGCCAGACCCTCAGGGCTCAGAGGTGAGGGGGGAGTTGGGGGGCCTCTCAGGCAGGCAAACAGTGACAGGCGACACGGCGCCCATACTGGATCCGCTCGCGTCCGCCACGTCCGTGAAGAGCCCTTTCAGCAACCGGGGCTCTCACCCACCCTTGGTCCGCCCGTCAACGGCGTCCGTTTCCGCCCGTCAATGGCGTCCGTTTCCGCCCTCGGTCCGCCCGTCAACGGCTTCCGTTTCCGCCCTCGGTCCGTCTGCATGAGAGGCGCCCGTTCCTGCATTGCCTTCATCTGCGAAGTGACTCCTGTGTCCCTATTGGTCTCTGCAGACCCCTCTCCCTGTATCCCTCTCCCACCAGCCTTGTTGTCTGTCTGTTTCTGACCCACCCGTGCCCCTCCCCAGCACCCCCTGTCTGTGTGCCTGCCTCCCCTCTCACTCCCTGATGATGGACGCTGGCACCCCCCACCCCGCCAGAGCGCCTGCCGCGAGGCGTCGATGTTGCCCCATCTGGGGGCGTGATGAGCTGCGTGAGCCCTTCCCGCTCGCAGCAGACAAGCCCAAGGCATCTCTCGGTCTTGGCCGGGGCACGGAGTAGAAGGCATGCCGGGATGCCTTCTTTGTGGGCATTGCCACGGCCCTGGAGGCCCAGGGCTTCAGGCAGCGCACGGGCATGTCCTGGCAGAGGCGGTTCCAGACTTCATGAGACCCCCCCCTTGTGCGTGCCGTTCCCACCCCCTCCTTCCCTTCTCACCCCCGCCCCCCCCAATGACTCCCACGTGCAGCCTCAACGTGGCTTGGGGGTGGCTACCCCTTCTGCAGGAGGGAGGGCAGTGGCACTCCCCCCTGCAGTAGGTGGCTAATGCCCAGGGTGCCCTGGGGCGGCTGGCACTGGCACAACCTCTGCCCTTCAGCTGACTGTCGTACGCCCAGTGCCTGCAGGCCCACCTGTGGCTGCCCATCTGCTGCGAACTCTGCAGCAGCTGTGGTAGGTGCACACAGACGAGCTCAGGAGGGGGCTCTTCGCTTCCACAAGACTGACACCTCCCTACAGGGGCCTGCCTGCCTCTGCGGTAAGTTTTGCCTCGATCCTGGCCCACTGCTCTTGCCTCCTGTCTAACTCAGGCATAGTTGCAGCCTAACTCAGCCCTATTTTAGGCCACAGTTACGCCGCAACTGTGCCTCAATTGTGCCTGACTTGTGCTGAGTTAGGCTGGACTGAGGCCTTAATTATGTTTCCAGCAGTGAAAGAAAGGGTTGCAAATTTAAAATGATAGCATAACCAACTTTACATACCAGCCCAGTTTCCACTGCTTCTTCCTTTGAATTAGAGCACATTTGACATGATGGGAGACACAGGACCGGGGGGGGGGGGGGTTAACCAGGAGGCCACCTGACGTGTTTGCATGTAGTAGCACCCTAGGAGGGGCAGCAAAAAGATGAGCCACCTGCCCACCTGTCTTCCACACTCTCCAGCCCACCACTCCCCCTGGGGGCTCTGTCAGATCGATCCTAACTAAATTCCTGTGCGGCATTGCAGCAGCGCCAGCGCAGGCTATGCTGCACCCTGTGGGGGAATTTCAGCTGCTGGAGGTCTCCTCGGGGTAAGGGAACATTTGTCCCCTTGCCCTGGGGTAAGCCCCAGCAGCCGCAATGGGTGAACTCAGAACTGTACCAGCTAATTAGCTGGCGCAAGTCCACATTGATCCATGTTGGTGGATCAGGCCCAGGAAGGGGGATAGGATATGGTGCATGCCGGTGCGGCCAATCCCACCACCCCTCCTGGGCCCAATCCGCCCAATCCCTGCCCCCGTCACTACCCTCCCCCACTCCATTCTGCCCTCTCCCCCGCCCTCTCCCACCCTCCCCCACCCCTACGTCGCACCTACCTGCTTCTGTCAGTGGGAAGGCCCTGCGCTGTTGCAAAATGCTTTGCAGTGCTTTTTGCAGCAGTGTGCAAGGCGGAATTTGTGTTCTGCCACCATGCTGGCTATATACCCCCCTGCTAACTGGGGTGCAGGGGTAAAGCATGCTGGCTTTACCCCTGCTAACTGGGCAAGAGGCACTTTTTCAGTTGGTGCTCCTCTTATATTTAGCAGGGGGAGAGTAACTGCCCCCCCTTTCACCCCAGCACAGTGTCTTTTCTGGTGGCTGTTTGCTAGTGGTGTTCTGCATCTTTTTTAGATTGTGAGCCCTTTTGGGACAGGGAGCCATTTAATCATTTGATTTTGTCTGTAAACCACTTTGTGAACCTTTTGTTGAAAAGCGGTACATAAATACTGTTAATAATTAATAATAATATAGGAGTGGGCCATGATCCTCTTTTGACTTGCTGGGAGCAAGTCAGAAGAGGATCGTAGTGGTGGCAGCCACCTTCTCACTCCAACAGTGCTGGAGGAAGCAGTAGAGAGAGATAGAAAAAACTGCCACAACTCCAAATCACATCTCCCTACCTATTTGGTACTTACAACGCATAAAATAGGCAGGGAAAGGCAATTTAGAGCTTCCCTACACTTACAAAGATCACTGAATGCAGCCTCCCCACTCTGCCCCTCTTCTGTTTTTTAAGGAGCATGAGCCAGGGATGCTGGATTCCCAGCATCCCCTGCACCTGTTCATTTCAAAGAGAAGAGGGGTGGACTAAGGAGGCTGAATAAAACGATCTTCACATAAGTAAAGAGGAACTGCAGGGCATGGAACAAGCCTCACCATGATGAAATGACACTTGAATTAGTGGATTCAGCCTTTGCTTGTGATCTAGACAATCTACTTTCTTTCCCCATAACTGGGTTGGCTGGAGTTGTGGATGATCATTACAGAACTATTGTGTCTTTATATGTGTGTAAAATGTAGAGCAGGAATACCATCCTGACACAAAAAGAATAACTATGACAAGAAAATGTGGCATGGTTTCCTGATAGTGTTATGTTTGAGGAAAAACAGTCTCATGAGCTTGCCTTAATTAGCTCAAATGGGATTAAACAATCCAAGTCATCTACATAGGTCATATTTTCATATTTGATCATAATCAAAATATGTTGATTAAAATGAAAAGTGTTACGCACACTTGCACAGCAAGGTTGCGTAAACTTCAAAAGTAAAGTTATTGTTACAGGAATATAATTGCTAGAGACAGGACTACAACAACATTAAGCATAGTCTGCCTAAATCCAGAGAAAATTATCTTTAGAGGGAACTGTAGTAGATAAACTCATACTGAGGCAAAGGGCATTTACAGCCTAATCCTGCGCAAGTATGTGCGGCTGGCCTAAAGGGCCGACCGCTGCATCCTAGGCCCATGCGGCCTGCACTGCTGAGGCCTGGGCTTACCTCAGGGGAAGTAAACATTTGTCCCCTTCCCCCAGTGTAAGTGGCACGGGCTGCAATGGGCCTCCTCGGATGCGCACCAGCTGTTCAGCTGGCGCACAACTGGGGAGGCCATGTAAAGCGGCGGGGCATATGCGACGGGGCATATGATATCGGTGCAACTCAGCGCCAATCTCCCTGCTCCCTCCCTTCCCCTATCACCTCGGCCTGCCCTCCCCACGCTCTCCCACCGACCAGCGCAGGGCTTACCGGCATGGAATCCGGAGGGCAGCGGTGTGAGCGCTTACATGCAAGGAGCCGCAAACGTGCTTTCCGGTACATTTGTGATGTGACTCCTTAGGCCGGCTCCACCGGCCTAAAGTTACACAGGATTGGGCTGTTAGTATTGTCATTGAACCTTCTAAACCAAACAAGGTGAATTCACGTATCCCATCAGGATGGTCCACCCATAATGTGGTATGAAATGGCCACTTTAAGTGGCAGGGTGGACAGGTGGCAAACTGCCTCACACTCTAAGCCCACCCACCATTTCACTGGCCTGCCACTGCTCCTCCAGACCACTGCCCAATCCTCTTTTCACTCTTTCTCTTTGTAACACAAGCAAGAGGAGGATGGGGGGGGGGGAGGCCTACCTATTCCTCCACCTCTACTGCTGAAGAAGATGGGGTGGTTGCTGCTGTAATCCTGTTCCAATTCCTCTCCAGCAGTCAGATGAAGGATCACATCCTCCTCTCCTCCCTTTCTCCTTGGCCACATCTTCAGTCCCAAGAACTCCCAAGATTCATCCTGCCCAGCCAGTTCTGAAAATGTGGCAGATGGAGTAGGTGAGGAGGTAGAGGAGGAAGAGGAAGGGGTGCACATGCCCCCCCAAAAAACAAAAAAGGGGGTGGAATTTAAGCACCACTTCAGGTGCACATTGGCTTGGACCAGACCTGTATCTCATGAACCATATACTGTAGTTAAAAATTACAGTTAATTAAATATCAAGTTAATTAACTTGATAACCTGAATCTATTGAACTGGTAGTATCACTAATCGTTCCCTCTTGTCACCTCAAGTCAATATCCCAAAATGGCAGCTAAGCTGGGAAATGATGAGGTGCAGTGATTTACGGTAATTGATTTTTGACTTGGTGATTGATGAATGGAGCCCAAAGCAAAACACGGAAAGGTGGCTTAGCTGGCAACTCATCCACAATTCAAGGACAGTTCTTGAGACCGTGAAATTTCTGGGCTCCAGGAATTTCTGTGTTATTGAAAAATATTGGACTTTCTCTTAAATGGTAAAAATGGAGTTTAATTTGTCATTGAGAAGGACAGCATATCTTGTGTCATTTTGTTTTTAAACACCATTGGATTTTAAAAAAAAATGTTGTTTGACTGAAAGCCCAACTGTAAAGACACAGTCCAGTTATGCCGGTGCTGGCAATGCTGGATCCTGAGCAGAGTGTATGGGGTTGGAGGTCTCCTTGGGGTAAGGGACTGGGGGTAAGCCCCAGTCCCCACAACAGGTCTCCTCAGAACTGCACCTGCCATTTTGACAGTGCAAATCAAGGAGGCCCATGTATGGTGAAACAGGCCTGGAAGCGGGATAGGATATGGTATGCACTGCTGCCGCCGATCCTGCCCCCCTCCCAGGCCCAATTCACCCACTCCCACCCTCCCCCCACCTCATTACACCCCCTGCGCCAAGCTCCTTACCTTTTAGGCTGTGCCGTCTGGATCCAGCCTGCAGGGGCCAGGGGCCTCTCTACTAGCCCAGGCTTAGCACAACTGCCTTATGGCAGCTTTTGCAATGGTCCTGGGCCAGCATAGTCATCCTACGCTAGCCTAGCAGCCAGATAAGACTGGGCTATTCGTTGGGAAGGGAATATGGCCAACCCCTCAGAGCTAGCGATATACCGTAGTATGTTATTCTGGCTACAGTTATAGTATCTAAACAAATCTAATCCTTGCTGCATTTTTTAAAAAGGCAATAGTGGTAATTAGTGTGATTCGTCCTTGGCTGGAGAACATCAAGTCAAAGGGTGTGGTTTCATTTCTCCCTAGGAACACCACACAATTTAAAATCCTCATCCTACTTAAAAGCTGACTAGGATAAAGACAGCATGATAAAATCTAATAAGTACAGTACAACATCACTGACTAATGCGAAATTTAGTTATGTATGCAGAGGGTTCCAAGTAGACAAAAAGGGTAAGAAGGTTCTGTCTTTGTTGAAATATTAGTGACACTGATGTATGCATGGAAGAAGTTGTCACAGCTTGTCTTTAGGGTCTCAGCAATTAAAGCATACCTCTGTTTGACACCAGCTAGATGTTCCTGGTAAAATCATAAATATGTAAGAGAGCAGATGTGATTGGGAACTTTCATATGTCACTCAGATAAGACACAGATGATCCAACAGGAATATTACCATCTTTGCAGAGCAAGAAGAGTAATTCATGGTGGGCTGAGGGTTTAAAGTTAACCAAACATCCCAATCCCCATTGCAGTTGAAAGTGTGTCACTTATACTTTCACAATCAGAAAAGAGATCATAAAAAATATTGTCAGAAAAAAAAGACAGACAAAAGAATTGCTTGTCTAGAACCAACAGATAAAATTACATTTGAATAGGTATACTGGATTTTAATAAATCTGATAAATCTTTAGAACACATTCCAAAACAAATGAACTCTGGACCATCCTCAGGCTTGCAATTCCTTTACATGCTGGGTCCCCATCACTCTCTCTCTCTCTCTCATTCCTTCTCTTCATCCATTTCATTCCTACTTACACATATTGTTTTTCTTCATTTGGTGTCTGCTTCCCCATCAATTATAGAACTGGAGAGCAGCGGCGTATCGGGAGCTGACGCCGCCCGGAGCACCGCTGTGGTGCCGCGAACGTTTCAGAAACGTTCTGCGCATGCGCCGAAAAAAGGATAAATAGCGCGGCGCCGCAGTAGGCCGCCTTCAGAAAGCCCTGGCGGCTGGTTGTGGTGGATGCTCCGGGGCTTTCTCCGGCTCCGAGGCCGGGGCAGAAGGCCTCGGGCGCGCGCTCCTGAAGGAATGCCGCCTGAGCCGCAGAGCCGCCCAGAGCCACTGCTCCGCTCACTCCACTCTTTCCCCACCTCTGCTGGAGAGATGCTGCTGGATTGGCTTTCTGATTTCATTTGTATGAAGGGATACAATAGTGCTGATAGTACATATTTGGGCTGCTGATGTAAAACTGAAGTAGTGAACAAGAGAAACGTGATGATCTCCAATATGGTCTAAAGATTTGGATATGCAGAGGTGTCTGACAAAGAGTTTGGATGTGGCAATCAGAAGTAGCTCACACCTGGTTTTTCACCTAACTTTATCCCTGAGTGCCATGGTCTTGGTCTGCTGCCTGACAGTGCAATCCTATGCATGTCTATTCAAAAGTAAATTTCACTGCATTCAATGGGTAACTTACACTCCCAGGTAAGTGTGTATAGGATTGCAGCCTGAGGGCACAATCCTCCGGAGGTTTTTCATGCCAAGTGATGAAAAAGGGTTGCATGCTACTGTTACAACTGTGTGCAAGTGCAAACTGATGTCTCCTGCAGCAAAAATCCTATCTTAAAACGCATACAATGGTTCTCAAAGTGTGAGTGAGTACTCGAGAAAGAGATCTTTGGAGAAAACTCATTGAAAAAATCAGCTCAGAGCCAAATGTGATCTAATCCTAATCATGTCATTTGGTCCTGCATTTTCATTTTTCTTTTAATGTCAATAGCAGACATAAGAGCCCCTGGTGTAGACTTGGACTGTGGCATGAGGCAGTTTGGGGGGGGGGTTAACCCTGAGCTTTTGCTGTGGCCTTGGTCTAGAGTACAGGTGATGTGGCTGATACTTGCCAGAGGTGGGCAGCTACCATTGGTACAAATGGGAGTTTCCTTTCTGGGGCAGAGAGCAGCTGCAGGAAGACTGCAGCCAGCAACAAGGGGCTGAAGTCCCCCTCCTACATGTTCAGAATGGATTTTGCAAAACAGGAGTCTAGAGGCCAAAAAAAAAGAGCAATTGAAATGATTGCAGGAAAATACTAGATGATAATGATGAATATCTATATACCACTTTTAAATGACATGCCAAAGTCTATTAATCAGTTATACACACAATTCCAACATTTTTCATGGAGCTTACTTTTCACATTGTCTTTGATGATGAAAGATGTATTGATTTTGTAGTAGCCGTTTCTAAATTGTGGCTATAATTTTTAATTTTAGCCACAATAATTTAGCCACACCACATCAGGAGGTGTGGCCTGGAGGTTGAGCCAGTGCTCTGACTGAAGAAGCTAAGCAGGGTCGACCTTGGTTCTCACTTGGATGGGAGGCAGAAGCTGCTGACGGACCTCGCGGAGACACTGAGAAGACACCATGAGAGGGTGGAATGCGGAGGAGTCAGCTAGAGAGAGAACATCTAGACAACCGCCTGAGTGCAAACTGCGGTGAACTGTGAAGCTTGGAAGTGCAGAGCACAAACCAGAAGGAGGGCTACACTCAGAAGGGAAATATCTGGGGTATGGAAAGGTTCTATGTATGAATAGAACAATATTGTAAAGACCCTTCGGGTCTAGAATAGCCTGCCTGTGTAAACCGTCTTGAATAAATCTGATGAGAAATCTGATGATGAGAAAGGCGGTATATAAATACAGAAAATAAATAAATAAATACCTACCATTGGTGTTTCAAAAAATGTATATTCTAATGCAGGGCCTCTGAGGGGGTAAATTGTACCCGGGCCAAGGGTCAAAAATGGGTTAAAAAGGGGGCCCAGGAGCTAAATTTACATGAAAGGAAGGGCCCAAAAGAAACTTTGTACCCTCTTATAAAATTCCTCTGAGTGGCCCTGTTCTAATGGAACCACTAAGAAACAAGTAAACATCTGTTCCTTCCTGCTTCCCCCCCCCCCTTCACCTATGAATCTTAGTGTTTGCCTCAAACTGCCAAGCACATTCAACTTAATTGAGCACCTCAAGAACATTGGGATACTGATATATTTTCCCTAGCGAAAGGTTTGCTTGGGTTAGAAAAGACTATTCATTTTCTTGCAGATAGGGGAAACGGGAGCATTATTCATAAAGTGAATGATCACTTCTCCAGGATCTGTTTGCAAGCTATAGAGATCAGACTCATCAGCTCAATCTTGACAATTATGGAGAACGTTCACACTTCTTTTATCATTAATCTCTTAAATGTCTCACAGAGTTGTACTTGACCTAGAAGAGGCTGCACATTTATTGTGGCCTGGAAAGGACTGATTGAATATCTCCGTTCGATTGGTTCCTAAACATTCATCTATGTGAAAACAAAGTGTATCAAAGGGTGACTTCACATTGTACATTTTTCTGACAGGCAGGCAGTCCCTACCTTCCTTGGACACATGTTCGCACAGACAAGAGAACATGTGAATCAGGAAATCACAAATCTGGTCAGCAACAATTTCTATATTACAGGCAGTGTATTCTTCCAGCCTCCTTCATGGATCATTGCCTTGTCGTGGCGAAGGGGCTTACATAACTCAATGAAGCCATGAGCTGTGCCGTGCAGGGACACCCAAGATGGACAGGTCGTAGCAGAGAGTTCTGACTAAAAGTGATCCACTGGAGAAGGAAATGGCAACCCACTCCAGTAACCTTGCCAAGAAAATCCCATGAACAGTACCAAAAGGCTAAAAGATATGACGCCGGAAGATGAGCCCCTCAGGTCGGAAGGTGTCCAATATGCTACTGAGGAAGAGTGGAGGACTATTCCAAGTAGACCCAGAAAGAGTGAAGCGGTTGGGCCAAAGCCAATAGGACGTCCAGCTGTGGATGTGTCTGAGGTTGAAAGGAAAATCCAATGCTGCAAGGAGCAATACTGCTTAGGAACATGGAATGTGAGGTCTATGAATCAAGGCAAGCTGGATGTGGTCAAAAATGAGATGATAAGATTGAACATTGACATCTTGGGAATCAGCGAACTAAAATGGACGGGCATGGGCGAATTTAAGTCAGGTGACCATCATATCTACTACTGTGGGCATGAATCCCTTAGAAGAAATGGAGTAGCCCTCATAGTCAATAAAAGAGTGGGAAAGGCAGTACTGGGGTGCAACCTCAAAAACGACAGAATGATTTCAGTTCGAATCCAAGGCAAACCATTCAACATTACAGTAATCCAAGTGTATGCCCCAACCACTGATGCCGAAGAAGATGAAGTTGACCGGTTCTATGAAGACCTACAACACCTTCTAGAACTAGCACCCAAAAAAGATGTCCTTTACATCATAGGAGACTGGAATGCTAAAGTAGGAAATCAAGAAATAAACGGAACAGGCAAGTTTGGCCTTGGAGCGCAAAATGAAGCAGGGCAAAGGCTAACGGAGTTCTGTCAAGAGAACACGCTGGTCATAGCAAACACTCTTTTCCAACAACACAAGAGGCGACTCTACACATGGACATCACCAGATGGTCAATACCGAAACCAGATAGATTATGTGCTTTGCAGCCAAAAATGGAGAAGCTCTATACAGTCAGTAAAAACAAGACCTGGAGCTGACTGTGGCTCAGATCATGAGCTTCTTATTGCAAAATTCAGGCTTAAACTGAAGAATGTAGGGAACACCACTAGACCAGTCAGATATGACCTAAACCATATCCCTTATGAGTATACAGTGGAGGTGAAGAATAGATTTAGGGCATTAGACCTGGTAGACAGAGTGCCTGAAGAACTATGGACGGAAGTTCGTAACATTGTACAGGAGGCAGCAACTAAAACCATGCCAAAGAAAAAGAAATGCAAGAAAGCAAAGTGGCTGTCAGATGAGGCTTTACAAATAGCTGTGGAAAGAAGGAATGCGAAAAGCAAAGGTGAAAGGGAAAGATATAAACAACTGAATGCAGATTTCCAGAGAACAGCAAGGAGAGATAAGAAGGCCTTCTTAAATGAACAATGCAAGGAAATCGAGGAAAACAACAGAATGGGGAGGACTAGAGAAAATTGGAGATATCAAGGGAACGTTTTGTGCAAAGATGGGCATGATAAAGGACAAAAAAGGCAGAGACCTAACAGAAGCAGAAGAGATTAAGAAGAGATGGCAAGAATACACAGAAGAACTATACAAGAAAGATCTTAATATTCCTGATGACCACGCTGGTGTGGTCACTGACCCAGAGCCGGACATCCTAGAGAGTGAAGTCAAGTGGGCCTTAGGTAGCATCACTAACAACAAAGCTAGTGGAGATGATAATATCCCAGCTGAGCTACTTAAAATCCTAAATGATGATGCTGTGAAAGTGCTGCACTCAATATGCCAACAAATTTGGAAAACCCAGCAGTGGCCAAAGGATTGGAAAAGGTCAGTTTACATTCCAATTCCAAAGAAGGGCAGTGCCAAAGAGTGCTCAAACTATCGCACAATTGCACTCATTTCACATGCTAGCAAGGTTATGCTCAAAATCCTACAAGCTAGGCTTCAGCAGTACGTGGACCGAGAACTACCGGACGTACAAGCTGGGTTTCGAAGAGGCAGAGGAACTAGAGATCAAATTGCCAACGTGCGCTGGATCATGGAGAAAGCCCGAGAGTTCCAAAAAACCACCTACTTCTGCTTCATTGACTACGCAAAAGCCTTTGATTGTGTGGATCACAACAAACTGTGGCAAATTCTTAAAGAGATGGGGGTACCAGACCACCTTACCTGTCTCCTGAGAAACCTGTATGCGGGTCAAGAAGCAACAGTTCGGACCGGCCATGGAACAACCGACTGGTTCAAAATTGGAAAGGGAGTACGGCAAGGCTGTATATTGTCACCCTGCCTATTTAACTTATATGCAGAGTACATTATGAGAAATGCAGGGCTGAATGAATCGCAAGCCGGAATCAAGATTGCTGGGAGAAATATCAACAACCTCAGATATGCAGACGATACCACCCTAATGGCAGAAAGTGAAGAAGAATTAAAGAGCCTCTTGATGAGGGTGAAAGAGGAGAGTGCAAAAGTTGGCTTGAAACTCAACATTAATAAAACTAAGATCATGGCATCTGGGCCCATCAATTCCTGGCAAATAGAAGGGGCAGAAATGGAAGCAGTAACAGATTTTACTTTTTTGGGCTCCAAGATCACTGCAGACGGAGACAGCAGCCATGAAATTAAAAGACGCTTACTCCTTGGAAAGAAAGCTATGGCAAACTTAGACAGCATAATAAAAAGCAGAGATATCACCATGCCAACAAAAGTTCGCATAGTCAGGGCGATGGTGTTCCCAGTAGCAATGTATGGTTGCGAGAGTTGGACCATAAGGAAGGCTGAGCGCCGAAGAATAGATGCTTTCGAACTGTGGTGCTGGAGAAGACTCCTGAGAGTCCCTTGGACTGCTAGGAGATCAAATCAGTCAATCCTAACTGAAGTCAACCCTGACTGTTCCAGGGAACAGTCTGTCCTTCCAGGGGATACTAAGGCTGAAACTCAAATATTTTGGCCACCTAATGTGAAGAGAGTACTCTCTGGAGAAGACTCTGATGCTGGGAAAAATTGAAGGCAAAAGGAGAAGTGGAAGGCAAAGGATGAGATGGTTAGACAGCATCACCGATGCAACGAACATGAAAATGAGCAAACTCAGGAAGACAGTGGAGGACAGGAAGGCCTGGCGGGATATGGTTCATGGGATCACGAAGGGTCGGACACGACTTAACGACTGAACAACAACAATTCTTCCAGCCACTCTGATTTTGATGGCAATTGCTGTTAGCCATATCTTTGATTGCCCTTTTGTTACATGCATTCTCCCACTTTCCCAGGTGGTGAGAAGTTTCTGAGACAGTGCTGACCAGATTCTGGTTTCCTTTGAGGAGAGATCACTGGAAGCTTATGGTGTCTTTGTAATATTTGCTATACAAATACAAATATACAGGTGGAGCATTCGATGGAGGCAAATAGCAAGGCACTTCTATAAGCAACAACAGGTTACATCAATCACTCCTGCATCCTGAAGACTAGCCCCCAGCTGTCCCTCGCTCCCTCCCCCACTGTCTCACTTAGATCAACTGTGCTTGTCCATTTTTATACTGACCACACAAGGGGCGGGGATGAATCACCTTACACACATCTTAGCCTTTCAGATGGAGGAAACATGATTACCAGCTTCATTACCTGCTCAGGAAGTGTCCCATTAATGACAGTGGTCTGTTTGATTGAATTAAAGAGTTGACAAACTGGATTGTGTAAACATTGTATATGGTACAGTATATGTAACAGGTTGGTAGCCATTACCCAATACTGTAATAATATGTTTGTCAATGTAAAAACTCAGGACTTCATGTGCATAGAGAAACTGTATCCATGATCTATCTCATAGAGTCACCATAATTCCACGATTCCAGCTCCACCCGATACCTTCCAATGTGTCAACTGTGCTTCTAAAATGTGGTGCTTCAATAAGAATAGAGAACAACCACTAACTTCTTCCCATGATTTAGAAGAGCAGTACCGTTCCTTCCTGAATCTTTGAATGATGATCCCACTAATACATCCGAAAATAGAACTGTTCTGCTGCGGTCAAGCATCTGGTTGCTATGGCTTGCTTATTTGTTTGTTTGTCTGTTTATTTAAGGGGTGTGGGGGGGGATGAGTATCCCACCTTTCCAAAAACTCAAGGCAGCTCACAAATTCATAATAAATAATACATCAGTAAAGTCATGTATTCATCAGTAAAATCATGTATTCATGGGATCACAAAGGGTCGGACACGACTTAACGACTGAACAACAACAAAATCATGTAAAATGTAGAATACAGCAGTAAAATTTATAGCAATTAATCAATAAAACAAAGACAAGAAAAAATGACCAGTGCTTAGATTTGACCACTCTTGAGCTCCATAGCATCTTAAACCTCCTGTCCCTCCTGATTTTTACATCCACCAATATAAAGAACTTATATCTGTAAAAAAAAATACAAGTATGCAAGTAAAACAAAATCTAAAAATACATCATTAAAAGTTAATCTGAAAAACAGTTCAGGAATCCCAAAACAAAGCTGGGAAACAGCAGCCGAGTGGATTCATTGCTAATGGTTTCAGCTTTTTCCCAAATCTGTGTTTCAAGATCTTTCAGGATCGTTGAGTAAATGCCAATTACTCCTCCACCCAACCCTCAACTGTGTACAAAGCTCTCAGACACCAACACATCTGGGAGAATTCTGTTCATTTTGCAGTCTAGTACAAATCCCCTCTTTTATTAAATATTCTGAGCATTTGTGATTAAGGTGGAGTTCCTTGTGTCTACACAAGGACATGATTCTGGTCAGGTGGTCAGTCCCAAGATGAGAAATAAAACTGGGATGAAAAGAGCTAAAGGGGAATCTTTCTGGGGCTAGCCATACAGAGGTGAACCTTACCTGCTATGCAGTACTGTTCCCTCTTTACAAGTCTCTCTGCCAGATGTGAAATTCTATCTAGGAAACACTTGAAATATTTCCCTGTTACAGCCTCTCAAAAAGAGAAATTATTTTCAGGATAGTTTAATATCCTGCCATCCAGCTTTTAGGATGGATGATTAAGCCAGATGGATGTTGCCTGACGCACATGAAGCATGATGCGCATGTATACATGTGTACATGGCACACTGGGCGCCTGCCAGGACAGCATATCCCAGGCCAGTAATGTGGATTCAAAGCAGGACTGATGGCAAGAGGCCTTGGATCCGACAGGGCACTTTTATTGACAATCACCTCTCCACCCTAGCAGGCTTGCTTGGTGGAAGCTTTTCCTGACTCTTGGAAAATGCCACAGGTGGCCACACTTTGCTTGCACAGCACATATGACCCTGTGAACAAAAGCCTCATCCTGGGAGCTTACTGTCTTGCCGTAAACAAAGTCATTAACAGCACAAAAGAAAGATCTCCACCGTAGCTGCCCTGACCAACTCCAAGGCCAAATTCACTCTAGGGCCCATGCTAAAGAAGCAACAACAGGCTTCCTGAGCTAGCTACCCTCAGCAAGGTGCAAAACAACAGCAGCGCCCATTTAGGGCCAGAGATCAAAAGCCATCTAGCCACATATAAAAAGGTTCTTCTATCTATGAGCTCACTGCGCGAAAGATCCCCTACGTTTTTTCTGGGAGAAAAGGGTTTAAAGAACTGCGTCACTAGATGTTTGTGTCTTTTGTTCCTCACTCATCTGTCTGCCTTGCTGCCACTGTGTTTGTGCCTTTGGCCCACTGGTGCTGCATTAAGCCACCCCATTTCATTCCCAATCCAAGAGCCACTGTGCCAAACGGGCACACAGGATTTGTAATCCCTGCTCCCTTCTCCTTTCTCTCCTTCTCTCCTCTGAGCTCAAACAAAAGCATTTGTGCCAGCGCAGGCTGGACAGCCAACCTTTGAAGGCCACCTTGCAACGTGTGGCCCCTTCTGCTGGGAAAGAAGCTCAGCCTCTCTCTCTCTTGCCCTGCTTCCCTTCTTGGAGCTTGCTATGGCTACTGCCTAGCCTTTGCTTCAGAGCTCCCCTTTGCTTGGGACTTGCTTCAGAGCTCCCCTTTCACCTTTTAAATGCCACTTTTAGCTGGAGAATTGCTTGGTGTGGGCATCCTAGCCCCATGACTCGTGCAATGCAGGGCACACTACACAGCAGGAATGGACTGGCAACCTTGGTCCCTGGTGCACCCTCGTCATTGACCAACCAAACTCCCCTCTGGTTTTCCTTATCTCATGTGCAATCAAATTGATGGCACACTATGTGACTCTATTTTTTCTTCCTTTGTGTGAATGTGTGTTTGTGTGGGTTTATATAATCTATTGTTCACAGTTTAGGGGGAGGCCTGAAATCAGCTCCAGGCCTCCAGTCAGACAGACTCTCCTAACCATCACTCCAGCTCCTCAAACAACTCAGGCACTCAGGAGACAGCTGGCCCAACACCTCCTGACACCTGAGGCAGCATACCAAATGCCACCTGCCCCCCTTACTTGACGATGTGCCAGCCTCTGCTCCTTCCACCCTCCAGTGTTTTATCTCAGCCCTCTCCTCCGCTCCACATTTCCTCTTCCTCTCTGTCCCCCTCTTCCTTTTCCAATCCAGGGAGTGGAAGGGGAAGGATGAGCAGTGGAGGCAAGTAGGCGGACAGAGATAAGTGCCACCAATCCGCAACCTGAGGCAAATGTTTCAGTTAGCCTCATGGGTGGGGCCAGCCCTAGCTCAGGGTGAGAACCCAATCAAGAAGCTGGTGTGCCAGTTAGGAGAATTTGTCTAGTGGGATAGACTAGCTCCCCCCACCACAAGGAAGAGAAGTGATTTCCCTTCTTGCCTGTAGCCTCCAGTTCAGCCATAAACTGAGCCATAGGTTTTTGTTGTAGCCAGAACTGTGGGAACCTCTCACTTCATTTCCTTTTCTCCCCTAGATCTGCACCCTTCCCTTTGAAGGATTTCATCTCCCCCTCCCCTTTTCACGTAGGAACTGCTTACATTTAGAGACTAGTCATATGAACACCGTAGAACCATTGAATTGCCTTTTAGTTTTGATCCCCTTCTCTGTTGTTATTATCCCCACAAAACAAATTTCCCTGTTGCACCTTTCACCCTCATCTCCCTCTTCCTTCCCCACTGAACTATTGAGCTGTGCCACTGGCCACTGTATGGGTTCCCAGCACATGTTTAAAAGCTCACCTGGTAACATGGAAGAGACTTGTCATCGCAAATACAAGCCCTTTAATTTGAGCCTGGTCCAGAACATTTTAGTGGGCTTTTCCCAGGAGCTAAACTATATGTGAACCTTTTTGATGCAAATATAAAGTTAAAGGTTCCCCTTGCTCGAGAGCTAGTCGTTACCGACTCGCAGGCGCGTCACTGTAGCGTGGCGCGCGGGTAGGGCCGCCGGGGGTGACGCGTGCAAAGGGTGACACGCGCGCACCCGCGTGCCCCCGCATCACCCCCGTTCCGTGCGGATGCTCCGAGGCCGGAAGAAGGCCTCGGAGCGTCCGCCCCGTCAAGCGGTCCAGGGCCTTCTGAGAAGGCCCAATGCGTCGATGCATCATTTATTAGCTTTTTCGCGCATGCGCAGACCGTTTCTGAGGGCAAAATGACGCGTCGACGCATTGGGCCTTCTCAGAAGGCCCTGGAACGCCAGAGAGGGCGGACGCTCTTAGCAGCCGGCAGCAGCAGCGGGGGTAAGTGTCACCCTAGGGCAGGGGTGACGTGCGCGCCCCCGCTCCAGGGTGACGCGACCCTAGTGTCAATGATGCTAGGGGCGGTGCTCATCTCTGTTTCAAAGCCGAAGAGCCAACTCTGTCCGTGCTTCCGTGGTCATGTGGCCGTGGTCATGTGGCCATGACTCAATGCCAAGGTGCACGGAACACTGTTACCTTCCCGCTGAGGCGGTACCTATTAATCTACTTACAATTTCTTGCTTTCGAACAGGTTGGCAGGAGCTGGGGCCGAAAATGGTGGCTCACACCGTCACGCGGCATTCGGGTCTCGAACTGCTGTCCTGCCTACCTTCCAGTCTGCAGTTCAGAGGCTTATACACTTCTGCAAACAAACAAACAAACAAACAAACAAACAAACAAACAAACAAACAAAAAGACTCTCCCTGCTCTCTGGTGCTTAGCTGGAGATCTCGGCCCATTTACCAGTACTAATATAATTTTTGATGCGTGAAATGTTGCTTTTCAAAAACTTTAAAAACAATTTGTCTTCAAGCTTTCTGCTTCCTGGGGGAAATAAAAGAAAGTGTCACAATTATGCTTCTTCCACTATACTTCAAACACTCATGCACTTTGAGATTATCCACTCTATGTCCAGTTCCAATAAACAGCATGCTGGCAAGCACCAGATTTTTCTTCATGTAGAATTTAAAAATTAATTATGAAGATCCACTGGTTCTGTTCCAGCAGAGAAACTCAAGCTAGGAATGAAAATATGAAATATTTCTGTGCCTTTTTATGACTCCATACAAAACAATATCGTATCGCTCATCGGGTATAACATAAACTGACTGCCAGTACATATTAGAATGCTAGGAATATTTGAGTGATACAGCAACAGACTGCTGCCCTATCCATACCATCCATATCCATATTAGCCTGGCTAGTTAAGATCAGGGCCATTCATTCCTATCCCAACATGTTGTGGTAGTGTATAAGAAGGAAATGGAGCTGCACCTTCTGGCCACACACCCTGGCAGCATGACACATATTGGACTCAAAGAGACAGGAAATATGGGATTTGCAGCCATGTATTCTTTTTGAGAAATAAAAACTTTCAAAACGTACCAGGTGTTTTAGCGTTTCTTTCTTCAGGCACGTACCCCTCAAGACACATACACGAAGGTTCCAAACACGAAGGTTCCACATACACAAAGGTTCACTACTGCTTGCTACTTTGGAACCTTCGTGTATGTGTCTTGAGGGGTACGTGCCTGAAGAAAGAAACGCTAAAACACCTGGTACGTTTTGAAAGTTTTTATTTCTCAAAAAGAATACATGGCTGCAAATCCCATATTTCCTGTCTCTTTGAGTATTGTGTCCAGCCATGAAACTTTCCATGCTACACATATTGGTCTGACATTCATGCATTGGATATTAGAAACAGAGTCTTCTCAGTAGTGGCACCAACCCTATGGAATGACCTCCCTCTCAGTTTCCTGAGACCTCCCACTTCCTCCTTAGAGGCTTTCCAGTGGGGTGTAATGACGGTTCTTTTCAAACTAGCCTTCTGAGTTCATTGTTTTAATACAATGTCTGTGGGTTTTATGCGAATATTTCCATGCTGGTTAGATTTTATAGGCTTTGCCCTTTCTTAAGAGGTGACTGCTGCTGGTTTTATGTTTTATTGTGATATTTTAAGGACGTTTTAATGTGTAAGGATGTTTTAATGTTTATATTGTAAATTATAGTTTCAAATGTGATTTATGGCTCTATAAGCCACTTTGGATGCACTTTGGGAAGAAAATGAGTAAAACAAACAAACTAATAAAGAGGCTGCACATGCATTTGTGCATAGCACCCCCTCACTGTTACTATGTGCGCTTTGCATACTATCGCTTTGCATACTATCTTTGAGACTCTGGAATATGATGTCAATGCCCCTAGTTTGTCCTCTGGGCAGCTGTTACCATACCTAATACTGCTTCAGAGAGCAGAATCTGTTGGTAAAACAGAACAGAACCCAAACCTAACATCACTTGCTTGGAACTGAGCCCCTAAACACAAATGGTGGCAACCAGTTCCAAATAAATAGTTTAATAATCAGGCACTCCGCTTGACTGATGCTTTATCTCCTCTTGTGTGAATTTTTGCAATAAAAAATATTTTTTTAAAAAATCATAAAACATTTAAAGATTTTTTTTCAAGTTAAATAGTTGGCATTGCATTCATCTTATAGAACTACACTGCAAACGAGTTTGATATCATTCTACCCAAAATGCATCTAAACTGGTTCAAGGTGGCTGAACTAGTTAGGGTCAAACTTGATGTGTGCTTAATCACACAACATGGCCCTCTGAGGGAGTTACTTTTGTTTATTAGTAGCAAAGAGGGCCTCAAAAAGTAGCAAAACTGTGGTGGGGTAAGAGAAATTTAAGTAGTCTGCCTTGCTATGATTTTGATCCAGATTGATTGTGGATAAGGATTTTTGTGTGATTTTGTGAAACCTTGTGCTATCTTCCATTGAGTATGACATGTTTTAATATCATATCTAGTTGGCCTTGAACCAAATCAAAACTGAGAGGTTTTTTTTTAAAAAAAAAATAACTCTGATGAAACTGAACCAGAGCTGAAGCCACTTTTTTAACGGCTTGGAGGTGCGGCCCATCCATAAGGCCAACTGAGGGCCCAATCCTATATGTTGCAATCCAGCAGCACCAGGGCAGGCTCCACTGTATCCTGAGTGAGACTGGAGGCTGCTGGAAGTCTCGTCGAGGTAAGGGGATGTTCGTCCCCTTACCCCGTGTTGAGTCCCAACAGCCTCTACTCAGATTGCACCAGCTAAATGGCCAGCGCAAATCAGAGCAGCTCCATGTTGGGCTTTCAAGGATTTGGCATAGGCCTCCTCCGCCAAGCCCACCCCTTCCCGGACCTGATTTGCCCTCATCCCTGCCCTCCCCCACACCAAAACACCTGCCCCGTTCTGCCCTCCACACCTGCCCCGATGGGCTTTGCTCCTGCGCCGGCGGAGGCCTGCCAGTGCTGACCTCTCCACCAGCGGGACTGACCTCTGTGCTGGTGCAATTTACTTTATGGCACATTTGTGACAGCACGGAACCAAGTACCCCCCGGCAGAGACCGTCTTAGGATTGGGCTGTGAGAGGGTTTCCGCAGATAGTGGATTGGTGGAGGGGCCTCCTTCGTCCAACTACCCACCTCCATTACACCACCCAGGATTTGAAAAAGAAAAGGAGACTGGAGCAGAAGTGTGCAGGAGAAGAGTGGTGGAGTAGAGTGTGGCTCTTGTCTAACACTCCCCTCTCTTCCACAGTACCTCATCTGCTCCATTCCCCCATCCTTTTCCATTCTAGAGGGTTCAGGTTTGAGAAACAGCAGAGGTGGCAGTTGGCACCTGCTGGATGACAGGGGGGGGCATGTGGTGTGCCACCCTGAGTGTTGGGAGGTCTTGGACTGGCCGTGATGGCCCAGCTCCATGGTTCAAGGATTCTTGTGCAGTTGCATGTACTCTACTGAAGACAGAGTGCTTAATAATGTCAGTAGCCCCTGGGAATGGAAATATATCCCTCTGCGACTAGGACTATGATACAGATTGAAGAGAGGATAGCTGTAATAGGTTTCTGTTGGGCACATGGTGATGCATCACTTGCCAGACAAGCAGAGTCATGTTTGTCTCTTCAGCAGAGAGCTTATCTGAAGGTCACACCAGTTCAATATTCTGATATGAATCTTCCACAGGTCAGTCCCCCAGGAAAAAAAATTGTAGCCTTTGAAGCAATCTGGACCCAGACATAAGCAGCAACCCATATATCCCTCGCCATTCTGACAATTTATGAATATATCCTTCACAGTTTGCTGGAAAAATGCAACTGGTATATCTGGGTATACTTAAAAAGGTTTTGGGATCTGTCAAAGTGACAGACGGAAGAGAGGGGAACAGCTATGATCATCGAAGGCCTTCCAGTGTCACTACAGTATGCTCAGCAAGCAGTACATTGATTCAACCTCTGTGAGGTCACACACAGACCTTCCTCTGATGCATGCAAGAAGGATGAAAGCTTCCCTATCCCAGTAAAGAGTGAATTGAAGGCATGAGTATAGGGGAATGTAGGTGATGAACTAAAGGGATTTTTCACCTGTCATTTTATTCAGGAGGTTTTTTTCTGGCTTTCTCCACATCAATTTCCTATTTCTTCATATCTGTTTTACTGCCAGAGTTCATTATCTTCTATTCTTCTCATTGAGTGAAACTTAATTCCCCCCAAAAGGATATGAAATATATCACATATGAAGCTTGTGCCTGTCATAGAAGCATGTATCTTATTTAGAGCCCAATCCTATACTTACTGGCTGACGTCATCCAATGTTGTCTGCTTGCACTGACTGTCATAAAGCAGTCAGCGCCAGTCATAAAAGGCACTCTGACAGCACGCTACCGGGAGGGCCTGGCCACCTCTCCTCCTCCTGGCAGCAACACCAGAAACCAGAATTGAGAAATTGAAACCTGGACCAGATTGGATTGGTGCAGGAGGACTGAAAAAGATGTACTCCAAAATCTTGTGGTTGCTCTTGTCCCTATTTGCCCAGCCAGTGATTTGCTTGGAGTTCAGTCCCTGGGTGTGGAGATCTTATGAAACACTACCCACCTTTGCCAAGAGCATATCACTCACTGCACTTTATTTGAAGGGTAGGGAAAAGTCAGAGGCGTCACTCCGGTGGGGGCCGTACCGTAAGTTGCACCCTGTCCTAGTCCCGTTTACAAGCCAGCAGGAGGCGGCCCCGCCAACCTCGCCGTCGGAGCCATTCCATGCAAAGAAGGCAGCAGGACTGCCCGCTGCCTTCTCCGCATGGAATGGCTCCAATGGCAAGGGGGCGGGGCCGCCTCCTGCCAGCTTGTAAACGGGACTAGGATGGGGTGCAACTTACGGCATGGCCCCCACCGGAGCGACGCCTCTGGGAAAAGTACCAAGTGAAGGGGTTTCTGCTCCTGAGAGAGGTGCTGATCAACATGATGCCATGTTGCATGATGCCAAATTGTTGGCCATCCTTGATTCTTCAAGTCTCAACTTCTGACGTTTCATTCAGATCTTGCTGTTGTTTCCCAAGGCTTCTGGATTTCAGAAATACATTGCAATGCATCGTATGTATATAGTTCTTTCCTCTTCACTTCTGCTGCTCACTTAATAAAAACTACTTCAAGATCAGTCTTATCATGAAGTTCTTGAATTTTTAAAACCAATTTGGAGTATATAATAAAATGCATGAACTTTATCTCCAGATAACAGGTGCATCATAAGTAGGCAGGAGAAGACAGCTAAATAGAAGACTTGCTGAAATGAAGACCATGATAATGAAGCAGCTCCTTTTATATACTCCCATTTAAAGAACATTGAGAGAATGACAATAGAATCTATCACCTTAAGTTATAGAAAATTGTAGCTCTTGTAAATGCTAAGGAAGCTGTACTACTCATCATAAGTTTTATACACATACACACACACACGTACATAATTTCCTTAATATATTACATAATAGAATATGTACAGTACTTTAGAAGCAAGAACTTGTTTTATATATGCATAAATATTCTTAATAATAATAAAGTAACATAAAAAAGTTCTGAGTCTTCTTTGCAATAAGCTCCATTTCTTAGCGAAGGCACATTTTTTATGATGTGTACCTTTGGTGTATAATGTCTTATGCAAATTTAGTTGCACAGAAAGTATTGCATTATGAATGTGTCCTCAGCCACGTAATCAGAGTATTACACATACTTTAACAACAATATGTCTGCCTTTACAGCCACAATACATGTAGTTAATGCACATTTAGTTGCACAGAAAGTATTGCATTATGAATGTGTCCTCAGCCACGTAATCAGAGTATTACACATACTTTAACAACAATATGTCTGCCTTTACAGCCACAATACATGTAGTTAATGCACAAAGTTAAATGTGCCTGTTTATATAAGGATTATATTATGTAAAGGTCAGATTAGTAAATAGTTAAAATACTGTTGGGGGAATCACTGAACAGCAGAGGATATGATTCACAACACACATATACATCAAGGAGGACCGGATGATTAGTTTTCTGACCGCATGCCTCCCTCAAGCCCACTCAGGCACTCTCCTCAAGTCAACAGGTTCCTCCTTTCACCACAAACTGGAATGCCGTCATCAGAGCCATTCTGATGAAGAACTGTGAATTAGTCTCAAAGAGAGGCACAGGTTCTCCATACCAAATTTACAGCAACATAAAATCTTTTAAAGAGATGGTGTGATGCCCCTTTGCTGTTTAAAAGATCACAGTGAATCTGATCCACTTCCAAATGAGCATCTGAGCAGAGATGTCGTCTTGTCTTCTTTGTATTGCTTTCACCCTGGTTTGTATCAGGAAGCTCAGCCCTTCCAGTTTTGAATGCATATCCAAGTGTCAGTTCCATTGAGAATAAATACGAATGCTTACTTAATGCACACCTGATTAAGCCCAATGCCCATGGTTCCAAATCCATGAGTGATACATGTGCAGGAGGCTGCTTCTATGGTTGGGAATCTCCTAAACTGGATGAGTTGAGGAAGTATGGGAGGAGGAAGAGGAATGTAACACGAGGAACATAGGGAGCTGCCTACATTGAATCAAGCCATTGAATCAAACCAGGTCAGAATTGTCTACACTGACTGGCAGTGGCTTTCCAGGGTTTCAGGTGAGAGTGTTTTCCAGTCCTATCTGGAGATGCTAGGGGTTAAACCAGTCCCGGCACCAGGTTGCTGAAGGACCTGGAGCAAAGGCTTGCATGTCGTCCCCCCCACTCCCAAGTTTACCAGCATCTCCTCCTCACCAGCTTATGGGAGCATTCTTTGGGGAGAAGCTCCAATGTATAGATGAAGATGACTGTAACAGGGATAATGGCAGCCCAAGTCCAACCAGCACCACCACTGCCACCAGTACTGGGGGATTCCAGGGATCTGCCTCGGATGCATGTGGACCCTCCACTGGTGCCTGGATGACCCCGATGTCACCCCTGGATTGAAACTGGGACCTTCTGCATGCAACATATGTTCTCTACCGCTGAGCTTCAACCCTTCTCTGAAAGAGAAAAAAATGTCCTCTGTTCTGCTTTGACCATCATCTTCTTCTCTGAAGGAGAGATGTAACACAACCAAGAGGAGCAGCAAACACAAGATGCAAAAACACTTTGCTGATCTACATTTGTCAAATCGGAATACTGAACTCATCTATTTTTTTTTATGTGCCATAAAGTGTCTGGCGTTTTCCCAGTTTCCTGGCAACTTAAGTAACTGGGTTGGAAAGAATCTTTAAATCATTATAAAGAGCTTTTTCTCAAGCTTCTTTAGAAATAAGTGCATCAGAGACACCCGCAGAAATGTGTGGTTTTATTTAATTGAACTAGGTTTCTGTCTTCTTCTTTTTTGCCAGTTCATGGTTGTAACATTTTCTTTTGCATTTAGATATTAAGAACCTATATAGATTGAAAAAGTACTTGATTCCTGCTCTCCTCCTGGAACAGTTGACTTTATTCCAATTATCCAACCCACTGGCGTCCTAAGTATTGATGTTTCCAAGCTATGGACAAGAGGAATTAGTTACAGAAGCAAATTGCCTTGTTGTGCTTCTTTCCTCAAGTATGATTCTTTTGGAAGGACACCTGATTTTTTTCATTGTCTCCTTTATTCAAAGGGCAAGTGTACACTGAAAACTTTCTGTGACTTCAGGTCCAGTTTCCTTTGCTGCTTCTAATTAGTTTATTTAAAAAATTAGCCAAGTAAAATTAGCTTCTGGGGGAATGAAAAGCATATTTTTCTGACCATATTTTAATCTTCTGAGCAAATTAATCTTAGAGATAGTATTTATGGGCGCAGCGGGTTAAACCGCTGAACCATAAGCTGTCGATCGAAAGGTCGGCAGTTCGATTCCCGCGACGGGGTGAGCGCTCGTTGCTTGGCCAGCTCCTGCCAACCTAGCAGTTCCAAAGCATGTCAATCCGAGTAGATAAATAGGTACCGCTTGCGGGAAGGTAAACAGCGCTCCGTGTTCCAGCTGCATGCTATGCACTGTGGCAAGGAGAGTCATGCCGGCCACATGACCACGGAGGCGTCTTTGGACAACGCTGGCTCTTCGGCTATGAAATAGAGATGAGCACCACACCCTAGAGTCGGACACGACTGGACTTGTCAGGGGATACCTTTACCTTTACCTGACAGGGGAGCAATTTCATTCTTAGAATGAATTGATGGCTACAAAATTCTCCTCCATATTTCTGGCAGCAACATCTCTTGAAGGAGTTCACTTGTAAATTTTTTATGCATGTTAGATATGATTAAGGGGGCTGGCAAGGAACACCTGTGTGATTCTCCCTCACTCATGTCCTCCAAATTCCTTCTTAAAATAGGCTTACCAGATCTCCAACCGGGGACAGAGTGATAGACCTTTAGGAGAAGGAATGTGAGCAGGTGTAGCTTGTTAAACCTTAGAGCACTATCCTAGGCATGTCTACTCAGAAGCAAGCCGCATTGTGTTCAGTGGGGCTGGCTTCTGAGTAGACATGCCTAGGATTGTGCTCTAAGGTTTAACAAGCTACATCTGCCCACATTCCTTCTCCTAAAGGTCTAGCACTCTGTCCCAGTTGGAGATCTGGTAAGCCTATCTTAAAACCACCCTTGCTATGAAGCCTTTGCCACCGCACCAGAGCCCCCATTGTAATATAACTAAGCTTAAGTATGAGTAACCAAACAATTGGAAATGCTTTCCCTGTCTACCCCGCCTCCACCACTGCTCTTCCCTCCCTCTGTTGTTTCCCTTCTGTCAGTATCTAGACTGGAAGCCCCATGGGCCAGAGACCTGTCTTTTCACTCCATGTAAAGCACCCCATGTACAGTGATAGTAAAGCTAATAAAACGTTTACCATCAGCATTGGAACACAATGCCCCCTGCACCAACAGAGTTGTTCCGGCATCCGTTCCGCATCCAAACTGCGCATGTGAGGTGTCCAAGGGGGGTTAAGCCGGTGTCTGTCCTGCATCCATCGGCGCACGGCAAGTTACACTGGCATAAGTGCTCTTACCCCGGGGGATCTACTGTTATACCAGTGCAAGAGTTACACAGGATTGGGCTGTAGAGCAAGACACAAAGGGGAATTCAACCAGTAGATCCCAGTCCCCAGAATGAAAGATGTGGCTTTGACAAATTCATACTTTGGGGGAAAAAATGCATGTTGTCTTTAAGTCTCATGTATCACACTGTAATTTTTTGCTTTGTTTTCAAATATTGTCTAGTTCTTCTTCTGTAGCATCTAGAGACAATAAAACAGAACTATTATTATGATTTTAAAATGTGAGCATGTAAAAAAGAATAACAGAGACCAGTATCAGGTCTATTAAGCTTCCCTTTCAGGGCACGGTCCTCTTAAACTGTTGCCATTCTTCATTTATCAGAAGTCATCATTTTCTTTCAATCATTTAATGTATTTATCAATAGTATGGATTAAATGAAAGCATACTTGCCCCATCTTTGCCAGCAGGCAAAATGTAATTCTTACCATATTAATTTCCACAATCTGAATCAATTAGGACCAGTTGAAATGACTTTGTTCTTTCTCCATCATAATGCACTTTTATGGGATATGGATGCTGATTGTACACAAATATTGCTCGTTGACAAAATCAAGCTAGAAACTGCACCTCCCATTTGAAAGAGACAGAGCAAAATATTTTGAAATAGGGTCACCCAGTCAGGAAGCAAGCAGGAGATTGTCAGCGCAATCCTGTGTAACTTTGCACCGGTGTAACAGTAGGTGCACTTACACCGGTACATCTGCTGTTACACCGGTGCATCTACTGTTACACCGGTGCAAAGTTACACAGGATTGCGCTGACAATGTTTGTCAACTAGCCACATGCACTGTATTTGGCCATTTTAATAAATAGCCATGATAAATGGTCACATGAGTCAAATTAGTGATGTGATGTGCAGCTGCAATGAAAGGCTCAACTGAGACGTTTTCACTTAACAGGACTTGTAATCCACCCTGAGCTTACCTACCAATGGGTGAAAAGAAATAAGACAAAATTACCATCAAGGGAGAGAGTGGAAGTGGTAGCCTGATACAAAGAAACTCTCCTGGCCATGATGGCAAGGCACCATTGCAGGTGATAAGCCCTCCATTCCCCCTCCTTGGCATATCATCACAACAGCAGTGCCCCAGACAGCAAGGACCATGGGGAATGTAGTTGTCAAAGAAATGTCAGTTGTCCTGCATCGTTTAGTATGAATAAGCTCCATGTAAACTACATATCCCAGGGCTCCTAACATGTGGAATGGGACATGTAGTTTCCAGGGTACTTATTATCCATATACTAAAGACCCAGATGCAACATTTTTCAGTGACCCTGCCAACTGGGACACTGCTCTTGCACCACAGAAGGTACAGGGGAAGAAGACGCCCATGATCCCTGCCCCCCCCCCACTACAAGGGAAGTGAAAAGGTAAGGAGGGGCAGGTAAGGTTTTGAGATTTATGGAAAAGGGTGATTGTGTGGACAGCGAAGGAGATGTTAGGACCCTATTAAGCTCCTGCTAACAGCATTCCAATAATGTCATTCTGTTGTTTTGGAAAATAATTTGGTTTCTCAATATATTTTCCAAATTAAACTGAGAGATGAAGGTCCATCAACTGGTTCATATTTGTGACTAGTCTACAACATTGGGGGGGGGGGGTGCAATCATTTTGCAACAAATGAAAAACCAAACCAAATTTGACCCAGTTAGTTCATCTTTCCCCCACCATGCTCCAGGCATCATCTTAGCTCAGGACATTTTGGAATAAAATGGAGCCTGTCGTGTTTTTTTCCCACAATGCCTCAGACCAACACAACATCTGGAGCAGCATTTCTCAAAGTCCTACAGGGAAATTTACTCCCCTGTAAGTCTTTGCAGGGACAAGGCAATGTCAGAGTCAGCGCTCCAGGATCACGCCCGCCTCCGACCTAAAAATGCTTTATTAAACATATCTGGTTGTCCTGCCAGCTCCCCGAAGGGTTCGGGGGGGGGCTGCTGCAGGTCGCCACATCTTACACTGGATTGTGCTGTAAGAAACAAACAAATAGAACACCAATCAGGTGAGTTAGACAGCCCAATCCTATCCTCAGCTGAAAGAATGCAAGTTCCGTCAGCACAAGACCTGGATAGGACTGGGCCAAAACTGAATTAAGTGTTCACTTGGCCAACAAACAAGGAGAGTGGAACATATGGGGGACTGGCCAAAAAATAAATGAACTATTGATTGAGGCTGTACAGAGGTTAATTAGATTTGCATGGGATTTTCAGCCATGTAAAGTTGAAATGAAGAAATAAAGTTCTTACTAAAACCAGTGGTCTGTAGAAATTCCTTGAGATGAGGTAGCAGCTATAAGCGCTAGTATCTTCAGGATTATCCAAAGCAGGCAGCCACAGGCAATAACTTCAAACTGCTGTTTCAACCCTTGCTTGGGTTTTCTTCAGAGCAATAACACCAGTCTCAGCTGGTGCCTGTGGCTGCCTGCTTTGGACGATACTAGCCTGAAGATACTAGCGCTTATAGCTGCTACCTCATCTCAAGGAATTTCTACAGACGACTGGTTTTAGTAATAACTTTATTTCTTCTTTTCAACTTTACATGGCTGAAAATCCCATAACTCTCAAATCATTGCAGATTGTTACATGCCATGGGAACCTCCACACTCGATTAATTAGATTTGTTTGGACTTCTTTTAAACATTGCTTACCTTTTAGTTCCCACTTTCTAGTGAATCAGTAACATAGTCCCATCTTCCAACCCTCCCTTCTTATGGCAAGAAACTGTCTAGTGTTCCATAGAAAATAATTGGTCATCTTGAGGCTTGAAACCCAAAATAATGCATTCAACCAACAGGGTTAAAATGTAGCTCAAATTATTACACATTCATACAATAGTGACAATTGGGTTACTTCCGATTATGACAGTATAAGCAAGTCCACACAGCTCCTCGCTGTTTGGCAGGAAGAATCTCACAAGGATAATTATCTTTTTATGGAAACTTATGAAAATACAGTATGTTCATCTCTGCTGGGTATTAAAGAAATCTCAACAATAAGGAGTCATTTTCCAAATGTAATAAGAATTGAAAGCATCAAGTGTTAATGGGGCTGCCTCAAAATGAACATTAGTAACTTTATACTAAAAACTTCAGATGGCTGTTGTGCACATGTGCACAACACATGTGCACAAACGTATGTGGTGCTCAAGAGGCACACCAGGTGAGTGTGACCCAAGCCAGTCTCATGTTGCTTCTGCTCATGCTGGATGTCAATACAGCATCTGGCCCCCTCTGGGTAAAAAAAGCCAGCTTTGGTTTGGTAGGGCAATGCTCCCTCTCCCCTCGCTGGCTTGCAGGAAGTCGCTTTGAGCTTTGGCTTCCCTTCACCAACTTCCTTGACAATTCAGTCAAGGATCTTAAGCTAATCAAGACACAGACCTCTTACGGCACAATCCTACTGAAAGCGCCGCGCTGCGATCCAGTGGTGCTGGGGCCGGCTCCGCTGGATCCAGCACAGCTGCGGCACTGGAGGAGATGCAGAGCAGAAAGTGGCGCAAGACACTGCTACATGGGGTAAGCTGCCCCACCCTCTCGTCCCGCTTCCCAGCACTGACGGCAACGCACGGGCACTCATGGAACCAAACAGAGCCTCCTGTGTGTTAACTGTTGGTGCCCAGATTGGCTCCAACCAGATAGCATCATCAATGTGCATGGCACTTCATAGCTGACGAGAGGATAGAGTCCTGCCCTGAGGGGCCCACAATCTAGAAACAAACGCTAAGAAGACAAAACCAGGAAAATTTACAGGGTAACTGAAGGAAAAATATGAAGCTATTTCATGTACGCATCCTTGGAATTTCTTGCAATAGCGTAAAGGGACTAGAAGGGTAGCACCAGTCTTCATGGAAAATGTGGGGCTTGAGGAGGAGTTTGAAGGAAGAGAGAGGAACACTACACATGTGGTCTTGGTGGGAGGTCCAGCATAAGGGGCAGCAAGGGAGAAAGGGCAAAGTTGTTTGAGGCAGAGAAACCTTTTGAATAGCTATGTGTGGTGAATCTGAAAGAGCGAAGTTCATGGGCAAGAATGGGGGATATGAGAAAAGGAGAAGTAATGGTAAGGGCAGAGGACTATGAAGATAAGGACCACAGGTTTGTGCTGCATTCAAGAGTGGGTGAGAAGCGGTGTAGGGATTTAAGGAGGGGCATAATGAGGCAGGAGTCATGAGAGAGATGAATTATTTGGGTGGCAGAATTCTGGATGCGAGTGAGGGGGCTAAGTGAAACAATGGAAGACTGGAGAGGAAAAGGTTGCAGTAATCAAGGCAAGATTATCACCCGGCCTGAACTAGAGTTTTTGCCCAAGAAGACAAAGAGGAAGGGCAATGTTTGCTATAGAGAGAGAAGTGACATGATTTGGCAACAACAGACAGGGAATGAAGGACACAGGAGTCAAAAATAAAACTAAGGTTTTGAGCCTGCTCAACAAGGTGGATGGTGACATTATCAAAATTATTATTGACCATTATCAAGGTGGATGGTGACATTATCAGAAGCCACCTTGGGCATTTGCCTTTCGGCATAGGAAAAGGCGGGATATAAATTTTTAAAAATAAATAAATAAAATAAAATGGAGAGGGAGACAGTATATCCAAGACAACTTCTGTCTTGGATATACTGTACTGTACTGTACTGTACTGAGTTTGAGATGACCATGAAGCATCCAAAAATGCCAGATTGTTAGAGATGAAGGACTGGATGGAGGGAGAAAATTCTGTGGTTGAGAGGTAGATTTGGGTCTCATCACCATCCAGATGATACACACGACCTGTTCCTCTCAACTTTGTTATGCCATATTTTATGCCTGATTCCTTTATGCCTGATCTTAAGAACTGAAAAAATATACTCCACTCAGTCCAAATTAATCTGTAACCTGAAAGGCTAAAGTGCTTTTCCCTATGACAATTTGCTGGGTCACAGCAACTAACTTCTCTTTTCATAACTTTAATTTCCACACCCAATAGGCACCTGCAAACAGCTTTCAAGAAAAGCAAGAGAAGAGAAAAGGCACGAAGGAAAATAAAATTCACATAGGCTGACATATTTGAATAGAGGAAGGAAGGAAGGAAGGTGAGAAGGTATTTAAACTAATTAACAACAATTTTGTAATAAAGGCTTGCAGTGGCATAGGCAGACCATATGGCTACAACAGATACAGGACTTGGCAAGGCAGAACACTTACCTCATGCCAGTTCGTTCATTTTTTTACTTCTACAACTCCCTGTTGCTTCTAACCTAAGCCAGAAAGCCACGATGCTTTCTGATGATCCAACATTCATGCCGTTCATCTCATAACCACCTACAACACAAAGCTGTGCACCATGGATGCCTACATGTACTGTACATATAACCCCAAGGGTCTTCCTTTATTTTCCTTGCTAATCACAGCATATTTTCCCCTCATACAGGAGTATATCTGGCTAACAAATGGGTGCTTTCAAAGGAAAGCATTTCATTCCCAGAAAGCAAACAGGGTTGGCCATATAATGAACCCTGGTGATACCATGAGTCCACTGTAGCACACTAGGGAGATTGGTCAAGCCATTCCCCCAATGGTCCACTATGGACCCATGGCCATCACTGGAGCTCCCCCCCTTTCTCCACCCACCTCCCTGCCTGTGCTTTCAAAAGGCAGGGAGGGAAGGAGGAAGTTGGAAGAGGAGCCATCTGGTCAATAGTGGCTCCACTCCCCCCTTCAACCCTTCTTTCCTCACTGCCCTTTGAAAGTGTAGGCAGCAAACCAGGAGAAGTCGCCCTTACCCTCACCGTCATCATGAGCATTGCTGCTCTCCTCCCAGCTCCCTGCCTGCATTTCAAAGGGCAGAGAGGTGGAGGAGGCAGAGAGAGAGAGAAAGTGTTCCATCAGCCTTGCTCCTCTCCTTCTTACACCTTCCTCCCCCACTCTCTCTGCTTTTTGAAATGGCAGTGGGAAGGAAATTGGGAAGAAAGGGAGGAGGGCAGCAGCACTGGTGGCAAGAGGAGATGGAGGGAGAAGGAGGTAAGGGGATAGATGAGTCAGCGGGTGGCGCAGTGGGTTAAACCGCTGAACCATGAGCTGTCAATCGAAAGGTCAGCAGTTCGAATCCGCGACGGGGTGAGCTCTCGTTGCTTGGCCAGCTCCTGCCAACCTAGCAGTTCCAAAGCATGTTAATGCGAGTAGATAAATAGGTACCGCTTGCGGGAAGGTAAATAGCGCTCCGTGTTCCAGCTGCATGCTACGCGCTGCGGCAAGGAGAGTCATGCCGGCCACATGACCACGGAGGCGTCTTTGGACAACGCTGGCTCTTCGGCTTTGAAATGGGGATGAGCACCACATCCTAGAGTCGGACACGACTGGACTTAATTGTCAGGGGTCACCTTTACCTTTTTTACCTAAACTTCAGTCTCAGGTGCCAGGTGCCTGGGCTGCACCTGAGAAATAACATTTCAGAACAACCTTAATTTATATTCCAGTAACTGCTCTTCAGTTCATTGTAGATTCTCACAGCCAAAGCCTTGATGATACATGCAAAAAAATAAAAATGAACTGTGGACTCACTTGTGCTTGTTATTCATTGTGGATGAAGTCAATTTGAGGATCCTTGAAAGTACACCTAATTGGGCCATCTGCACTGAAACCATTTAGGAACTGGTGCTGCCATTCTGAAAACTGCACTAGACTTTGGTAGGGGGTGTCTTTCTGCAGTTCAGCTTACCACACTATGGGTGCGCGTCACCCCCCCTAGGGGTGCGACGTTATAGGCGCGGGGGGAGGGGGCCACCCGGCTCCCCCCCCGCATCGCGTCGCCCCCTCCGGACGCTCTGAGGCCGGCCCGGGAGCCGGCCTCGGAGCGTCCGAACTCGTCGGCGCTCCAGGGCCTTCTGAAAGAAGGCCCAGGCAGCGCGTCAATCCGGGTATTTTCCGGATTTTCGCGCATGCGCAGACCCGTTTTGAGGGCTTTTTGCCCTCAAAACGGGTCTGGGCATGCGCGAAAATCCGGGAAATACCCGGATTGACGCGCTGCCTGGGCCTTCAGAAGGCCCTGGAGCGTCGACGGGGTCGGACCCCATGACGCGCGTCACCCCATGACGCGCGTCACCCCCTGGCGGCCCGCCCCCCCCGCCACGCTCCAGTGACGCCAGTGCTGGCAACGGAACGAGCGTTCCGTCACCAGCAGCAGTTGCAAACGTGGTGAGTTGGAATCCGGCGGGCGCGGGGGTGGTTTGGTGGGCGAGGGAGGGGGGCCAGATGGCCTCGGCCATATCTCCGTCCCTGCCGAGCCGGCTAGGCCATTACACGACCTCCTCCACTTCTGCCACCTATTTAGCTGGCGGAAATCCAAGGAGGCCAATTGGATCGGCCTGGATTTACACCCAGAGAAGGGGACGAGTGTCCCCTTCCCTGAGTAGACCTCTGGCCCGGCGGCAGAATGGCTGCTGTGGGCCGCTGGCCAGATCCTTGCGCTGGATTGTGCTGTATAAAAGATATGAGGGTAGAAATTCCCTGAATCAGGATTGGATATCTTTTTCCTCCTTTGCCTGAATGGCATGGCTCCCCTCCATTTTCTTTTTCACTTTTCCATTATTGCACAGTAACACAATGATTGTGAGTAATTTCAGTTTATTCTAAGAGGAGACACCAGGGCTAGAAATGGGCAGATGCTAGTCTTGGAATGACATCAGCTACAGTGTAGATCTGCCCTCTATGTGTAAACAATATATAATCATGGAATAACTTAAGTTAGACAGGTAAAAAGCCATGGAAGAATTAAAAAAAATGATAAAAACAGGCAGCAAAAGTTTATTCACGTTTTTAATGCCTGATTTTATCATTTTTAAAAATAAATAAATTCTGCCATGGCTTTTTACCCATCTAACTTAAGTTGTTCCAAGATTGTTGCTGGCCATGAAAATTTTAAATCGTATTTAATATATAATCACTATTATTAACACTTAGTAAAAATAGCCCTTAAAATGAGCTTTCTACCATGAGTTCGGTCCTTTCCTGCAACCAGAGGAAGTATTTCCCCTTCTAGTTCTGTGTGAGTAGTCCTAAGACTATGCTCTATGTACATACTTCCATGAATTGTCCAAATGACCAATTATCAAGAGCTCACTTGTTCAATATATTATTACAAGTGTTTCAGAAATTTAAAAAAGTATTATATAAGCCTACTGGATAATAACTGAGGCTGCAATCCTATGCCCACTGACCTGGGAGTAAGCCCCATTGACTTCAGTGGCACTTTCTGAGTAGATATGCATAAGTTTGGGCTATGACTTGTTGGCCATCGCTGTTGAAACCGACACAAACATGTTCTGGTTCAGGACATGGGAAGGCAGATGACTATCAAACAAACATATACAAAGTCTGTTGGTGTGTTTCCTTTGAAAAATGCTTTGACAGCCCAGATGAAGGAAAGAGGTGCTCCAGTTTATCCAGTGTCTGTGTTATACTAGTCTCTGAGACCTGTGAAAATGAGCGACTTTCATTCCATGAGTACCGGAAGGGAATTTGCTCATTTATCTTCTGCCTGTTGCTTAAAGGACTTATTTCAAAGGTAGTAAAAGAGCAAATGTTTTTCATTAATATTTATCAGAGGTTTAAGTCTTCTTAGAACACCTTGAATACAGAGATAAGGATCAGCACAGGAGCTTAGCAGGGGCTTAATCTGTCAGTTAAAGTGGTGCACCCTATGGGGATAAGTGCTCTATGTAAATTTCAACAGCAGAGAATTAACTAATCTTCAAATTCATTTTTAAGAAAGAAACTCTTCCATTAGTTGTTTGTTAAATATCCTGAATTCTCCTTGGACAGCTTGCCTACAGATCCTAGGGAAAGTCATCCATAAATAAACCCAGAGGAAATATTGTATTCCTGTTTTTCGCTGTGGTATTGTTCCATTGACAGGAGGCCCATTTTCACTCAGAAATTCCCTGAGGGGGTGAACAACGGAAATGTATTTGTTCTCTTTGCTGTATCACGTGCTTCACTCCCCCCTCCCCTTTATCCCAAAGTTCTTTGCTTCCAGGGGACAATAATAAAATGTGGCGGAACCACTTCTGCAAAGGTTTTTGACACCCCCATATCATAAAAAGGAAAATGCATTCACAGTCGGTAAATCATGTCACAAATTATAATGTAGCCTATGCTATTTTAGTAATGGCATGTGTGGTGGACTTACAACAGGCAATCACTCTTCCTTTATTATTATGGGAATTTTCCTGACGGTTATGTGGCTAGACTGAAGAAGCAATTGCTTTCACACACTGATAATGGTCTTTGTTCCTTAGAGGTAATTATTTTAGTGTCATTAACTATAGCTCCTTTATGTAACAGAATTCCTTCCATCTTACATAACAACCCCACAATAGTGATTCTGTCAGCTCTCCCTATCTTACTAGCTGCAGTTCTCCTTCTCCCCAAACACCTATATTGGTTCACAATGTGAAGGTTGGTTCCTGAACCTTTAAACTTAACTTACATTGCAATCTTCTGCTCAAGTGGCGTTGGCGGCACATCAAAGCAACTTCTGTCATATATCCTAGGCCCATGCAGCATAAAGGGAGAGGGGGAAACAAGAGCCCAAACAACTCTACAGAAGCAAACCCCTCCCAGTAACTCCTCCAGTGTCCATGGAAACACCGATGCTACCCACCAATCACATGGCCCAACAATGGCCCCATGTCAATCAGATGTGCAATGATGAGCCAATCACCACAACCCATCCAATGCCAACGTCAGTGCTCAGGGAAGTGCCACCAGGGTGAAAAGTCCCATCAAATGGACAAACTATGGAATAGTTTAACAAACATCTCATACAGTTTAAATCCATAGTATCAATCTTAAAATGACCCCCACCTGGCACTGAAAGTAAGAATGTGGCCTCATTTAGGCTTCGTGAACCTCCCCATTACTGGACCAGTACTCCTCAGACAACACCCTTCAAAAGGCACTAAGCCTTACCTACAGCAGTCCTGACTAAATCAAACTGACAATGACCTCTCCCCACTCACCACCCATAGTGGGTACCAAGACTCCATCCACTTCTCCAAAGAGGCCTCTGCAGCCTGTCACCAGCACCACTGCTAAGGCCCCAGTGCTGCTGAACTGCTCTGTTTGCTGGCATTTCATCTCTTGAACATGCAATGAAGCACCAAAAGGGCAGAGCCAGGGCCCATGATGAGGGTAAACTGGGGTAAATGGGGGTAAATTGTACCAGGGCCCAGGGTCAAAAAGAGGGCCCAGGAGCCAAAGGACGGCCCCCAGAAATGTCCTGGGATCTCGGCTGGCCTCATGGAGAATGAAAGACGGTGGCTAGGCCAGGTCTACCAGGCAGGTAGACCCGGGCACTGCATTAGGAAGCCTGGTAGACCTGGGCTCCGGAGACTTTTCCAGCTTTTGCTCCCCTCCCACCACCTTGTTTTGCCCCCTCCCCCTTTGAGAAGGGACCCAAAAGAAACTTTGTACCTCCTGATAAAATTCCTCTCAGAGGCCCTGGGCGGAGCAGCCCTAACAGCCTAGGCACTTCTTCCTCAGTGCCTCCATATTGATGGGGAGATACAACCCTCCCGCCTTGACTCACATCCACAAGAATGAGATGTCCTCTCCTAGATGCTTTTGGGACTATTCATATTTCTACTAGGAAAGGCAGCACTGGCTTTTCTCCCTCCTCCAGTGCCAGGAAGCCTATTTCAAGAAGCACAAATGTTTAATTTTCAGAGTTTCTCTGCCCTCCAAAAGAGAAATCTCCCACACTAGCATAATGGAGGTCTGGTTTTGTATTCCTTCTATGAACACCTGGGAGCTTAGAGACCATTTGTGGCCTCACTAGTATTTTAGGATTATTGCCTCCTCTGCTATGTAAAGTGCACTAGTAATTACCATGATTTGAATACACTTTGCCTGGTGAAGCTATTTTACTTCACACAGTGTGCTGCCAGGAAAACGCAGAAAGAATATTATGAAAAGATTATCTCAATTATTGGGGAAACAATACCATACACAGTAATTTTCCAGTGCATAAGGAAATTAATTTCAAATTGCAATGATGAGTCTCCTTACACTCAACCACATATTTTGGATCTAGGCACCATTTTTTTTTTTTAGTCAGGTTAATTTTCTCCTTTAACAGTCTTTATCCATATTAATAATCCCCAGAGAGGGCACTTACTGAAAATATGCCAAGAAGAAAACCTCCTAACTGTTCTTAAATCTTCCATTAGAATCAATTAAGAATTTTTGAAGTTAAAGGAGAAGAACACTAGGCTTCTAATGTCTGTGTTTAACTGTGAAATATCAGCTGATTCGTTTGCAAATCCCTTCATAGGTGTTGGTTCCAAAATAGGTCTGGGCAGCGGCGGAACTACGGTGGAGCGGGTGGAGCAGGCGCTCCAGGTGCTCCACCGCGGGGGGGCGGCCAGAACGGGGTCGGGAGAACTCATGTTCTCCCGAAGCAGCGTCGCGTTTTGGCCTGCCCTCCCTCCCTGCAGCCCGTTTGGCTCCAAAATAGGAGCAAAATGGGCGGGGGGCGCATCGATGCGACGCGACGCTGGCCCCGCCCCCACGCGCCGGGCGCCCTCCTGGCGCCTGGCGCCTCTGGGTCTGGGTTACATATCAGTTATCCTGAGACAAGAAGCATTCTGATTTGTTTATATGTTCAAGGTATATACATCAGAAGCTTAAGTGAGGCCAGAACTGTTGGCGGGTTTAGGGACTCTAGTCTTGAATCAGCTGTCTTGCTTCTGAGGATCAGTATCGTAGGAAGGAATGATAGGTTGTTCTCTCTAGAATTCACTCATTCATAGAGAAACAGGGGGACATCAGGGATGCCAAGGGACTCTGGCAGCCACTCTGTGGCACCCTACTCTGTACCATTGTAGTTGGCTGCCCAAAGAAGGAGCCACTGATCCCCTATTCATCTGCATTGGCCATCAGCGGTCATTAAGTTTCATCAGCTCCTCGGACTCTGACCTGGCACTGCAGATTGAGAAGCATTCGGAAATTGAGGAAAACGTTGTTCTGCACAGGGAAAATTTGTTAGAAGAAAAGGAAGATTCTTGTAAAAAAATTCTCAGGCAGTAGTGTGCAGGTAGCAACCGAGGTCAACTGGAAATGGAATCTATAGCATATTGAATGCGAAGCATTGAAAAGGACTTGAGTCCCACTCCCACAGTCAGAAGTCAAAAAGGTACAGGAGCCTTTGGCCAATTTGTGTTAGATCTGTGTAGCTGAAAACAATAGGGACAATGTCCCCTATTGATCCCCCCTCCCCCGGCAAAATTAGGCGTCTGCAATATGCACACATAATCTACTAGGTATTGGAGAAAGCAGTACAACAAAGTTTAGGAAATGAACATCTGGCTAATACTATGAACATACTATGAAGTTATCTTATACCGAGTTAGACCATTTGTTCAGGAATATCTACACTGATAGGCTGTAGCGCTCCAGAAGTTTAGACAGTGGTCTCTCTCAGCTCTACCTGGAGATGCCAGGGGATTGGGACCTTCTGAATGAAAAGTATGTGTTCCACAATTTAAATATGGAGCTACCCTCTCTCTCTGTTATTCTCTGGTATTACTCACTGATGTGGACAACTGTCTGGCTCCAGGTCTCGAGTCAAGTCTCAAATCTCTGGCTCCAGTCAAGCTTTGATCAGGAAAATGGTCCGCAATAAAAAGTGCTTCTACCCCCAGTTGTGCTCTTCTCCAGCTGTGCAAACTTCCAACTAGGATTGCATCTTCCCTCAGTTGCTTTCTGTTAAAATAAAACCTGAGGCAAAAACATGAATGTGATTCATTGTTGCATTTGGTTTCAGTTGCCCCTAAAAAGACAATAATGTTGGCTGATGCTTTCTAGGAGGACGTTTGACCCATACAAAACAAGTCAAGTAAGACAAATCCAAGCAAATTAGCAAACAATCACACCGCAATGAAACATTACATTGCACATGCTCATGCGGTTAATTATCAAGCAATTTGATTTTGTCCCTTATTTTCTCGACAATGACCCCTTTGAAACGTTTCTGCTTATAAACATTATTTATGGAAACATCACTACCGTAGAAATATCAGTAAAGCAACATCATGAGTCAGTTGCTACTGGAGTGTGAGCAAAGTACAATCGACACAAAGCATTTGATTTCACTTCCCAGCAGGGATTCAAGGCCTAGCTTATTATGCCATTATCTTAACCTCCCACCTATTGAGCTGCTGCTGGAATGTTCAGTATTCTGTTTTCATATGGGCATTAGAATTCTGTGTTCCCAATGACATTTCAATTCACCAGCTGTCTTTGCTGGATATGCCATTCCCAGAAGATTATCAGTTAGGGCTGCCAGATTAAAATATCAGCACTCATGGATATTTTGGAAACCAAGTGTATTGAATAAAGAATATATATATTTCTACCCCTCTTACAGCGCAATCCTAACCAACATTCCAGCATCGATGCAGCCGTGCCAACAGAGCGCACACTGAATTTTGCGATGCGGGGGCAGTCATCATAGACTTACCATTCATCCCGATTTGGCCGGGACTGTCACGTTTTTGGGGGGTTCGCCCTGGGCTGGTCCTGGGGGTCCCCCAGCAAAAATTTAAAAAACACATGGCGGCTGCCATGTAAAAAACATGGCTGCTGCCTCCTGGGCCGCTTGTGCGCATGCATGCAGCTTTTGAGAGCTGCACGCATGCGTACAAGCAGGTGGCCAGAGCAGCAGAGCTGCTGAAGAAGACGAGGCTGTGGCTGCGAGCAGGCCGGGCCCGCTGTCCGAGGCGGCTTGCCTGCTCTCGCCGCTCTGAGTGGCGAGAGCGGGCAAGCCGCCGCTCTCACCGGCTGCCATTGCTCCAAGCTTGGAGTGACGACAGCCGGTGAGAGCGGCGGCTCGCCCTTGGATCACCTGCTCTCGCCGCTCCAAGCTCAGAGGGCAAGCCACCGCTCTTACCGGCTGCCGTTGCTCCGAGCTCGGAGCGGCGAGAGCCGGTGAGAGCGGTGGCTCGCCCTCGAATCGCCTGCTCTCGCCGCTCCGAGCTCGGAGCGGCGAGAGCAGGCGAGAGCGGGCGAGCCGGCCAGCAGAGCGGAGCAGCAAGCGAACAGCAGCAGCGCAGCGGCAAAGACAGCGACGGGGTAAGTCAAATTTTAATGTATCTGTTTAACTGCTTTATTTATTTATTTAGCTCCTTGGCTAAATAAATAAATAAATAAATAAATAAATAAATAAATAAATTTGCAGCCGCGCTTCGTGCGGCAATAGGGATTCAATTTAATATTACATTGATTTTTAATGTATATATTTTAAAATTTTAATTAATTAATTAATATTGTGTGGGGGGTGTTGGGGGGTGTCCCGGTTTACGGGCTCAAAAATATGGTAAGCCTAATCATGGAGGTCTCTTCAAGGTGAGGAAACATTTGTTCCCTTAACTCAGGGCTGCATTATGGCTGCACTGGTGCTGGAAAGTTGGTTAGGATTGTGCTGTGGTCAACCTATTCCATCAGGGCTGGTGAACAAGGGGAATAATACATTTGGAACCCCTTTAAGGTCAGAAAACTTGTCCCAGATTGTAACTATTGGAGTGTGCAAACAGGGCCAGCCAATCCATGAAGTCATCTGAGGTAGTTTATTTATTTATTTATTTTTCACATTTTTATACCGCCCTTCCTCCAAAGAGCTCAGAGTGGTGTACATATTTCCTCCCCTCCTTTTGTCCTCACAACAACCCTGTGAGGTAGGTGGGGCTGAGAGATAGTGACTGGCCCAAGGTCATCCAGGAAGCTTCGTGGGTGAGCGGGGATTTGAACCTGGATCTTCCAGGTCTAAGTCTGACTCCCAAACCACGGTTGGTGGGGGCACCCACCTCTGCTCACCCATTCACCTCTACAGCTCTTCCTCCTCTTCCCCCGGTCTCTGGATTGGAAAAAGGAAGAGAAACAGAGCGCTGTCAGAAGTGTGTAGAAGAGAGTGGTGAGCTAGACTGGCAGAGGTTCTCAACCCCTTCCCGGCCAAGGTGCCACTCTCTTGCTGCGTAGCACTGGAAGTGACTAGCGATTGCAAGTTACTTCCAGGTTTTCAGGTTTTTGGAGGCCAGCAAACGCAGATAGGAGGCTCTGGGTGGGTAGGAGTGCCCTTCTTGGCATTCCCGAGAAGCTCGGCCAAAAGCAGGAGCCTCTCAGGAGCGAAAACGCACTACCAAAAGTGCCATGCCAGAGCTGGGTTCTGGTGGTCCGGTGGTCCGAGTATAACCAGCAGTCAGCCGAAGTTCCACTGGTGGTACTAGTACCACTGGTTGAGAACCCCTGAGCTAGGGCATCAGAAACTCTCTAGCCCACCACGCTCCTGCTTTGTCCCCCTCTTCATTTTTCACTCTAGAGAGTAAGAAGGTAAGGAAGGGCAGCACTTGGCACAGTACCTCCGGCCATGAGAGGCTTGGACCAGTTATGTGTGCAAGAACAAAAATGGTTTCATTTATCCATTCATTTGCATTGCTTAAATCCACATTTGTGTTAGTATCTGTGTTAAATCATATTTAAATCATCACTACTACATCCCGGCATGCGTCAAGAGGTCCCCTGGCATGGCTGGGAAGGCACAGACCTTCCTGTCAGCATCCCCGGCAATGTGCTGGTCAATGCGCTGTTGGGGAGGCTTTTGCAACTGGTGCTGACTGCTTTACAGCAGTCAGTGCCAGCACAGGAGGCGCGCTACAATCACGCGACACGCTTAGGATTGAGCTACCACATACATACATATATAAAATAACATTTTATAAAATTATACATGTATTACACACACACACACACACACACATATACATATGTATATGTGTGTGTGTGTGTGTGTGTGTGTGTGTGTAATACATGTATAATTTTATAAAATGTTATTTTATATATGTATGTATATGTATATATGTACTGTATATGTATGTATATGTACATACATACATACATACATACATACATACATACATACATACATACATATACAGTATATATAACATAATAGCTTCACCCAACTATTTTAACTACTGACAGTAAGAATGTTTCATATTTTTAGAAAAAGCAGACTTACTGTTAGGAAAAAATAGAAACACATTTTGTTTGTAAATTACTGCGATTTTATCGAAAATGTTCCATTTTTCTAGCATTTATTCACCTTGTGCATTTTCTCTTCTGAAGTTTAGATGAGCTGATCAAGCACCAATTGACATTTTTCAGGAGACAGCACTCTCTCCACATTGATATCGTTTGCGTTTCTTTCATCCTCAGCTATCACTCATCCTTGCAGTTTTAGTAACATTCAGCACAATGTGGCACAAATGTTCAAAGTGATTGTAAGTTGGATAGTTCTGAACTTCTGACAATCTCTAAATGGCTGGACTCAAAAGTATGCCTATATTCAAGTAGCTATTTAAATATACACAGCCATCTTTTTGTTGCTGTGTTAGATAAAGGGCTGAGATTCACAAGGGCACAAAGTAACAATTGTTTCCAGGGAAGTCCTATTGGGCCAGATTTTTGAACCACTACTCAAATGGGTAACTGTTGACATCTTTGATGCCACTGGGGAGTAGTCAAACAAATAAAATGTTATCTTACGGTAAAGATCATGGTAACTGGCAGAGAGATCCATGTGTTCATTTAGGTAAATTTATATTTATGTTCCAACTTGTTGTCTTTCTTTGGATCTCCTGACCATTATCTGTCCTCATTCAGCTTTGTTACCTACATGCTGGGTTACTGTAACACACTCTACACAGGGATGCTTACAAAATTTTCAGGTGTTACAGAAAATACCGTAATAGGGACGGCTTGTCATACCTAAGCTGCTGCATGCTCCTCATTGCTCAGAGTAGTGGAAAGTTATAAGGGCAGTGCTATAGGGCTTGGTTTCCTTTTGATGAACGAGTGCTGGAGAGTTAGGGTGTTCTTACAATGTTTGCTTTATTTACAAATGTAAAAGAAGAGCATTTGGAGGTAAATAGTAATTTCCAAAGCAGACAGAACATCCAGGGCTGGCTCCAGATTTCGAGGGGGGGGGGGCTCAGTAAGCTGCCTGGTATTTCATTGGACACCAAGAGAGTTCAGCTGCCACCACAAATAGGCGCACAGGGATCAGCAGTGGGCCCTCAGCAGCAGCCCAACAATGATTTCATGCAGCCCCATGTTTCCAGGTACTCCAACTAGAAAATCTCACTCCTCAGTCGATCTATAGTTCTGCTCATTCAAATAGCAAAAAAGGTTGTTTCTCACCCATCTCCCCCTCCCCGCATCCCCCACCAGACCAGTGGAGACGCTGAACAGAGCCTACCGAAGCCAAGGGGTGACACACATACATATTTCCTCCCCTCCTTTTTGTCCTCACAACAACCCTGTGAGGTAGGTGGGGCTGAGAGATAGTGACTGGCCCAAGGTCACCCAGGAAGCTTCGTTGCTGAGCGGGGATTTGAACCTGGATCTTCCAGGTCTAAGTCCGACTCCCAAACCACTACAAGCTGCCTGCCCTGCCTGCCTGCAAGCCGAAGTCATGACTCGCAACATCGGCTCACAGGCAGGGCCGCTGAATAGAGCTAAAGCCAAGGGGGTGTCACATCACCCCTTCACTTAGACTCTGTTCAGCAGCCCTGCCTGTGAGTCGCTCCTTCTCCTGGGGAGGGGTGACAACCCCCATGGCTTGGCCTTCACCTCGTGGCCAGCGCCGCTTTGGCTGCCATGTCAAACTACTCCCTGCAAACACGGCAGCCAAAGCAGCACCATCTGCGAGGCTAGCACCGGGTGTTTTTTTTTTACGGCGGCCGAGGGAAACACACATCAACACCACCACCCCAAGAGTACAGTACCTGGGGCAGGTTGCAACCCATGCACTAGTGGCGTGGCGTCTATGGGGCTGTATCTCATTGGTGGAGCACATGTGTTGCATGCAGACAGGGCCAGGTTCAAGTCCTGGTATCTCCAGGTAGGGCTGGGATCCTTACCTCAGGGCTGCAGTGTGGCTGCATCAGTGCTGGAAAGTTGGATAGGATTGAGCCCTCAAGGACCTTGTGCAAGCCTGTTAGGGAAAACTTAGTGCAACTCAACACATCTTTCTTAAGTTCCTTCAGCTCAGCTGTATGTTCAATTATCTCTAAAATGGATACAAATAAGGGAGTGACCAGCATGCTGGAATGTGCAAAACCTTTGCGTTGATTTGGTATGTAAGTACAGTATAGCACTGTAACAATTCATCTTTTTAGTCATTTGGATCCACAGTGTACCCACGAAAGCTTTCCAAAACCATGGAAACAGCAATCCCACCTCCGTGGAGGTGGGCAATCCAAGCCACTATAGTGTCATTTGCCTACGCACTGCTGCTTAAAGCAGTTGTACATGCAAGCCAAGCGGTCTTAAAGGATCATGCCTTGAGGGACTGCCCCAAATGGAACACTATGTTGTGGTTTTGTTTTCAACTACAGGTACTCTTTAATTTGTTTTTACATCACCTATTTATTATGCCAGACCTGCTCCTTCACCCAGAACACCTCTGTTTGCTCAGACAACAGTTTCAATTCAAGAGGATTCAGTTTCAATTCAAGAGGATTCAATCAGAAGCAGGAACCTAAACATTTTACATCATTTCAAAGGTATATATTTGCTCCTTTCCTGGAAGAGAGGTTTTGTGCCTGCATTTCTCTCCCTTACAGCAGCGTAAAAGAGGCACAAATCCATTAAAGTCAGTTTTACACCAGCAGAGCACTGGTGTGAACAGAAGGAACAGGTCCCAACATTTTCCAATGGCCAAAACGTACCCTGGTTTCAATTAAGTCTCTTATAAATGATGTATTATAACCCAGAAAGTGTTCTTCACCCTCACTTAACTATAAATAAATAAAGCTAGCATAGTCCTTGCTCCTCAGCTGGAAAAAAAGCGCACAGGTCTTTCTTTCAAAGAGGCTTTCTGTCCTCTTTGCCGCCGCCACCCACCTACACCTTCCTTCCTGCAGTGATCAGGGTTCTTCCCCTTTCCCTCAACCCACAGATTTCCTGGTAATAGTATTGTTTTTCTGTAGCTATTGAGCTTGATTGTATGTTGTCTTAAGAAAATGAGCCTGTAGACATGGTCTTTGCATCACCTGTACAGGATTTCAAACAAAGCAATGTTTCCTTCTTAATTGAAGCGTTACAACTAAAGTTCCCAGTAGGTTCTCATGAATTCAAAGTGTTGTCCGACAAAAGGTCACAAAGCTACAAATTAAAAATGAACATCCAAATGTGAAATATGCAAATTCAGGCCTTGTGTTTAGTTGTCACTGAGGTTGTAAATCTGTACCACTGCACACAGCATGTAAACATAAGAAGCTGCCTTGTTGAATATCTGATCATTGGCCCATCTAGCCCAGTGCTACCTACTGGGACGTGACTCTTGGGGCTGCCAGCTCTGACTGAAGCTATTCAGTCAGAGCCGGCAGGTTTAGAGCTTGAGATTCTTTTTTCCCATTGAGATGCTGGAAATTGTTGAGGGTCCTGCTTTCAGAAATCACTGAGAGACCGATGCTGATACCCAGAGACTCAGTCTAGGCCAATCCTAGAAGGTTGGCAACCCTATGGGCTCTCCAGAGGACACCCCCCCCCCCAGGAGATATTTTTAGCCGAAGTTCCAGGAGATTGAACCTGGAACCTTCTTCATGCAAGGCATATGCTTTATCACGGACTTATACTTCTATATGATCCTCATTGTCAGAGAAAAGAGTGACAAAAGAATTTTGAAAAGCAAGATATGTGCTTGTCTGGGTAGCTTGGGAAGCATAACCAAGTTAAGTAGGTCATGCCCAAATACTTACAACTTACCTGAAGTTTTGTGGACATCCTGCAATGGATATGAATACTAAACATTGACCTGGAGAAGCAGAGACAGCCAAAGAGGTATGTGGATGAGACCTGCAGGGACATTAATAAGGTGTCCTGCTCCTGGGTCACAAAAGACCCCAAAGAAAGCCAAAACAAATAAACAGAATGTGTTTGAAAGTAGAAAACCAGCGGAGGTGATTTCCAGTATATATATATTGCACAAGGTGCTTTATGTGTAACTATCTGCTTGTTGGGCATATGTTGTGGGTACGTTCTCAGTTCAATGAGCTCCTCCTAGCTCTCAGGGAACAAGTTCATTCCCTTGAAGCTGAGACAGCTGGTCTGGAGAAGCTGAGACAGGCAGAGTAGTCTGTGGAGGAAACCTTCAGGGATGTGTCAGAGGATTTCCACTCCCACTCTGATAGCTCCACTCTGCCACAGAGAGTGAGAGTCTCAGGGAGGGAAGGACAGCATCAGTCCAAGGAAGAAAGAAATGATCCTTAGTCTAGAAGGGACCAATCCCTTCCAACAGAGGGAGCTGCAGCAGTAACAGTCTCTGACTTTATAATAAGAGGCTGGCAGTGCAGTTCCAGGATATGGGTCTCGGAGTGCAGCATCAGAGCTTATCAATAAAACCAGCTGGGCATTTGTATTCCTCGAACAAACTAAGCACAATGTAAACAGTACAGAATCAACAAACTAGAACACCTAGGGGGACCAGAACTCTATAGAATCATTGTGGGTGGAGCGTCCAGGCCCCCCAAATAATACACTACTGGGGACATGCTATTGCCTTCCTGACCAAAATGCTGAGGATGATCTTGATTTGGCGAAAGAGCTCAGGGAGACAACCAAAGGAGAACGTATTGTAGTAATGGGTGACTTCAATGACCCACACACAGGCTGGGTAAGACGTGCATGTTCAGGCCATGAACAAGAACATTTCTAGATACACCAGATGATACTCCTTGAGCAGTTGGTCTCCCAAAGGGGAGGCAAGCCTAGACTTATAATGTACAAAGTATTTAAGGGATTTAAAGCCATGGTAAAAAAAAAAAAAAAGAAGAAATGACTCAATTCCCTCTCTCTCAAAGCAGAGGGGACTGAACAAGTTAAAACACACACACACACACACACACACACACACACACACACACACAATTTCTCCCAACGTTTCGGCAACCAAATGCCCTAGCTGCCTTCTTCAGGGGTAGGCTATGGGTCCACAAGATTGAGCCCGAGCCCAAGCTAACTGGCACAATGGAGATTTTGCATTTAAATAGTCTTAATTAGTCATTTCCACCAGCTGCACTCACTGCTTCAGCCACGTCTAAAGCACGATGTGTTCTAGTTCATATACTGTTAATATAACATCACCCCTATACAAATCTATGCTTCGTCCACATTTAGGATACTATGAATAGTTATGGTTGCCACAGCTAAGGAACGATATTGTAGATCTAGAAATGTTGCAAAAGAGGACAATCAAAATGGTCAGAGAGCTGGATCACCTGCCTTATGAAAAATGGCTACATGGATTGGGACTCTTCAGCTTGAAAAAGAGGCAATGAAGCAAAGATGAGTCTTTGGCTCATTCAGCTGGGCTTTTCTTATATTCTTATTCTTTATTAAACAGACCCATCCTTTTGCTTTGCAGACAAGTCACTGCTATGAGACAAAAACTGTACACTGTACACTGAGTTCCACAAAGATGTGGGTGCCACAGCTGGTGGGTTTCTTTCCCAGCCAATTCAGACAGAATTTACGTCGAGTTTTCTCCCACCACACGTCTTGCGCTATTGCCAACCTCCCAAGGGAAGGCAAATGACAGTGAGGCTCACACCCAGCAGATAAAAGCCACCTGGTCTCCCTTCATCAAGCTGTCTGTCTCCTATAATATGCCTCCCTTATGGAACAGCTTTCCTTTTTTCCATACACATTTGGTTCTGTCACTGTTTTTCTATCCTGAGACAATGCTTTTGGTATCTTTCATCCCCGATGCACTCTGAAACACTTTAATAACTTTGACTAAGGTTACAAGCAACTCCATACAAGCAACTGCCTCTCCTGCGCTGACAAGCTATAATAATGTAGCAAGTGAAAAGATGGTTCTGCTCCAAGACCTATAGTGCAAGGTCTACTGAAGCTCAGAGCAGGGTTTTGTCTGTTTGTTTGTTTGTTTGTTTGTTTGTTTGTTGAAAGTTCCATTTTTCCAAGTACCATCTTTGCAGGAAGCACTTTTCCAAGTACTGCTACCACTATAGACAGCAGCTGCTGAGTGCAGAAGTGGCTAGCAAGCCCCACAGTTGTCCCTGCAGTAAGGAAGAATCTTCTCTGTTTGTTGCTGCCTCTCTTCTACACGTCAAGGGGGGAGGGGTGGTGGGCACCCGGGCGGCGGGATTGGGGCCCCGGGCAGCAGGTGGCGGGTGTCAGGGTGGTTGGCAGCGGTGCATCATGTGCCGTTTGTCAGCGCGAGCGAGGAGCAGCGGCGGTGGTTTTGGCCCTCCCGCCCACCCTGCGCTTTGGTACTGTGCATAATGGCTGCAGCCATTACGTCACTTCCGGTGCGGGGGGGGGGCGGTCGGTGAAACTCCACGGTTACACAAGCACTCTCCTTACACAACTCACACCTATTTTGAAGGGCTGAGCCATGGCACAGCCATACCTTGCCACTCATGTTCTGCCACCCCAGCCATCTCCACTTTCTGGCAGAGACAGACCAGGTAAAGCAAGTCCTGGTGGCAGTGGGACAAAGTCAGTATGGTCAGAAGGCATATGTAGGAACATATGAAGCTGTGTTATACTGAGTCAGGCCACTGGTTCAGCCAGCCCAGTACTGGCAACCCCAAATGGTAGCAGCTCTCCAAGGTTTCACAGGAGGCTCTTTGCTAGCCTTGCTGACGCAGATCCTTTTCTCCCAAGATGCCAGCTATTGAACCTGGAACCTGCAAAACAGCATGACATTTTCTCTAAAATCGTCGTCTCAGCAGCCAGGTTTCCTCTAAATTCTCATCTTGGTAGGGATTATCCATACATGTCTCATACAACCATTACAAGCAACTGAAATTAACAAGCTTTTATTTTTCTCTTTCCCAGTGACCCAGTCATGCTTTATTTAATTTATCATATTAACATCATGTTCTTTGGAGCTTGGGACTGTTTTTTTCCCTTTTAATATACCCTGAAAAGCTAACTTCAGGGTGAAAGTTTCTATTATCCACTTGCATCGTTCAAAAGGAAGAAAATGAAGGGAAAGAACAAGGCAAGCTTGAGAAAACAGATGCCTAAAAGGCTATCCTATTTGCATAATGAATGCTCCCCATCAAACAGAAAAATTAAAGCCCTTCTCATTTGAATTTCACATTAATGGCATTCTTCAAAACTATCCCAAAGACATAGAATATATGTGTAGAGGGTAGGGGAGGGTATGCTGGTGCCAGAAGTAATTTTAGAAAATACCTTTTAAGCCAATTTCTGTCAATCAGTCAAGGAAATTAAATACCTTCTGATCGTTTGCATGCTGTGTTTTGTCACAGATTCCAAACGAGATATTACCCAGGCGACAAGAGTCTCCTGGTGGATTTTTGTGAGTGTTGTTTGCACGGAAAAGCAGCCGCATGAGGCAGAGTAACAGCACAGAGCAGAAGCCTGTTTCCCTTTTTATTGTCAGTTCAAAAGAACCTGGATCTTTCCTACTATGGGTGGGAAAACAGCTGACAGGCACTTTTGAGGAGACAGCTGGAAAAGAAAGGGTTAAGCAGTTCCTTTCCCTGCTCTCTCATGATCACAGCCTCCCTGGCTACTTTTCAGTAAAAAAAAAAAAAGACATCACAATTAGAAGACTGTTCATGGGTCTCCTGAATAACATCGGGTTTGGCCCTTGACTCTCTGTGGTCATTTTGTCCCTCTCTTGCTCATTTTCTATGGGAGAAACTCAACGTTTCCACAGAGGGGAAATGGCATTCTGAGGCGTAAAGAGACAAATTGATGCTGGTGAGGTTTATTGGAGGGAAATATATGTACAAAAGGGGGGTAAGGGAAGGGCCATCCCACTGGCATCGATCAGGATTCTTCTTCCTGGGATTGTTGTCTTGCCTCACTGTCATTTCCCTTCACGCAGGAGGGGGCGAAGAACCACCTCTCTAGCTTGACTCAGATGAAGGCTCTTCTCTGGGGTTGGCTATATATAATCTATTTGTCCTCTTGCAAAAGTGATCAAGAGAGCCATTAATTAATGGAACAACCATGCTGTATTCAAATTTTTCAATCAGCCCAGTCCTATGCATGTTTACTGAGAAGAGAAGTCCCATTGTCATCAATGGGGCTTACTCCCAGGTACTGTATTGGACTGTAGCCTAAAACAAGGTATAGTAAAGTCAAATACTGTGGGAATCCTAACCTATTTCACCATCAACCAAGCCTCCTACTTGTGTAGATTGTTCCTAAGGGGTTCTTACCCAAATACCCAATACAATTTCCTAATCTGAATCAGAACACTTGGGTCCAATTTACACATTAGCTTTTGTGACATGGGTTGCCAGTCCCCTATTATGGTGGACTACTGTGTTGCATCAGTCAGTAGTTGCATCAGTCAGAAGCCACCCCAGGCTGACTCCCCAACCAGCAGCACCCAATCTACCATCAGGGAATAGACAGGGGGTACCATGGAAGGTCCAATGCAGAGCTTTGCCTCAGGGTACTCAGCAACCTGGCACTGGCGCTAGGAGGAACACATTCCAGAAATATTTAGGATAACGCCAGAATGAACGATGCGGCATTGTTCTACCAACAATTTTTCCACTTTCCTGGAGCCATAATCAGTCTCGCTTCAAGTGTTAGGTTCTGAAATAGAATTTGCCTTCACATTGTTTCTTTTCACATTTAAAGAACCCCAAAGAGAATTGCAAAGTGATGAAGTAAATAGGTTGGATGTGGTGCCTGAATAAGTGAAATAGAGCTTCAAACAGATCACACAAAACCCACTTTAGAAGTGGAAACACTTCCTCAATTTCCAGTTAGACATTGTTGGAGTTTTGGTGTCTCTAAGCCTAGTCTCTTGAGCCTTACCCCCTGTGCTCATTCTCACATTCTCATTTGTGCTGGGCTATCACATTTCCTCCCTCAGAGAACAAAAGAGATTTGCCTTCACTATCTGTAGCCTATAGTATGTCTATGCAGATCCCATTTTAGGGAGCTTACTGTGGTCATGGAGATATGAATGTCAAATTAAATTGCACAACACCGATTTTTTGTTTTGCAATTTGGAAAAAGTCACAGGAACTCAATAAGAAGGTCAGTAATGCTCATACAGGTTGGCACTTGGTATTCAGATCTCTAGCATTCACCTCTCTTTGAGTATGAGGGGATGGAGGAACCCATTCTCAAAAACTTGAGAAGTTGCTATCCTACCCAAGGTTGCTATCCTACTGCCAGTGTCCACTGCCCCCCTATATTGTATTTATTTAAAAAAGCTTATCCCAACAAATAGGTCAACACCGCCCTCTCTGGGCAGTCTACAACTTTAAAAACATACCAATAAAACATTGGAGCTGCAATCCTATACACGTTTCTGAGAGTAAGCCCCACTGACCACAATGGGGTTTACTTCTGAGTAGATATGCATAGGATTGCACTGTAAATCAGTTTGTGATGATGAATGAGACACATAAGAAATGTATGTTGCATCACTCAGCTCTTCCAATGCTGATGCCATTATTCCTGCCTGGCTGCTGTCATTATCATCACTTCAGTTTAATTTTTAATTAAATGCACATCATCTGCATTCCTATGCATTAACATTTTTTAAAAAAATGGCAGCAGAAGCAGGAAAAGCAGCTGAACAGACTGAAATGAGCAGCAGCTGATCAAGGGTCAGACAACAAGTTGTTAAAGAGATCAGTGTATGGTTACAGGCTTACATTTATTCATTTCAATCAACCATCCAGGGCCACAATTTGGGTCTAGACCAGGGGTGGCCAACCTTCCACCATTAGGGCCTCTGCATTCTTAAGAGTTGTGTAGAAGGCAGAATCTTGGCAGCTGCAAATACTGATGGTGCTGCTAAAGCAGCTGCACCTGCTGAAATGCCCTCACCTATACAACCATTAAAGGGTCAGGAGCATTCATGGTGAAAGGTGGGCCACCTCTGGTCTAGACCATAGTGTGGTAGTAGATGGTGTTTCACTCTTTATGCCCACACCGTTTCCCCACAGAAAATCTCTTGTAGGAAGCATTTATTTACCGTAATTCTAAGAATGCCATTGTAGCAAATGACTCTTTTAGGATTAAATTGCCACTTAATTACAGCACAATTTAGGTGGAAAACAGCAAGGATGTAAAGAGTTAAATGCCCCCCCCCTGCATTTGGGCTCCAGTCCAAATCCAATCCAAATGACAGACCTGCATGGCTGCTAGACATTTGTAAAAGTAAGTCTGTAACTACACCTTGACGCATTTAGTGTCATGGGTCATTTGGACATGAACTAAAAGGTCAATTCCCAATTTACAGATTTAGAGGTTCAGATTCAAGACATGTATTAACAGACCTAATTCAGGGTTGTTGTTTTTCTAGGGAGGATGGTGTGTGTGTGAGAGAGAGAGAGATTGTCAAAACTTTGCTAAGAACTCTTATGTGCCACAGGGCCCATAGCTGAGCAAATGGTAACCTTGGGCTGCAATTCTATACTCACATGAACTCAGTGGGACTTACTTCTGAATAGATATGCTTAGGATTGCATTGTTAGTGCTGGCAGCTTCCACTTTGTTTTACTTCCTATAGGCTCTTGCCCATGGCTTTTGCCCCCTTTGGTAGGCTTACCAGATCTCCAACCGGGACAGAGTGGTAGACCTTTAGGAGAAGGAATGTGGGCAGGTGTAGCTTGTTAAACCCTTAGAGTACAATCCTATACACACTTTCCTGGGAGCAAGTCTCATTGAACACAATGGGGCTTGCTTCTGAGTAGACATGCCTAGGATTGTGCTCTAAGGGTTTAACAAGCTACACCTGCCCACATTCCTTCTCATAAAGGTCTAGCACTCTGTCCCGGTTGGAGATCTGGTAAGCCTACCCTTTGGGGTACTTGTCGGCACTGCTGCTGTGGGATACATGCATGACAAGAGCAGAGCAGTCTCTCCACAACAGAGAGCAGCTAAACACAAAAGCATCCGGGCCCTCCTGCTCCTCCAGCTGCTTGTGCTCCCTGCTTTGTACAGGGAGTGGCTCAGGGTTTCGTAGATGTTATTAAATTTGCTATAAGGCAAACATTATCAATCATGGGTACAGTGTAAAAGTCACAGTAATAGAGCTAGGATGAAATATTTGACATGCCAGTGCCTTTCAGGTCCATTCAGTCAGTCCCTGGAGTTCCATGACCATATAAATATTATCACATGACGTCACCTGATCATTTCATACAATGGAAATAATAGTCTCAAAACTTTTACAAGGCCCAATGTTTTTTATTGACATTTATATAAAAGTCTGGAATTTAAACTTATTAAACTAGCAAGATAAATTGACAGCCCAATCCTGTGCAAGTATGCACGGCCGGTCTAAAGGGCCATCCGCTGCATACCCTAAGCCAGTGGTTCTTAACCTGGGTTCGATCAAACCCCAGGGGTTCGGTGAGTCAGTCTCGAGGGTTTGGCGGAGGACTACTCACAATTCAATCGTAAGTAGTCCTCCGCCGAACCCGCGAGACTGACTCACTGACTAGCGGCGTCACTAGGGCGCGCGCGCCGCCCTAATGACCCCCGTGCCGCCCGACGAGGATGTCTCTGGAGCCGGCAGCAGCTGCTGCCGGCTCTGGAGACATCCTCTCCGGCCAGCTATCTTGGGCAGGAGGAGGCCTCGGAGCGTCCGCCCTCGGCGGAGCTCCAAGGCCTTCTGAGGGAGGCCCGATGCGTGACGTCCTATTTATAAGCTTTAGCGCATGCGCAGTACGTTTTTGGGCAAATTTGCCCTCAAACGTTCTGCACATGCGCTAAAGCTTATAAATAGGATGTCGCGCATGGGGCTTCCCTCAGAAGGACTTGGAGCTCCGCCGAGGGCGGACGCTCCGAGGCCTCCTCCGAGGCGTTGCTGGAGTGCGACGGGAAGGGCGGACCGCCTGCGCGCGACGCGTGGGTGCACGGGCGTGACTGCGCGTCGCCCCCAGGCGGTCCGCCCTTCCCGCCGCGCTCTAGCCACGCCTCATTGGCTGCAGGTGATAACGTGTCGTGGCCTATCTGTGCTGCAGGGAATTTGGTGCGCCCAGTAGTCGAAGTGTGTGATTTCTTTCTTAATATTTATTTAATTTAATCCATTCATACTATGTCAAGCAAAAAAAGAAAGTGGTTGGACGAATATGTACAATATGGATTCACATGTATAACGGAACATGATGGGAGTCAGCGTCCTAGCTGCATGATTTGCAATGCCAAGTTGAGCAATTCTAGTCTAGCACCGGCAAAACTAAGGGAACACTTCCTTAAGGTAAAGCCGCGCATTTCTGAACTGGTCTCTGAAAGGCAACAGCAGAAGTCACACTGATTTGCAGTAAATATTCATTATTATGTTTTTGTTTTTGTGTGAAAATCATGTTTTAATATTTGTTCTTAATGGTTTTGTTCTTTAATGGTTTTGTTCATTTTGTGCACCTATAAAAATATACCTGTGTATATATACCTAAAATATATACCTATGTTTTGAATTTGAAAAAATCATATTTTATTTTTCAAATTAAGAAGGGTTCAGTGAATGCGCATATGAAACTGGTGGGGTTCAGTACCTCCAACAAGGTTAAGAACCACTGCCCTAAGCCCATTGCAGCCTGCACCGGTGCGGCCCTGGCTCACCTTGGGGGAAGGGGATGTTTGTCCCCTTCCCCCGGTGTAAACAGCACAGGCTGCAATGGGCCTCCTCGGATGCATGCCAGCTCTTTAGCTGGCACACAACCAGGGAGGCCATGTAAAACCGGCCTGGCCTGCGATGGGGCTCGGGATATCAGTGCAACTCCGTGCCTCCCAGCCCGGGCCGGTTAATGGCCCCTTCCCTGGTCACCCCTGCCCACCCTCCCCATGCCTTTGCACTGACTGGCGCAGCACTCATCTGCGGCAGCCGGTGCAGGTTCAGGTAAGTGGTGTAGTAAGCAGTGCCGGCGCACTTACTCTAGAGGAGCCACAAACATGCTTTCCGGCACGTTTGCAACTCCTTAGGCTGGTGGAGCATGCGCTCCACCAGCCTATTGATAGGCAGGATTGTTCCATCAGAAATTTATGAATGGTCCATTAAACACATCCGGTTCATTTTTACACATACAGTACTTAAAGAAATGTACTTACAACTTCCAAACATAATTAGGCAGAAGAAATTTAGTTTCTCCTGAACTGTCCAGCTGTTCCCTTTTTAAGAACATAAGAACATAAGAAAAGCCCTGCTGGATCAGGCCAAAAGCCCATCTAGTCCAGCTTCCTGCATCACACAGTGGCCCCACCAGATGCCTCAGGGAGCACAAGACAACAAGATAACCTGTTTCCCGTTGACACTCCCTTGCACCTGGCACAGAAAAAACCCACTTCTAAAACCAGGAGGTTGCTTATGGCTTGTAACCTGTGATGGTCTTTTCCTCCATGAATCTGTCCAAACCCCTTTTAAAGGCATCTAGGCCAGGTGCCATCACCACATCCTGTGGCAAGGAGTTCCACAGATGAATTACACGCTGGGTGAAGAAATATTTTCTTTTGTCTGTTCTAACTCTCCCTCCACTCAATTTTAGTGCATGTCCCCTGGTTCTGGTGTTGTGCGAGAGGGAGAAGAATTTCCCTCTATCCACTCTCTCCATCCCATGCATAATTTTATAAGTCTCAATCATGTCCCCCCTCAGGCGCCTTTTTTCTAGGCTGAAAAGCCCCAGACGCTGTAGCCTTTCCTCATAAGGGAGGTGCTCCAGCCCACGAATCATTCTGGTCGCTCTTTTCTGCACCTTTTCCAATTCAACTATATCCTTTTTGAGGTGTGGTGACCAGAACTGGACACAATACTCCAGATGTGGCCTTACCATTGATTTGTACAAAGGCAGAATGATATTGGCCGTTTTATTCTCAATCCCTTTTTTAATGATCCCGAGCATGGAATTGGCCTTCTTCACAGCCGCCGCACACTGGGTCGACACTTTCATCAACCTGTCCACCAGCACCCCAGGATCTCTCTCTTGATCCGTCACAGACAGCTCAGAACCCATTAGCGTATATGTGAAATTTTGGTTTCTTGCCCCAATGTGCATCACTTTGCACTTACTTACATTGAAGCGCATCTGCCATTTTCCTGCCCATTCTCCCAGTTTGGAGAGATCCTTCTGGAGCTCTTCACAATCCCTGCTGGTCTTCACCACCCGGAAAAGTTTAGTGTCATCTGCAAACTTGGCCACCTCACTGCCTATCCCCGACTCCAGGTCATTTATGAATAAGTTGAAAAGCACCGGTCCCAAGACCGATCCTTGGGGCACACCGCTTTTCACCTCTCACCATTGTGAAAATTGCCCATTGACTCCCACTCGCTGGTCTTCAACCAGTTCCTAATCCACAAGAGGACCTGCCCTCTTATTCCCTGACTGTGGAGTTATCAGGGAAAGGGGAAATAGGCAGACCTGGATCACCTGGGACTGAAAGGTTATGCACCTATCATTAGCAGAGGAACACAGGATGCTTCTTACACTGAGTGTGACCATTGATCTATCTCAGTAGCAGCAGCTACTCCAGGTTTCAGACAAGGGCCTTTCCCTGCCCTACCTGGGAATGCCAGGGATTGTATTCTCAACCACTGAGCATGTACTCCATCTGTACATGGGAACACACAGGTGAATGGGACTGGTAGGAAACTGGCAGCTACGTTGATGCATGTTTTGAAATGACTTGGAGGCTACGGCTGCACACATAGGATTGACTGAGGAGGTGCAATTATGAGAGTGGGGACTTAAAAGTCAAACACAGGAGCAAAGATGATGCTTTGTTCATCAACTAAAGCAGAAAGAGAGCAGGAAATTGAGCTATAAAGGAATTAGGACGAGCCCATTTATTTTATTTCTATTTTCAGTCCCTTCCTCTCATGGACAAATATGAAACACCTGTATGAAATCAAAGCCGCAGTCTAGCAGCTTCAGGTAGGTCCATTGATTTATGGCGTGAATATTTTAAGGACGTGTCCTAATTAATAGTGGAAGGTATCAGGAGAATCAACTATATTGATAGTTTAATTCTTCCAAGTATAATCTTGGTGCTTCTCTTCCAAGCAGTATAGCTAACTTTCTTCTACCTTGGGCTGAATATCCTGAAGTATCACAGAGATGTTTCTACTGTTGGTAACTGCAGTCAGCTGTTTAATGTACACCAGTTGAAGGAATTACATGACACATACTATTTCTATGAGTTAAATATTCATGTGCCTGGTTGTTAAATATTCATGTGCCTGGTTCTGAAGGGAATTATTTAATAAAAGCACATTAATGACAACTCTATTTCAAATTAGGCAACTCCTAACTCAGATTCAATCATTAACGGCCCAGTTCTACCCAACTTTCCAGCGCTGATGCAGCCGTGCCAACTCGGGGTGCACTGCATCCTGGGGGGGGGGCAGCCACGGAGGCCTCCTCAAGGTAAAGGAATATTTGTTCTCTTACCTCGAGGCTGCATTGCAGCTGCATCGGTGCCAGAAAGTTGAAAACGATTGGACCCTATGTTACGTAAAGATGGGAGGTTTATACTGTTATAGCAGTTAGCAGAAGAGCAGCCTTAGAAATATATCACAGGGCTGTGGCTAATTTATGCATTTTGAAATGTGCACTTTTCATCATTTCTCCACACCATTTCCTGGATGTGGTTAATTCAAAGCTACAGCTGGAAGACACGTCAAATGTTGGATGAGTTTATGCATCCATTTTTAACTGGGAAATGTCACCACATGGTTCTATTTCAATTTCACAGCTTGTAGCAACATTTATAAGTAAATGGTGCTATATCAAGAATGTGAGGTTTTGACACGAAGAACAGCAGTGCATGGATGCTGCTCCTCATCATTCCAGTTGCAGGAGACTCCCAAATGGTTTCATATTATTAAAAAGTGAAAGGGGATCATTTTTCGCATTTGTCCATGGATGAAAAAAACCTCTGGAAATATGAAGGGTTTAACTGTAAGAAATAGAAATCTTCCTTTTTATTAGTTGATATAAAACCAATAAAATGTTTTATCAAATGGGGGATGGGATTAGCCTTCTTCACACGTTCTTCCCCACCCTCAGGCTAAACATAGGGAAAGAGGGGTCATGTTCCCTGCTCTGACATACTCCGTGGCCATGTCTGCAAAGGGTTGAATGCATGCACGGTTGGTTCAAGCAGGTCTGCTGTCTGAATCAATGCAGAGCCAGCATGGCTTCTGCAAGGGGAAGTCTTGCCTCACAAACCTGTTAGAATTTTTTGAAAAGGTCAACAGGCATGTGGATGCGAGCGAACCTGCCGGCTCTCCCGATTGGTTACAAGCCATAAGCAACCTCAAGTCCAACTCGGACTCGCGGGCGGGGCGTTGTGCGGGGCGCCCTTCGGGTGATGGCGCCCGGAGCCGGTGCTCCGCTTGCTCCGCCCTAGGCTAGTTTCGCCTCCAGCTACAGCATCTGGGGCTTTTCAGCCTAGAAAAAAGGCGCCTGAGGGGGGACATGATTGAGACTTATAAAATTATGCATGGGATGGAGAGAGTGGATAGAGGGAAATTCTTCTCCCTCTCGCACAACACCAGAACCAGGGGACATGCACTAAAATTGAGTGGAGGGAGAGTTAGAACGGACAAAAGAAAATTTTTCTTCACTCAGCGTGTAATTCATCTGTGGAACTCCTTGCCACAGGATGTGGTGATTGCACCTGGCCTAGATGCCTTTAAAAGGGGTTTGGACAGATTCATGGAGGAAAAGACCATCACAAGTTACAAGCCCTAAGCAACCTCCTGGTTTTAGAAGTGGGTTTTCTCTGTGCCAGGTGCAAGGGAGTGTCAACGGGAAACAGGTTATCTTGTTGTCTTGTGCTCCCTGAGGCATCTGGTGGGGCCACTGTGTGATACAGGAAGCTGGACTAGATGGGCTTTTGGCCTGATCCAGCAGGGCTTTTCTTATGTTCTTATGTTCTTAGCCACTGCCCCTGTTCGTGTGGCTCTACTACTTCGTCTATTCTCACTCACATTAATATTCTTATAATAATAATAAATAATAATAATAATATTTATTATTTAATAATAGTACATGTGTTTTGTCACCAATGCTACCACTACGGCTGCCTCTTTCCCCTTGCCTGCCCAGCTGGAAGTGGTCAGGCTGGCAAGGAGAGCAGAGATGAGTGGAGAAGAGTGTAGTAAGTGACCCTGGAGCCTTCCCACTTCCTCCTTCTTTTTACCTTTACATCCATAATGCCTCTTCTTGCTTCTTCCTGGCCATGTGCCCATGATGCTCCACCCAGCCTGTCCATTTGAGTACAGCCAGAAACAAGCAGGAAGAGGCACCAGACAGATATAAAAGGAAGAAGTAGGGCGCTCTGTCTCCTTCTCTTTCACGCCCATCCAGGCTTCTTGCTGGGCAGGCAAAAAGGAAGTGGAAGCGAGCAATCAGAGCAATCGGAGTCACCCTGCTGCCTCTTTCTGAAACACAAAGCTAAGAACACATTGTACATGCATAGGATCTGAACCCTTTGGTAGGGATCCCAAAAATGTTTCAAATGGATGTATACAAGGAGATAGGGCTCGTCCCCTGTCCACACATTCAAATGCAGGGATATGCTGTCTGAACAGGACTTATCTATTCATCTTCTCCTTATGAACAACTCCATTGGCCTGGTGAGAAGGTACACATCCCTGTGCAGACATGCTGTATGACCATGCCCTCTGCTTTCCATGCATTCCAGAACCCCGGGTGACCAAGATTCTAGAACAGGAGTGGCCAACCTTCCACCATTAGGGCCTCTGCGTTCTTAAGAGTTGTGTAGAAGACAAAATATTGGCAGCAGCAATTGCTGATGGTGCTGCTTAAAGCAGCTGCACCAGCTGAAATGCCTCACCTATGCAACCACTAAAGGTCCAGGAGCATTCACGTTAAAAGGTTGGCCACCCCTGTTCTAGAACGTTAGAAGAGTAGCCTGCCCTCACATTATATCTTCCACTGTTCCTATATGCAAGGGGGGAATGTTCCAAGAGGTGTGCTAGTGCCCCCACATGGTGGGGGCCGCCAACGCAACGGTGGCCACGTGACGCGGGGGTGTGACGTCAGCGCGCAGCTGCAATCACCCCCCCCCCTGCTGTTTGGCTTCCGTTTTTGGAGCCAAACAGAGTAAGGGCGGGTGGGAGGGCCAAAACGCAGCCGTCTCAGCTGCGAAGAAGAAACAACAACAACAAAAGGTAAGCGGACCATGAAATTCCGCCCCTCCTGAAGCGGCACCTGGTCACCAGGGCACCAGGGATCACGACGCTTCTGATTGTTCCATGGTGGCAATGAGGGAGAGATCTCTCCTCATGACAAACATTTGTCAATGATGGCAAATGCTGATCATGGGGAGGGCGTGCATCATGTGTATGTCATCAGCAGAGGCGGGGGCTTGTCAGTGTGATCATCCTGCACCCTCCCAGCCACCACCCATGTGTGTTCATGCCCTATTCCCCTATACCAGTGGTTCCCAAACTTTTTTGACTCAAGGCTCCCTTGACCTCCCTCGCCGTTAGCCGTGACTCCCCATTACAGTGCACTGATGAGACAGGCACTCTTTACATGCTCAGAGGCACCCTTTCTTATATGTATGTGTATATGCCCAAAACGAGCCCTAAAGTGGATTTTACATGCTTATGCCGAGCAGCAGCTAAGCCAGGAGTTCACAGGGTGGGGTTGGGATGCTGCCCTCCCTCCATTGGCAGGCCTGGGGTGCCTACCTGGTAGAGGGCACTGATGTCGTCTGCGTTAGTCCTATTCATGGCAAGAGAAACATCAAAGCATGGGAGGGAGGTCTTTTTTTTTCATTGGTCATGCCCCACCCCAGTTGCACGAGAGAGAAAGCTCCTTTAGGTAGCATCTTTGCAAGATGAAAAACAGATTCTTATACTGCCTGGCAGTCTCCAATGGGGGGGGGGAGGTTTGTCCCAGCAAATAGAGTGCTTTCTTAAAAACATTCAACAGAAAGAAAATACTTTATTTTCAAACCTGCAATGTCTCAGGATTTGGAGAGAAACGAGATGCTGTCTCCAGCAGCGCTCCAGCTCTGTGCAAAGTACTTAGCTTATCTATTGAGTTGTTAATTGTTCTTTGACATAAGATAAGCAGGGGGGCTTCTGTGGTTAAAAACAAGATGTGCAGTGGCGTCGCTTCGGTAGGGGCGGGGCTGTAAGTATCACTCCGGTTGTAGTCTCTTTACCGAGGGAGCAAGAGGCAGCCCCGCCCCCTCACTGTTGGAGCCAGTCCCCTGCAGAGAAAGCAGCAGGCAAGAGACCCTGCCTGCTGCTTTCTCTGCAGGGGACTGGCTCTGACAGTGAGGGGACAGGGCTGCCTCCTGCTCCCTCGGTAAAGAGACTACGACCGGAGTGATACTTACAGCCCCGCCCCTACCGAAGCGACGCCAGTGAAGATGTGGAAAAGCTGCCTACAAACCTGGTCTTTTGAAGTGAACTTTGAGTGACCCGATGTGAAGAGGCAGCTTTTCCTGGTCTTTGTTTTTGCTCTCTCTCTTGCAAGCAAGAATATGTGGTAATTAAAAGAGTAACGCTACGCCCCTGGCTGCTTTCCATGACGCACTTGGGAGTCACACCTCCCAGTTTGGGAACCTCTGCCCTATACACTCAACCCACCCTTCTTCATTTGAAACCTTTGTCAGGATCCCCAACAAAGCATGCATGCACAACTTATTCACAACCAGAGGTGTCGTTAGGGGTGGGACGGTGGGCCCCAAGCGGTGGGGCGGCAAGCGGTGGGGGGTGTACTTGCGTCTGGATCCGTTGCCCCCTCTGCCGCTTGTGGCTATTAGTTCCGCCACTTGGTCCTCTTTGTGCAACCATCCTCGGCTGCAAAATTGGCCCTCCCGCCCGCCCGGGCTCCTTTTGGCTTCAAAAAGGAGCCGAAAAGCACCTAGGTTGTGTGTTTGCGCGCGAAAATGACATCACACCCCCAAGGGGCAGGGCTTTTGGCATCACGTGGGGGATGTCACATAGGAACATCACTGTTCACAACTTCAGATAAACACATGTTCATGTCATGAATACGTTGACTAGAAACCTGCAAGTATTCCCTTGTTTTTATGTTATCCTTGCAGTGCAAACCAAACAAATTGGTTTCTTGTCCCCACATGTTCCAATCCGCCTTGGCCTTTGTTCAAACAACCAAAAAAAAAAAAAGCTAGCATTCCCTTGATAATGCACAAAAGTGCAAATTTGCTAAGGCTCTCTATAATTAATAATACACGGGAGTTCCCTGACTCACAATAAAGAACAAGATAATTTTGCAGAACTGCAAGGCAAGGGGACAGTCTGTGCCATTCTCTTTGTTGACCAAACTGATAGTGGTGATAAATAGAAATGGCCATTAACATTTCTAGTATTAACACATTTCCTTACATACAATACTGCACACAATTGCAAACCAATTCTGGACATGACTTGGATAACACAGAGAACTGTAAACAGAACCCTGTTACCTATAAAGCAAATGTTTGGATTTAACTCAAGCATAGGGCTTGTTTCCAGCTAATTAGGTTGTTTGATGTCTGTTAGTTCAAAGGACTTCCCAGGATGCCAAGACATCACAAATCAAAGGGACTTGCTGTATTTCTGACACTGAAAGGACTGTAGCTCAGTAATGGCACACTCGCTTCGTTATGCAGAAGGTTCAAAGTTCAATCCCCTGGCATTGCCAGGTAGGCCTAGAAAAGACCCCTACCCAAAACCCTGAAGAGCCACTGCCAGTTTCAGGCAAAGGGGTTATGCTATTTTATTCTTCCTGGGCCACTTCCTGCCAACAACAGCACTTACCTCATCAGTGTGGTGCAGGAACAGGACCCAGGTTGGTTGGAGTAGCACCAGCCTTTCCACTGGTGCAGCTTACTCTCAGGGTGTTGAAACCGTGCCTTATGGCATATTTGTGATACCCTGGAGCAGCACAGCAGCAGGTGCGCCGCTCCAACGATAGACAGGATTGCGCTGTCAGTATGCCTCATGGGTAAGCCAGCCCTGAATTCCCTAATCAATTACTCAACTGTGGCTTTTGGATTTTTTCCTAATGGACCAATACAGCCACCCACAATATTTTAAAAAGTACCGGCAAGTTTATTAAAACACATGAAATTGGTAGGATACTGATTTTGCAGTAATCGCCACTTATTAAAGTATAAAACACTCATATGTGACTCTTCATATCATTCTCCGCCTATGGCTCAAAGGACAGCACCAAAGGATTGTGTAACTGCACCCACTTAGACCTATGGAATGAGAATTTCACTCACTGTAATGGCTTTACTTTATTTTTTTCCTAGGCAACATCTTTTCATCGCTCTCAAGAGCCACAATTTCCATTTTTCTTCAAAGAAGCAATGAAATCCGTTACCCTGTAGCCTCTTCTCATGTAATACTCTTTATTAATGTTTGGTTTGTTGCTGTGTAAGACTGCAAAAGGATGCTCAGAGAATATAGCAAACTTCTGGAGGAGAACATAGCACTGCAGCCCAGTCAAACCCTTCCCAAAGTGCCAAGTGGACTATTTTCCACCTTGGGTGGGGCTGAGAAGCACTTGCCCAAGTCAGCTGAGCTGGTTTGGCCTCACAAATATCTGTACCTTCTCTGTTAAAGGTAGAAACAATAAAAACAGATTGTGTCCCTCTCCCCCTTGGATATGCTTTGATATGGAAGTGGGCTGCTTTAGATGGCTTGCTGTTGCACATTCAGATCTTAGGGATTTCTGCACCATTTCAAAGTCTGCTCCAAGAATCCTCATGCCACATTTTACAATAAAGTGTCAAGACAGTCACAGCTCCAGTGAGCTGTTTTCCTCCACAGCCATAAAGAATCGTGGCAAGCCAACTCTGCCATTTCCTTTGCAATGTAATTATTTCAATAAAACCAGTTCTGCTTCCACGGCCTGACTCATTATACCTCCCTGTGATTATGACATACCGGACAGCAGCTTCCTGGATGGTTAGCTCTTGTTCCGCAGTTTCCCGCCACATTATTTGTTTATTTTTCTTACAATGTTGACATACCGCCTTTCAGCAGGAAGCACAGAGTCCCATGAAAACTCAAAAAAAAAATCAAGGAAAAAATGCAATATCTTAACATTAATGTTAAAATTCAAAATTTAAAGGCCAACAACCACAACAAAAAGAACAACAGGGGTCAGACCAAAAAACAAAGTTCCAGTCTGTGAAAAAGCTCTGTGGAACAGCCAGATTCTCTGAAAAGAGGCCAAAGAAACTACCATTCTGACCTCACGGAGAGGTGAATTTCAAAATTCAGGGATCATCACAGAACAACCTCTGCTTTTAGCTAACAACCATCTAGTGTCTGATAGTACAATATAGTCATTAGTTTGAGGTCTTCTGGAAGGGCCCTCCTCTGCATTGCACTGCCAGCAGGTTCAGCTGGCGATAACAAGGGAGAGAGGGCCTTCTCTGGGGTGACACGTTGCATGTGGAACTCGCTACTGGCGGAGATCAGGACAGCTCCCTCTCCCATCATTCTGATTAACGGCGCAATCCAGTGTGCCGTAAAGAACTTTCCCGGCACCCGGAGTAAGAGCCGCTGGCGCAGAGGCCAGTCTGACACGGAGGGCTCATACATTTGAGTAGGCCCATAGGTCCTCAGGCCGCTTGCACCGAGGGAAGGGGACGATCCCTGCTTGAGGCAGCCCAGGATCTGAATAGGATCTGGCGGCCGGCCCTCGTATCTTACACAGGATTGGGCTGAAAGCCCCACTGAACACAATGGGATTTACTTCTGAGTAAAAATGTGCAGCGTGATTGTGCTATGATTGTTAAGGCGTTTCTGCCCACATGTGTATATACGCAACAGGAGCCAAATGTGTACACCTGTGGGTCAGGCAGAAATGGGTAAAGGAAGTTGTTTTTTGAGCTCTTTAATATACATTCACAACACAATCATGGTATCTTGGTAAAATTGGGAGACGCTTTTTTCCTATTCTTGTCTGAATTATTATGTTTTTTATGTTGTCTTTTGTTTATTTAAATTGACTGTGAGCCACCTTGCGTGCCTTCTGATTGAAGGGTAAAGGCAGGATAAAAGTACTTCAAATAAATAAATAATAAAAATCTGCATATCGCCGGGTAAACTCCGTCGTTTATAAAATTATTTATTGAATAAACAAGATGTTAAAACAAACTTAACGTTTCACCCCAAACATCTGGGGCATCATCAGAAGTTAAACAGCCACTTGAGGAGCAACCTACTTATACTAAAACCCCCAGAAACCCAGGATGTAATAAGGTTCAGCCTGGGTGGACTTTTGGGGTGCAGGGTGTTTTTATTGCCCGTGGTTTTACTGTCGGTTGGTCTTATGATTCTTTTCTATAGTATTTTAAAATGACTTTGTTGTGTCAATTTTACTATCATATCTCCCAGTTGTTTAATTCCTCCCAGTTGTATTCTTCGCCTCTGTAACAATTTTATTTCTGGTTTTTACCCCACTGAGGATTGGGGTTGTTTTAATTTGTTTTATTTTTAGGGGGGGGGTTGCCGGTAAGTGTGTTTTCCTCCTTAGAATTGCTGTCTGGGGGAATGTTCATTCACTGCTGTAAGTTGTGCCAGGATGTTTTAGTAAGGGAGGATATTTTACTCGGAAAGCATTAATTAGCTTGAAGAAGGCATGGCTGTTTGACAGCTGGTAGTGAATTACATCCTGGGTTTCTGGGGGTTTTAGTATAAGTAGGTTGCTCCTCAAGTGGCTGTTTAACTTCTGATGATGCCCCAGATGTTTGGGGTGAAATGTTAAGTTTGTTTTAACATCTTGTTTATTCAATAAATAATTTTATAAACGACGGAGTTTACCCGGCGATATGCGGATTTTTAATTCGGAGATTTGGTCGTGTCGTGATAACCTACGAACGTAAATAAATAATATGCACTGAAACCAGAATTAGGTCCCTAAAATGGATTGGGGGGGGGGAGGAATCAAGATTTAATTTTGTTTCCCTTCTGTCTGTTCCATAAAGCTCCACAAATGGTGTCTTTACTTACGTATCTACCAATAGGTGACTGCAAAAGTGATTTCTACCAGTACAGGATGAAAAAACACCTGGAAGGAATGTTTTTGATCTATCGCTGCCCTTTTAAAGTTGCTTTGGTGAGACTGACCTTAGAAGATCTCAGGGATTCCACTGCTGTCCTAGAGAGACACCTCTGCATCATCACAGGCAATTTTCGTCCTCTTGATCATCCTAAATGATGAAAAATGTCCTTTTTCTCCCTGATAAATTTGTTCGGATTGTCGAGGTGTTGCAGAAACACAATAGTCTGCTGTACAGGATGTAATAACTGTACTGCTACCAAGAAAAAACTCTGTTACATCCAGAGGATGCATGATCTCTACTTACAGTACTTTGGTTTTTTCCAAAAATAAACAATTTTGCCTCTTTTTATTAAAAAAAAAAGTGTGGCTCTGGAAGAGCTTACATAACCCAAAGATTTCAATAGAGGGGGGGTATCAATGTGATTTGAAGACTGCATTATGACTGATTACATCATTGCTTGTAAAGAAAGCTGAGGAAAGAATGTGTATTTTCAGACATATGAAATCCACTTTCTGGGACAAATAAGAACTTGTCTTACCATAATACGTGAAGTGGCCCTACTTGTGTTCACATTTATTATATTCTGCGTGTTCACAGAAAGTGTGTTCTGTCTCACTGCAGTATTGAAGGATAATATATTGGCAATAGGTTCAGGCCAGACAAAAGAAAGTACATTTTCACATGATGTGGAATTAACTTATGGAATCCACTGCCACAGATTGGGGCAACAACTAATAGCTTAGATAGCTTTTTAAAAATGTTTAAAAAACATGGAGTATGCCTGTCAATAGCATCCAACAGAATGGATAACTAGTACTTTCAATTTCAGAAGCAGTATACCTCTGAATACCAAGTGCTGGGGACACGCAACAGGGAAGGATTGTTGCTTTATGAGAGCATAAGAAGAGCCCTGCTCCACCAGCCTACAGTGTCTCGAAAGTGCTGTAAAGCACTTTCGCAGCACCTTTGGAGTAAGCGGCACCAGCGCGGAGGCCTGTGTCACTCACTCCGTCTGGAATGGAATCTGTCTGGAATGGACCCAGCTGCTGGATGCAGGTAAGTGTTGAGCTGGGCGGCAGGAGGGCGTGGGGAGGGTGGGCCCGGATGGCGGAGAAGGGGTGATTAGCCATCCAGGCCAGGGAGGGGGGATATCGGCGGTGCACTCCACCAATGTCCTAACCCCCTTCCCAGGCCTGGCCAGCCTTACACGGCCTCCCCAGACGTGCACCTGCTAAAGAGCTGGCACACATCTGAGGAGGCCCATTGGGGCTGCTGGGGCCTACACCAGGGTAAAGGGACAAACGTCCCTTTCTCCCCGAGTTGTGCCCCGGCCCCACCGGCGCGGGTCGTATCTTGCATAGGATGCAGCGGCTAGTCGTTTAGGCGGCTAGTCAGTGCATCTTATGCAGGATTGGGCTGTTCATCATGTCCCTCCTCAGGCCTTCCTTCTAGACTGAAGAGCCCCAAATGCTGTAGCCTTTCCTCATAAGGGAGGTGCCCCAGCCCACTAACTGTTTTGGTCACTCTCTTCTGCACCTTTTCCAGTTCCACTATATCTTTTTTGAGATGTGGCGACCAGAACTGGACACAGTAGTCCAGATGGAGCCTTCATGCCCTACTTGTGAACTACCCCAATTCATCTGGCTGGCCGTTGCTAGAAATGATGCAGCATTTACAAATGATCCAAACCATGAATATATGGTTTGGGAGATGGACTTTGTTGGAAGGGAAGTCCAGATTTTGCCAGAGGGCAAGAATTTTGGAAACTGACCAGAGGCAGAGGGAACATTAAACAAATTACAAAATACAAGCTACCCTTCATCCATTAACTGTGCTACTAGGCTATTGATAATGAGGATGCAAACTGTGTCCTTAAGAAACTGATCCATAATTTCCTGATATTGGTGCACCTCACCAAAGTACACAAGTGGAAGTGTGCTGACCCACCAACAGAAAGGGACTAGAAACACACACAAAATTAGGGACTGCTGATAATGGACAACATAACAGATCTGAACCCAGAAAAGGAGGCAGAAAGCAGACTACGTCAAGGAAGCCTCATGACCAGCAATTATTTAAGGTAAAGGTAAAGGTGACCCCTGACAATTAAGTCCAGTCGTGTCCGACTCTAGGGTGTGGTGCTCATCCCCATTTCAAAGCCGAAGAGCCAGCGTTGTCCGAAGACGCCTCCGTGGTCATGTGGCCGGCATGACTCTCCTTGCCGCAGCGCGTAGCATGCAGCTGGAACACGGAGCACTGTTTACCTTCCTGCAAGCGGTACCTATTTATCTACTCGCATTAACATGCTTTGGAACTGCTAGGTTGGCAGAAGCTGGCCAAGCAACGAGAGTTCACCCCGTCGCGGATTCGAACTGCCGACCTTTCTATCAACAGCTCATGGTTCAGCGGTTTAACCCACTGCGCCACCCACTGGCCTTGAAAGCAATTATTTACTGGGAACCAAAATCTGTGAACTAGGATAAGCCAAACAAATACAGAAAGATATGTTTATATTGTGTCTTAAATCAGTAATCTTCAACAAATGGGTTCCAAAGCAAAGGTGGGCCACTATTGTTGTTGTTGTTGTTGTTGTTGTTGTTGTTGTTGTTAATAAGAATACTTATATACCTCTTTTCAACAAAACGTAGTTCACAAAGTGGTTTCCAAAGCTAAACAAATCAATGAATGGTTCCCTGTCCCCAAAGAGCTCACAATTTCAAAAAGGGTTAGGTTAGTCATGGACTAACCTAAGGCGGGTCACATAGAACTGCTGCTGCCGTCATCTTGTTTTAGGTCCAACTAGTGTGGGCATGGGTACATGGGCACATCTCTGCTAACCATTGTTACACTGGTGTCTGCTTGAGAGTTGGACTGGCCAAGAAGAGAGGAAACAGCAATGTTTTGGGTCTCCTGGCTGAAGCTACACATAATAAGCGCTTCCTCCAAGCAGTCAGAAAACTGCCACCAAGCCATGCATAAGGAATGAGCAAGGGCAGTGGTGCCTAGCAGGTATGGTGAGCTGAAGCGGAGGCTCGGTGAGCTGCAAGTGAGTCTCAGTCAGATAGCAGCAGCAGTGGCTGCCTCAAGGAGATGGGATTTATTCAGCAGCAGGAGGGGAAGGAAACAGACATAGCAAAATGTTACACTTACCACTGTAAGTGGAGTTTGTAAACTCCAACTCCCAAGCCTCTGCCTCTGTTTTAAAAGCCTGAAGAAGAAACAAGTGTTGCTTTTCCCTTCTCCCTTGCAGGGACAAGGAGGAAAAGTGGGAGAAGGGGAAGCTGATCTGTAAGTAGAATGGACTTTATATATTCCAGCTCTACAAACCTCCGTTGCTTTCAAAGTTTTATTTCTCATCCCCCCCCCCTGATCAGCACAACTGTATAAATTGAGGTTCTGTGTCTCTCTTGTTTTGAAAGATTCTTTTCTTTTATGACAAAGCAGCAGCAGCAGCGCAGAGGAAGAGATTGGGAGGTGATCCAGGAGGCTCTTTGTTGTGTTTCAGGTCTATTTCCCTTCCACCTTGCCTGCAGGGGAGGAGTAAAAGGTTCCCCAGGCTCTGTGCCTTGAAAGCACCATGTAAGTTATGTATAAGTTATCTCAGCAGAGAAATCTTTCCCCTTCAGGCAGAATCCCTGATACAACACCTGGAACAAAGAGCTTTCTACCCCCCAGGCTCAGAAACTGTAAATAAAGTAAACTGTAATAATACAGAAGAAACCCTCCTGTGCCAATTGCTGCAAGGTTTGTGTGGGAGACAGAGAAGATGAACAAAGAGGCATTTTGAAAGCAGTGCTGTTCTGTGGTTAGCGAGGGGACAGCAACTGTCTCTAGTATAGCATCTTTTCCAGTCAGCTTTTGTTGGTGTCTCAGTCTTTTGCATCTTTAAAAAAAAGATTGTTAGCCCCTTCGGGATAAGGGCCCATCTCTTAATCCTTTTTGTACGTAAACTGCTTTATGAACTTTTCTTTTGTTGAAAAGCAGTATAAATATTCTTAATAATAAAAGGGGGGAGGAACAGCAAACATTTTGCATACACTTAAGTTGTTTCTAAATTCTCTTTGTACAACACATAAAGGCTGTGACACATCGCATGCAACGCAGTGCGAAGTGAAGCTTGCCTTCGCTTTGCGTCACGCCGCTTCCCATCTATACAGATGGGGGGGGGGCTTGGATGGTTTTCTCCCTCTCCCAACTTTTCAGCTAATCAGAATAGAGTCTTTTCAAACTTGATTTGGATTGGCTGTTTGCTTCCCTTTGCATCCCGTCCAACTACACTGAACTCGCCCACTAATTGGGCGAAGTTCAATAATTTCATCTCCTCTCACCCGGCAATGCAGCTCACATGCGTTGCCATGCAAAGGAGAGTGCAGGACACACTGCACACAAGCAGCTGTGCGGCACTGCTTCCCAACACTTTGAGCCGCGCCGCATGCAGTGCTCACAGCCTTAAGAGGAAGAGGGAAACGATGGTCTGGTAACTAATGGAACTTATACCTCCAGAGGCGGGGGGGGGGAGGCCAAATGTACCAGCATATCACTGGGTATTATGTAGGCTTACCATTCGTTCCGAAATTTCTGGGACAGTCCTGGAAACCGGCCTTGGGTCCTGGAACAGTCCCGGAACAATTCCGGGCCGGTTTGTAATCCTCCGCACCGCCGCCATTTTTAAAATGTAAAAGAAAACTTACCGGGCGCCAGCATCTTAGCTTGCGAAATCATAAAATTTATTGGCTCGCAAAATCATAAACCAGAAAAGACAGACACTGTTCTGGGGTGAAAGGGGGCAGTTACTCTCCCCCTGCTAAATATAAGAGGAGCACCAATTGAAAAAAGTGCCTCTTGCCCAGTTAGCAAATTTGAAACTTGAATGGTGGCAAAAAAGACCCCCAAATGCAAATATGTTGCTTCTAGGGGAAGAGTTAAAGAGAGAGCACCTGCATTCCTACAGAGATATCGCTTCCTGCCAGGTGTGAACAACAGAGTGAACTCACTCACAGGAAGATGGGCATTCTGCAGCGTTTTGCTGTGAAAGTACTAAATCTCAGTCTTCCAAGAGTGAACAGGGGAGGGGACAATTATAAGTCTTTATTTCTCTGTTTGTATTTAAAAAAAAAAACTCAGGGCCCAATCCTATCCAACTTTCCAGTGCCGATGTAGTCGCAATGCAGCCCCGAAGTGCACAAATGTTCCCTTACCTTACCTTGAGGAGGTCTCCATGACTGCCCCCCCCCAACCGCAGGATGCAGCAGATGCCCCATTGACACAACTACATCAGTGCTGGAAACGTTGAGTAGGATTTGGCCTTCAATAAAACAGAATAAAAAGAAACAAAATACTGTACCAGGCCAGAGGACCCTTGGTCCGATACGAAAGGGCTCTTATGTCCTTCACAGAGCCTCCAGTTGTCTTTATTCTCATTTGCTTTCATACAGAAGATTACTTAGAAAAACAGAATCATACGGAGGCAGCCTTGGGGCTGTCAGATCAAGCAGCAGCATCTTTCTTAAGATGAATGTCTTATAGTCTTTAAGCACCTCTTGATTGTCATGTTTTCAAGCGAGCCTGAAATGGAAAATATGTTTCCATATTGCTGTTAATAATAATAATAATAATACTGTTTTCTGCTCTCAAGTGTCATTCATTACTAATATGAAGGCCCGAGGATTGAATGTCCTCCAGGTTTGGATTTTGATGGTGCTTTTATGGCTACAATAATACTTCACACACATAACGTGCTTTGCATTTCAAACATTTTACAAGCACTCATGACTCACTCACCGTGCTTTCCTGAAGTGGTGTAACACAGAAGGGCCATCACACCAACAGGCTGCATTTGCTGAACTCACAGGCTCATCAGACTGCATAAACTCTGGACCAATGTCAGGTCCAGATTCCCAGAAGGAATCATCATGGAGGAATCCACATGAAAAACATGACAAGAGAATGCAAAATTCCACATGGAGGTTGTGTTTTGTTTTGTTTTAGCAATGATCCAGCAGCAGGAGTGAATGTGCAGAAGATGATGGTGGACAGGAATGCCTTTAGTCAACTTCATCAGGTACACCAACTGCATCCTTTCCTGCAGATGTCAGACCCAGCTTGCAATCATTCATAGCTCCAGTAGCTCTAGGTTACTGTACTACACACTATAGGGCGCACGGTGGCTTAGTGGTTAAGACGCTGAACTGCAGACTGGAAGGTAGGTAGGACAGCAGTTCAAGACCCACATGACAGTGTGAGCCCCAGCTTCGGCCCCAGCTCCTGCCAACCTAGCAGTTCGAAAGCAAGAAATTGCAAGTAGATTAATAGGTACCACTTCGGTGGGAAGGTAACAGTGTTGTGTGCGCCTCAGCGGTGAGTCACGCCGGCCACATGATCACGGAAGCGTCTTCAGACAATGCTGGCTCTTCAGCTTTGAAATGGAGATGAGCACTGCCCCTAGAGTCGGAAACAAATAGTTTTTGAGCGAGGGGAACCTTTACCTTTAGTGCACACAATGTGTGGGTGCCCTTGAAGACAGGTTGGAAGCTTTATTGGCCCAAAATGCAGCAACTACTAGACCATTATCAGGAGCTAGCAGAACAGACTATAGTAGGCTGGTCTTGTGTTGCCTCAGACCTGGCCCAACTTGGTTATCTCAGGAATTGCCTTTTCCCATATGAATCAGGAACAGCAATGATGGAAGAATGGAGGTGTTATAAAGAAGAAAGGTAAAACACATGGCATCCCAGTTATGGTTAGAAGGGATGAACAGGGGTTTCAATGGACTGGACCTAGAAATGGTACAAGATGTAAGTCGATAAGCACAAGCAGATTGATAAGTTCTAGGTGGGAGACACCAAATGCCCTAGATGTATGATATATGAGCAGGGGTAGCTATGTTGGTCACTGGCCAAAAGCCCACCCCATCAGAGGTTGGCCAGGTCAAGCACTGGTTGAAAGTCCACATCCATCTACCTGGTCAGGCAGACCCCTGAACCATTAGTACTGGTGGCAAGGTAGCACTAATGCATCAACAGAGGGTTATGGGGGTGCTGTGAGGGTCACAGTGCAGAACTTCGCCCCAGAGCCATCAGCAACCTGGCACTGGCATTGCATATGAAGAAGAAAGACATGTCTGCAAACATGCAAGGATAAGTGGTAGACATACACCAAGGACATGGGGGGGGGGGTAAACAACTACTTCTCGAAACACTACTGTTCATATAGCAACAACCCAATCCTAACTAGGATTGGGCTAGCATGTGGAGGCATTTATAACAGTGGAACAGTAAAATGGCTGTTGATGACGCACACAGCACACCAGTGGCGGCCATTATTTATTTATTTATTTATTTATTTATTGAATTTCTACCACGCCTTTCTCCCACGAGGGCAACCAAGGCGGCTTACTATAAAACAATTAAAATACATATATACATTTTTAAAAAAATTAAAACAGTTAAAACAATTAAAACAAACAACCCCGGTGGGTCATCCACATTTACGTGTTAAAAGCCATCTGTTAAAAAGCCAGCCCGCCATGTCAGACATCAAAAGCTGATCTAAATAAAAATGTCTTTTGCATACACTCACTCATTATGCGCGTGCTGCTGCAAAAGGCAGTGGTGCTGCACTCTTGCCACCAAAGCCTGCCTTAGCTGATAAGCCACCGGTGGGGGCAGGTGGGTGGGTGGATTGGGACAGGGATCAGGGCCTCGGGGGGGGGGTCATGGATAGCAGCAGAGCCTTCTGACCACCATTTTGCCCTCGACACGTCCCCTTGGTTCTGTTCGGGCTTACGCCAGCAAAATAACTGGCGCAGATCCGAGTAGACCCATCCAAGGCCATGCGGGTGCGGAGTAGGGTACGTAAAAAATATTTTCCGTTTAGTGTCAGCATTTAGTTAGGATTAGGCCCCCAAATGTACTTGCTGCACAAAGTATGGATTGCCCCTCACACTTCCAAATCCAAGTCACAATCCAGACCTTTTAGTAAAGGCGAATATTTGAATGGATTAAGATGATGATGTACTACATGTTCCCATGAATTGATGTATAATGAAAGATAAACCCAATCATTAAAATCATCCACAAAGAAATAAAGTGAATTGAGTTGAAAAGGATCGGGAAAAGAAGAAGGGAAAAAAAATTGAACGTGAGGAAGTGGCTAGAGAATCCAGTTTCCCAAGAAACAAAGTAAAAGGACTGCATGGAAAAAAAATGGCATCTGAACAAATCTTTCAAGGCAACTTTTTTTCAGGAGTTCACAGGCCCAGCTCATTTTAGCTGTGAGCCTTGAGAACATACAAAATGCCAAAGTGCTCTAATCTGTTTGTACCTTTCATGTTTTACATACTAAGCCTTAAAGGACCTGCCACTATCTGACTCTTCCATTCAGTACTTGGAAGGTGAACATAAATTAAGCAACAGCTTTGAAGTTGTTAGATGTGGAGGCGTCTCAGCAGAACAAGGTGTTCCTGTAGTATGGAAGAAAGCATTATGCAAGCAAGAGTGAGAAGAATGAATGAGGAGGGACATCGAGCATTAAAATGATGCAGGGGCTAAATCACTGGCACATCACCACAGTAGACAGATAACAGTCAAACATACAGAAGGTAGAAAGGATTTGGAAGCCTCATTTGAAATCGGCATACAGTACTACCTCCCACAAGACTGCCATAAAATCCAGAAAACTGTTCAAAAGTTCAGAGTAGAAAAGTACACCTGTTTGCGCTGTGCTTTGAGCCAATGGAAGGCTAGCACTGCGCCAACGAGAGCGGTGCATTCCTGCTAGCATGAGGCCAATCACTTGCTCTCATGAAATGCTTCAGGAGAGGAAACAGCAGTCAAGGCAATTTACCCTAGATCAGGGTTCTCAAGCCCTTCCTGGCCGAGTACCACCTCTGGCGCCACTCTCCTGCTGTGTACCACTGGAAGTGACTGGCGATGACATCATTGCCAGTTACTTCCAGGTTTTCAGAGGGCAGAATACACAGGTAGGAGGCTCTGGGCATGTGGGAGGGCCCTTCTCAGCTTTCCCAAGAGGCTTGGCCAAAGGCAGGAGCCTCTTGGGAGTGAAAACGCACTGCCGAAAACGCCACATTGGAGCAGGGTTCTGTGGTCCGGTGACCCGAGTACCATCAGCAGTTGGCTGAAGTAGCACTGGTGGCACTAGTACCACTGGTTGAGAACCCCTGCCATAGATGCCTTCTTCAGCAAGAAGCCTGTAGCTTCCAGGGATAAGTCACAACATGGCTCATCCTCCTGAGAGTAGCTCTTTGCATCATCTTCCACCTCTGCCAAATAGAAGATGTGATGGCAATGGGGGTCAATTACACAGTAGGGTCCAAGCTAATGCATTGGTGAGCACAGTACTGTGAACACATCTGCAATGAACAATGTTATTACCTCCTATAGTGCTGTTTCACACAGCACTCCATTTTCCAGGAACAGATCCACAGTGTTATAGACGGTATTACTGTATTATATGTTAATAAACCTGCAAAAGGAAATGGGCTTGCCAAGGTATTTGGTGATTCTTTGGGAGTTCCTGTCATTATACCTTGCCTCCAGAAACAAGACCAGGACATCAGAAAAGAGTTCCTGTTCTTTTAAAACAAGATCACACATAGGAAGCTCCTGATACTGAGTGAGACTATTGGTTCATAGCCTGATAGCAGGTATCCAGGGATTCAGATGGGATTTTTTTCTTAGCCCTACCTAGAGATGCCGAGAACTGAACCTGGGACTTCAACCTTCCCTAGCATTCTAGTTAATAATAGAATGTACCTTATTCACAGATAAATGTGTACTGGATTGTAGTCTGAGGCAGGGGCCCAGGCACTACTTCAATACACCACTTATTGGACATTATGTAGTAGCTGTACCAAGAGGTAACTTGCCAATTCCAAAGACAAGAAGACTCCAGTTTCGGACACATTGTTATCTGATGGCACTCACTGCTCTTTGCTTGCAAATGACTGTATTTTTCCAGAATATCCTTGTGCTTCTTTTCTCTTTTTCCAGGGCAAAGATTACTCCAGAGGCTAGTAAATCAATTAAATCAAGTACCCCTCCAAAAATATTTCCTGCCATTTCTTCAGCTGTCCCATATAACTGCTCATAAAAGCAGTATCGCTCCATGAATCACAGCAAATGAGTTTAAATCAATTACAGTGAACTGATGCCTGGGTTTAAAAATCCTAAAAGTCTGCAGGCTACTTTAATTTTTTTTTTTAAACCCTCTTTCCTTTTCTTCCCCCAACTTCTCTTCTAGCAAGCCTTGAAGTTAGGTGAGATGACACCACTTTTCAAGCAGCAGGTATGAGATGACACTTCCATAGGCAGGGAAAGTAACAAAAATAATTCTTATTTCCTAAACCAGCAATAATCTTTGCCACTTCATTTCTTGAAATAGATTATTCTAGAGTCACCTCTGCTTCAGGGATTTTTATGATGCAAACAATTTTGGCATTTCAGTTTTCAAAACCCCAACTTTATTTTGAGATCTTAAAAATCAAAGGAGGGACCCAAATATGTTACTGAATATCTACGGTGCTCTGCGGAAATATTTATTTGTACACAGCTGTCCTGTGTGTTCTGGTCTGTGGAACATTTGTACAAGTGTTCCAGAAAATGTATTTGCTTCTATATAGTTATTGATATCGGTTTCTTTGGAGGAGACATAAAATATTAGTTTCATAATATATCTACTCTACTATAATAATGTACAGTATTTAGAATTTCAAAAGTTCATATCACTGGTTTAAGCATCAAATGAATGTCAACTGGCAAAAAACAAGCAAACACAAAATCTAACCAAATGGTTTGCAGAAAGGTGCCTACAAACATATTTTCATAGCAGCTTTACATTATAGAGACTCTCCATATTCAGTCAGTCTCAAACCCAGATCATATAATGCCAATCAAGATATTCACAATCAAGCTGTATAGAAGAAGTCAGTTTCAGCCTTTCAAGATCCCTCAAATCTAAGAGCCCTAATGGCTAAATTGATCAAAGACCTGATTGACTGTGCTTCATTCCATCCTGCCATAGCCACTTCTTTGAATTTTCTTGTTAAGGAGTAACACTTGTACAGAAGTTGTGCCAATAAATGATACCATCCTACATTCTCCTCTCTCATTTCCTGAAACCACCATAGGAAACAACTACAGTAATCCAAACATCACCCCAGAAAGTCTTCCTCTGGCAAGTTACTCTGTCTTGAATACCCAGAATATTCTTGCTTACATCACTGGGCCCAAGACATACCTGTAAAACAGATAATAGATGCTGATATCTATTATCTATTATAGATATCTCCATGTTGACCCGTGCAGGTGGATCAGGCCGGGAATGGGGGTTGGATTCAGCAGGTGCCGCTGCCAACGAACCTGTCCCCCTCTGTGGCCTGATCCGCCCATCCCCTGCCCCATCTGCTTTCCATTACACCCTCCTCCCCCCACTCCGTTCCACCCCCTGCACCGGGCTTACCTGCTCTGGCGGGCCTCCCGACATCCACTGGCACACACGGGAATGCTCCAATCTTCCTACTGACGTACGAACTGCTTGCACTGCCACAAAGCACTTTACGGCAGCTTTGCAGCAGCCTGCGCCAGTGGAACATGCGTTCTGCTGACACTACTGTTACATAGGATTGGGTCGTAAGTTTCATTGAGCTCACTGGGACTTACTTCTGAGTAGATACACATAGGATTGTACTGTCAGTTGATTTTAGTAACCAGTTAAGGCTTCAAGCTAATGCACTGAGGCTACAATTCTATCCGCGCTTACCTGGGAGTAAGCCCCATCGACTATAATGGGACTTAGATCTGAGTAGACATGCTTATGATTGGGCTTACAGAGTTGGAAGTAAGCTCCACAGACCTCAGCAGAACTTACTTCTGAGTAAGCAAGGATAGGATCAAGCTACATGAAACTAAGAATGTCCTCAATAGAAATACAGCCAATGTATTATTATTCATAAGATCACCCTTTCTCACTTGCTGGAGACATCCGCAAGAAAGTTTTTAAATATTAAAACTACATTTTCATTGAAAATTATTTATACATTCATTAAACTATCTCCATATATCTCAAGCTCAATAGACACTTCTAACCTTTCTTGTTTCTTTTAATATTTACAAATTCAGATATTGATACCTAAATATATTTGACACACTGTCCTTTTCAGTTATAATAACGCTTCATCTCTTCTCAAGTTTCCTAAATTTGTAACTCTGGATTTTTTTTCCCCCTGCTTCAAACCTTGACACTTCCTACCCGTATATGGTAGTGAATATAATAAAGAAGACGAGTGAATTCAATTATTTATTTCACTTGCCTCAGATGACCTACCCCAGTCATTTGGTCAGCCTCAAAGTCCTTAAGCTGATGATATCACTACACAATTTAACTTTCATTCAACTCCTGAATGTTTAAGGAAGTAATGTACAGAGCTGAGCGGAATCCGTGCCCGCTACTGATGTTTGAGGTACACAGAACCTAACAGGTACACCAAAATGACCAAATACAGCTTTCACCCATTCAGTTTGAGTACTTTTCCCACTCACTTCAATGGACCAGACAGCTGAATAAAATCCAGACAAAAGGTGTTCCTGGGCTCCTGGAAGAAAAATAGGCATAGAAAAAGTCATTAAACCATTCTTTATACCTCTGTCTTTCACATTTCACGTTATACTCCCACTAATAGGTTATAAATTTTTCACTACCGATAAAATAGTTCAGTTTATTGCAGTTTTTTTTTATTCTTGTATTCTCCTGAACATGGTTTTATATGATGTAAATTAGTTCTGATTAACTACTTTTATTGCATTTAAATTTAGCCCATTTTCATCTATATTTTATGCATAATCGTAAGAAACATAAAACATATACACTGCCAATGAAATATAAAACAAGAATTGTGTTACTGTTTCTCAAGAGATACTGTGGCAAGATGGGACAGCAGCACTCCATTCTACTCCTGATTATTTTGCTCAGGTAATTGATCCAAATGGGTGTTTCATTGAACTCATATACAGGTGGGCCCCCATATCCACTGATTTGCTATCCATGGTTTCAGTTATCCACGGATCGTGGGGACACCCCCCCCCCCAGGCTTTTACTTTTTTCCCAGTAAGCTTCGTTTCTTCCTTAAAGAAACAGGAGAAGCAGCCTCTGGCTGCTTATTACAGGCAAGTAGAACGGAACTTAAGTCCTAGAGAGGCTCTGCAAGGTTAACAGAAACCTTGCAGAGCCTCTCTAGGACTTAGTCTCATTCTACTTGCCTGCAGTGGAGGCTGCTTCTCTGTTTGTTTTAAGGAAGAAACCAAGCTTGCTGAAAGAAAAATAAGAGTTGGGGGGGCAAGCATGCCTGCCTGCAGGGGAGGCAGGGTGGGGGGCCCTCAGGAAACCATGGAGGGGGTGTTCGCTCTTATCCACGGTTTCAATTATCCACGGAGGGGCCTGGAACATATCCCCAGCGGATATGGGGGCCCACCTGTACTACCTCTTCACACATTCACTGCCACTACTCAAGAGTTTCCTTCAAACTGAACCTCTGTATATGTACTCTCCATCTCACCCATATCCTAACCCCCTTTCAGACAATGGACACACTCCCAAGGCCAGAAAAATAATAAGCCAATGACAGAGTTAGCATAGGTAAGAGTAATCCCATAGGGAGCAAATGAGAAGAGAAAAAAACAAAAGAAAATGGCACCTTCTGCCACCCCCCTACCCCACCCACTTTCCTATAACAGAGCATAGGATACAGTCTATATTTGGCAGCCAATCACAGCACAACAACTTCAGTACTAAAGCCCCTGCCAGGGAGACTAATCTCAGCTGAGAAGATGTGCAGCTTGGGGCTATACCTCTGTGGTCTCTCAAAGAGGTACTTTGCTGATGGGAACCATGGTGAAAAAGGGTACTTCGCACACAAAGGGGGCACTTTGCACAAACAGCCACTTATCCCTCACAACATGTATGGCAAGATGTATTGTTACGTCTTGTCTTCTCAGAAGTTTTATTGCACATTTTCTGCCACAGGAAGTCTCCACCGGGGGGGGGGGGAGACCCTATGCTGCAATGTATTGATGCTCAGGATTGTGCTGTAAATTTAGCAGAGACTTTGTTATGCTTTGTGAATTGTGGGATTGTGGACTACAGAGGATTATCCTCTGTAGTCCAGCAACAAAGACCCAATGAAGTGGTAGCTGCTATCGAGCAAGATGTTAATTTGGAGGTATGATTTAAGAAAATCCTATTTGTTTCTCTTGCTTTCCTAAGGCTCAAACTGCACAATATTAAATGCATCAGTGTAGCTCCAGTTTTCATAAACAAACACAACAGCTGTGGGGATCTGGATCGGTACCATGCACACAGGGGAAAAGGAGAATCAGCTCACCTGCCAGGGCAAATAGAAGCTGCAGAAGGCACAATCCAGAGTGGGTCCATGGCTAGAAGAAAGAATTGATCCCTCCCTATACACCATGGGCCCAATCCAGATCGCCCCTGCAGTGGGTATATATAAACAAGATAGATGTGGCTATCCTGACATGTTTAAGCTCATATGTAGTTACAGAGCGTTGTAGAGTGATCACTTTCTTCCCCCTTCTGTGGTGTAGATCTGCAGCAACGCACCCAATGGAATGTATACATGTGACCATTTATAAGGCTTGCAATTAGTTCCAACTTTTTCACTGACTGTTGTGTTAAATGGTCAGCAGAAGCGTTCCTACGGTGGGGGCGGTACTGTAAGTTGCGCCCCATTCTAGTCCCCGTTTACAAGCCGGTACGAGGCGGCCCCGCCCCCTTGCCTTCTCCGCACGGAATGGCTCCGGCAGCGAGGGGGCGGGGCCACCTTGTGCCGGCTTGTAAACGGGGACTAGGACGGGGCACAACTTACAGTACCGCCCCCACCGTAGGAATGCCTCTGATGGTCAGTATCTTATAAAATGTTCCATGGTTCAGAAATGGGAATAAACATATATGCTTCCTGCAAGTGTGTTTTCAATAGGAAAAAAGTTTTTTTTTAACTTGTCATACCTACTTACTGGACCATCTTCAAGCAAAAGTTTTCAGTAAGAAATACAGGTAGTACATTTCACATGTCAATTGTGCTTCAAGCCTGCAGTGAGACAAAGATTGTTTAGAAATTCCCAAGAGGAATGGAGGTTCTGTCTGCATAATCAGCCTCCTCAAAACCTTTGTGTCATCCTTGATGGATGAAACTCTACCATGAAATAAATAATAAAAAGAAGACAGCTCAAGATCACATCCCAAATAATGAGCAAAGGAGGAAATGGCAGATCTCCACATAATAGGAGTGTCTGCAGAACAAAGAAAACCCGCACCCACAGGTCTCCCAAATGCATCGTAACACTATGCCGCTACATGTGCAATGATCACACATCTTCTGATCTGAATTTTAGATCTGAATTTTCCTCCCAGGGCAGGAGCTTCTATTGCTATTACTCTGTAGTGCACCATGCTTTATAAATGGCACTACATAAAGAGAATAATGACAGTGATGAAATGCAAATAGTGGGACTGGATTTAATTACTCCTTTCATTGCAAAGATTTTTCCAAGTACACATAAACATGGGACTAGATTCATGCTGATTCGGGTTTTGGGCAGCCTAACGAATTTCCTGCGCTGTAATGCAGCAGCACCAGCACAGCATCCGCTACATCCCACAGGGGATTTTTGACTGCTGGAGGTCTCTTCAGGGTAAAGGGACATTTCTCCTTGCCCCAGGGTAAGTCTCAGCAGCCGCTATGAGGCAATTCGGACCTGCATCAGCTCAATTGCTGGTGCAAGTCCATGTTGCTCTGTGCAGACGGATCAGGCCCAGGAAGGGACTCGGGATTCAATGTGCGCTGCCGCTGATTCCGCCCCCCTCCTCGGCCCAATCTGCCCTTCCCCCCACCCATTACCTCCCCATTCCACCCTCTCCCCACCCCATTCAACCTCCTCTCCACCTCCCTCCAACCCCCTGCGTGGACTTACCTGCTCCAGCATGCCTTTGCCCGCAATAAAGCCATGGGGTTTCATTACATTAAAAGGGGACCATTTCATACAAGAGGCGAGGAAATGGAGGGTGGAAAAGGAAGCACTCCCCCCCATGTGTCTCTTCTGAGGGTAGAATTCCTGGGTACCTTCCTTCCACTCAGAGACTGAAATTGACTCCCACTTAATGTAATGAGGTCACATCTAGCCAGGCAGCCACCGTTTCTGCTGAGAGCAAAAATTACTTCATAGAATCTTCAATTCCAAACAGCCATGCATGATGTTAAATGCCAGTACAATATCTCATTGAAAACAGTCAGACTTTAAATGTTAATAACTCAAAAGAACACCAGGTGGATTTTTTTTTTCAAATAACAAAAGAATACTCCTAAACAAACCGGAATTTTTGCAAAACAATTTCGGGAACATAAATTCAAAGGGAATTGAGTCATGAAAATTTCTGTGACTAAAAAAGCCACACATTTTAGGGGGATATCAAAACTCAGGTAAGATTTTAAACTGCTATATCTCCCTCATTGCTGAACTGATTTCCATGAAATGTGTAGGGTATTGGAGACTTTGCCCTAGCTAATCATATTTATGACTGTTGTGATGGCAAAATGCTATTTTTGAACATCACCTTAACATATAGGCACTCTCATGCCTCTAAAATAGCATTGTGTTGTATTGATATTATTGGTCGTAAGACACCTTGGGGATCATTTGCTCAAAAGACAGGGTATGCATCTTTCAGACAAATGTAGCGGCGAAGACTGAGCCCCAGCTCAGATGATGCTGTGCTGATATCAGCTCCCACACATGCAGCCATATCACACAGATTCCGATTGCAACCAGACTGGGCACGATATATGCTGGGAAGATCTCTTTTAAATGCCCCAATGAAATGAGTTGCAGTTGCACCAGCTTTCAGCTATGCTCCTGCATGGCACAACCCCCTCCTGTCTACTTCATTTCAACAGGGTAGTAATAGATAGATAGATAGATAGATAGATAGATAGATAGATAGATAGATAGATAGATAGATAGATAGATAGATAGATAGATAGATCCTTTATTGGCATAAAGCAGGGGCGGGGAACCTTTTCCCTGGCGAGGGCCGTTTTAAATATTAGAAATTTGCTTGAGGGCCGGTTGTAAGGCCGGGCGACATTTTTATTTAATTAATTAATTTTTGCCCCCGCCCCCCATCGGCCTCCGGAGGCTCCGCGCTCACCATCCGAAGCCACCGCTTGGTCCGCGCGTCACCTCTGGCGTACCATGCCGATGAGGACAAGAGGGCAAGAGCTTGCCCTCATCGGCATGGTACGCATGTGCGAAATGGCCAATGGCCTGGTGAGAAGGGGTCGAGGCGGCGGCCGGGGAGGACATGCAAAGGCCCTCTCCCGGCCTCTGGAGGTGACGCGTGGACCCGGCGGAGCCTCCAGGGGCCGGTTGGGCGGTTTCCCAGCAATCTCTCCGGGGGCCGGACCGGATGGCCTCGGGGGTCTGATCCGGCCCTGGGGCCGGAGGTTCCCCACCGCTGGCATAAAGGGTAGTAATAAAGTAAAGTTGCTAGTGGAGTTTCCTCATTGACCTCTTTACAAATCTGTGTAAGAGCTGCCTAGCTCAGTCAATGCATCTAAGCTGGCTGGATCCACGTGTGATTAGGGACACGACGAGACCGCATGTCCTTCTCCTCCTGCCAACTTGTGCCCTTCTCATAATCAGATGGGTGAGCCAAGTGAATCACATGGGTGAGCTATGTGAATCCAGACAGTTCCCTTCCATGCAATTTAAATACTACTTTAATGTCGAATTTTACAGCTCTGTGAAAGGTGCATTTTGCACAAACCACCTACTGCTACCCCACAATGATGGGAAACAGAGTCACATGCCAGGAGAAGAAGTGGGACATGCCTACTCACATCCTTCATCCCATGTGGGCAAGGCCGATTCATGCTGAAACAATCAAATATGCCAAGTCATCAAGAAAAATGTAACTTACTGTGGAGCTGAAATGAAGGTGACAGCATAACATCTTTATGGAACTACCTTTATGGAAGGCAGCGAGAGACTATTGATGAGCCGCATGAAGCTGAGGGAATCCAAATTCATCATGAATTCTCTCATGGGGGGAGGTAAAAATCACCAAAATGAATACTAAGGCTGCAATCCTATACAGACTATCCTGGAAGTAAGCCCACTGAACACAATGGGAATTACGTCTGAGTAGACATGCACAGGATTGTGCTATAAATATCTAAGAACACTGCCAGTTTGGCACAATGAGACCATCTTATGCCATTTAAAAATGAAACTTCTTGACACGTTAAGAGCTCTGTGGACTACTGGTGTAATGTATAATGATGTGACAAGTGGTCTCTAAAATCCTTGAGAATTGCAGGGCATTAAGTGACAGAAATGAGAAATGAATGAAAGTTAAGTCACAATTTCACCGTGGCAGCTTTATGTTTAGTAATGATTTCAATGCAGCCTCTCCAGGGCTTCCTGCCATATTTTGCAGACCTATACTTGTCTATATCATGGTATCAGATGCAGTGCTTCTGTGTGTGTACCAATGTAGTCATTACACCATGGTTCCAGAGGACACAGTGTACACAGCAGGGCAGGGTCCAATGGGCCTCCTCGGATGCACGCAGAGGCGTTGTTAGGGGGCAGGGGTGGCCACCACCACCCCGGCGACAGGGTGCCAGGACGGCAGGGGGGGTGCAACTCCCCTGGCAGCGGCGGCAAAAATGGTGGCGGCGAAAAGGTGCGTTTTCAGTCCAGCAGAGGGTCGGCAATTGGCCTACCCGCCCAGGCCCTTTACACTATATATCGAGTGAACAAACACCCCGGGGGGGGGGTTCGCGCCAGAAATACCAGAAGCGGCCCAAACAGGCTGAAGGGGGCAGGGCTTGGGAGGTCATGTGGGGGTGTCACGTGACCACCACCACCACTGGGGGGTGTCTGGCTACACCACTGGGTGCACGGCAGCTCTGGAGCTGGCGTGCGTCCGCGGAGGCTGTGTAAGACTGGCCCAGGCTGCAACAGGACTCAGGGTATCGGCACAACTCAGCGCCAATACCCCCGCCCCCTCCCAGCCCAGGCCGACCAATGGCCCCATCCCTCGCCACCCCTGCCCAGCCTCCGTGCCAGCACCTCTTACTCTCAAGGAGGCGCAAAAGTGCCTTATGACACTTTTGCATGCCTTAGGCCAGCGGACCACTTGCTCTGCTGGCCTAAATCTGCGCAGTGAGGCTGAGAGGGGATGGCTTGCTTAAGTTCACCTAGTGAGATATCATGGCAGAGGCACGATTTGAACTGGGGAAGCCCTTATTCGCAGGTCAGTCTCTTAACTGCAATGCTACTCATTACACTGCCATCGGGCAAAGGTGCTATGGGGAAAAAACAATTTGTGGGTTTTTTAAGCAACATTTCAAAAAATCCAGTTGATGAAAAATCAAATACAAAATGTGCCTCTTATCACTGAAATTAGAGGGTTTACCACTGAATTCTTGCGGAGAAATGATATTTCTACACTAAAATTCATTTCACGTTGTTAGGAAATATGCATCCCAATTTATTTTCTCAAACTGCATTATTGCTGGATGTTGTAGTGTCTGGATCAAGGGGGACTGATGTAGAACTACCTCTCAATGGAAAATTCCAGTCAATATAGCAGTGATGCATTCTCACTGCATCTGGTACTGCTTCAGTTGATTTAAAACAGCTGCTTACAATAGCATCGTATTATAAGAAGCACCAAGGATGGATTATTTTCATTAATTTGTCATCGGGCACATTAATTACACTACTTAATTGTTTAACTGGGCTACAAAGAAAGGACAATTCTTATCAGCAAAGGCTGTTCATTTCAATTATCCACACACTGATTGCAGTTGGTTAATTTATTTATTTTGCTGTTCTTAATAAGGCTTATCTCTTCACAATCACAGGAAAGCAAAAAGCCTATAAGAAAACTTAATCAGAAACTCAAATAAAACAGTAAATGGGAAGAGCAATGGTAAATCTCATTTAAAAGTCTAGTGGTGACTTCATTTCCTATTCCATTTAGATGTGCTGTCCATGCTCAGCCAAGCCAATTCATCTAGCCTAGCACAGACATCCTACATGTCTACTGAGAAGTAAGCCCCACTGTCTTCATTGGGGCTTACTCTGAGGTAAACATGTATAGGATTGCAGCCTAAGGATGACCGAAGCCTGGAAGGAGCAGGTGGAGCAGACTCCAAACGTAATCACTAGTGGTATTAAAAAAATCATTTTCATGCCTATTGATCCGTGAGGCTGTTAGCGACTATGTGTATCCATTGGAATCAAGTTTGTGAAGTGTAGCGGTGCAGGCTGCTCACCGCAGACTGAGGTGAGTCAGGGACATGGCTCAGCGATCTGGCGCTCAGCAGTGACGTCTCGTTGCTGAGCATCCCAGATGGCTGTAGAGGTGGCCGCCTGGCTGCTGTAGGATGGGGTCGGGCAATGGGAAGGGTTTGGAGGAGTGGAGTGGGCTCAAAGGGGGAGGAAAATGGCCAGATGGGGACAGGAAAGGTGAGGAGAGGAAGGAGGTGCACGGTGGAAAGGACAAGGGAAAAGGGGACAACCAAAGGGCAAGACAGCACAGAGGTGGGAAGAATGGCAAGGAGAGTGAGAGAAGAGAGCATCAAGGGAGGGAAACAGACAGCAGCCAGCGGGGAAGGCTGGAGGAGGGAGATGAGGACTCGAGGAGGGCGTGGAAGACAGAAGGACATCTGGACAGACAGCAGAGACAGGAGCCAAAGGGAGAGGCAAGGAGACAAGCAAGGGGAAATTGCACAAAAGAGAGAGGAGAGGAGAGGAGAGTCAATTGAGACACTGGAACCTAAAAGGGACAGAGCTGGATACTGGGGAAAGGAGTAGGCAGATGGGGGCAAGAGGCAAGGGAATTGTCGGGGACAGAAAACCTGATCCAAGGGGAAAGGAAGAGAAGAAAAAAGGAGAAGGGGCAGGGAGACAGGGAGACTGGTGCAACTGCCAAGGTGTAAGCATCACATAGAGTGTCATCCTGGGGTGCAGCTGAAAGGAGAGGAGAATATCAATATTAAGGGAGCCAAGAGAACAAAGGACTTGGGGGGGGGGCTGGACACTTTCTATGTGGATCACTCAGAAGAAGGCATAAATCCTGAGTGGACCTGTATATGTGTGTTGTTGACATTTGTTCAACCAAACCTCTTCATGATGTCCTTTCTGGATCCCTATAATGCTGACCTCCTGCCTTGGGAAGAAGTGGAGAGGAATGGAGCTATGGCATGAAGTCATGAAATTTAACTATTTTCATACCCTGGTACATCCACTTGTTCCCACTGGTAGCAATGGGGAACCACCTCCAATATTTCTGCCCATAACATTGTGGTTTTTCCATTCGACGTAACAGTTTCAGGCATTTGAGTACTCCTCCAAGAAATCATGCCTGCCAAATTTGATGCAGGTAGCACCAAAGGAACTTGTTTTAAAGGGGGCATACAGTCTCAGCCTAACTGCTATCTAAACTAAATGAAAAAATAGGATGATCTTTTAAAAAAAAAAAAGTATAGTCATAGAGCACCCAAGGGATGCTGGGGTTTGGGGAGGGAAAGAAGTTGTGCAAGGAAAGAACTATATTGCAAGTAGCAGCCTTCTTGAACAAATAGAAGCCCCCAAATGTATAACTAGAAGCAACTTGGAATAATACTAGGGTTGGGCGAGGGAGGAATGTTTCTCCACTGTTGGATACACTCTAGCCCACCACTCTCCTCTCCTCCATACTTCCTCTTCACGCTAGACTCCTCTTTCTTTTCCAATCCAAGGAGCAGGAGGAAGAGAAGGAGCGAAACATGAGCAGTCAGAAGTGAGCAATAGGCACATGCTATTGCCAGTCCTCTGTCTAAGGTGCCCACATCAGTCAGCCTTATAAATGGGCAGGTGCTGGATCTGATGTGAGAACCTATGCTTAAGTGCAAGACTGGAGCATCAGGTCTGACTGTACCTTTTCTGGAAAGTTCTGGTACTGACCAGTTAATTAGGTTCACCTTTCACACAAATACTAAAAATCAGACAATAATCTCTGGAGATGTTTCAGTATTGCATATACAGTAGATATACTCTATTATCCAGTCTAGAACCATGGATGCAGTCTGATATATACACAGAGTTCCTGCTCATATGGTCTGCTCTATCCATTTCTGTCTCATGACCAGCTCTGTTCAATGGAAATGACATTGACACACATACATTCCTTTGTGCAGATGGAGCTACACCCTCAAAATAGAGCAGCCTTTATGGCTGGAGGAACTTTGTATACTTTGAACATTCTTGCTCACAAAATATTACTGAATCAGGACGTACATGTACACATGTATTTCACAGACTTATATTTCATTGTTTCAGAGGAAGTTAAAACTAAGTTTCAAACTTCAAAGCAAGAAGAGTTATGGTGTAATTTCTTTAATATACTGTTGTACAATTCGTAACTTAATGGAAAAGAAATTTACTGGCTCCATTTCAGCTGTCAGCGTGTCTGACTGGAGAACATTACAGAAATGGAAGGCATAAGTGGGGTTTTTTTTCAATGCGTGGGAATGTTTGAATTCAAAGCACTTCCTAACCTGGTCAAACATTTTGAAATCTCGTCTGTTGCCCATATTGTAATGAAGTACATTTCTGCAAAAATTAATTAAGCTTCAAGACAAGGCATGAAAGTCTTTGATCTTTTCTAGCAATTTATAGAAATTATTGGCCTCCACTCCAACCGTGGCAAATTTGAGATTTGCATCTTGTCAGTCATTCTCTTTTAATTGCTTTGAATGTCAGTCTCTTCCAGCATGTGTCTTCAGTTCTCTGACAAAATGGAGCAAAACGCATTAATAAACAATAATGAGATTTCCAGATCAGTGGTTAACATACACCTCTGGAAGTGATGGTGCCTAGATATGAACTCTCCTTTTTGACACAGGAATTATTTCACACTGCAAATGTTTATCACTTCCTGGCTTTAGCAGTTAGATAGCAGACAATTAGGTTAAGTCTTGTGAACCAGTGGCGTCGCTCCGGTAGGGGCGAGGCCGTAATTATTGCTCCATCCTAGACCCTTTATTTATTTATTTATTTATTTATTTATTTATTTATTTATAGAATTTATACCTCACCTTTCTCCCACAAGGGCAACCAAGGCGGCTTACAATAAAAACATTAAAATACATATATACATTTAAAATCAAGAATTAAAACAGTTAAAACAATTAAAACACACAACCCCTAGTTGTTTAGTCCTAGTCCCGTTTACCAAGCGAGCAGGAGGCGGCCCCGCCCCCTCACAGTCAGAGCCTTTCCCGTGCGGAGAAAGCAGCAGGCAAGAGACCCTGCCTGCTGCTTTCTCCACAGGGGACTGGCTCCGACAGTGAGGGGGCGGGGCCACCTCCTGCTCGCTCGGTAAACGGGACTAGGACGAGCGAAACTTACGGCCCCGCCCCTACCGGAGTGACGCCACTATTGTGAACCAACTTTAGGTCTATAAGGAACTATCTGGATAGTTCTACAAATGATTGTAACTAAAGATGCAAGCAAATTCCAGCACGAGTCTTTAATGCAGCATTTGATCTAAATATTCTAAAAGACCATCCCCTCCCGTATGCCCCTACCCATTTGTTAATATCTTCCCAGAGACCCTGCTCCAGATTTTCCTGCAATCTGACGTATAGGGGAATACCTGGAATAGGGTCTTTTCTATGTGGTACCTAAAATCTGAAAATCACTCCCAGGGAAGTCCATTCCAGAGCCATCTTAGATAGGCTAGATAGAATTGCACAGCAATGGTCCAATCCTGTAGGGTACCTCCTGATGCGTACCATGGGAAGTGACCAGAGATGACATTATCGCCAGTTACTTCCGGGTTTTCAGGTTTTCCGAGGCCAGAACACACAGGTAGGAGGCTCTGGTCAGGTGGGAGGGCCCTTCCCAGCATTCCCAAGAGGCTCAGCCAAAGGCAGGAGCCTCTCAGGAGCAAAAACGCACCGCCAAAAGCGCCACGTTGGAGTGGGGTTCCGACGGGCCAGCAGTCTGAGCACCACCAGCAGTTGGCCAAAGTACAACTGGTGGTACTAGTACCACTGGTTAAAACCCCTGCTGTAGGACCCTGCCGCTGCTTTACGGCCATCACAGAAGGCTATCTAGACAGGCTAAGGCACCTGTTTTGAACTTCATAGGCATATACCTATGAAGGCATATTTGCAGGCTGGGCAGCAAATAGACGGGAGACTGCCTATGCCCTCTCCTGGCCTGCCACTTGCCTGGTCACTCGTCCCAGTCACTGCCCCATCCTCTTCTCACTCACTTTCCTTGTGAAGTGAATGGAAAGAGAAAGCGGAGACTTAATTCCTCCTCCAGTACTGCTGCCAAAGAAGCTATAAGAGGAGGTGGGAATGGCAGCTATGATCTTGTTCTCAATCTCTCTCCATATCCTAGGCCCTCTCCAGGCCCGGCCTGGCCTCACATGGAGCTCCGGAGCTCACATACATTTGAGGAGGCCCATTTGGCCCATTCGAGGAGGCCCATCGTCCCCTTCCTTGAGGTGCTCCAGGGCTGCCCCGGGGCAGCCCTGAACCTGCATAGGATACGGTGGCCAGCCCTTTATCATCATTTGTACCAATCTGAAAGCTTTTTAGCTTCACAGAGCACTTATCTTCAAGCAGAATTAATACAGAGATTAATGCAGAATTACATCGGGAGTCAATTTTTTTTTTCTATTTCACCTGGCTCTGATAAAAAGAGATTTTTCTCTCATAGCCAAGAAGGAGATTTCCCTGTAGTACTGTTGGTTCAGCAAGACAACACAGAAACTGTCATGTTGCATTCATTAGGATTAGTATTACAGTTCAATGTAGAAGTACCAATCAGTTCTTAAGGCCTCTATTATACCAGACATAACAGTTCCCCAAAGAACTTATTATCTACACATATGTGAAGCTGGCAGGTGGTTAAATCAAGACAAAAAGTAAATAGCAAATTAACTTTGATTAGTTTCATATGTAGCAACGTGTGCAGGCCCATTCATTGGAATTATTATTATAAATATGTGCTCATTATTTTACAAGATTATATGAACAAAAGCACACATTTGGGTAGAAGCAAAGTGAACTAGAATTGCAGCATTATCAGCGCAATCAATGCACTTACATCTGCTGTTACATCTACTGTTACACCGGTGCAAGGTTACACAGGATTGCGCTGCCAATCTGGTTCAGGTGATTCTCACAGGCATTCTTGAAAGCATAGAGGGAAATCATTTTACTTACCTCTCCATAGGCTGCCTGTTAGTCAATGGGTCTCCTCAGACCTACACCAGCTCTTGAGCTGGCATAGGTCCGAGGAGACTCCTGGGGGCATGTCAGACTGGAAAAGTGGGATAGGATCTACTCCATGTCAGGCTCACAGAAGCTTTAATCTGCAATGTATACAAAAGTATGGCCTGACTATACCTATAAAGGCATATTTGTTGCTTAATCATTTCATGTTTCTGGCTTTCTGTACTTTAGGTATAGTCCTTCCATACTCTAGGGCAGTGTTTCCCAAACTTTTTCGACCTGCGGCTCCCTTGACCATTGGTGACGGCTCCCCATGACATGATGTTGATGCCTGCCAATTGGCATTGCCCTGTATTCCAAGAGGGTTCCGTGGCACTCCGCGGCTCCCCTGGCTGGTTACCGCGGCTCCCCTGGAAGCTGCACCTCCCAGTTTGGGAACCACTGCTCTAGGAAGTAGTATGCGCAGAGCCGTGTAACTATTTGAATGAAACACAGGATTTGTTATCCTTGGCATAACAATGTCTCAAAACTCATCCATGTACTGACTGTTCAACTGAATGAGACATCAGCACGTTGCTATTCTGGGAAAGACTGATATTAAATATCTGTTATCCTTTGCTTACCATTCCTAAACTAGATTTGTCTGATGACAGCTGCTTTTTGGCTCAATGAAAGGTAATGATCAGGTGGGAAGATGCAAAACTAGGAAGATGGGATGATATAGCAACACTTTTCAATGTTGTTTTTTTTACAGAAATTAGTAATAATATCGGGTAGAGCTTTCTCAGTCTTTGAACCAAGGGGAGATGCAAATGTAAGTTTTAGGCGTGCCAAAGAGCAATAATTGGATGAGAACCCCATTGCCAGCAATCAAGAACATTTCTTGAGCATTAATCATTAATGGGCCATTTTTAGCATGCAATGCTTTGCAATCATTATCTCATTCAATCATTATTGCATTCATCTCAACAATTATCCCTTGTGGTAGTGGTTATTATTCCCCATTTACAGATGGAGAACTGATATTGGCAGGCCAAGTCTATTCATCACTATAACTGTGTAGCTCTGACCCACTTGCTTGGCAACACCTCGCTTCCATTCTTACTGGAGCAGAGGAGCAGTGCACGAGCATCTTCCAGTCTGCAGAAGCCAAAATCCACTTAGAATTCTGAGACCATGATCAGCTCCTCTATTTCCCAAAGGTCATGTCATCTGAAGAAAAAGATGAGGAGTAAGAAGGCCAGTTCAAAATCCATACAAAATCTTTATCTATAGCTGCACTATGAAGGGAAACATCTAGAGCAGTGGTTCTCAAAGTTCTCCCCACAAGGCAGAAGTCTTTATGGGGGCAGGGGCAGTGGTGATCCTGGGGATCGCCGCTACCAGGAAAAAAAGGTGCTTTTTTCACTTACTGGGGGCCCTGTGTCCCTCAGGAGGGTGCGGGGAGGCCCATGGTCTGCTCTGCGGGTCTCTCTGCACTGTAGATCACTGCAGAACAGCAATTACAATTACTTCTGGTTTTCAGATGAAAACCGGAAGTGGTCGTAATTGTTTCTCCATGCGATCTACAGTGCGGGGAGGCCCGTAGAGGGGGCCTCCCGGTAAGTGAAAAAAGCAGCTTTTTCCCGCTGGCAGCAGTGATCCCCAAGTTCACCGCCGCCATGCTATCCCCGCCCCTTAAGGTGGCAGGAGACAGCATCCAGTTCCTCTGGTGGGTCGCGACCCACCAGTTTGAGAACCAATGATCTAGAGCAGCGTGGTCCAACACGCGGCCCGCGGGCCGCCAGCAACCCCTGGAGGCTTTTCCTGCGGCCCCCGGAGGCTTCTCCCTCCCCCCAGCAAAAGCACTCAGCGCTGAGCTGTTCCGAGGCAGCCAGCCCGATCCGCTCTCTTCCTGAACCTCAGGAAGAGAGTCGGTCGGGCTGGCTGCCTCGGAACAGGTTGCCCCCAGCATGCCTCGTGCTCCACTGACGCTCCAAAAAGCGCTCTGCTTCTGAGCGCTTTTCCAAGCGTTAGCGAGTGCGCGCAGGGCATGCTGGGGAGAGTTCGTCGGATGGTAGAATTAAAGAGCTGAGGTATTCACAGTATGAGACACGAAGACAAAAAAATGAACGAGTGCAATAATCAATAGATCAAAGAAAGAACGTCTGAATTGTTAGCTCAGTCTGTAGAGGGGAAAGGACACATTTTAGTAATATTCTAAAGAAAGAAATAACAGAGCCTCAGTGACAGCAGGAGCGGAAAATTGGTTAAGCTGAAAAGGTAAACATTAAATGCATAATAAAGGATGTGGAACTTTGTGGAACTTTCAAAAGCAAAAGTCACAGGGTGATTTATTAAGAAGAGTGTTTTGATGAAAATAATGAAATCATGAAAGGACTAAACTAGAAGTGGGTTTGTTTGTTCCTGTAACATGCCAATATCCAAATGTTTTTCCTGTTTCCTTAAGCGTCTTGTCCCTTACATGCATACAGGCGCATGTCAACAGATCTTTCTGATCTTCTTGTGTGACATGTATAGATATAATATGGTGTGTACAACATAAAATAATGCCTTATAAATGGTAAATCAGAAATCCATGTGAATTTCAACTAAATATAAGCACATGGAGCACCCTGAAATCTCCAGGATATCTGGCCAAGAAATTAATCATGTGAGTCGAATTTAACTGAGGAGAATAAATCTTAGGGAAGCTAATTATACCAACTGGAAAAGCACTGTAGAAGAGAACTCCTTATCCAATCTTTTGATTTCAAGATAACTTGAGTGTTCAGTATCTTGCCTGTCCGCATCAATAGAACCTAGATAAATTGTGCTCCATTGTTTGTTCGTTTGTTTGTTTAAAGGATTTATATCCTGCCTTTCCCCCTAAAATAAGGTAAAGGTATCCCCTGACAATTAAGTCCAGTCATGTCCGACTCTAGGGTGTGGTGCTCATCCCCATTTCAAAGCCGAAGAGCCAGCGTTGTCCGAAGACGCCTCCGTGGTCATGTGGCCGGCATGACTCTCCTTGCCGCAACGCGTAGCATGCAGCTGGAACACGGAGCGCTGTTTACCTTCCCGCAAGCAGTACCTATTTATCTACTCGCACCAGTGGGTGGCGCAGTGGGTTAAACCGCTGAACCATAAGCTGTCGATTGAAAGGTCGGCAGTTTGATTCCCGTGACGGGGTGAGCGCTCGTTGCTTGGCCAGCTCCTGCCAACCCCCTAAAATACAGAGTGCCAATTGGTAAAACAACAAAGCAAACACAACTTCTGTGTGCAGTCTCACTTCTAGTCCATCTTGGCTTAGGGCTGTTCAGGTCCCTAAGTAAATCATGGGCCCAACCACTTACACAGGCTTCTCCGGCAAAACTGAAATTGATCTTCAGTTCTCCTACATGAACTTCTCATCTTGTGGCCTTCTGGGTCTTGCCTCTTAAAGAGGCAGTAACATCTACCGGTAGCTAGTTCTCAACACTAGATGTTGGTTCTCAACATTAGATATGTGATCAAACAATACTGAGATGGAGTTATCACTGTTTCCCTGACATCATCAAGAAGAACAAATAACACCAGCTAGCCACTCTGATGTCATTCCACTGTGTTGTCCCCGCGCATAACAAAATTGCTCAGAAATAAGATTTAAATTTTCAAATCCACTAATGACGTAAAACCACAGAAAAGAAGGAGTTGCAAGTAATGGCTGACTGGGAACGTTTCCTAATGGGGGAGGTATGTTAAACTGTGAAATCACCTCCCCATAGTATTGGTTAAAATCCCATTACTTGAGTAATTTGAAACCAAAGTGGACAAAGCACTTGAGAATATACTAAGGGGAAACAGTCCTGCAGCCATAATAACAGAAATAGTTCTTGTCCATCACAGTCTTATTGTTCCACTTTGTTGCTTGCAGCGTACAATATAATGCAATTTCAATGCTAGGATTATATTTACATTTGTAGCAGAAGGCCCAGCAGGCTTCTGTAATGGTGAGGCAAAGCATAGAGGGAAAGCATTCAAGCTATCCCTTTAGTACAAAGATTGGAAACCACTGCAACAGATCATTGTTTATAGCACAGAGCTTGGAGAATTACAAGATCTAGTAAGCAGCTAACCTGTTGATGAGGTTCAAACCAATGTATACAAATACTGGTGATAATCTGCTAGATACTAACAAAGAAATGTCGGGCGCCCTCCCAGCGCCTGGCGCGTGGGGGCGGGGCCTGCATCACGTCACGTCGACGCCCCCCACCCATTTTCCACTCATTTCGGAGCGTAACGGGCTCCGGGGAGGGAGGGAGGGCCAACACAACGCGGCGCTTCGCGTCGGTGACTGCCCCGCCCGAGCGCCCGAGCGCCTGGTTCAAGTGAACCACGCGCTCCACCGTGGTTACGTCTCTGTACTAACAAATGAAAGCCTGTCCTATAGCTGCCTGAGACACTCATGCAACCACATTCTACACAGCCATTGAGTTGCAAAAGATGTGCTAGATGGAGATCATGATGTCCCACAGATAATTGGAGGTACTGGCACAATAGACCAGCTTGGACAAAAGTGCATAACTTTAAGTGCCGTAAAGCACATTTGCAACAACTCTAAAGTAAGGGCCGCTGGCGCAGAGGCTGGCAACCCTTACTCCACCACCCTCCAGATCTGGCACCCAGCAGTGGAGGTACGTCCTGCACCAGTCGGTGCAGGGGCAGGGGTAGGGCAGGCAGGGGCGTGGAGGGAGGGGAGCCATTGACTGAACCGGGCCAGGAGAGGGCGGGGATATCGGCAACATGGTCCACCGATATCCTCGGCCCGTTCCTGGCCTGGTACGGTTTTACCTCACCACCTCAGATGTACGTCAGCTTCAGAGCTGGCGCGCATCCGAGGATGCCCATATGTAGAGGTGTTTGAAAATGGTGATAAAATAAAAACACATAACACCGCTTTCTGTTAAAAAATCTGCAAAAACAAAAACAAAACCATGTATTTTTGTCATTCTACATCTGCTGACACTGTAAAACCTATACCACATCTAGTACACTTTTAAAGCATTTACAATTGATAACAATGGGAAAATTGGGAACAAAAACACATAACACTGCTTTCTGCTATTCCATTTTGATTAAACACCGAAACCTATGAAAAAATAAAACAATTTTCAGACACCTCTACCCATAGGCCCCGGCAGCCCTACACTCGAGGAAGGGGATGAATGTCCCCTTCTCCCGAGGTGTCCCCAGGCTGCGCCAGTGTGGTCCGGGAATGGTCTCAGGATGCCGCGGCTGGCCCTTTAGGCTGGCCACGGAAAGTTGCATAGGATTGCGCAGTAAATCACACAGGGAGAAGTGTGGGTGTGCATATTCTTCTAGATGCAGTGTTCCACAGCTGCATAACCATGTGGGGTGAAACATTGGAACCACCACCCACGACACATGCTTATGCAGTGGTGGGATCATGGTTGGCTCAGCCATGAGATGACCTCATGCAGCTTGTGTCAGCAGCAAATGGCTGGGGGCAAGGGGGTGCCCTGAATCCCAGCCTGCTGTGGATACAAACTGTGTGTGATTTTCTGTGTTTTCCATAAGTCTCTTTTCTTTTCCCACCAATTCCCCAGCTTTCCTCCGGTCTCCCTTCTTCCCAACATGCCTTAAAACTTCCAGTCTCCTAACCCCAGGCCTCTCTGGGAAACGCACATAATTTTCCCTATGCCTCGTCTCTCCCTTCTTTTCCCCATTCAATGCTTGTGCCCATGGCTCACCTCCATCGGCAGCAGAGGAGCCTCTCAGAGCCGCTGCCATGCCCCTCACTGTTTGCGGTAGCAGCCCAGCAAGACATGGCCTGGCTTTCACGCCACCATAAAGCGCCCTGGGTTGCCAGAACACTAGCAGCGCAAACCTTTGTATGTCTACTCAGAAATAAGTTCCATTGTGCTCAAGGGGCTTAATTCCAGGAAAATGTGTATAGGAGGAAGCCTCTTTCTTGCCCCTAACTGGACTAAGGAACTGATTATAAGGAATGTTGATAGATCGTAGCCAAGTACCTACTCATCTGTAAATTCTAGAATGGGATTCATCAAGTGGATATTGATGTGGTATGCTTCTATTTGTTTTTAATATTCTAGTGCATGCAGAAGCATGAAAAGTGCACATCTAAATTCCAGGCTCCATGGTAACTTTTCCTTTTCATTCTCAATACAAACGTCAGTACATAGTGATCTACAGCAGCACAGCACTGTGATAAACCATCATAGCCTCTCAGAATGTATAGATTCTTCCCTCTTTAAATGAAGCACTTTTAAACAAAAGTGCTGGAGGTTTTGTAGCATATGGGAGGGGGGGTGAAAGAGCTGTTTGGTCCTGCCTAAATTATTAATAGGAAAAAGAAAAGTCAATTTCCCCATGTGACGTCAGCAGCACACCAGGGGAAAGCTGCAAACTATGGATAGTATATTGATCTAAATGTCAGAAATGTATTTGAAAGATGACGCTGATATTCTTCCCTCCAGTCACACAAACATCAATCCCATGTCTTCACAGGAAGAAGGGCATAACCAATACTACACAAAGGGATGCAGCCAAAGAAAGCTAATACAGAGATATACCCTGAATCGTAAAGGTTTTTCAGAAAGCATATGCTTATATGCAGATGGTCCTTAGGGACTGAACCTGGTATTTTCAGTTAAATACAATTACAAGGGAACGAAAAGACTTGCTTCAGAAATCCTGGAAAGCCACTAAGAAGCTTGGTAGTGCTGATATGCAAAACTGTTGGCCTTAGATTCTTACACTCACTAGTACCTAGAAGTTACCCATGATATTACACACCATCCTATCTACCTATCTATCTATCTATCTATCTACAGTAAAACCTTGGATTGCGAGTAACTTGGTTTGCGAGTGTTTTGCAAGATGAGCAAAATTGTTATGTAAATTTTGACTTGATAAACGAGCAAGGTCTTGCAATACGAATACATTGTGTTCTACAAGAGATCTCTGTGTGTGTCTGTAGGCTCCCGGGCTTGGCTCATTAAGCTGCTTTCCTCCTCCCCCCCATGTCTTTGCTGGCTGCCGCAAACATTAACAAGCTGTTAACAAGCTCATTAACAAGCTGTTCTCCCCCCCCCCTCATCTGCCTCTTGCAAAAGTTTGCCTCTTGCAAGTTGCAAAGGTTTGCCTCTTGCAAAGGTTTACTCTGCAGAACAAGGCTCAGGTTCTGCAGATCAGACTTTGCAAAAGGCAGGGGGAGAACAGCTTAATGAGCTAGTTTGCAAGAGCAAAGGACAGGAGGGGAGGGGGAGGGCAGTTTCTTAATTAGCTGAGCCCAGGAGATGCTATTCAGACACACACAAAGATCTCTTGCAGAATAACAAATCATCTGAGTTTCCATTATTTCTTATGGGAAAATTTGCTTTGATATACGAGTGCTTTGGATTACAAGAATGTTTCTGGAACCAATTATGCTCGCAATCCAAGGTTTTACTGTATTTATTTATATACCACTTGTCACCGACTCAAGGCCATTTACATACGCAGACTGATTATAACCCCCATTTTTCAAATGGGTTTTTTACTATTGTTCTATGAGAGAAACTCATAGAACCCTCCATTTCTCCAGATGTTTCCCTTTCAAAGTGTAGCCATCATCTCCTGACTGTGCTCTTCCGCTTTCAAGCTTTCACAGGAAGCCGCATATCACATCTCAGCCAGTTCTCAAGATATTAACCATCTCTTGCCAGCTGACTCCTTCGCATTCCACACATTCCACACATTCCACACTCTTTCAAGTGCCTCCACAAGATCCGTCAGTGGCAGTGGCATCACTGCAGGGGGGGCGGAGCTCTAAGTTCCACTGCGATCGGAGCCTCTGTTACACGGAGGAACAAAGCGGCCTCGCCCCCTCGCCTTCGGAGCCTTTCAGGGAAGCGAAAGCAACACGCAGGGAGTTTCCTGCGCGTTGCTTTCGCTGCCCTGAAAGGCTCCGAAGGCGAGGGGGTGGGACCACTTCGTTCCTCCGTGTAACAGAGGCTCCAATCGCAGCGGAACTTAGAGCTCCGCCCCCCCTGCAGTGACGCCACTGGTCAGTGGCTTCCGTTCACCCTTCCAAGGCAGATCCAAGGCTGATCCTGATTAGCTTATTCAGGCAAGGTGACAGCTCAACCTACAGAGCACACCTCCTGCCCCCAGACCACACCTCCTGCCCTATGGTTCACACAGCACTTCTTTCAAGCTATAGATAGCAACACAAAACCCTTGGAGTGCTGGTTTCACTACAGAATCATACTGATTGAATGTCTCCAGTAACTCCTTAATATCTGCTTTGGGGTTTACAGTGTACCTACTCTGCTGGAAATTCTGCCATCATCAGCACTTAGCTCAGTACACAAAGCTGATCAGGGTACTTAGCAATCACCATGAGACAAATGAGCCATCTGCACAATATTCTCACAGTTTTCCAACCATGTCCATCACAGCATCTATCCTGAACTACCCTGCAAAAATGAACAATGCCACATAGACCAGTTGAGATTTGCTGGTTTTCATTTTCCAAGTCATCATGGAGGAGAAGGCCTCCAAAAATGTGGTTTGCTGCTGCAGGGCATTATTTGAGCTACTGGGGGAAAAAAAAAAACCACAGGCAAACAGTTTTGATAACCATGTTATTACTGGCTAATTTGAAGAATATCAAAGTAGCTATCATGAAAAACCATTTTAACCATGGAGTGTCACTGCTATTTTGTATATGTTTCAATTTTAAATGTTTTAAAACATTTTAAAATGATTTATCAATACCCATGTCCAAAGTACAGAAGTTCACCACTTGCACTCCTATCTGTATACAGTACTTGTATGAAAGCAAAAGCTCTGACTCATCAATGGATCTCCTATTTCCTGTTAAGCTAGAAAGCTGACATTTGGCATGGTGTGTACCAAGAACCAGTAGCCACATAGCTATGCAATTCCTTAAATCTTAGATGTTAGCCTGACAACAGGGTTGAAAGTTGCTGCCCCATTTTATATCTTAAAAATCTTTGTAGCTATGGGACTTGGTTATAAAAATGGTGGTATGACTGGAACCTGGCAAACGCAGCAGTTAATCTTCCAACTGTTAAGAACTTGTGCTAAGAAGAACTAGAGCAGACAGCAGGGGGGACAACCCCTTTTTCTCTTGTTAACTTAATAAAATGACCAGAACAACCTACGGATTCGCCTTAGCCACACCGCTCCCAGGTTCCCTGGAGCACGTGACCCAACAGCCCCGTTCCACCCTCCCCACACTCCTCCGCTGCCTGGCAGGGAACTCACCTTCCCTGGTGGGTGTAGCTCTGGATCTGCAGTGAGTAGAGCGTCACTGGCCTTGGCGCAAGTACTGCCTATTCACCAGGTGCCGCAAACATGATTTATGGCACATTTGCGACACCCTAGACCGTGAAGCGCGCATTCTGCTGGTCTATTTCTAGACAGGATTGGGCTGCCTGTTACCTGTAAGAAAGTCTCTGGACCAGTCATCTACAGTATATCAATGCCAAGAGACCATGGCCTGTGCATAATTATTCAGCTAATCCACTTCTTTTAAAGTTTCCATGGGTATTTCTCTCATTCACAGCTACTTTTCCAACTTCTATTGCCTTTCTATTCTTCTCCTATCAGCTGTTTTAAAGAGTTGCCTTTTTGTTGCCGGTCAAAGTGACTCATAATTAATTAAACCTCTGCCGTTATCCTGCACCGCTAAGCATATATTGACTTTCTCTTTAATGCAAAATAGCAACATTTTTGACCCCATTATTGCCTCAATCACTTTTTTGGTGTAGCAGGCCAAATTAGGAGTGGAATCAAGCCACTTCTCATCTCCTTGTCCTCCATAATGCCTCCTTCAGTTCAAACCCACTTTATCCTGCAGAAGAGTAAGAGGACTGAGGACGTCACATCATTCATCTGGAAAAAAGTGGTGGAAAGCGAAAGGTCAAATTGAAGAGCCTTGAATTGAGTTCTCAAGCAGATATAATAGGACACAATGTTATTTAGCCTGTAAGAGTGGCAACGAAGAGAGAGTTTTGGCAGGTGTACTGGGGAAGTGGACCTCACTTCTCTTACCCAGTGGCTACTGCAGGCCATAGGCCTGAGTTGGTTATCTTGATTGCTATTGATTTCTGTTTAAGCAAAAGTTTGTTTCTGTTGTAATGTTGCAAGATGCTATAGGACTGGGTTAAGAGGGTTTCCAGTGAATCAAATCCCTTGGCCATCTGTGCCTTACTTCCCTTGAAATGAAAAACATGTAACTGTAAGACTGCAAGTAGAAGAAAAACGTAACTCTCCTTATCAATAGACTTCCTTTTTTCTATCACTCTCATAGTGCTGCACACTGTTTTGAAAGCCTATATAATTTGGCTTTGTGAGGCTCTTCAGACTCCCCTTTGCGAAGTCTCCCTGCAATATTGCCGGTCTCGAGTTCAAATGTAAATAAAGTCAATTTGAATTTGGTGTTGTTAAATTTCTTCCACAGTACCTTCCGCTACCACTGCAGCGGAAAGAGGTTTGCTTCTCCATTCACACCTCATCCATCTGCACAAAAACAAAAGACACAGGAATCCTGCTGAACAGGGCAATCTCCCCATGCTATATTATGGGCAGATGCAAATAGATGCAAATGTAGTGTTTTCATTTCTTATCCTCAAGAGTCACTACACTTTACCCTGTTCTTTTAAACACAGACCATGCTGCATTTTTAAGAACTAACAAAATTCTAAGAATTATATACCACAGTCCAGAGAGCACCTTGGGCAGGCAAATCCACCCTAAAGTTATCAGTAATATTATTATTGTATCTCATTACCTGCCTTTCATATCTGGTGCCTGTGAAATTCTTTTCCTCCCGGCCACTGAATAATTTTCCTCTCTAAATTTCACAATAACTAAATTTGGCCCGGAAACCTGCTCTTCTTGGCCTCTTCACCAATTATTTCTCTTCCAGAAGCTCTCAGGTATGCAAAATGCCTAATGATATCCTTTACAAATGGATTGCAGAAGAGGAAGTGTTTACAGCAGCAGGCGCCGGGAGGGCTGGCGACGTCACTGGCCTTAGCTGGGTACCGAAGTCGCTACAGGCCACCCGCTTCCTGACGCAGAAGATGATGGAATGTCCACAAATCAGTATTCGGACAGGGGCCGACCCGGAACAACCTGTCGAGAAAAATAAAAGAGCTGAGTCCCAAACAGATTAAGTGTCACACACCCACATAACTAACACTTAACAGCCAATATGGCACAACCAATAACTCCACAGACCTCGCAAGGTAACTGCACCCCCATTCCACGTGGATGGGCTTTAATACTTCATGGTCCACCGGACCAGCTACTGGAGCACCATTAGGCACAGCGGAGATATCACTAATTTCAGCACTGCTTGTCCGATGTTACCCAGGCTCAAACATGTCTGACAGCATACTTACCAGCATCGATGGAGGGTTCCCTCCCTAAATTAACTACTATGGTATAATACGTAAAAGCACCCGATTGCCATCGGCCGATCTTTAAATAACCGCCACTGGCAAGTCAAGTCTGGCTGCAGTGGAGGCAGCCCCTATTCTGAACGAATGCAGTGAAAAGGAACCCCTGGGACCAGCATGAGCTGCACTGCAACCCACAGGGGAGTTTTGCATGTTAGAGGTCTCCTTGGGATAAGCCCCAGCAGGTGGAATGGGTCAACTCGGACTTGTGCCAGCTCAATTGCTGGTGCAAGTTCACATTGATCCATATCGGTGGTTCAGGCCCGGGAAGGGGGATAGGACACAGCATGCACCGGTGCCGCCAATCCCGCCCCCTGGGCCTGGTCCATCCACGTCATTGCCTCTCCCCCCCCACCCTGTTCTCCCCCTGTGCAGACTTACCTGCTCTGGCGGGCCTCCAAACAACCACCGATGCATGCAGGAAGGCTCCAGTCTTCCAGCTTGCATGCAAGTCTTCTGTGCTGTCACAAAGTGCTTTTGCGACAGCGCACACTGACAGAACACTGTTCCGCCAGTGCAGCGATTCAATAGAATCGGGCCATGAGTCTATCACCCCCAATATGTGAAAAAAGACTTATTAAGAAAAAAGGAAACTGCCTTGTACAGAGTCAGGCCATTGGTCCATCTAGCTTGGTATCATTGACATTTGCGGCAGCTGCTCTCCAGGGTCATGTGACTGCTATTTTCATTGATGAAAACACCATGTCTACCGTGATGCCCACTTCCAACCTTTGGTTCCATAATTTCATTTTTAGAGTTTCTGAGCTTGATTCTTTTTTGTGCACAAATCCTGATCAAATTGCTGGAAACAAATTGGAGTCAGAAGGCTGCAATTTAGTTCTGCTTGGGTACTTTATGCCGCAAAGCACCTTTTCAGAAGTCATTCTTGATGAACATACCTCATGGTAGCACATCAACAGTTCTGCACCTGATGCGTTTGGTTAAACAGTAACTTACCACTTGGCTCTTGACTGGTTTGCCAGATATCTGATCAGTTAATCTGTTGCATTAAATATGAAACCAGATGACCACCATTTGCGGTGTATTTATTTAATTGTTAAACGTGGTTGAACTAACACTGTATTTATTTACTTAACTGATAAGTAATTGGAAAAATTACTTCTGCATCCGGGATGGAGGGATCAAATTGATATAAATCAAGGGAGGGAACCTGACAACTTTTCTGTTCTCACGAAGTAGATTATCTTGATATTTGTAGGGGTGGAGTGATGAAACCTATTGAATATTGCTGAGTGATCCTGGGTGTTCATTGTTGGAGAATGAAGTATGCAACTCAGCCCCAAATATGCTGCACATGTTGTAGTTTTCATTTATTTATTTAAAATATTTCTAGGCCACTTTTGGTCCCATTGCAAGAGCTACCAAAGTGCTCACAGCATTGAATAAAAACAATATTAAAACAATTTAAAATACCAAATGCAACAATAATTGAAAATAAAAGTGGCAAACAAAAGCTGTGAAAATGATGTGGCATGGAACACAGGAAATGAGTGGTTGATACAGTACTCACAGTCCAATCCGGCACAAGTTGCAGTGGCCGGCCTAAATGGCCGGCAGCCTCATGCTGTGCAGAATATGGCCTGCACCAGCACGGCCGAGGCTCACCTTGGGGGATGGTGTAAGAGCCAGAGGCCCCAATAGGAGCTGGTGCTGGCACAAAACCAGGGAGGCCATGTAAGGCCGGTCCGACCCAGGAAGGGGATGGGGATATCGGCACAGCCTGGCGCCAAAATCCCCGCCCCCTTCCAGGCCGGTCTGGTCAATGGCCCCCTCCCCCGCCACCCCAGCCTGCCCTCCCCATGTCCTTCTGCCGCCCAGTGCAAGGCTTAGGTGGCGGTGTAAGCGGTGTCGGCCTCCACGCCGGTGCCGCTTACACTAGAGGTGCCGCGAAAGTGCTTTCCAGCACTTTCGCAACATCTTAGGCTGGCAGAGCACTTTCTCCGCTGGCCTAATTCTGCGCAGGATTGCGCCCTCAGTTTGAATAAACCTCTTTCTACCCTGAGAGTGGGCATTGCTCTCTTAACTATGTAGCAAAAGCAGGTAGTAGCACAATGGGGGCCATCCACTACGGAAAGCTGAGAGGCCTCATTCTTCCCTTGCTTGTATAGCGGATGCCAAAACATAATGTGACCCGGCTTTGGTGGATCACGATGGTTCACTCTGATATGAAGGATACACACAGTCTGACATTGGCAGGAGTATAGGGCCTATTATGTCAACAATATCTAATTGAATGGAATTAGTCTTCATTGAAACAAATTGCATTAGGAACAAGACCAAGCTTTGTTTATGTAACATAAGCAGCATGACAGAAGCTAAACACACACACACACACACACACACACACACACACACACACACACACACACACACACACACACTAGAGCAACTGCTATGGTAAGTTTTCTTTAGACAGCTTTAAGCCACTACTTTCCAAATGTTATGTGAATCATCTAGTCTAGACAGATATGCCAGATTCCACAGACTGATATAGGCACTTCACATTTGGTATTCCACTGATTCCATTTTAATCCTGCTGCCTGTCCTCCAAGGAGCTCAGGGTTGTGTACAAGGTTCTCTTCCTCACACACTTTATCCTTCCAACAGCCCTGTGAGGTAGGTACAATGTTTGTGACAAATGTATTCCTTGATCCATGCCAGTATTTCAAAGTGCCATGGGCTAATCACAAGCTAGCCCATCCTAGAACAATACCAGACTGTATAACAGACTCTGTATAAGGGCAAGGGGAACTTTAGAAGGAAATATAGTGCTGCTGAATGTGGAGGAGGAACCTGAACATTAAACTCAGGCAACGCAATCCTGTGTAAGGATCCGGCCAGCGGCCCACAGCCGCCCGCTGGATCCTGTGCACCGGCGGCCATTCTGCCACCGGGCCGAAGGTCTACTCGGGGAAGGGGACATACGTCCCCTTCCCCGGGTGTAACTCCAGGCTGGCCCAATCGACCTCCTCGGATTTCCGCTAGCTAAATAGCTGGCGGACGTCAGAGGAGGCTTTGTAATGGCCTAGCTGGCCCAGCGGGGACGGGGATATGCCCTAGGCTATCCCCCGCCCCTCCCGGGCTGACTAGGCCAATGGCCCCCCTCCCTCGCCCGGCTGGACCGTCCCCGCAGCTGGCAACAAAACACTTACCTTCCGCCGCCGTCCGCATCCTGGTCCAGTGCCGGAGTGAGGAAGGCCGGTGCAAGGCCGCCTTCCTTACTCCCGAGGCGTTGCAAACATGCTTTACGGCACGTTCACGATGCCATCTGGCAACGGAATGCTCGTTCTGTCACCAGCGTATTTTCCAGGATTGCACTGTGGATCTGTTAAGACTACTCTGCATCTTATCATACCTAATGGTCACTGCCCCTCTGACTGCTATTGAGGTTATGCAGAGTCTGAATTTTGCCTGGATAGATTAAGAATTAACATCTCCTTTTGTTCCTGGTGCAAACGTTGGGGGTTTCTAATGGTCTTTTTTCAGCCTTCATTGGACAGGATCCCATGACATGGTCTGGAATTTCTACTGCTCTCTTTAAAAAAAAAAGAAGAGAAGACGAGGGTTTAGAGGTAAATAAGCTGTTCTCTTCTAGGACACTAGCGTCTGTGTCTGCTGTAATTCAGATGAGTCATCAGAGTCCACACATGAAACATGTTTATGTCTAGAACAATTTCTCCTAGACAGTCATGGATATATTCTGTTTTGGTCATAGTCATTTTTGTCCCTCAAAAACTTTTAGAGTAAACCGTAAAAATAGGAGGTTGCTCCAACAATATCTCAATATAATCATTAGAAAAGCTGAATGTATTTTCCCAGTCCCAACTGTCTCAAGACAGTTCTGCAGGAGGAGACGACAAGCTTCTTCTGGGTGTGAGAGTTTTAAGTAATTTGCAGTCCCCTGATGAGCTCACACAGCACTGGGACCTTTCCTAATTTCTAATAAACTAGTTCTGCACTCAAGAGAGTCTTTTGCTGTTCATTTTCTGTGATGGTGCTGCCCCTTTTTTCCTGACTTGTTGCTCTTTTTGCTTTCCTTATGGATAGGGAGAGAATACCGTACGTTCAGCGTCTTATTGAGAAATGGTTGGAACTTTCCATTTTCACTTACAGTCCCTCTTCACATGGGAAGAACCAACCAGGTTAAAAAAGTGCAAGATAAAATTTGATCTCCAGCAAGATGTTCATTCAGACTCAGCATGATGCTCTGGAGAGAGGTCTCTCTTATGTACCTACTACAGAGGTTAGGCTGAAAGAGAGTAACTGGATCAAGGCCACCCATGTGATGTTCAAGGCTGAGTGAAGATGTGAATCCAGGTCTCCCCAGTCGTAGTTCAAATATTCTGACCACTGGCCCTTTTATGCACTTTTGAGCTTCTGTTATGACTGGAGACTGTTGAGGCGATACGATAGATATGATAGAGGCACCACCATTCAAGGGTGGCCTCAGAGGTCAGCCAGGTTTATCTATACTAGAGGTTCCCAACTTCTTGTATGCGTACCACTAGTGGACCACAGGCTGCTGGTACACGGAATGCCGGTGGCCAAGATGTTAGCCGCCATCTCAGTCACACAGCACCGTGTCAGAGCCTGAAAAGTGGCGCCTTGAGCTCTGCTGATCCAGCAGAACTCAAGCACGGGGGCTCTAAGCACAGGGAATGACTCTCCACCCTCCCTTGTGTCTTACCTTGCCTTTCTGAGCTCCGGTGCAACTGCAAACCCAGAAGTAAGTGCCAATGACATTATTGGCACTAACTTCCAGTGGTATGCAGCTGGCATGAAGGTGGTACATGGGCCGAAAAGGTTGGGAACCTCTGGTCTATACCCAGCTTAGGGCCCACCAGTTTAGGTCAACTCCAGAACCCTCAGTACCAATGGAAGTGCTCAGAGTGCCATCAGGGAGAAAGTGGAGATTCCAGGGGGACTCCAGGGCAGGGCTTTGCCCAAGGGCTCCCAGCAACCTTACACCAGCCCCCCCCCCAATAGTCCATAGTGTCCACACTTGTCCAACCAATCTCTGATAAACAAGCTTTGTAGAGTTTTGTAGTGCCTGACAAAAACTCCAGAGCTATTTCTTCAGTGATAATAGCAGGACAAAAGAAATGAATGTATACATCATGGGATACGATGCCCGCTGTCTTACTATAAACTGTTGCCAATCTCCACGCTCTGGATATTTATGTCCCAGAGATGATTTCATTAAGACATCAGGCAAATCGAACACTCTGATCCTGCAGAAGTTCATTAGTGAGACTGACTCAAACGAAAACAAATCTCTCCTGCTGTCACTTGGACTCACATTGTAATAGTAAACCTCAATATTTGGGAATGAGAAGATTGCTCTGATGCAGTTCATTTAGCGGTGGTTGACAGGCTTTCTAAGAAGCACATAAACAAGCCATCAATGCCTGCATGTTTCCTGTCCTTATCAGTGTGCATAACTGCCCTGAATTCCAAGGCTACACTCTGTCTGACCATAGCAACTGTTGCTGTCCCAGCAGCATTGCTACCTACTGATGTACTGTACTAACAGAACATCTAGGGTCAGCTTGCGACATCAGTACAACTTGCACCAGTGTACCATGCTTATTGCCTTTGCCAGTGCAGCGATTTATAGAGCTGGGCTAGGTCCAAGAGTTCAAAACTGAAGATGTCAAATAACTGAAAATTATATACACTTGCCAACTGAGGATAACACTTTCTGCATCTGATGAAGGGGACTGTCGTCCATAAAAGATTATGATGAAATAAACTTAGCTTTTAAGGTGCTATAATCTTTATTTTATTTATTCAAATTAAGGAACAGGATGCCACTATTAGAAATAGAGCAATTACTGCTTGAAAAGGAGATTCACTGCCCAATCCTATCCCTCACCATTGGTACCAATGCAACTGCACTGGCGGAGTGCACTCTGCATCCAATGGAGGGAGGGGGATGATTGGACAGCCAGCAGGAGGTCAGTAAAAAATATCTATTTAAGTAAATAAAATGTTTACTTATCCCCTGGTAGACTGCCCAATCACCTATGGGCTTCTTTCGACTGACGCCAGCCATTTTGCTGGTGTACGTCTGAGGAGAAAAAAGGGGTGAGGCGGCCTGGGAAAGAGGGGATAGGATATGGTGCATGCTGGTGCCATTGAGATCCACCCCTCCACTCCCCCTCCTCACCTCCTGCCCTCCCCCTATCCGCCCTAAAACTCCCCCTGCCCTCCCTCTCCCCACCCAGGACACACCTCCGCTGCCAACTTACCAGAGCTGACAGAGGCTTCTGGAGCTGCTGCTGCGCACACCGTGCCACTGCCTGTTTGCAGCAGCGAATCAGACGTGACCGCTGTCAGCTTTTGCACCACCTTGTGCTGCCAGAATGTCTGCTAGAATTGTTACAGGCCACATTGAACTTGCCCCAGCCAGAATTGGGGCTGACACTCTGCCTTTACCATGAGCAGCCAAAGAACTTCCAAATCAGCCAGTTCAGAAGGACCTCACACACTGAGGCTGCTCAGCTCTCATGTGCAGATGGAGATGATGTGGCTTACAAGCTCCACAATCTCTGGGTGCAAATAAGTTCTGCACAGCCTAGGAGAGGTCCTATAGAGAGTCTCCTGGGCTATGCAGCAGAGCTGCCTTTCATTTTCAGTCAGATGCAGAGGTGGAGTGCAACGGCAGCTCCAGAAGCTTCTGTCAGCTCTGGTAAGTTGATACGTCCTATGATGAGCATCTGTTGCAAATGACCATCCTTCTCTCCACTGCCTGTAACTTTCCCGTCCCAATGGTAAGGTCAGGGAAGCAGAGAAGGCAGTGAAGAACTGGGCTGCTTGAGAGTTCACTCGAGCAACAATCAATCAACACACAAGCAACCACTCACTTTTCCAAGCGTTCACGTTGAACACTCAAGGAGCCCAACTGACTTCGGGGTCAACCAAGTGGGTGGTCACCCATCCCTAGATGTTACTGAATACTGAATGCTATGTGTGTGATTAGGTAGAAAATAATCTTCCAACTAGCTGAGCTTTAGATGTGGTGACTGGTGAGAATATTATTTTTGATTTGCAGGAATTGGTGGAGTAGCTATTGCCCTTCTAGGAATGTAGCAGAGAATTAGATTTGCAAAATGATGAACTTGTCTGATAGATCTTCAAATGAAATCATATTTTCTTTTGATATCAACTTTAAGAAAGCCATTTTTACGCTCAAAATTCCTTAGAAATCCTTTTCCTCCTCTGACCATAAAGGGAAGAAACCACAACGCATTAGAAACATCTATTTATAAGTCTATGTCAGCAAGTGGACCAATGGAACATTTCATCTCTTTTCATATACAGTACTGTGTTCTGTATTTGGAATCATTTAATGAATGTCTATTTAAAACGTAGTATGCGAGTTTTCAGGTTATATAGGATTCTTCCTCTCATTGGATGGTCAAGAAAATAAAAATTAAATATTTCATATTGTGGGTAATTCTTTGGACAAAACTATTGCTGCTAGCATGTAGGAACATGTACAAGGACTGGCCCATCCACGAGGTCAACTGAGACAATTGCCTCAGGCGAAAGACTGGTGGGAGGCCACCTCTGTCCACCCACCAACCTCCACTGGTCCTCCTCCTCCTCCCACTTCCTGGATTCAAAAAGGAAGAAGGAAGTCGCTGTTGCAAATTTCCTCCCTCTTCTGTTCTATCCCCCTTTTCCCTTTTGGACCCAGGGAGCAGGAAGAAGATGAGTAGCTATGGCTGACTCACCACTGGGAAAGGGAGGTGGCATTTGGCAAGCTGCCTTGGGCTGTGAGAGGTATTGGGCTGATCTTACATATATTGTACAATGATGAGGATTTACTAAGGAGAGAAGAACAGAATTTAGTTCCCCATCATATTTGATTTGCAAATATTATGCAAGGATATTATCTGAATTTCGAAGTTCCTTCCTCCTTTCCATCTGCTGTCTTTTTTCTGCTTGTGTAGCTCATTTGCCTATGACCTTTCCTGCTTCTGTCTTAACAGTCACAGAAAGGATAGCCATAGTTGCTCAGCCAGTCTTTCCTTTTGCGAAGGCTCAGCTGCATTTATGTCGATTACAGGTGATGCCCAAGGGAAGCCGACTTGCTCCTGAGCTCACTTCCTCACCACTGAGAGTTTGTCTTTCTCCAGAGGGCTGTTTACTTTTGCACAGTGCCATGTTGAGAAAACATCTTGACAACACAGAAATCATTCAGGCAGTGAGGGGGGGGGGAATCCCTTTTGCGCAAATCATAGATACAGAAATGCAGCTTGTTTTGTTTTTGTGTCGAAGAGCTGGAATGCAAACAACAGGCTTCCCATTCCAAGCATTGTCCATGAATCATCTCTGCTTTTACACAGGCGGTGAAAACCCTCCTCTTTCAGAAAGCTTTTAATTGCTGGTTTTTTGCTGGTGTTTTAATTTACTGCTGTTCTTCGAAGGGCTTTATGTGTGAAGGTTTTTTTTAAAACAAAACTTTTTTTAATATTGTGACTATTTGCTCTTATTGTTTTATTATATTAGATATTAGATATTAGAGTACATATATTATGAAGAAAGAACTAATTTCCTCCCAATGACAAGGTGGTGCAGCATTCCTATATATGGAATCATCGGTGGAACTCCTTGCCACAGGATGTGGTGATGGCACCTGGCCTAGATGCCTTTAAAAGGGGTTTGGACAGATTCATGGAGGAAAAGACCATCACAGGTTACAAGCCATAAGCAACCTCCTGTTTTTAGAAGTAGGTTTTCTCTGTGCCAGGTGCAAGGGAGTGACAACAGGTTATCTTGTTGTCTGTGTGCTCTCAGAGGCATCTGGTGGGGCCACTGTGAGATTCAGGAAGCTGGACTAGATGGGCCTTTGGCCTGATCCAGCAGGGCCCTTCTGATGTTCTGATGTTTTTATCTGACTGTTGTTAGCTGCCCTGAAAGGACTTGATTTAAAAGGTGGGTATAAATATTTTGCACAAAACAATTTAAAAAAAAAAACTTATGATTCATCAAAGTCAAGGGAAATGGCAAGAGGAAGCACTAAAGAAGGTCTCAAAAAGATCAATCCTATTCGGATGCCACACCAATGTCGCACGTACGCTGGTGTGATGTCTGTTGTATCCTAAGCCCATCCAGGTCAGCACAGCCTTCCCAGTAATGCTGCCTCATCCCTCCCAGTACTGTTGGTGCAGCCAGTGGTGTCGTTGGAGGTGGGGCAGAATGCTAAGTTCTGCAGCGCCCTGACCACCGTTACTCACCGGCACGAGGCGGCCCCGTCCCCTCGCTTTCAGAGCCATTCAGTGGTTCGCCCCACTGAATGGCTCCAAAGGCGAGGAAGTGGAGCCGCCTCCTGCTGGTGAGTAACGGAGGTCAGGGCGCTGTGGAACTTAACATTCCGCCCCACCTCCAGCAACGCCACTGGGTGCAGCCCTGCCTAGCAATGCCAACAGCACCTGTCACGGTCCAGGGTCCCTCTGATTGATCTTACACACTCCTGATTCACTGGCCAGACACCCCCCAGTGAGTCAGAAATGCATGTTTCCAATGTATTCTTGTGCATTCTACTATCTCAAGGGTCTTAATACTCCTGGAGAGAGCAGAGTGCAGACAGTTCCTAGGCAAGAAAGCCTTATGTTGAGTACAAGTTCTTGTGCACGTTCATACATTACACACACATGGAGTTTGCCACGTCATAGGGGCCTGATGGGAAGGAGTTGGTCAGCAACCTCACCGAGCAGCAGCTGGGTTCCCACTGGTCAATGCAGGCAGGCTGTAGGCTTCCCTTGGGATCTGCACAGTGTCTTCACTTGTGGTACAACTGCCTGTAGTCAGAGCCAACTTATCCAGTAGGACCCATGATACTTTTAGGGGCCCATGGAAATGTTTTAATTTCTTTTAAAATCAGGAGAAGAAAAAATATAAACTTTTAGGGTCAAAGAAAACGTGTTTGTTTTTTTTCTCACATCAGAAAATAACAAAACTTTTGGGGCCCACAAAAAATCTATTAAATGTTGCCTAAAACAGAAAATAAAATAAAATGTTGAAGTATTTAAAGTTATGTCAAAATAATTTTTAATATTGATATTATGGTAGAAGGGGCCCACAAAGGCAAAGTGGCTAGGGCCCATGTAAGTCATAAGGCAACCCTGCCTGCCTGTAGGGATCAAGGGGAAACACGGAGAGAGTAACAAGGACTTGACAACAGCATCACATCTGTTCGCTAGCTTGAGATACATACTCAGCATTTGTGAGGGAGAGTGGCGCCACCAGAGTGTACATGCAATGGTGCCCTTGAGGGGGCAAGAGCATAGTGGATGGAGATGTTACCTTTCCCTGGGGGGGGGGCTGCAGTGGAACTCTGCAGAGGACCAATGTTCAGCCCTCTGTGCCAATCATGCAGTCCTGAAAAACAAAACAAAAAAGATTCAGATGAGAGTTTGGCCAACACTAGCAATGGTTGGAGCCTCTGGCATTTGCCAAAAACACCATCAATAGCAGAGACACATATGATAATCCTGAGGGGTCTGGAGGCAGGGAATAGAGACATGGGACAGGGATGCAGTATCGATACATTGTGGCATGGTATTCCCTCCGCCTCTTTGCTTACATGTGTGTGGGGTGCATTGTGCTTGCTTCCCCTGTTGGGGCAGTAAGGTAGAGGTTCCAGACCTCTGGGGCAGAATATCTGCAATCAGAATTCTGAGGAGACAAGTGTTAACATAATATCTTGTGAGGAACAAGAGGTTGTTTGTGCCAACTGCCCACTTTGTGTGCCAAGTCCCCTTGCACCAAGTCCCCCAACACCAAAGTGCTCGTTTGAGAGACAAGAGAAATATAGCCCATGTTGCGCACCCTGTGATCTGACTGGGCCTCTTATACTGGGCCAGACTTATACTCTGGGGTGGCTGCACTATGATTGGCTACCAGATGTATTCTGTATCCTATGCTCCACTGTAGTGGAGTGGCTGGTCTAGGGTGTGTGTGAGAGAGATGTGATTTTCCTCTGGTGTTTTTTTTTTAAACTTTCCCAATGGTCCCTATGGGGTTTGTCTAACTAACCTATGCCAGCTTTGTTGGTGGTGTAGCACTTTCCTGGCATCAGGGCGTGTCCATCATCTGAAGGTAGTTTCGGATCTGTCACCTGCTGACTGCTCCTCGTCCTTCCCACATCCCTCCCAATGCATGCCCATGTCCCACTCCATTCTCCTCCCAGTTTTGGCCTCTTCACCAGCAGGGTTGCACCAGCATCCAGGCTGTCAGCATCCATGGAGCAGCTGTTAGTGGAGGGACTTCTGCACCAGCAAGTCTGTCTTTGTGCCTGCATACATGGTGTTGTGCCAGCATATCTCAGGGATAAAGCCTTAACAGTTTGATATGCATTATGGATGATCCCTATAAGTGTCAGTAACTGGGCTTTGGATCTAAACATACTTACATGTACTGTAAATGAGTTCTATTGAAATCAGTGGGATTCCTTTCCAAGGATGTGTTTAGACTGACTACACTGCGCTATTCAAGATACTTTGCCAAGAAAATCTGCAATAGTTTGGTAACCTTTGCTCTATTCTCCTAAAATAGCTGAGTTTCTAACTACATTAGGTAAAATGCCTGTTTTATCAATATTCCGGAATGATCTGTCATAGGTAATAAACCATATCAGCTTTTATTATCCTCATATCATTTGAACTAGTCTCCCATGCCCAGTCCTGGCAATTGCTGGTGCTGGCAAGGCAAGTCTGCACGCTTCTAGATCACCAGAAAGTGGCTTTCAACATTCAAACATTATAGCTGCCACATCAAGCACAGAAACCTCCATCTGGTGGTATTTTATTTAAACCAATTGCAGGAGAGAGTTCAGAAATACTATTTACATGTTAACTGTTCCAACACACTGGCTCATAAAGGACTGGGCCTTCTCCAGGAGGCATATTTGTTCCAGATCATGTTCAAGATTTAGTCGAAATTAAATGGCAACCTCTACTTTACCAATTAAAGTTATCTTTATCGTATTGATTCATACAGCCTAGCAGCAGCGTTGTATAGTAGGGCCCCTGGGCCCCGGGCGCCAGCTTCTGGGAGGAGCCAAGGGGGCACCAAAAAGGTCTGGGATTTTTTTTTAACATTGTTTCCCCCCCCCCCCTTTTCGCCCTTTCAATGGCCACACAGCTCAAGGGAATCACCATGTGTTTTACGCAGGTTAACTGACGGTCTCAGAATGAAACCTGGGGGAGGACACAGTGGAGGTGATGAAGTGGAATTGGCTCAGCAGGATGAGAAAGATCTCTGCGCAGGGCTACAACTGATCTCAGCTTTCCCAGGCCACTGAGACAAATATGTGCTCTTATTTATGGTCATCAAAATGCCATTAAGGCCAAAGACATGTTTATTTTTGCTGCATAAGTCTTTCTCACAGACAATCAAGTCGTATTTATACAGCAAAAAGCAAGGTCCCGCTAGCTATGCTTGTTTACAGGAGATTATATGTGCTCAATTACCTGGTACAGTTCAGGTGGAAAAGCCTTTCCTGTGAACTATTGGGGCTAAACTGAGATCAGTCATTTTCTTATTCATCAGCCCAATAAGTGAGAAGAGCACCCCTTCTCTGCACAGGGTGACCTGGTTTGGTCTGTACAGGGTGTCCGGGTTTAACAGAGTTAGCGGTACATTTTGCCAGCATAGACTATCCATCTTGATGACCAAGGCAATCTTGATGCCAAAACTAGCCCTGAAACCATACTGAAATTAAACTAGTTTATCAGTCTCATCCTTCAGTACCTTGAGCTGCATGGCAGCCATCCTCTTCTATTCAGGTGAGGCAGAGGAACTGTTGAAATGGTGCAAGACTTCAGAAATGGACTGGTTGAAGACCAATAAACTGAAACACAGTCCAGACAAGAGGTAGGTTATTGATTAGGAAAGGGTATATTTGTGACTGGAGTCGGGATTGCACTAATTCTCAGCTAGGATTGCACCGTCAATAGTGCAAACAGTTATACCATATTCATAGAGCCCTGGTGGAACTGAGTGTGAATGAAGCACCAGGAACATATAGTATGGCCTTTGAGGGCAACATCACCCCTCCTTCACTCCTGTCTAGAGTGATCACCCAAAATAGGACATGAAATTCATTTGAGTTGCTTCAACCTGTTCTTATTGTTCATCTAATTTTTGTTTTAATATTGTCAAGGACGTTTCAGGAAAAACCCTGATTAGTCTTTCTGTTACGAATGTTTGAACAGTATCTTAACAGAATGGAGACTGCATGATCAATTAGTGGTTTGCAAGTTGAGTTGCCCCCCCCCCCCAAAAAAAATAATAATTTTATGAATGATTTCTGTAGTCTCTCAGGCATTGAACTCTGCAATACTGAATGCTTTTTGTTTCCTTTTGTTAGTTGATGGCAGATGAAATCACTTGGCAAATAGCATTTACAAAATCATCAGCTCTCTCTGTTTATTTGTAGACAGAACTGTGACACACATTTTGCAAAGTGCTTTAAAATGGAGACAAGTTTCCAATATTCATCACATACCTTTTTTTTTTTTGCACTTCCTGTGTAACATGTGAAGAGAGAATTCACTCACATATATACTCCCTGGTGAGATGTGTGAGGTTCAGATTTATGTAGTGCTCATGTATCTCATGGCAAGGCTGAGGTGCCAATCTGAATTACAGCCCAAGACTATACATGTTTTATTTGGACATATGTTTCAGGGGCTGACTCCTAAGTAGGTAGGCATAGGATGGTACACAGGAAGAATGAAAGGAAGGCACACGAATCACTCACATTCCCTCCATCACTTTTTTTAGAAGTCCAAAATTGTTTTCAGCTATATATGGCTTGGGATAGTCCCAAAAGATGGGCATACAGTCAGTGGCATAGCTTACCTCTTTTGCACCTGGTGCAGCCCCCCTCCCCCACTGCAAACTGGAAGTAATTCACAGTGGCATGGTGGCGTGATTATATCACCACATCACTGCGAATTACTTCCAGTTTGAACTTTGCAGCCAGCTCCGCGTCCGACCCGAAGCCACCCGAGAGAAACAACATGGGCAGCTTCGGGTTGGAGGCAGATTGGTTGCAAACTGGAAGAGCCAAGGGGGTGCCACCCACCCCTCCCTGCAGCCTGCAGGGAGCTCGACTTGGCTATCCTCGTGGCTCCACCTCCAAGCCAAAGTGAAGCTGATAGCCAAGTCATGTCTTCACATATTCAGCTGTCGGCTTTGCTTCAGGTCGGAGGCAAAGCTGCGAGGACAGCCAAGCTGAGCTCCCTGAAGCCTGCGGAGAGCTGAGCTGTCCTCACGGCTCCACCTTCAAACCGAAGCAGAACTGACAGCCAAGTCGCATCTTAGTAAAGACACAAGTCAGCTTTTGGCTTCACTTCAGCTCAGAGGCAGAGCCACCACCAAAGACCGGGCCAGCCAAAGTGGGGTCACCCTTGCCACCCTCACCAAGAAGAGTGACACTCCTTTGCTCGGCGTTTTCAGCTGCTTGGAGAGGAGTTGCTTTTTCATCTTCAACACAAAAAAGTGACTCCTCTCCGAGTGGCTGAAAACAAAATGGTGCAGGGTAGCCGTGGTGCCACCCTAAAAATTGGTGTCACCTGGTGTGCCCATATTTGCGCACCCCCCAAACAATGCCAGTGCATACAGTATATGAATGCAAACAAGCAAACTCAAAATATCTGTTCTCTTTGGGCATCTATTGAGCACTGCCCAAAAATAATAGATGCCTGGACTGTCCCAGGGCATGCTAGGATTTGCTTGGCACCCAGCAATTCAAGAAACATCTGAAGAATAGCAAAACGCAGAGGACATGCAAAAGAAAAAGGCTGTCTCTACAGGCCTTTATTCACTCTTGCATTTGTTCCGCCTTTGATTCAGTTCTGTATTTGTACAACCAAAGGCAGTAAATTTGGAGCGATTCACTCATAACATTTACAGTACCTACCAAGGAAAAAGAAAGTGGTGCACATTTGCTGTGTTCTTCCCAGCGCTTGACAGGCACAATATGGCTAAAGCTCAGGAGTGATGGTGTCCTCCATTTAGAGCTCTGAATTGTTGTTGTTGTTCAGTCGTTAAGTCGTGTCCGACCCTTCGCGATCCCATGAACCATATCCCGCCAGGCCTTCCTGTCCTCCACTATCTTCCTGAGTTCGCTCATTTTCATGTTCGTTGCATCGGTGATGCTGTCTAACCATCTCATCCTTTGCCTTCCCCTTCTCCTTTTGCCTTCAATCTTTCCCAGCATTAGAGTCTTCTCCAGAGAGTCCTCTCTTCGCATTAGGTGGCCAAAATATTTGAGCTTCAGCCTCAGTACCTGTCCTTCCAGGGAACAGTCAGGGTTGATTTCATTTAGGATTGACTGATTTGATCTCCTAGCAGTCCAAGGGACTCTCAGGAGTCTTCTCCAGCACCACAGTTCGAAAGCATCTATTCTTCGGTGCTCAGCCTTCCTTATGGTCCAACTCTCGCAACCATACATTGCTACTGGGAACACCATCGCCCTAACTATACGAACTTTTGTTAGCATAATAAAAAGCAGAGATATCGCCATGCCATCTAAATTTGCCATAGCTTTCCTTCCAAGGAGTAAGCGTCTTTTAATTTCATGGCTGCTGTCTCCGTCTGCAGTGATCTTGGAACCCAAAAAAGTAAAATCTGTTACTGCTTCCATTTCTGCCCCTTCTATTTGCCAGGAATTGATGGGACCAGATGCCATGATCTTAGTTTTATTAATGTTGAGTTTCAAGCCAACTTTTGCACTCTCCTCTTTCACTCTCATCAAGAGGCTCTTTAGTTCTTCTTCACTTTCTGCCATTAGGGTGGTATCGTCTGCATATCTGAGGTTGTTGATATTTCTCCCAGCAATCTTGATTCTGGCTTGCGATTCACTCAGCCCTGCATTTCTCATAATGTACTCTGCATATAAGTTAAATAAACAGGGTGACAATATACAGCCTTGCCGTACTCCCTTCCCAATTTTGAACCAATCAGTTGTTCCATGACCGGAACTCTGAATACCCTTCAGCTCTGAATACCCTTTAGCTTTATCCCACCTTGCGCCTTACCGCTTTTGCTTGCTGCAACTCTGCTCTGTACCCATCTGTTCAAAATATCGTTATCAGAATAAATTCAGTAGAATAGAATAGAATAGAATAGAAACCTTTAGTATTCAGTATGTGTTGACACCTCCCTTTGCAAAACAGCATTTATTTACTCCAATGTTAATTTTAGCTGTAAATTGTTTGCATAGTCACAGGTTTTTCCCCCCCAGGCAAAGAAGAAAAGCGATAACTATCCAACACTCCCACACAAAGAATATGGAGTATGTTGCTTTTGAAAAGCTCACTCTAGATCAGGGGTTCTCAACCAGTGGTACTAGTACCACCAGTGGTACTTCAGCCAACTGCTGGTGGTACTGGGACCACCGGAACCCCACTCTGATACGGTGCTTTCGGTGGTGTGTTTTCACTCCCGAGAGGATCCTGCCTTTGGCTGAGCCTCTCGAGAACGCTGAGAAGGGTCCTCCCACCCCCTCAAAGTCTCCTTCCTGTGTTTTCTGGCCTCCAAAAACCTGAAAATCTGGAAGGAACTGGTGATGATGTCATCACCAGTCACTTCTGGTGGTACACAGTAGGAGAGTGGCACCAGAGGTGGTACTCGACTGGGAAGGAATTCAGAACCCCTGCTCTAGATTCTATCCAAACATTTCTGCCAGGAAGGAGGATACAGTGATGCTCTATTGCCACACCATCCATACTGCAGAAATCTTCAAACATTATAGTTTCTATCTCTACAACTATGGTTTTCTCTACACATGGACATTGGAAACTGTGTACTGGGATGTACCAACATGTAATGTGCATCCCAATACTCCTACAATATCATGCCACTCCAAAGCAGCCTTGGTGGTGTGCTGCTATATCAAGCACATTAGCAGTAATTTATTCACTTAGCTCTATATTTCTCTGTGTGAGGAGTATGTCAGAACCTGTCTTTATACACACAGAGAAAACCACAGCTGCAGATGAGGTAAGTGCACATCTAGAACCATTTAGCCTCGTTCAAGTATCCCATAGGAAACAGTAGTGAGTTACTGCTTGATCTTCTGACAATCACTTAAAAACCAGTTATTGCTCACCAAGTGTGAACCCTGCAGCATCTACCTGAAGTCTCAGCAGTAAAACCAGCAGTGTTATTTCACAAAATTCATTCCTAGCACATGATTAGGAGAAAGAGTTGGCACAGACTTCTGCCAGTGGCTTTAGATGCCAAAGACAAGTGGCCCAACATCCTGAACCAACGTTCTCCAAGCAGTTGTTCCAGTGCTTACTCTTTCCTTTCCTTTATGTCACAGTTGTTGTTTTTTGCTCCTATCTTCATGCTGCCCTTAACTCAAAAAACATAACTTTATCAGTAACAGAGCCATGCCCCCTGTGGGTGGGGGACACCTCCGCCGCGCCCCACCCCCACAGCCGCCACATGCCCCGCATCTGGGGTGTGTAACGGCAGTGTAGCGTGCCCGCTCGTGTGCAGACACGTGCCCCCCGTGCTTTTTGGCTCCTTTTCAGAGCCAAACGGCGCAAGGGAGGGTGGGAGGGCCAAAATGCAGCTGCTCTCGGCTGCGAAGAGGAAGTGGCGGAGCAGCAGGTAAGAGCGGCCCGCGCCCTGGGGCCCACTGTCCCAATCGCCCCCAGTGGTACAATGCCTCTGAACTTTATGTTTTTCAAACTCACGAGAGGTTCATGCTCATGCAATTTCTGTTTAACACTGCTTGTACACCTGCAGTTGACAAAGGCAGGGAAACAGCACAGATAAAAGCAGGAATGAGGGAATATTTGAAAGTTGCAACTCATCATAAGGAAGTATTTTTAATTTAGCCCATCAGGTTGCAAATGCAGAAGAAATAGTAGTAGCACACAAGGGCAAGGCAGTGTTCAGAAGTCTGAAGGAGGTCTGGCCTGACTGGTTATCTTCTAAATATCCTTCTAAGGCTGCAATTCTATACACACTTGCCTGAGAGGGAGCCCCAGTGAACACAGTAGGACTCACTTCTGGGTAAACATGTATAGGATTGCGCTGGAAATATTTCAGCATTTGTGTCACTTGCTGCACCCATGCAAAACGTTCCCAGTCAGTTTCTTGAACAGTGGACCGCCACTTTATGATTGGTTGACCATATGATCAAATCACTTTATGATGGATGCTCCATAATAAAATAAAGTTCACTGTGCAATAAGTTACGCACTTTACAATGGGCTTACGATTGCCTCCAACAGGACCATGTGGGTGAGTATGGGCAGTAGATAAGCCAATCAGTGATGCAAATGTTTGGGTAGCATCTCAGCCAGTAGCAGCATTTTTCCATTGTAAAAATCACCCTTTAGAGATGGAAATAGCTTCGTTCTGTGGCAGAAGTTTCAACATCCATCCACATTGGAATGAATTACCAAAAAAAAATGCATTCTTGAGTTTGCATTACTATACTTTCATAATACGATTTCGCAATCCAGAACGGATTACCATCGTAAAGCGTACTAGCAACGAGAGGATGCAAACCTATCAGGTCAGACCCAATAATTGTCTAACAGGGTTCTAGAATGCACAAAATAGTTGTCTTGATTAGTAGCGGAGCTGGTATCTGTAAAACTCCATCAGCCTGTATCATCTTGTCAATTATTATTCAGTTACTTTCAGGCAGTGATAGCTTGTCTATCTCTGTCAGTTCAGGCGGTACTTCATATAAATTTCAGTTTGGAGGCAGCACAAAGCTGAGTTTCTTTTATGGCATCTGCAATCAAACACCTTGTTTGCTCTCACCTTTTTGAAATGAATTCTGGACAGGTGAATGAACAGGAGAAGATCCCCAAGGAGACAAACTCCCCCCCCCTCTCTCTCTCTTGCACACACACGCAAAAGTTAAAACGAAGATAGTCATTCACATCCTTCAAACCTCACATACCAAGATCACAGTGGGGAAGCAGGAAGTTGAAGAGATAATGGACTAGAGATGGATACCCTATGTCTCTCCATCAAATTGGTAGGTACCTCATGGAGATTTACAATTCACAAAGCTTGCTATCCTGTGATGTTCCTACCCAAAGGTGAATGAATCTATGAACTCAAGGCTGTTGAAGGTCCCCATTATCTCATTATTCTCTCCAGTGGCTGTCATAGTAGGGCACAGTACAATTCAAGGGCAAAAGTAGTTAACACATTAGGCTTTCGCAAGGGACAGATAAAGGTACAAATTGTTCAGCCTTAGCCAGAGATGAGGGAATAACAAGATTATATCTTGAGGGAACAGTGGAACTCATCAGTTACTTCTCTTTGAACTTTGTCTGATGCTCTCTGCTGCACTGAAATATTCTGCTCTAGTCTAGAGGAGGCCAGTGCCTCAGTGGGTCACCAGATGAGAACTCCAAGTTCCTTGAATACAGATGGGGAACAAATATAATACTAAATAAGAATTTGGTACCACATGACATACATGACAAAAAAAAATTTAGTCAACCCAATCTTTTTTAGTCTGCCCAATCCTATATCCTGCAGAGCGCATTGCAACAACGGAAGGTCAGATCTTATCTCCTCTTTTAACAACCTCCCTGCCCCTTTCTTCTCCTCAGACTTGTGCCAGCTAAAGAGCTGGCGCAGGTCCAAGGAGACCCATTATGGAGCAGGATGCCTACAGAGGGGTAAGGGGAAATAATTCCCCTTTTCCAACCCACCTCCCAGTCTACCACTACCATCCACATTGCAAGTTGTATCCTTAGAAAGTTAGTTATGACTAAGCACCACTGAAATCAATGAGACTAGATTGTCATGACTAACGTGCCCCATTAATTTCACTGACACTTGGTCATGACAAATGTTCTTTGGATATGTAGGTTTTTCAATCTTTCTTTGGCTACAACCTAATACATTCCTTGCAAAATAATTTTTTTCTTGTGTAGCTGTTCTGTTTCTTTTTTGACCAAGTGTTTCATAGTTCGCTTTAATTTTCCATCCAAGCATTCCGACGGAAATATGTAGTTTCACAATTTCTTGTACACAAGAAATCCAGTCAACATCAGGTCCTTGACCAGGAAAAAAGGAATTACTGTTGCACATTTTACAATGTGATGCATATTAGGAATCAACTAATTTTGAATTCCAAAATCTTCCACTGGACTCATTGAATAAAAACTCAGTTCTTATTTTTATGGGAAGAATAAATAACCCAAGCTGTAAAAACTATTAAATGAAAAATTAACAGCGCACTCCTATCTAGCAGGACGTGGTGGTGCACATAAGGCAACCGCCACATCCTGATCAGGTTTGGGAACTGCCCCAGTGCAACCGGCAGCCTCCTGGGGTAAAGGGACATTTACCTTGAGTAATGCACCAACCACCCCGATGGGGCTACTCGGATGTGCGCCATTTTATTTTGCTGGCACAAGTCTGAGACCTTGTGTAATGCCAGGCAGACCCGGGAAGGGGGACAGGATATGGCGGAGGAGGCCACCATCGATCCCTCCCCCTTCCTGGAACACAACCGATCAATCCAGAACACACCCTGGAACACCCTCTTCCAAGTATTTGGAGGAGGAGGAGGAGGAGGAGGAGGAAGGAAGGAAGGAAGGAAGGAAGGAAGGAAGGAAGGAAGGAAGGAAGGAAGGAAGGAAGGAAGGAAGACTATTTGCAGAAAGATAAGACGTAGATGAAAATCCAGAACAAGACAAAGAGAACAAGCAAGATGAAGGAGCTGAAATCCAAGCCTATTACATGTACTGAATTCTTATTTTCGAGATGTATGTTTTTTAGCATTTGGTGAAAAACGTATTTGAAGGAGGAAAAGTCCACTTTTTAAGCTTATTCCAAAATCATTTGCTTGCTTAGCTTCATTTGCAGAGACCAAGCCTGTGAAAACACACGAAAGTAGCTGAGCCCTTGAACCACCTGCTTGTTGTTTTTCCAGGCATTTACACTTACTCTCTTTTAAGTTTCACACTGCTTTTTCACACCACATTTTTTAAAAGACTCCAAATGGCTCATAAATGTAGCCGTTATGACAAGATTTCCAGGCTGTATTACATTGGGAAGCTGGGAGTTTAACGCTCTTGTAATCAAACTGCCAAAGCCTAATCATCCCAATTGTAAATCCACTGAAGTGAATAGAGTTGGATCTCAGGGATGGTGAAGTCAGTGTCTGAAAAGCTAAGAGCTTGGGAAGAACAATGTGTGACATTTTCAAAAATATTCCAGTAGGGCTAACCGCTTCTGGTATGAAGAGCTGTAAGAATAGGCTTGTACCATCCCACAGCATTTTAAAAGGCTAAAAACATCAATTCTTTCATAAAGGCATTAATTAACAGCCCAATCCTACACTCCGCCAATCCATAGAACACAGTACCGCCAATGGAGAGCATGTAGTGGGGGGGGGCAACCAGACAGCCTGGGAGAGGTAAGCAAATATATTTTATACTTACCTCTCCATAAGTTGCCTGACCGTCAATATGTCTCATTGGACTCACGCTCAGCGATGTTGCTGGTGTACAGCTGAGGAGTCAGGGGCCAGGGCCAGGCTGAGAAAAGGGGATAGGATCCAGTATACTGCTGCTGTGAAGATCCTTCCCCTCTCCTCCCCCCCCCCCCCCGATTCACCTGGTTTCTCACCCAAACCTCCCCAAACTGCCCACGGCCCACAATTGTCGTTTTTGCTCACAACAAATGTCCCCTTACCCCAAGGAGACCTCCAGCAGCCAAAAATTCCCACGGGGTGCAGTGGAAACTGCGCCGGCGCCACTGTATCACCGCACAGGGATTTAGGCCGTGACTGCAGAAAATTCTGGACAGTGTTGCCATATACAGTTTGGTCCATAAAAATATTCATATATCCAAGAAAACATATCATAAAATAAATGTATGGGGTTACTCTGAAAGAAATATTTATTATTATTATTATTATTATTATTATTATTATTATTATTATTATTATTATTATTATTATACCACATTTATATCCCACCTTTCTTTTGTCGTGGAACTTAAGGCAGCTTACATGGGGTGTCCAGGCAATTATTCATCCAGTGCTGATCAACCTAGATCAGTTTAGTTTCAGTAAGGTTGTTCTCTCATTTGCCCTCAGGTCATGTTTATATAGTGCCACCCAGGTACATAGCATTGTACATAAAGTGAAAAGAAAGGTCTCTGCCCTTAGGAACTTACAATCTATATGTTGATATATGGGAGAAAACAAAGGAAGGGAAGGAAAAAGAAGTAGGAAAAGTATATGCAACTGTTTCAGTTACACATACTTAAGCTTGGACAAAATCTGACTTTTGGTCATATGCCTCTTGAAGTATGGTCTTGATTAACCAAATATGCTTGCTAGATATAAACAGTCTGTTCCACAATAGTTTTTTTTCTTTTCTTTTCTGGACCAGACTCACTTTATTTGATGCTATAAAAAGGGAAAATGAAAAGACATATGGCTCCATTTAATAAGGACAGTTATATTTGGAGTGCCTTCTATATAAAGCAGACTGTTTTTGTGGATATTTGTTCATGACACACTTGTTATTTTTTTTTTACAATTTCCATGCACAATAAAATTCCACTTCAAAACTCTTTTAAAGAAGAGGACCAGGAAAATGATAAACTGTTTTTATTAATACGATAGGCATATCCAATATTTCCCTATTACAGAGGTAGCCAACTTCTGTATTGGCCTGTGCTATTCCTGAACATAAGTATTTACTATTCCCACATGGAAAAGTAAACATAACACATAACACTGCCCATAACATAACTAGCCAGTGCAGCTTTCTGAAGATGTACCATCTATCAATTCTTGTGGGGGATGGGGTATAAAATGATAGCTAAGTTTGCTCCAGTAAATTCAAGGATAGCTAAGTACTGTGCTGGGCTGACACATGACCAAGTGATTGGCATCTCCATGTCTCATCCAGTTGATACAGTACCCCCCTGACTAAATATAAATGTGGGTTGGCCCTAAGCATTAATGGGCAAGGACCAGAGCCTCTAAAACCTATGCACCTCCATGGATCAGGTGATCAGCTCCCGAAACAGCATGTATTTGGCACTTTTAGAAGCGGCCCTACAAATCCACCCACCCCCGTGAGAGGGGGCCACCACCGTGACACACACACTGCCACACTATGGACGGCACACGTGCCGCCCCTGGGGGGGTGATGTCATTGTTGCATGCCGCGTTGGCGCAGAAACACACACACACACAGCGCTTTTGGGCTCCTTTTTGGAGCCAAACGGCACCAGGGAGGGTGGGAGGGCCAAACTTGCAGCCATTCTCGGCTGCGAAGAGGAGCCAGCGGCCGGGGGGGGCACGGATCTGGCGGCAGGTGCACCCCGCGACCCGCCACTTGGGGCCCACCGCCCCAACCGCCCCCACCGTCACGATGCCTCTGGACACTTTAGATGAGTGAAATTATAGTGACCTATTTAGACATTCTAATTGTACTTCTGTAAAAAGCAGATTATTGCACTGTCCAGCCCAAGCCCTCTTGGCATTCCTGAAATCTACACCTTGGCCATCATGTCTATATAGGAGATAATATATAAATACCCCAACATGTATAGGCAGCAATCATGCAACCTGAACAACACAAACTTGGAGTGAGTGAGCAGATTATACCATTTTCAAGTCTACATATATGGACCCGCATGCCAACATGACATCCATTGTGTGGTTCCACTGCCCCCAAATTAGGACATCTGCATAGGGCAAATGCCTACCCCATGTCAAGAGTGGTGTCAACAGTGAAAATCCCAGCAACCCATCATTTCTCTTTATACCAGTACAGTATATCCAATCATGGGATACTCTCGTTCCAGTTTTCACTAAAGCCTATGTTTTCCTATTACCTGTGCCTTTGACTGATGTCAAAGATTGTCATTCTGTAAGCCTCCTACGGTTTACTAAATTAAAAATGTATACATAATGGCTGGGGAGGGAAGCCTTTGAGGAACAGTGTGATGGTGTCAGGCAATTTTAAAGCCTCCAGGTTTCCCAGAAGCCCCTGTATTAAAGCATAATACATTATTGCTTACAGCTGCTAATCAGAGCTGTTTCTCATGTTCACAGTGCATGGCTTGTTGTACCCATGGTGGGAAATTCAGTTGCACCATGTTTCATGTGTGCAAAAATGCATCTCCTGCATGGATGCATTTCCTGTGCAGGAAAAAAATAAGAATACAACTGTACCTCAGTATTCTCAGGGGATAGGTTCCAGCTCTCACTGCAGTTACATGAAACCACAGAAAAGAGCAAACCCTATCCCTGTCGTCGTTGTCCCGTGGTCCTCTGCGCCCATTACCTTTGTTTATCTTCACAGAGCTGGCGCCAAGTTAGCGTGTTACTTGCTTGAACAAAACACTATAAGCAGCATGCTGCTTATAACAACAAAGCAGGCAAGCAGCCTGAATGCTAGAGAGGATCCATAAACAGGAAGCAGGAAGTATGCTGCTTATAGCATTTTGTTCAAGCAAGAAACACTTGGCGCCAGCTCTATGAAGATAAACAAAGGTAATGGGCATGAGGGGGCGACCCCAGAAGGGACAGCGGATGCTCAGATACGGAGGCCCTACTGTACATATGTAGTGGTCCTCAGCCTGCTATCAGTGTGGAGTGATATATTATTATCGCTGAGGGTGTGCTTGATTAAGCATTTGGGAAGCTCTTGATCGTACCCATCCATTACACACCAGTGCTATAAAACAGCCTGGCATATCATAACAGTAAACAAAGGGCTTTGTGTTCTCATTAACACGAAGCCCAATATCTGAGAATATTGGTTTTCCTTTCTGCCAGCTGTGCACTGCAGGAACCGTCTACTGAGATTTCATTTTCATAAGATGTCATTTTAAAATTTGAGCCTTAGACTCCTGCTGTTGATCTCATAGTAAATCAGAAGCCACTTTTGTTATATCCAGGGGAGTTGCTGTGTTATCAAGCAGGTTTGACTTGAGGGCGTTAACGCAGAAGAGCAGAGACATGCCAGTGAGCTATATAAAGCAGAGGCAATTGACAGCAACCAGACAGATATAATTACACTTTAGAGCCCATTTCATATTTCTCTAGGCTTCTAGAAGAAGTAAAACAATAATAGAGCTTGCTACTTTATAGCTGAATTGCAAATAAGCAGCGTTACCAGGAAGAAAGTAAGCACATTGCAGGAGCTCGCCCTGTGGCTGTTGAAAAAGTGTACATGTCTTCAATCTCTACAGCTGGCACAGATAGTACTATTTGCTGCAAATCTTGACTTGACTTGAGCAATAGTATTACATGGAAATTGACCTGTGAAGCTTGTAGGCAGATGAAAATAAGTCTGTCTTCTCTATGAACTGCTCCAAAGATCCAACATCCATCAACATAGAATTCTGTGAAGGACACAAGAGCACAGTCACAGCTATGCTTTTTGGCTCAACCTTGTTACAATTTCTAAAGGGAGCAGGGAGGGACAAAAAATAGCATGGTATAAGTATTGTATGACCATGCAATGAGTAAGTAAATTGAAACAAGGAGATGGAATGTATAACAATGATTGTACAATGGAGTACAGTGGAGAAACGCGTTGGGTCGAATATGTGGATGTTCCATTCTTGGTCTAGTTGGGAATACCCTCAGCAAATTTAGCTTACAAGATTGTTAAGGAGAAAATGGGAGGACCTATAGTAGCTCAACCTGATCTCTTGGTACAAGAGATCACAACAACTGAGGATCAGCAGAGAGGAAAAGAGAGCATTTGTTCAATAAATCACTTGAAAAGTAGATCTCCACAAAGCAGAGCTCTTCTACTTCCAAACTTTAGTTACTTTCCAGGCAGGCTAGATATGTCCTTGTAAACTATGTACCGAGCTACCTCTACAAAGAGCTAATAAAGCTGCTGCCACATAGGAGCCATAACATGTAAGCCAGCCCAAAGTCTCAGCCCATAAAGGACTCAGGGATGACACAAGACATTCCAGCCCCTGAGGCAGCCCAACAAATGCCAAAATGCCATCCCCTTTATTTGACAGTGTGCCGGCCATTGTCTCCGCCATTCCTCCACCTCCAAGGGGGAAGGGGATGGAACCAAAGAGGAAATATGGAGGAGAGGAAAGCAGAGACACTCTAGCCCACCACTCTCCTCTCCTCCACATGTCTTCTTCTGCTCCATTCCCCACTTCCTTTTCAAATCCAGGGAGCAGGAGGAGGAAGAAGAGGTGGGTGGAGGCAGGCAGGCACCCTCTGCTATTACCTGTGACTGCTTCAGTCAGCTTCTTGGACAGGCTGGCTCTGTCAACGGTGTCATACAAAGAGCCAGTAGCAGAGACAGATTCATCATACCAATCACCGCCAAATTGATAATCCTTTATCCTGCCTGTAAATTGAAATTCAAAACAAACATCATACAGGAGATCTGTCAATGGGTTTCCCTTTTCTTTCTTTCCTTTAAAGCAGTGCAGTACTTTGATGGGAGCAACAGTGCTGGGGAACAGAGAGTGTTGAATCATAACAGCATAAGAAGAGCCCACCAGAAGCCTCAGGGAGCACACGAGACAACAAGATACCTGTATCTTGTTGCCACTCCCTTGCATCTGGCATTCAGAGATAGCATACTTCTAAAACCAGGAGGTTGCTTATACCCATCATGGCTTGTAACCTGTGATGGACTTTTCCTCGATAAATCTGTCCAACCCCCTTTTAAAGGCATCCAGGCTAGGTGCCATCACATCCTGTGGCAAGAAGTTCCACAGATTAATTACACGCTGAGTAAAAAGAAATATTTTCTTTTGTCCATTCTAATTCTCCTGCCAATCAATTTTAGTGGATGTCCCCTGGTTCTGGCATTGTGCAAGAGGGAAAAGAATATCCCTTTATCCATCCCATGCATAATTTTATATGTCTGAATCATGTCACCCTTCAAGTGCCTTTTTTAAAGCCTCAAACGCTATAGCCTTTCCTCATAAGGGAGGTGCCCCAGCCCACGAATCATTTTGGTCGCTCTCTTTTATACCTTTTCCAGTTCCACTATATCCTTTTTGAGATGTGGTGACCAAAACTGTACACAATACCCCAGATGTCGCCTCACCATCAATTTGTACAATGGCATAATAATATTGGCCATTTTATTCTCAATCCCTTTTTTTAATGATCCTGAACATGGAATTGGCCTTCTTCACAGCTGCCACACACTGGGCCGACATTTTCATCAAGCTTTTTCCTTTTCCCCCATGCTATTTCCATGATCTAAGTCATCCTTCCACAAAAGCTGTGATTAGCACAATTGGGAAAAAAATACAGGCAAGCTACAGGTGCATGTATTTTACCCCCCAGTGGGGTTAATAGCAGCATCAGGCTTATGGTGGCAATGGTGCCAGGCTGCAATTTATCACTTTGATGATCTCATAGACCTTTAGACTAGAAAAGGTCAAACTTTGGTTCATCAGAGCAAGCCCCAACCCCATAAACAAGGTGTCTTCCTGCTGCATGTTCCATAGAGTGCAAAACTATGGAAGGCACCCATCTCCAACCAGGGATGGGCCATCAAGGAACGACAGAATTGTCTTTGAGGAGCTCACCTTACAATAGTCTCTATGTTCCCCGGTGAGGATTTTGTCCATAAAAGGCTGGGACAGACCCCTATTGTAGTTGTTCCTTCTGCAACTGTCCACCCATGTGCTATGCTGTTACCGTAGGCATTTCTGCTACCACTCAAGTACCAGCTGGTGCTGTGTCAAGCATCCCCATTTCCTCTGCTACCCAAGAACCACTGTGCCAGCTGGCACCAAGGATAGGTATTGGATCGTTCTCTTTCTTTTCCAAACTTTCTCCCTTCTAGAGAGTGAATAAGTACTTTTGGCCCTTGGCACCCCTGGCCACTGGCGCCCAAACCCACCATCTTCTGTGTCTCGTGTGCAGTCAAGTTGATGACACACAGTGTTTCGACCCTTTGGATTGGTGTGTGTTGTGAGTATGCGATGGAGTCCTGCAATCCAATCCTACCGCACTCCCCGCATGGCAAAGCAGCAGCGCCAACATGGTGTCCACTGTGTCCCACGGGGGAGTTTTGGCATGTTGAGGCCTCCTCAGGAGAAGAGAACATTTGTTCCCTGCTCCCAGTATAAGCCTCTGCAGCCACCATGGAACAACTTGGGCCTGCACCAGCGATATTGCAGGCGCAAGTCCGCGTTGACCAATGAAGGCAGACTAGGCCCGGGAAGGGGGCTAGGATATGGCAGGCACCGCTGCCACTGAACCCGCCCCCTTCCTGGGCCCGATCCACTCTCCTCCCCACCCCCGTCACTTCCCTGTTCTTCCCGGCCTCACCCCCCTTCTGACCTCTGTGCGGTCTTACCTGAGCCAGCAGGCATCCGATGTCCATCATCACACGGACCCAGCCACTCACAGCTTGTGGCACCAGCCAGGCTGCTGTCACATTTGCGACAGCCGTAAAGTTATTTACGCTGCCAGAACGCTCATTTTGGCGGGGTAAACAGTCCATAGGATTGGGCCACTAGACTCCTCAGTCTCTCTTTTACCATTTAAGAGGAAGTACCAGAGATCAGCCTCAGGCCTTCAGTGCATGGTTCCTCTTAACCAACCTATCAAGGACTCCAAGAACAAAGGACTTCTATCTCAGAGGCATGAGACGTCAGTTTAGAAAGACTAGTAATCAGGAGGTGGGAAAGACAAGCAGTCCGACCACAAGAGAATGAAGTGTTCTGTGGCCCACCAATGGGATCACTTCTTACTTGCAGTCTTGATTTAGGCTATAGAGTACACAAACTCAACCACAGTCTCACACCACAGCTCATACCATTCTTGCTTTTTCTCGTTCTTTCCCCTGGTCTTCCTCTTTCCCCCCTTGTCTCCCACTACTGCATAAATCTTGGTTCTTCAGCCTCCCTGGGTAATCTCCCTGATGCCCCTACATTCTGCTCTCCCTCTTTTGTTCCTTCCTCCATTTTGCGCCATCATTTATCTCCTTTTTCCTAGTAAGGGTTTCCTTTTTTCTCCTGCCTAGAAACTGCTGACACTTAGCCTGATTGTGTGAGCAAGCATGTGTGAATATTTACATTGCTTTTGATTCCCTTTCCTGGTTACTGTATTCTTATAAAGGCTTTATCAAAGTTATATATTGTTGCATCTATATCCTTGCCTTGCTCCTCATTTCATGCCAGTCATAAGAACATAAGAAGAGCCCTGCTGGATCAGGCCAAAGGCCCATCTAGTCCAGCTTCCTGTATCACACAGTGGCCCCACCAGATGTCTCAGGGAGCACACAAGACAACAAGATACCTGTCACCACTCCCTTACATCTGGCATTCAGAGATAGCCTACTACTAAAACCAAGAGGTTGCATATATACCCATCATGGCTTGTAACCTGTGTAAGTCCATTGAGTTGTGCCATGAGCAACTGCCCTTAGTCCCTGCATACATAGTAGATTTCCCTGTGTGTGCTTAGAACACACTTGGTCAGAAATGACGGACGCCCTCCCGGCGCCTGGCGTGGGGGGGGCGGGGCCTGCGTTATGTCACGTCGACGGGCCCCCCTCCACCGGTTTTGAAGACATTTCGGAGCCGAACGGGCTCCAGGGAGGGAGGGCGGGACAAAACGACGCAACGATAAGTACTCCCCCCGCGCCGAGTGCACCCCCCGCCCGCCCGAGCGCCTGGAGCTGCTGCTCCACGCACTCCGCCCAAGTTCCGCCGCTGCACTTGGTAACAAGAGTAAATATCCAGCCCCATTGCTGCAGTTGAAATTAGAGCCCCTGCACTGTTTGAAAGTCAGGAAATCCAATCATGGATCATGTCTGTTTTGACCTCAGACATCTTACAACAAGCACTCCATTGTAAAAGTAAATCATAAAGGTATCTAAATGAGCTATTAGAGAAGACAGAGAGCATATGCCCATTTTGACTCTAGCAAGCCTTCCGATAAACTCACCTTCCATTTGTCTAGCTCAATTCCAGATTTGATTGCTAGCCTTTTCTATACATTAATTAAGCTAATGGATGACCAGATTTGTTCGCTGCTTGAAACAATTAATCCATCAAGAGAAAATATCACAGCGCCAGCTATTGCTCTGGGAAGGAGTGATAAGAGATCATTCTTCAGGGGACAGCAAAGCTATAATTTCCATCAAATTGCACAAGACTCTTATTAATATTGGCAAATGGATCTTTTCTTTACAATCACCAGGCTGTCAGCTACAGAACAAGCTCTGAAACACAGCACACAGGAGCAAGGAGACAATGTGAAACAGGAAGCGAATGGGTTCAGAATATAAGTATGTGCTCATAGTGGAGGTGAAGTAGGAATCTTCTGCCTCCTATTTTTGACTGACTGTTCAAAGGAAATTGTCAGGTACACAGAAACATCTAGATTGCAAGGTTGTGGAAACAGAGGGTGATTAAAGGCAGTTAAATGGATCCATCCCTATGTTTGGAACAAAGGTGATATTTGATTTGGAGCTCTTATCACAGTTGCTATGAAAGCTTTATCACAATTATTAAGGGGGGCAAACCTTTTTTAATGATAGTTTAATCTCATTCTTATCTTATGAAGCTGTTGTTGTTGTTCAGTCGTTAAGTCGTGTCCGACCCTTTGTGATCCCATGAACCATATCCCGCCAGGCCTTCCTGTCCTCCACTATCTTCCTGAGTTCGCTCATTTTCATGTTTGTTGCATCGGTGATGCTGTCTAACCATCTCATCCTTGGCCTTCCCCTTCTCCTTTTGCCTTCAATCTTTCCCAGCATCAGAGTCTTTTCCAGAGAGTCCTCTCTTCGCATTAGGTGGCCAAAATATTTGAGTTTCAGCCTTAGTACCTGTCCTTCCAGGGAACAGTCAGGCTTGATTTCATTTAGAATTGACTGATTTGATCTCCTAGCAGTCCAAGGGACTCTCAGGAGTCTTCTCCAGCACCACAGTTCAAAAGCATCTATTCTTCGGCGCTCAGCCTTCCTTATGGTCCAACTCTCGCAACCATACATTGCTACTGGGAACACCATCGCCCTGACTATACGAACTTTTGTTGGCATGGTGATATCTCTGCTTTTTATTATGCTGTCTAAGTTTGCCATAGCTTTCCTTCCAAGGAGTAAGCGTCTTTTAATTTCATGGCTGCTGTCTCCGTCTGCAGTGATCTTGGAGCCCAGAAAAGTAAAATCTGTTACTGCTTCCATTTCTGCCCCTTCTATTTGCCAGGAATTGATGGGACCCGATGCCATGATCTTAGTTTTATTAATGTTGAGTTTCAAGCCAACTTTTGCACTCTCCTCTTTCACTCTCATCAAGAGGCTCTTTAGTTCTTCTTCACTTTCTGCCATTAGGGTGGTATCGTCTGCATATCTGAGGTTGTTGATATTTCTCCCGGCAATCTTGATTCCGGCTTGCGATTCATTCAGCCCTGCATTTCTCATAATGTACTCTGCATATAAGTTAAATAAGCAGGGTGACAATATACAGCCTTGCCGTACTCCCTTCCCAATTTTGAACCAATCAGTTGTTCCATGGCCGGTTCGAACTGTTGCTTCTTGACCCGCATACAGGTTTCTCAGGAGACAGGTAAGGTGGTCTGGTACCCCCATCTCTTTAAGAATTTGCCACAGTTTGTTGTGATCCACACAATCAAAGGCTTTTGCGTAGTCAATGAAGCAGAAGTAGGTGTTTTTTTGGAACTCTCGTGCTTTCTCCATGATCCAGCGCATGTTGGCAATTTGATCTCTAGTTCCTCTGCCTCTTCGAAACCCAGCTTGTACGTCCGGTAGTTCTCGGTCCACGTACTGCTGAAGCCTAGCTTGTAGGATTTTGAGCATAACCTTGCTAGCATGTGAAATGAGTGCAATTGTACGGTAGTTTGAACACTCTTTGGCACTGCCCTTCTTTGGAATTGGAACGTAAACTGACCTTTTCCAATCCTTTGGCCACTGCTGAGTTTTCCAAATTTGTTGGCATATTGAGTGCAGCACTTTCACAGCATCATCATTTAGGATTTTAAGTAGCTCAGCTGGGATATTATCATCTCCACTAGCTTTGTTGTTAGTAATGCTACCTAAGGCCCACTTGACTTCACTCTCTAGGATGTCCGGCTCTGGGTCAGTGACCACACCAGCGTGGTCATCAGGAACATTAAGATCTTTCTTGTATAGTTCTTCTGTGTATTCTTGCCATCTCTTCTTAATCTCTTCTGCTTCTGTTAGGTCCTTGCCTTTTTTGTCCTTTATCATGCCCATCTTTGCACAAAACGTTCCCTTGATATCTCCAATTTTCTTGAAGAGATCTCTAGTCCTCCCCATTCTGTTGTTTTCCTCGATTTCCTTGCATTGTTCATTTAAGAAGGCCTTCTTATCTCTCCTTGCTATTCTCTGGAACTCTGCATTCAGTTGTTTATATCTTTCCCTTTCACCCTTGCTTTTTGCATTCCTTCTTTCCACAGCTATTTGTAAAGCCTCATCTGACAGCCACTTTGCTTTCTTGCATTTCTTTTTCTTTGGGATGGTTTTAGTTGCTGCCTCCTGTACAATGTTACAAACTTCCGTCCATAGTTCTTCAGGCACTCTGTCTACCAGGTCTAATGCCCTAAATCTATTCTTCACCTCCACTGTATACTCATAAGGGATATCGTTTAGGTCATATCTGACTGGTCTAGTGGTGTTCCCTACATTCTTCAGTTTAAGTCTGAATTTTGCAATAAGAAGCTCATGATCTGAGCCACAGTCAGCTCCAGGTCTTGTTTTTACTGATTGTATAGAGCTTCTCCATCTTTGGCTGCAAAGCACATAATCTATCTGGTTTCGGTATTGACCATCTGGTGATGTCCATGTGTAGAGTCGCCTCTTGTGTTGTTGGAAAAGAGTGTTTGCTATGACCAGCGTGTTCTCTTGACAGAACTCCGTTAGCCTTTGCCCTGCTTCATTTTGCGCTCCAAGGCCAAACTTGCCTGTTGTTCCGTTTATTTCTTGATTTCCTACTTTAGCATTCCAGTCTCCTATGATGTAAAGGACATCTTTTTTGGGTGCTAGTTCTAGAAGGTGTTGTAGGTCTTCATAGAACCGGTCAACTTCATCTTCTTCGGCATCAGTGGTTGGGGCATACACTTGGATTACTGTAATGTTGAATGGTTTGCCTTGGATTCGAACTGAAATCATTCTGTCGTTTTTGAGGTTGCACCCCAGTACTGCCTTTCCCACTCTTTTATTGACTATGAGGGCTACTCCATTTCTTCTGAGGGATTCATGCCCACAGTAGTCGATATGATGGTCACCTGACTTAAATTCGCCCATGCCCGTCCATTTTAGTTCGCTGATTCCCAAGATGTCAATGTTCAATCTTATCATCTCATTTTTGACCACATCCAGCTTGCCTTGATTCATAGACCTCACATTCCATGTTCCTAAGCAGTATTGCTCCTTGCAGCATTGGATTTTCCTTTCAACCTCAGACACATCCACAGCTGGACGTCCTTTCGGCTTTGGCCCAGCCGCTTCACTCTTTCTGGGTCTACTTGGAATAGTCCTCCGCTCTTCCTCAGTAGCATATTGGACACCTTCCGACCTGAGGGGCTCATCTTCCGGCGTCATATCTTTTAGCCTTTTGGTACTGTTCATGGGATTTTCTTGGCAAGGTTACTGGAGTGGGTTGCCATTTCCTTCTCCAGTGGATCACTTTTAGTCAGAACTCTCTGCTACGACCTGTCCGTCTTGGGTGTCCCTACACGGCATAGCTCATGGCTTCTTTGAGTTACGCAAGCCCCTTCGCCACGACAAGGCAATGATCCATGAAGGGGTCTTATGAAGCTACTGCCTGAAAATACATCCCTTATGGCCCAACCCTATTTGGATGCCAGCACGACAGCCATCATCCCCTGCTAACTAGGCAAGAGGCACTTTTTCAGTTGGTGCTCCTCTTATATTTAGCAGGGGGAGAGTAACTGCCCCCCTTTCACCCCAGCACAGTGTCTTTCCTGGTGGCCGTTTGCTGGTGATCTTCTGCATCTTTTTTAGATTGTGAGCCCTTTTGGGACAAGGAGCCACTTAATCATTTGATTTTGTCTGTAAACCACCTTGTGAACTTTTTTTGTTGAAAAACGGTATATAAATAGTAAATACTGTTAATAACAATAATATCCTAAGCCTATTCTGGCAGTGCCACGCCGACCATGGACCAATGCTGGCACAACAAGGGCTAAATGCCAAGATTGTCCTGGCAAAGCAAAACTGCCACAGCCCTCCCCAAGAACACCCCAATGTCCATGGAAACACTGACACGGGCACACCTGGTGGGGAGTCGGAAGCACATGAACCTATCAGAGGGAGCCCTGCATGGACCAATCACTTTGCTGGCATGTGACAAGCAGCAGCCCGCCCAGCTACCCACTCCCACACACTCTGCATGCCCTTCGCTTCATCACTGGCACCTGCTGGCATGACTGTTGGTATGCTGCTCTTCGTGTTCCCCGGGCACTGTCCACCATATACCATAACAGAGGGCTCGTGATCACTGAGGAGCACTCTCCCTTGGAGCACAGGAAGTCATGGAGTGAGGATGCTATGGACTCTGAGAGCAGAGTCCTGCTGGCACACCGGCTTCCCACACTGCCGCAAAGCACTTTTTCTTTATGGCGCTTTTGCGGCAACCAGCACCAGCGGAACACGTCCTTTAGTAAGGATCATTAGTTATTCTGCTAGCCAGCCCATAGAGCGCACCGTTCCATCCTTAAATATGTCTACTTAAACATGGAGCCCTGTCATGAGACCCCAGTTAAGTTGCTACACGGTCCACTTACAAAAGCGCCATATCCCAAACCTTGTTGAGCTAATGATCAAGTGGAGGGATATTTTCTCTTTTTCCAATATTGTGCTACAAAATCATAGCTGCTAAATGACTAGAAATTAACTCAGGGTCTTTTTTCTTTCAACATGATCTTTCAAATAACCTAATAAAGCCGCCACAGGATCTAATGGTATTGACACTCCTAAAATACCTTTCATAAGTTTAATAACATTTTCTTAAAATTTCATTATGCTGGGGTAACGGTACCTATAAGACAAAAGAAAAGGGGGGAAAAATTCCACCCCTCTGACTTTATTGTTTCTGCAGCAATTACCAATGTTAAGATAAAAACCTCCAAGGGGGTAAAGTGCCACTGTGTAATAACTTTATAATCATTTTAAATCATATTAACATGTGTTGAGATTGCCTTTGTTGTTATTGAAAAGGACTTCTAGACCTCTGCTGGCATTCCTGACCCACCCCTTCTTCTCCCCAAGTCTTTATGTAAGCAGAACTCGCTGTAAGTTTCCTTGCGACAATTTACACATAACTGACAGTCCCTTACGATGTCTCACTGTAATTGTTTTCTTATGCCACTGTAAGATGTCTCAAGCAGTGAGCTCTACTAATTAATCAACTGACTAATAATGACATTTTTGAGGTCTTGAAAAAAGGGAAATCTATTATTAGTTTATTTAACTTCCTGAATGGCACTACCCTTCCAAAACAACCCTTGCTCTTTTCAAATATATTTTCAAGTGCTGAAATGGTTTTAATTACCCTTTCGGTGCCTAGAGAAAAACAGGAAACTAGACCTATTTGGAAGCAATTGTAAAGTGAACAGTTTAACTTACTTGATCTGGTGTGAATGTTTCAGGATCTGGTTTTCTTGTGGATTTGGTCTACATCAGACTGCAATGGAACTCCCAGCCATCTCACACTGATCTATCATCTGGAAGGGATGCTTTATTGCCATCTCTCCAACATATTTATACCTTAGGTCTAATGCCTCGGAATCATCTGAAACTCTTTGCTCCTATGATATAGTAGGCTCCTATTTAGGGATGGGGCCATAGCTTAACATTAAAATGCATGCTTTATATCAGAAACCCAATAATTTTCAGGTTGTGTGGGGAAAAATCCTTGTCTGAAGGCCTGCCACACATCACTCCCTCCTCCTCCCAGACGGCGCATCACTCAGTGCTGCCCGTACCTGCTGCAACAGTCTGCCTATGGTCTGGGGCCAGACTTACCTGACTCAGGGAGGAGCCTGCCCTTCGGGCACAGGGCCAGGTACAGGTCGGAGGGACTAGAAAGGCCTCAGTGGGGCAGAGCGCAGGCCCGTTGAGCAGAGCACTCCTACCCATGCGGCAAGTATCTGCAGGAGCCTTCCTGTCCCCCTGAGCGAGGAGGCGTAGGACGTAGAAGGCAACCAGGCTGGGTGAGCGGAACCAGGAAGAGAGAAAGAACCAACCAAGGCCAGGGAAATATAAGGAGTGGGCCAGGGATGAGAAGGGGCTGGTGGTTGATTGGAAGAGAGGCTCCAGAACCCTGTGAGGCTGGAGGAGAAACCCTGAGGTTGAGGAGGAATAGGGTGCTGTAACTCTATGCCCTCTCTCTGCTCTGTGGTTCAGTGGAGGAAGACAGCATGGAGGAGAGAAGCCAGGTGGGCATGTATAAAGTGTGAGTGTAACCTTGAATGCATACTTAACCAGCTATTCTTTTTCATTTATTAGACGACAGGGTCTAATTTATTGCAGCATTACTTTTACATACTTATTTAATAGATATTTGATTTTGCATGGCAGTGACAGAGCATTGTTCTTTGGACATGAATATCTGTGAGTGCTACAGCTACTTAAAGGGTACACAACTGTAACTGCAATAATACTATCTCCAATGCTCATTCATTTCTAAGTGCCCTTAGAAGAGTCAATAACAAAAAAGGTTCCTGAGTGCTGAAGCTGGGATATTGATCAATCTGGTGCACAGATGGCTGAATGATTCATGGCCAGTCGAAAGGCTGACAAGTATTGCCTGTTGGAATAGCAGCTGTATAGGAGAGAGAGTTTTTCTTGTAAGTTTGCAGGGGATTGCTGAGATTAGCGGCACAATCCTGTCTAATATTAAGACCTGTGGAGCACTATGCTGGTCTAGGGACCATAAGGCACGTTTGCAGCACCCAACAAGTAGGTGGCGTTGGTGCAGAGGCTGGTGCCACTCTAGTCGCCCCAGTCGACGTGGAGCACCCACCGGGGCAGATAAGTTACCTGCCGGGCAGGGGAGGGCGTTCCAGAAGCATTTTGAAGCAGGGGGTGGGCGGATCGGGCCCAGGAGGAGCTGGGACCGGTGGGAAGCAGGTTTCCACCATATCCTATCCTCCCTCTCAGGCCTGTTTCTCCTGACACGGGCCTCCCAGAGTTAAGCCAGCTAAATAGCTGGTGTGGATCCAAGGAGACCCATTTGGAAGGCTGGGGATCCAAGGAGACCCATTAGGAAGGCTTGTCTAACTTTGCTCCCTGTGATGCAGTGAGGCCAGTGCAGCCTCCGCCACATCCAGGGCACAAAGCAGGCAGCCGGGTGTCAACTTGGGGGAAGGAAATGTTTGTTCTCTTACCCGGCTGCCTGCTTTGTGCCCTGGATGTGGCGGAGGCTGCACTGGCCTCACTGCATCACAGGGAGCAAAGTTAGACAAGATTGGGATATAGGGATGAGAATTCAAGGATATTCCAGGATGGGGCCATCATTCAGTGGGGGAGCACCCCCTTTGCATTGAGAAAGTGCCTGGTTCAATCCTTGGCATTTTCAGGTAGAGCTAGAAAAGACTCCAGTCTGATCCCTCTATTGAGGAGTGTAACAAGCTCCCATGCCACCTGGGGCACGGGAGCTTGCTGCACCCCGGAAGTGATGTCACGTGATGTCACTTCTGGTTCGGACGCTATCAGCAGCCCTCTCATGTTCCACTCGGAGCGAATGGAACACAAGGGAAGCCAATTGCCGGCTGCCTCCACGCGCCACTCCTTCTCTTCACGATCGTGTTTTTATTTCAGTGCTATGTATTTCGGTGCTATGTGCGGCGCTATGTGTTTTTATTTCATTCTCACAATTTTCTCCTTCCCCTTCTTTTGGTTTGCTCATTTATCAAGCTCCTAACTCAACAGGAGCAGGAAGCCACCCAAAGGAAAGCTATAACGATGACCCAAGTTCTGCAAACCCAACTGGGACAGAGCAGTGTGTGGTGAAAGAGGCATAGTATCTAGCAGTTAGTGACACCTTTTTCCCCACCCTGTTCCTTCCACCTGGGCATATTGGGATGTACTGGGTTGGAAAATGATAACTTTTGTTTCCACCACCCAAGACTGGGAAGCCCAAACAGGAAAAGGCCACCTTGGGAAAGCCTCTCCCCCTGGTTAGCAAGGAGCCCCTAAATTCAATGGGATCCACTGAAAGGCAAACAGCAGCGAGATGGGGGCCATCTGGGAAGAGTGACAACCTCCTCTCTCCTTAGTAAACTGAGGCCAGACAGGTAATCAGTAGGAATAAAAACGGAGTTTATTCAAGGACTGAATAAACAGAATGAATAAAAAGGGAGGCAGGTGCAGAAGGTCTAAAAGTAAGACACAGGTCAAAACTAAAACAGGACTGACCAACAGGGTGGGTGGCAAAGGTGCCTCCTGCCAATCTCAGCAGGAGGGTTGGCCAGAATCCTTTGTTTGAGGATCCAGCCAAAAAGGGTCCAGCCAAAATTCAGCCAAAAAAAGACACACAATCCACATAAGGATTGCCTGGGATGCCAAGTGGCCCTTCTGCAATGGTACTGAATTCAAGAAAGACAAGGGTTACTACAGGAGGATGTCTCTGCAGCCTTTTGGATGCTGCATCACAGAAGCCGTGGGGTGGGTGGGTTAGACATGTCCAAAAGTAGGGGGAAATAAGCAAAGACTAGGGAGAAATCAGTAATGTTCACTGCACAGTGAATGAGCAACAGAGAAAAGCTCTAGTTTGACTGTTTGTGAATCCATACGTGAGAATAGTGATGGTGTTGGTGTTGGTAAAGCAAGTCGTTTGTTCCATCTCTGAATACCTGAATACCTGTGCTTCAGTGTCAGATTATAGGCATAGAAGCAGCTGCTTTTAACCCACTGTAGAATACAAGGGGGACAGAAGACTCACCATCTTCTATGAAATTGGCCAAAACAGCATTACATGTGTCGATTATTAAAGAAACTGTTTGAAAACCTACCCAACTGTGATTGTTCTGTCAGGTTACAAGCGTTATCTTTTTCATTTAAAGGAAACATCCTAAGTGGATGGAAACATTTAAAGGAAACATCCATTTCCAGTGCCAGTGCAGCCACAATGCAGCCCCAAGGTAAGGGAACAAATGTTTCCTCACCTTGAAGAGGCGTCCATGACTGCCCTTGCACCGCAAAATGCAGTGTGCGCCCTGTTGGCACGGTTACACCGGCGCTGGAAAGTTGGTTAGGATTGTGCTGTAAGCTGAACTTTACCTTTGTGCACAAGTCACAACAAAATAAATCTTCCCAAGTGGGTTGTGGTTTGGGGAACAACAGATGCACAAAGAGTATCAAATTATTCTGAGTACTCAGCCCTCTTCGATCATTAAGCAGGGCAAGTACATTCCCACCCTACTCCCCCCCCCCCAATAAACTGAAGGATACTACAGCTCCATGATACAACTCTTTCCGCCACTACAAATTTTAATTTGCATCCCTGCCTAATAAACTTCAGTTTTCCAGATAGAAAGTGGTTCTGTTTATTATGTATTTCAAAGAATGTGATTGTTTTCTCTAATCAAATGGGCTCTCGCCATCTGTTTGCACTCCAGATCCAGGTCCAAGGGAACCAACAATGGGAGACTCTGGAAAACAGCTGGTAGTCACCGCAATTGTCTGCCTCCAAGCACTCTTCAGTTTCCAGGAACTGTATTGTTTTTTCCCGTCCAACGCGAAAGCTGGCACCTCTCAACCATTCCCTTTAAAGCATGACTGATGGGTGAGAGAGAACATGTGGGAAAGGAGGACTGCCATGTTTGCTTTCCTCTAGATGGTGCTTCAGGGGCGCATTGACAGTCGTGCCCATAACCTTAAAAAATAACAATGCAAGTTGAATGGCAGTGTCCCGCTGTACCGTATCCGGACCACTTCCTCCTCCTTGCCTAGAGTACTGTCTTGTTCAAAGAAAACTAAGCTAGTGGCATTTTTTTTTCCGGGACAGTGTGTAGTTCATTTCTCTGAAATAATCCCCACCTCAAGATAAAAGACTTTTGTTCCATCGATGTGCAAATAAAGGGAGTTTCTGTACACACTTGAGGGGTTTTGGCAGGTGCCCATCCTTGTGCATAGACAGTGGAATTTGGCGATTCATGTGTACACAGTATAAAAATCTGCACACTCCCAGGGCTCATGAGGAAGTAAAGAACATCAACTGGAGATTGATTGCTGAAGAATCCAGGGGCAGCAAGACAGTGAGGCTCAAGTTTATTTGGTGCCTATGTTGGGAAGAGAAAGTTGCAATCCTGGAAGCCACAAGAGAGGAGCTGTGTGAGTGGTTGATGAATAGTTGTGATGACAGGAGCTCTTTTAAAAGAGCTCATTCAGTACCTCTTTTGGGGGAAGGACTGGGCAGCAACAATAAAGAGCAACTGTACAAGAGCTCCATCATGCCAGAGACACAACACATGGCAGTAGTTCTTCACAAACATTTTGTGGAAATGTGGAAGCACCATGAACAATAGGCAGGTGTGACCTGCCATCTGCTTGTAGCACCACCACCATCATCCCAGTCTAACATTGTGTGGTTACCTGGTGTGCTTTTAAACATGCTTGCCCTGTGCACATGGGAGGTTGTGTTGGGACCTTGAGTAGCGGCACAGCTCAATCGTTCAGCAGAGACTGAAGAGAGACAAGGGTGAAAGGTGCAACAGACAAACATTTATTGGGATAATTTAACAACAATAGGGAGGGGGGTCGAAATAAAACAAAGCAACATGTTGGAGAAACTATAGAGGAGAAAAGGGCTGGAGAAAGGGAATCCTTAAAAGGAAAAATGGGAGCATAACTGCACACACACAAAAGGAGGAGAAAGGATGTAGAAAAATTGTGTGGGTTTCCCAGAGAGACCTGTGTCTAGGAAATTGGGGGTTTTAGAGTGTAAGGAAGGAAGGATAAAGCTGGGGAATTGGAGTCCATAAAAAAGGATACTTTTGGAAAATTACACACACACACACACACACACACACACACAGAGAGAGAGAGAGAGAGAGAGAGAGACAGAGACAGAGACAGAGACAGAGAGAGAGAGAGAGGAGGAAAATCACAAGCACCAGCATGTCGTCAATTTGACTGCATATGAGACATACAAGGTAAGATAGAGGGGAGTTGTGGGTCTACGGTGAGGCTGTGTTGCAGACCAAGATTACCAGACCATTTCTGCTGGATGTGGTATGGTGCATTGCAGGAGCCACAAGGCAAGGGCAAGGGTACCAAGACCAAGCAAATGTCCTGATAAGAGTCAGGGTATAAGGGTCGGAAGTGGACCTTGAAGCAAACTCCAAAATTTAGGCAGGAGCCTTATGGCCCAATCATATCCCCCCACCACTCCACACCACATGCACTGATAAGCTGTCATGACCCTCGGTGGCAGAGAGGAGTCGCTGTTGCATGGTGCGGTGAGAGAACAGACTGGAATGCTGAGAATGTCAGTGGCAGAGCGATGACAACTGGAAAAATGTTTCTCTGTTCAGCATGATCTGTGGCGTCCTGCAGAGAGCTCGAGGCTTGTGTTCAGCAGCTAGTGAAGATGACTACACCATAGAGGAAACCAGCTGGAATTGTAGGGTTCTATACACAACAATATTGTAAAGATCCTTATTGGATCTAGATAAGCCTACCTATGTACACCGCCTTGAATAACATCTGAAGAGCAATCTGAGGATAAGAAAGGCGGTATATAAATACAGAAATAAATAAATAAGACCAATGAGAAGTAAGTTTAAAACATTTTTTAGTGATCAGATTTTCTTCCTTTTTTGGAATCTCTTTTTTCTAGTGAAAGTTAGTTAGGTGGCGGGTGGGGGCAGGCAGGGGGCAGAATGGGGCAGGGACCAAAGCAGAGAGGGAGTGTGTCAAGGATGGGAAAGAGATGGTTATTGGCGGCAGCAGCCTCGCGGATATCCTATTCCCCTTGCTGGCCTCAATCCACCACCACCCCAGATCCATTTGGAGTTACGCCAGCCAAAGAGCTGGCGCAGGTCTGAATAGATCGATTGGAAAAATTGAGGTTTACCCTAAGGTAAGGGAACAAATGTCCCCTTACCTTGAAGAGGCTTTGTTTCCTTAAAACCTCAATCTTCCTTATATTGTTTTAGCAAGTTTTTCTTGTTAGCTTGCTCCTAGCTTGTAGTTGCTTAATGTGAGTCATTAACTGTTTCTTTATTTCTCTTCTTAATTAGTCTTTATATTAATTAATAAAATCCTTCAAATCACTGCTTTTGAGTCATCCCAAACAGGCCAAATGCATATATCACATTAACTTTAGTCAACAGTACCGTATTCTCTAAAAGCATATTGTGCAGAAACCACCTCATTGCCCAGTTACCCCAGCACAAATTACGCGAGACAAGGCAACCTGGAGTAAAATGGGCCATATTTATTGAATTATAACAATTAATTAACTTACAAATGCAGCAGGTCCTATCTACACAAACTTCTCCTCCCTATAGTGCAGGTATGTACCCTGGAGGAGACAGCTAGCCTGCCCAAGATCCCCTGGGTGAAATCACCCTGGCTCCAACCTGAGGTCGCCTCTAGGTGACCCTAGCTTTTCAATGCCAATGCTGAAAAGAGGGTCAAGGAAGCCAAATTGTTCTGCCCACCCAAGTTTGACAGCCTTTGAGGTAGACATTGCAATTCAAGCCCAAGGGATCACCAGCCTACATCCACTGGCGTCAGTCGAGGTGGGGCGAAACGGTAAGTTCTGCACTGTGCTAACCTCCATTTACTCCCCAGCACGAGGCGGCCCTGGCCCCTCGCCGTCGGAGCCATTCAGTGCGGTGAAGGCAACGCACGGAGTCTCCTGCGCATTGCCTTCGCCGCTCGACTGGTTCGGACGGCGAGGGGGCAGGGCCACCATGGAACGGAGCTGCTACCGCTGTGCAAGACTTACTGTTCTGCCCCACCTCTAGCAATACCAGTGGCAACAATCAGGTGCAAGCCCAGTTCTCTGTCTCGTGCAGAGTGGAGATTGGGCAAAGGACGCCCCTGCTCATATATGTAGGCAAGGGGGCGACATTCCTTTCTGTGGGGTTAAAATATTTCCATTTCCCAGAAATATGATTATGAAGAGTTTTCACAAATGGATTTACCACTGCTGAATGAATGATTGCTTACTCAGTCTATCACAGGATTAAAAACCCTACCCAAATCATCTCCTAAAAGAATTTCTCCTTCTCATTCCTGTCTAAAAAAAATGTGTAAACTCATACAACACTTTCTTCCTTTGATTTGGCATGCAAATGGAACCTATGGTGGCCCAATCTTATGAGGGCCTTACACTGCCGGAACTAAGGTCCTTTACAGCTGTTGCACAAGGTGAAACACCATTTCCTGCAGCCAGGCCACTACTGCAAGCAGTGTGTGGCTGCAGCCGCGCACCAGCAGTCCATCCATGTCCCCTAGGGCGGCGAGAGAGGTGCAGTTGGGCGGAATGGAGCTGGGAGGGGGAGGAATGGGGAGGAGATCAGGATAGGGAGGAGGGCAGATTGAGGCCAGGAAGGTGGCAGTATTGGAGGCAGTGGCACTGCCGATATCCTATCCCCCTTCCCAGCCTCAATCCCCTGACCTGGGTCCACTCAGACTTATGCCAGCAAAAAAGCTGGCACAAAGGAGCTGAGTAGACCCAGCAGGCTTATGAAGGCTTATCCTGGGGCAAGGGATACTTTAAGGAAGCCTTCACGGCTTGAAACGTCCCCGCAGGATGCAGCACGCGCCCCATTGGCACAGAGAGTTAGGTAGGACTGGGCTGTTAATGTTATTCATTTGTCATATAATTTTGTTTATCGTTTGTTTCAATAACAAATACCTGTTCTGAACAGGTAATGGGTTCCAATCAAATATGCAATAATCAATTATGCAAAACTGATCTGAGAAATACTACCCACAGCTATTACTCAGTTATTCATTGAACTTCTCTCATTCATGCACAAGTACCCATTGTAAATTGTTTATTGCTGTTTAGTTAGACATCTCATTTTATCTGCAATCAGTCATTAAATATATTGCTACCATTCAGGATTCTTCAGTAATTTTATCTGATTTAAAGTGCAGTTGATGCATAATCAATTTTAGCATGTAACTAATAAATCCAATTGTTGCCAGTTGGATCATTTTTTTCTTTTTCTCCTTTGTTATAAATATATACCGGTAACTACCAGAAACTGCTCAAACTCCTTTTCATTCAGGTGGTGAGTATACTAGCCATGGCATTCTTTATCTTTTGCCATGGTTTCCTACTCCCACTGAAGTTATCTCAGTGAGAGCAAGCTGCCTGTTTTGTGGTTTGCGAGATTTGTTGCATCTCCTTTTCCCACATGAAAAGCTCCAACAAATTACATAAATAGAAGCCGAACTCTTGTTTGGTTATACAAATCCCTTTGACATTGGGGGGGGGGGGTTAACTGGATAAAACTTTCTGAATGAAGAGAGTGCAGAAAATTATGTTTTGTTTTTAAATAAACAGTAGTGTCTTCAACTGCGTACATCAAAAGTTTCCAAAGTTCATTCCAAGAGACTGCTGATCACTTAACTACAAGTCTCAAGTTTTCTGTTTATACATGTAGAAGAGGGGTGGGAGGAGGTTCTATAACAGTTTAGGGCTGTGATTGTGTCACAGATGACAGTCTAAATAGAACAAAATAGGTCTAAATCTAAATGTAAGTTGAGTTTTCATGGCCGGCAGTAATTCTCAGACGAAACACTGCCAAAGGCTGGTGCAGGTCCAAGGAGACCCATTGCAGGGCAGGAGGCTTATGGAGGGGTAAGGGGATTTAGACCCCCACTCCCCTCTGAAGCCTTCTGATCCACCCACTACCCCACCCCACCCCCGACACAGTGCACTCCTTTTCGACATGGCTGCATCAGCAGGGGAAGAAAGGGTAGGATTGGGCTCTCTGAGATCTTTGCACCTTTTATGCCTAAAAACAGTCTTTCCCTTTGCACAAACCTCCTTCCACTCTGGATGAAATCCCAAGGGATTTGGGCTCACACTGCACAAAGCTTGTTATTTTTGAACTGGGGGGGGGGAGTCTGTTTGCACACCATCCCAAATTTCAAAACTCAGCATTCCTAATTAGTCATCTGATCATCTGAGTGCCTTTTGCAAGGCTTCTTAAAGGCTGAGTGAAAATAATGCCTCCCTTGTTCACAATAATACTGCAGAGTCAGACAGCTGATTAGTGTGTAAGAATTAATCATGGGCTAATCATGGAAAAGCAAAACAAGTCTGTAGCCTGCTGTTCCCCTTTCACCTCCTTCCAGATCCTGAGCAGCCACAGAGAAACACGGAGTTGCATTTCAAAGAGTCGGAAACAGTGTCCTAGGCTAGGACCACATTGCAGTCACATGGTTCAGGAGCTCTGGTAATGTACAGCTCGTGTATTGGGAAGTTTTGCTCTTTCATTTAGAGGCAACAACATCAACTGTGAGGAAAAAGAAAAACTGGAACCAAACGGCAAGCAGAAGACCCATGAAAGAACAGAAGGCCTTAATTGATCTGGGTGGTGCAAGTGGGGCTGGCCCAATCAGGAGGCTGGCTGAGGTGATGAGTGTCTCAAGCCACCACTGGCCACCCACCTCCATGCTTCCACCTCCTACACCTTGGATTTGAAAAGGAAGAGGGGGAGGAAGTGGAAGTGTGGAGGAGAGGAAAGTGGTGAGCTATAGTGTTGGAGATGTAGACAGTCCAGATACAAATCTACAATCTTTTCAGCTGTTTGTGAGATGTACCCTTCATGCTATTCTTTCTCATCACCTTCCTCTGAATCACCAGTGCGTAGGTCACACATAGCTTATCATAAATTGGGATTCATACTGCTGAAAAGCGCACACACACATACATTGCCAGAAGCATGTCTACAATAGGTCCTTGCAACAGTCTTGCTTTGTGGCCCATTTTACAGACTGTAGGCAATGCAAAATTCAGTGCTTTTTTTTTCAATACTACAAGTATCTTACAAAATGGAACTTTTTGGACAGGCAAGGCTGAAATTCACCCCTTTGGCACAACCCTTTCGACACACCCCTCCAAAATGGACTCTGATGTATCTAATTCTGTGGGATCATTGCAGCTTAGCTTTTTCTCCGTTACACCAGCTTTCACAAGCTCCAGACCAGACTCCTCGTCCTCTGTGAAGCCCTCATGGATTATTTCAGTTCTTTTCCACCACATCTCTCCATGCCAAGTGAGGACAGAAATGAAATCCTATTATGAGTGGAAAATGTGTACAGTATTCTATTTACAGAAATATATTGGAAACTTGAGTACTCCTAATTTTTTTGATTATCTTTCTCTTAAACCCAGGAATATAGTTCAACCTAAATACTGTCGTATTAATCAAGCTAGTGCTACCAGGAGTGTTCTCCAGAGACGTGTGTGTGAGGATACAAACATGACTCTCACTCCCAGGAAAGAATCTTGAACCATTGGCTCATGGCACACTCACACTATATATTGGCACTTGAGGGGCTAAAAGAAGAGAGAGGAAACAACCACCAATGTCAGAGAGAGAGGTGGGTCAATTGTCCAGAAAGCTGAGCAAAGCAGCTAATACCGCTAAGCAGGATTCCTCCTTTCCTTGCACCTGCTGCTTGGCACATCAGTGAAGATATTCAGCAAGTGTCCACCAAGTGAGCTGAGACACTCAAGGTCTTAAGGGCTGAGATCTCAGAGTGCTTTCGCCCAGTGGAGCCAAGTCGAATACAGTTGCTAGGGGGAGATGAGGGCACTTAGTAGCTTGGCTTCTCCTGAAGGGCAGTGGTTCGGTTCAAGCTTAAAGCAACCAGCTGTTCATGGAAATTTGCTAGAGGTGTTTTCACATGGCACAGCAGGGACCTCAGTCCCATGAGCAGAGCAGAAATCACTCAAGTTCAACATGGAGTAAGATAGGGCAGATGCCTAGAGCGACGGTGGCGGAAAACTTGTGCTGACTCCGACCGGGCATGGGCTAGAGCTCACTTTAGAGCCTATTCCGTGGCGGTGGCGGCAGCTAAGAGGGCTTTCTTTTCTGCCGGCATCGCGTCTGCAGAGAACCGTCCAGCTGAGCTTTTCCGTGTAGTCCTGAGCCTGCTCCATCTGCCCCCCCCCCCAGTAGATGGGGTGGAGCACATGGTGGCTCGCTGTGATGAGTTTTGCAAAGCACTTCATGAACAAAGTTGATCGGATTCGGCATGACTTGGATGCTGCATTAGGAGTATCTAATGATGTCCCAATGGCACCTGTCTGTTCTTCCACCTGGGATTCTTTTCAGCTTGTAGAACCTGAGGATGTGGACAGGATTCTTTGGAGTGTGAGACCGTCTGCTTGCCCACTTGACCCTTGTCCGGCATGGCTGATTAGAGCTGCCCGGGCGGGGCTGGTAAATTCATCTCTAAGGGAGGGGGTGGTACTGCCGTCTTTGAAGCAGGCAGTGGTGCGCCCCCTCCTGAAGAAACCCTCCTTGGACCCCACTATTTTGAACAACGTCCGGCCAGTCTCAAATATCCCGTTTCTGGGCAAGGTGATCGAGGGGGTAGTGGCATCTCAGCTCCAGAGGGTCTTGGAGGAAGCTGATTATCTGGATCCATTCCAGTCTGGCTTCAGGCCGGAGTTCGGGACAGAGACGGCCTTGGTCGCCTTGGTGGATGACCTGCGCCGGGGACTGGACAGGGGGAGTGTGTCCCTGTTGGTTCTGCTGGACCTCTCGGCGGCTTTTGACACCATTGACCATGGTGTCCTTCTGGTTGGCTGGGTTGGGGCTTGGAGGCACCGTTTTGAGGTGGTTCCACTCCTTCCTGGATGATAGATCCCAGAAGGTGGTGCTGGGGGATGCTTCTACGGCACCCTTGCCCTTGAGTTGTGGGGTGCCACAAGGGTCAATACTATCCCCCATGCTGTTTAATACTGTATCTATATGAAGCCTCTGGGAGAGGGGGGTCATCCGGGGGTTTGGGGTAGGGAGTCATCAGTATGCTGATGACACCCAGCTCTTTCTCTCCTTTCCAGCTGATTCCAATGGGGCGGTCGATGTCCTGAACTGTTGTCTGGAGGCAGCTGGGAGCTGGATGGGGGCGAACAAGCTGAAATTAAATCCTGATAAGACAGAGGTTCTTCTGGTCCAGAAGTCTACGACTCAGGTATTGGTTCACCGTCCTGCTCTGAATGGGGTCATACTCCCTCTGAAGGAGCGGGTCCGCAGCTTGGGGTTCTCCTGGATGCGCAGCTGCTCCTGGATTCCCAGGACCGTACTTGATGGATTTCCAGGACCGTACTTGATGGTTCTCCTGGATTCTGTGACCGTACTTGGATCGTGCAGACCTGGCCACAGTGACCCATGCCCTAGTGACATCTAGACTAGATTACTGCAATGCGCTCTACGTGGGGTTGCCTTTGAAGACTGTTCGGAAACTGCAACTAGTGCAGAATGCAGCGGCCCGGGAGGTTGCCGGGGCTTGTCGGTTCGACTCAGTTGGACCGTTGCTTTGGCGGCTACACTGGCTGCCGGTTCATTTCCGGGCACAATTCAAAGTGCTAGTTTTGACTTTTAAAGCCCTTAACGGCTTGGGTCCAGGGTATTTGAGGGACCGCCTCCTTCCTTATAATCCGACCCATACTCTGAGGTCATCAGGGGGGCCCTGTTAACCGTGCCGCCATTGACGGAGGTGAAGGGGATGGTGGCGCGGAATAGGGCCTTCTCAGCAGTGGCGCCCCAATTATGGAATTCCCTCCCCCTGGAATTAAGAACAGCTCCCTGCTTAGAGACCTTTCAGCGGGGTCTTAAGACATTTTTATTTAGATTAGCATTCGATGTCTGACATGGTGGGCTGGCTTTTTAATAAATGGCTTTTAACAAATGTAAATATAGGTGACCCACTGGGGCTGTTTGTTTCAATTGTTTTAATTCTTGATTTTAAATGTATATATGTATTTTAACATTTTTATTGGAAGCCGCCTTGATTGCCCTTGTTGGGAGAAAGGCAGAGTATAAATTCTTTAAATAAATAAATAAATAATTTCATAATGGGGCTCCTAAGGCAGGGCAATTTCAGTCTTTAGAAACACTGGCGTCGCTGCGGGGGGCGGAGCTCTAAGTTCCGCCGCGGCTCCGACCCTCCGTTACACCGGAGCATGAAGCGTCCCTGCCCCCTCACCTTCGGAACCATTCAAGGCAATGAAAGCGCTGTTTTGAAAGAGGGAAGGAGAGTCTTGATTGGCCAGGGAGTCATGCCTACCCCTTCAAAGTATAGGATTCTAAGCCCACCATTCTACCTAGTTTGAAAACCTTCCAAGTCCCTGATTGGCTCAAACTGGTTACCAAATTCTTCAGTGAGAAGGGGGCAAAGGAATGTAGGTTGGAAAATGACTGATGTCTGGAGCATGGTAAGAGTGTACATTGTTGCAGCCACTCCAACAAAAGCAATTGCAATACTGGGTCTCAAATTAGCGGAGGCAGCCCTGGGGCCAAAATCCATGTTTTGTCCAAGCAGTCTTACTTAAATTTCATGGCAGGGCAGGATGTTCCAATATTCATACCACATCTCTTTAAGTCTAGTTGGAGCAAAGCAAAATCTGCAGTTACCTTTAGAGAATTATTCTGTAAGGCTTTTCATGAAGAGGAGAGAAAGAAAGAGAAAAAGGAAAAAAATGGCTTTTTAACCATGCCTGAGTTTCATGCTCTGTCTTCTGCCATTAACCCTGGGCCAAAAGCCATGTGTCTCATGCCCCAGTAGGAACAGGGGAGCTGTGCCACCCCAGCAAGAGTCTCGAATCTCTGTTTGCTTCAGCATGGAATCGTTTAAGTCAGGGGTTCCCAACCTGTGGTACTAGTACCACCAGTGGTACTTCAGCCAACTGCTGGTGGTACTTGGACCACCAGACCACCGGAACCCTGCTCTGATACGGTGCTTTCAGCGGCACGTTTTTGCTCCTGAGAGGCTCCTGCCTTTGGCTGAGCCTCTCAGGAATGCTGAGAAGGGCCCTCCCACCTACCCAGGGTCTCCTCCCTGTGTTTTCTGGCCTCTGAAAACCTGAAAACTCGGAGGTAACTGGTGATTATGTCATCACCAGTCACTTCCAGTGGTACTCAGCCGGGAAGGGGTTGGGAACCCCTGTTTTAAGTGCATCTCCTCCACCTCCAGCATGCTGACAGTGGCATGTGAAATTCTGCTGACTCACTCAACATTGTTCTTCAGAATGAATTGTTGGAGAGTTTTCCCTACAGTCTGGCTACTTTGCATGTGTAGCCTGTGCCATATGTAAATCAAGTCATGGCCTCTGATCCTGAGGCACATCCGTACTCACATTTCATTTGCATACATTATTCCGTTTATAAACTTGGGAGTTTATTTTGTAGAATCTGCATTTTTTAAAAAGCAAGGAGTTGCATGTAAAGGAGAGAGATTAGAACTGCCAGCTCTTCTTTATTTTTAAGAAGCATCTCTTAAATCAGTGGTTCCCAAACTGGGAGGCGCGGCTCCCAGGGGAGCTGCGGAAACTAGCTAGGGGAGCCGCAGAGTGCCATGGAATCCTCTCGGAAAACAGTGCAATGCCAATTGGCAGGCATCAACATAATGAAATGGGTCGCCAATGGTCATGGGAGCCGCAGGTTGAACAAGTTTGGGAAACACTGCCTTAAATGGAAACTTTTAAAAATGACAGTCTTTGGTTTTAACTTTGGTTGTAACTACACGTTTCGCAGTCATGTGTGTAAGCAACCCTCCGTGGAGCTTTCCTCCACCCTGATCATGCCCAGGAGAAGCAGTAGCTGCTTTAAACCACACCAAATGAAGAGAGTAGAGAGAACTTTGCTGATTGAAGAATGGCAATCTTAAGCAAACAGTCTCAAATTAAAGACTGCTGATTAAAAATTACTTATGATCTTGCACATGAGGTTGGGCACTGCAGAATTTTTACGAGAAATATAGTGTTATATTAAGTTTCACATGGAACTTTGTTTTAATTCTGCTTCCAGCCAATTTCAGAATAGCAATGTCGCTGCAATATTAATACACTCTAGAAAAGTGGTTCTCAAAAACGTTTACTAGAGAGTAGAAAATGCAGTAAGTCGTTGTGGGGGGCCAATGGCAGCAACGGCACTCCTGGGATTGCGCCGCCACTGGGAGTAAAAAGTGAGTTCTGGACTCACCAGGGGTTGCGCCAGCCCTCTGGAGGGTGCAGGGGGAGGCCATGGCCCTCTCTGCAGACCTGCCCGAGCCTCAGATCGGCTCCCTAAAGCAATCGAGACACGAGACCCACTTCCGGTTTTCAGCAAAACCGGAAGTGAGTCTCGATTGCTTCAGGGAGTCAATCTGAGATTCGGGCAGGCCTGCAGAGAGGGCCGTGCCCCCCCCTGCACCCTTCGGAGGGCTGGCGCAACCCCTAGTGAGTCCAGAAATGAGTCCTTTTTTCTCCCGGCAATGGCACAATCCCAGGAGTGCTGTCGCCACCATCACTACACCAGCACACGTTGCCACGCCCTTTAAGGGGGTAGGAACTGCTTCTGACTGGCATGGTGGGTCATGACCCACCAGTTTTAGAACCGCTGCCCTAGAATAAAAGGAGTTACAGTGTTCCCTAACCAATGTTCTTCTGTGAGTTTTTACTGTTGTCCTTAAGAATTTCTGTTGGGTTTTCGGTTTGTTTGTTTTTTTACCATCTTCTGGATTCTCTCAATTAGAAAAAAAACAGCACTGTGGGAGACTATGAGACACATGCGTACCCACTTCCTAAACCAGAGGCATGCTGGGAAAAGGAGAGAGACTAGTTTCTAATGACTATGGACCAAAAACGTGTTATTTAATGAGATCCTGTTTTGTTTGTAGGACTTTAGAGGTTCTTCAATTGTACTTTTCTTGAGTACAATGGTAGAGGTGGTAGTTTTTCTACTATATTGTACACTACTTTGAGCATCAGGAAAGGCAGGTAAGCAATATTTTAAAATAGAGACTTTTTATCAATAGATGTCAATAGAGACATCTCCAGAGATGGAGACGCAGTAAGGAGGAACTGCTTTACGCTTTCTAGTGAGCTTCCCTTGGGGAATTGTTCAGCGAGTCAGAGATCTAGTCATGCTGTAATTCAGGATGAAAATCAGCAAAGTCTTTTCAACAGGACTTTTTGTTGACTGTTCAACAAATAACTCCAGCAAAGAAATATTCTGAAGGTGGTGAGTGTTTGTTTTTTAAAAAAAATTAAAAAAAAATCATCAGGTCAGCAATCCCTGCGCTAAATTTGTTGGATAAAAATTTCCTGTCAGGCTAATCCCTCCCCACTCTCTCATCTCTGTAGGTGGTAACAGCTTTCATAACACCAAATCAGAGAGAAAGAAATGGCGGAGGTGACAGAATGTTAAGCTCTAGGCTTTACAGACCTGTTCTCGGCAGGAAACATTTGACAATGAAGGTCTCATTGAAAGTCTCAACCATTGCCACTTATGGAGCTGTAAGCATAACACTGCAGCAACGCTATCTATTTATTTATCTGTGGGTGGACCAAACACACACACACACACACACACACACACACACACACACACACACACGTGCACGGCAACTGCCTCTATTTTTCTGGTCCCTTTCTCTGTGGCAGATTACCGTCCCTATTTTCTCCCTATTATTCTCTTTTTGAAACATCTGGTTGAGTGTTTGCTACTGTGGGTTGCTAGAGTTGTCATTCTTCAGGATTTTGCTCTCTTGCCAGCAGGGCTGGCCAGTTCATGACACCAACTAAGGTAATTGCCACAGGCAACACCGGGGGGGGGGCACCCTCCTCCATATGCCCACTGCTTCTCTCCCTCCCTAGATTTGAAAAGGATGAAGACCCAGGGGAACAGAGTGGAAGAGGACAGAGTGGAGAAAAGGGTGGGCTAGAGGGCTGGAGCATTAAGCTCCAAGCTGAGCAGGTCATCCACAAGCTAAAGAAGATGCATTCAGTGTCTGAACACCTACAAATGAACATCATTACTTTCCACATTGCTTTTATCTTGATAGTGCGCATGCACAGTGCTTAGTATCTTTTAGGTGCTTCTATAAACAAGAATAGCCCACAGTGATGATGTACCTTTCATTTAAAGGAATGCTTTTTTCTCCAGCATGGAGATGGACTGCAACAGCAAAGACAAGACTACATTTGTTCAGGATCACGTCTGGAATTGGTTCTAAACAAGATAAACAGAAGACAGTATTTTTAGCAGTAGCTATATTGGCATACATGAAGGCAAAAAACAAAAAAAACCACCCCAAGATGTCAACTGTTTCCAACACAAAAAGTATCAGCTCTGAGTTCTTAGGAACTCCAGCCAATTTGGAAGGGGAACAGCATTCAACAAACAAGTGCATGTTGGAAATAGGAAATAGGAAATAAAAGACAGATGAGGACAGATCAACGGCCAGTATAAGAGCACAGTTTATGGTAACTGCCGGCTTACAAAATCTGACCCCCAACTCTGACTTTGTTGTTTGGTCTGCCTGAAGTGGGCATAACTTAGCCCTAAATAAAATCATACATTTTGATGGATCAGCCTGTGGTTGATTTTGATCATACGAAAGATGCTTATTACCGAGAGTGATGAAATGGTCCTTATAACAGTGAGATGCTGCCTGCCGCAGTTAAAGTGAAATCTTTCACAATCAGGCTCACCTTTCCAGATCTGCCACAAGCTTTCCAGGTCACCTTAGTAGTGACATCATTTTCGTACATGCATCCTCAGTTTCCCTCTGTATTACTGCAACAGCAGGGTTGTCATAGCATTGTTTGTTAAGCCATTAGGAGTTCTCATATGAATTAGCCAAGTTTCGACTATTGTACTGTAGTCATTTTCAGGTTTCCTAGGCCATGTCTAAACATACTGGATCACGCTGTATGATAGCTAGACTTACATTGTTATCAAGTAGCAATGTACAGTAAAAGCAAACAACCTGAAGATCTGACATTAAATTTTAGAAACAAAGGAGCAAAAAAAAAAATATTATCATGGCACAGGCAGAATAAATGAGAGTGTGATTAAACCTGGATGCACCTCCCCAGAATAGTATTCTTTTTCCTTCCTTTTTGTTTTTAAATCTTGCCATGTTGCACACCTGCTTTCTTGCATTTTTCCTTGGGCTCAGTCCCATAACACTGTGGTGCATCCACAGTGGGAAGGCGAGGAGAGAGAAACTCTTCTGAACAAGTGTTGCATTTCCCTGACTGACAGCACAATCCTATGCATGTCTACTCAGAAGTCAGTCCCATCGTGTCCAATGTGGCTTACTCCCAGGAAAGTGTGTATAGGATTGCCGCCTGAGATAGCTGCAAAGTGTTGCAAGCGCTGGGTGGATGAGTACAGGCTACTGCAAAATATTGAGGCCAAGATCCAAAGAAACTTGTGAGTACTGTAGTTCTACATATCCCAGTACATTTGGGGTTTGAATTTTTCCAATAGCAGCCCCCCCCCATATGCCACTTGGCAAACCACTTTTGAAATAGAGGGGATTTTCAAAAGCAGCTTGTGATATTGCTCACAAGGATCTGATTTTTCACGAGAAAGAAGTCCAACATCCAGATTGGTCCAAGTTCAAGCCCTCGGGCATGCCTAACTTAGCTCCTTGGATGTGGAGCCTGTGGCAGCATTTTTCACTCGCATGTTCATTACTGAGCTCCAGTCAGGGGTGTCACTAGGGTTGGTGACACCCAGGGCAGGATTTCATGGTGTCACTCCCATGGACCTCCTCCCATACCAGAACATACGACATGGAGGCCTCCCGGGAAATGCAATCCCCGCACAAGTCGCAGCAAGGATCGCGAAAACCCCATTTTCTACTAGAGGTGCGTTTTTGCACCACCAGTAACACACAGAATAGATTTTGGTGTCACCCCTCCCTGGGGTATCACCTGGTGCCATCCACATCCCCTGCACCCCCCTAGTGACACCCCTGGCTCCAGTCATAATGTGTATAATCCACTTTCATCACTTGAGAAGGAGATGTTGCAGTTCAGTCTCTGCATGCTTGATTCAGAAGACCTATTTATAGAAGGGACCCTGACTTCTTCCACAAATTCTCGGTTTTGAAGAAGCTTTTCATCTGAGACTAAGATCTTCATCCTACCTGGTAGGGCATTTTGTGTTCTTTTGTGACTTTTGTCATTTCCCACCTTTTTTCCTTGTCTTACAAGATTGGCAGCATGCAGGGAGGGTTTGTCTTGATATTAATTTCCAAGGATTGCCTAAACCTTTGAGGTGTTTTGTAAATAATAAATATATAGTATTGACATGCAATTGAGTATATCCATGAAAATCCATGGTTCCCTTGATTTTTGCATTCTGAAGTAGCAACCATTACAGAGCCCAATAGCCCAATCCTACTTAACTTCCCAAGCGGCAATGCAGCAGCACCAAAATGGCACCCGCAGAATCCCACAGGGGACTTTCGGCATGTGGAGGCCTCCTGAGAGTAAACTCATGCCGGGCCGCAGTGTCTACCTGGATCTGCACCAGCTGTATAGCTGGCGCTAGTTCACATGGACCTAGGTCAGGGGATTGAGGCTGGGAAGGGGGGTAGGATATCGGCATGCGCTGTTGCCACTGATACCACCCCATCCCAGCCCCAACCTGCCCTCCTCCCCACCCCCAATGCCACCCCATTCCTTCCCCTCCCTGCCTCCCTCCAACCCCCTGCACTGACATACAGACACTGACAGTCTTCTCTGGCCACTGGTGTGTGGCCCCGGCAGCTTACCGCTTGCAGCGGCAGCCATGCAATGCCAAATGGCTTGTCGTGTTTTACAACAGCCATAAAGGGCTTTATGCTGCCGGAATGCTTGTTCCGGCGGCATAAGGCCCTAATAGGATTGGTCCGCAAAAGACCTTCTCCTTCAAAGTCACTCTTCTTTCCAAGCTGAACTTTACATTCAGGCTACTATACTAGACTGAATACCGTTTCCCTTATCTGTGGTTCTAATCTGGATGTCAACATGTCGATGGACTGAGGATATGAAAACCTTTGTTCCTGCTCACTGGTGCATCATCAGAATAGCCAACTGACATAGACAATTACAGTGTTTATTGTCACTCCATTGATGCAGGCATACAAACCATGCCACCCCAATGCAAATAAAGTGAAGGATAGAGCAAGGTATCACATACCACAACAGTCAATCATTACTCCCCTACTGTTTTATGACTTCTCTGCAAAGTAGCAGCTGCAAAGTAGCAGTGGCAGCATTCTAGTTCCTCTCCCAAACCAAAGTCTGAAGAGCCAATGTTTAAATTAGTTCAATGTACCATAACTAGGGTTGTCCCAGGTTGTCCCTGGGCACTGTTAACCTTTTTATACCCTTAACCTACATTTTTAATCTCAGACATCTCTGGTATCATTAAGAGCCCAATCCTATGCATGTGTACTCAGAAGTAAGTACCAATATAGCCAATGGGACTTACTCCCAGATAAGTGTGGATAGGATTGCAGCCTCAGTCTTCTGTTTGCATAGGTTCAACTACCAATGCATTCACAATAAGAGCACATTTTTGAAACCCACTTCACAGACCCAGTTCTGATTCCCCCCCCCCCCCGGCTGCTATTTAAGGTACCAAAAAAAAAAAAAAAAGCATGCAAGCCCAAACTACCGCTTTAATAAATGTGTTGTGGGCATTCTCTGGGACATTTGTGCTTCTGATGTCAACTACCATCTTATTGCTAATGGCACCCAAACCTGTTTTTTTTTTACCTAAATTTATTCCCAATGCTGTATCTCCAACTATCCTGTGAGCATTTACTACTGGTTATCCTGTTCAGGTCTCATCCTGAACAAGGCAAAAGAAACAGCTTCTCATCTTTCTACTATCTACCACCCCTTAAAATGTTTCTGTCACTATCAGATATACTATCTCCCTGCCACTGGTGTCGCTGCAGGGGGGACGGAGCTCTAAGTTCTGGCGAGGCTCCGACCCTCCGTTACACCGGAGCATGAAGCAGCCCCGCCCCTTCGCCTTCGGAACCATTAGCCTTCGGAAAGCAGCGTTTTCACCACCTTGAATGGTTCCGAAGGCGAGGGGGCGGGGCCGCTTCGTGCTCCGGTGTAACGGAGGGTCGGAGCCTCGGCAGAACTTAGAGCTCCGCCCCCCCTGCAGCGACGCTAGTGCTCCCTGCCTCTAAGGCTTTCATCGTGCAACTCTGGAGTCATCATGGACTCTACCGTTGCATTCTCATTGCCACCATTATACATATATATGTAGGTTCTCTCTCCCACTTGGCAGAGTCAACATTATTTTTAACAATAAAAGTGTGCAATTGCATTTATACAGTTTTTCCAATTAGTCTAAAACAGGGGTGTCAAACATAAGACATGCAGGTCAGATACGGCGGAAAATCTTTATCCAGCCCACGTGATAATTGGGCTCTCCCAATACCGTTATTCAGCAGCACTGCTTCTGCCTAGGTTCTGGGAGAGAGAGACTGAAGGAGGCCTCAGAAGGCAAGGAACGCTACAGGGGAAGGGGTAGGCCAAGAGGGGTGAGAGAGGAAGATGCTGCCCAATTATCAGGCAGGCTGCCCTTTCAGTGCCACTTCTGCTGAGGTGTCACTTTGTTCGCAGACCACCTCTCAGCTGCTGCGCAGCAAAATGATACCTCGCCAGAAGTGGCACTGCTGAAAGTGCGGCCCACGTGATAATTGATAATTTGGCTCTCTCTCTGCTAGGTAACTGGGCTCTCCCATATCTTGAAAAATATGTTTAGGATTTGCCTATTTTCTCCTCTGTCATTTGCAGCGACAGTCATGAGGTCCTACATGAGAACAAAGTGCTTATTTCTGACCATCATCTGCTTAATGATGTCACTTCCTGCTTAATTATGTCGCTTCCAGTCCTCAGCAGGCGCCCTGAATGTTTTTCGGCCCACTGTATGAAACGAGTTTGACATCCCTGGTTTAAAAGGTATTTGAGACGTGATGATGCCTACATCCCATCTCTTCTCTTTCTCCAACTAAGGACTGTGTACATTACTTATGCCAAATCCTGAAAAGTGGACTTTCAGCCATGCAGAGCTCAATGTATGCTGCTTTGGCAGTATTCAAGCCCAAGTCAGATCCTGGAATAAATCAACATAGTTTTGTTTTTTTTATTTTTAATTGCATCAATATAGAGAGACTGACATCTGTAGTCTCAATTAAGACCCAGCTTAATTCTAAGTTCCCTAGTTACCTGGATCATCTGTTCGGCTGCAATCCTAAACTATCTTTTTCTGGAGCATTTCTTTTGACTATATTGCACACTACTCCAAAGTGAGCACTTTGTGTATGATCATCATCTCATTGGCTCTGTTGTGGTTTGTTGTCCTAATGAAATATGAAAATTAAGCAGCAGTGAGAGGACAGCCTATTTTTAAAAGACTGAAGGGAACAAAAAACTACCCATGGACAATACACTTGACATCCCTGGAGGTAGTCACAACTTCAGGACAGAAACAGAAAGAAATATGAAGCTGTGACGCCTGTTCTGTGCCAATGGATGATGAGATGACTTCATTCCTGGAGCCTGTAATTTTCAGCTGAATATTCGCATGAAAGCAAACAATTTCAATCCTTTATATAAACAAAAAGGCCTTGTTGATAAGAATGGAACATTTACCCATTCATGTGAGAGTCCAACTGATTTGTTTGCCTACTCCAGAGTATAAATTGAAGCATGGCTCTTACGACTAAAGGAGGACAGAACTGCACCATTTATAAGGGATCTGAATAATTTTATTAAGGAGAAGAGAACCCTTATCTCCTTTATAAGCAATTGAACTGTCTGCCAGAAAGCTTGATAGCTCCTATGATGGAAACCGAACACACTTTTTCTATTAGACATGCCTGGGCTGAATAATGAATGCATCAGGAAGCTGCAGACAAGAGAGTCTAACAAAACATTGCAAGGGGGGGGGGGGGGGAGGCACATTAGACCATATGAAAAATATAAAGAAGATGACAACGTCCCATTGCAAATTATTAGTCCCACCCTTAATAATTAAGTGAGGATGAAACCATCAGTAAATTGTAACAGCTGGGGTTCTACAAGCTATTTTTCTGTGTAGACAAGAACTCTATTAGTTGCCCACTAGAACTGGGATAGTCCCCTCTATTCAGCCTATACTGGACCAGCATACATGAGGAAGCTTAATATGCACAAGTCAACAGGAGTTGATGTTTTCAGTGGATTTGTGCATGTTGAACAGGTTTTTCCAGGGGTATAGTTGCACCAGAGCGCTCTGGAGGCACCCACCATTGCCCACACACTTCCACCCAGTCCCCAGATTTGAAGAGGACGATGAGAACAGATTGACAGAGTAAGTGTGAAGGAGAGGAGCATGGTGACCTAGAGTGTTGGGGAAGCTCTAGCCCACCACTCTATTCTCCTCCAAACTTTGTCTCTCTTTTCAAATGCAGAGACTAGGAGGAGGAGTGGCAGAGGTGGCTGCTGGCATGTCAGAGGCAGCACATGGCACACTGCCTCGGGTTCAGGGAAGTCTTGGGCTGGTCCAACCTACAATGTTCTATTAGTATTATCATTTGATGAAAACCTAACTAGATGAGCCAAGACTGCTTAACCCACAATGAGTAAACAAATTGCTGAAAGACTTCTCTAGATAAGGCCATAGCAAAGCTGCACATGTACACATTCCAATCACAAATGATGGCTAAACAAGCAAGGGGTGCAAAGGATATTTTAAAAACAAGAATGTGTTCTTAGGTCTTTATTTTCTCTGTGAAGCTGCATTAGCTCTGCAACGCTGAATTTGTGTTTCAAGCTGAGACTCAGACCAGATAACATTTGCTTTCCCAGATTTTACTACATTGAAAGTGTCAGCTGTCTGATTTGAGAGGTTTTTCTTGGTTATTTTCTTTCTTAATCAAGCTATATATACACAGTATTGCCTGCTTGGTAGGCAAATGGCTTGAGGTGTGGCACAGATAAACCTCATTCATTGCCCTGCAGTGAGATATGTATTTCTGTTTTAAATGGGAAATTAAAGAAAAAGAATATCAGCCCTGGGGCTGCATTGTTTGGAAGGAGCAAGACTCGACAGAATAGGTCTCCTAGGAAAAGCTACTATGTAAAAATAACGCAATGTTCTGAAGTAATATGTATTTATATTAACCAAATGCAATAAAGCTGGAATCCTCCTAGAGTAGTGGAGTCTAAGAGACTACTGGTTGCACACACATGGCTATGATTGCTGGTGTAATCATGAGGTCCATGCATCGATTGGCAATAATTGACCTGCCATCCTGCCCTTTATTAATTATTATTATTATTATTATTATTATTATTAACAACAGTATTTATATACCGCTTTTCAACAAATGGTGCTTTTACCATACTAGTTGTAGGAACAGCCAAACTCCATACATCCAATGGATTTCTGAACCAGAGGAAGCTGTATATAAGTGTTTGAAAATATCAGATCCCTTCCTCTAAAGAGAGAGAGAGAGAGAGAGAGAGAGAGAGAGAGAGAGAGAGAGAGAGAGAGAGAGAGAGAGAGCAACAGGCTTGACCCACGTCAAGTGACAGCCAATGTGGTATGGTGGTTACAGTGTTGGACTCATCCAAATGCCAGCTTATCCAAGAAGCTTACTGGGTCGCCATGGGTCAGTCATTATCTCTCAACCTTACCTACCTCAAGGGTTGTTGTTAGGATAAAAGGAGTGGAAAGAGCCATAAACATCACCCTGACATTTTTGGAGGAAGAGTGATCGGAAGAGTGATTGGAGGAAGAGTGATGAAAAATAAATGTCATATAAAGCTGCCATCCTGCCTGAAGAGCTAAGCAGGAACAATCTCCCTCTCGCCCTGGATGGGAGGTGGAATGCCAGACTGACAAGCTGCTGTTATCTGTTGTGGCAGAACAGAGTCACTGCTGAGTTGATGAGCCACCACGGTGAGAGTGCAGGGGAGTGTGTGAGAAGGTTGGCTGGCAAAGAACAGAGAACAGCCTTCAGAACCTGCCTGGGCTTGATCTACAGTTGCCTGCGGAAGCTTGAAGGCATGCAGCCAGAAGAGATGACCACACCGTGAAAGAAAACATCTGGTGAACTCAGGGTTCTGTGAGTTTTTTCACAGAACATTATTGCAAAAAACCCTGTGAAAAATGATGGTTTGGATTAAGCCTGCCTATGTAAACCACCTTGAATGCTGTGTAAAAACAGAGAAAGGCAGTATATAAATTCCTATTTATTTATGTATGCAAAAAGTCAACAAAACTTTCGACCCGATCCTATTCGGTGTTTGCACTGCCGGAATGTGCACGCCGCCAGCACAAGCTCACAAAAGCACTGGAAAGCACTTTGTGACAGCGTAGAGGCCTGCCATGCCAATCGGAAGGCCAGTGCCTTCCCATGCACACCGGCAGCCAGAGCAATGCCTGCTGGAGCAAGTGAGTCCAGCACAGCGGGTGGAATGGGGCAGGCAGGGGGAGGGCTGTCTAGAGGTGCTAGACCAGTCAGTCCTTGGTCATGTCTTGCCTTTTGATGGGAATGTGCATAAGAAATTACTCTTAAAGAACAAATAGAAACAAAATCTTGGGTCAATGCCTGGCAAAACAGACTCAAATGAACATGCAAAAGCTGCCAAGAAACATAAATCAAATTAATGGCAAGATGGTACAAATCTCACCATTTAGGTTGCACAATCGATACAGTATGCTCTTCTAAATGTTGGAAGGACTGTAGGCACACTGGATCATATTATCATACCTGGTGGGCATGTCCCAAAGTTGAAGAGTTTTGCTGATGTGACTATAAAAAATGCAGTGAACTACTGACCTGTGTTAATAACAAAAGATTCCAAATTGTGCTTCAAACAGTTGGAGAAAATAGCACCATAGGCTCCTGTAAGACATCACTGTTTAACCTTTTGCCTACAGCTAGGATAGCATGGCAAAAAAAAATGGAAATAGACCACTATTCTGACACAATGGGACTAGACAAATACAACTTGGTATTGGTAGTTATGCTGAAATTTTGCATACCAAATTTGGGGAAACAAGGGCCAAATACTTTCTACAATATATCATTTCCCTTATTAACAGCGCAATCCTGTGTAACCTTGCACCAGTGTAACGGTGCATCTGCTGTTACACCGGTGCAAGGTTACACAGGATTGCACTGTTTCATATGTAGAACTTATTAGGGAAAGAATTAAATCCAGGTCAGCACACGTATATAAACAGGTAAAGGTGGATGTTTATTTCATTAATTCCTGATTGTAAACTGAAGCTTTTATGTTATACTGTACATGAAAATACGTTTTAAAAAACAGAATGGTTTTAAAAAAGGTGACTTGCATTTTAACATTTGAATAGTCACACTAGGATAGAGGTGGAAACATTGCATATATGTCTTCCAAAAGAACTTCAGAGCACGCATCAACCAAGGAATCAAAAACTTGCTAGACTCCTCTCTCTCTCTCTCTCTCTCTCTCTCTCTCTCTCTCTCTCTAATAACTCCGATATTGACTTTTATAATAATAAAAGTAGAATTGATGGAAAATCCTCACTGACGCAAGAAATGCTGTTGCTGATCGACCCCTCCCTTCCCCCCCCCACTCACACAGACAATTGCAATTCTGGGGGAACCACTTGGACAGACGCCAGTTTACCCAAAGCAATGTCTGCTCCACAGTGCCATGATGTGTTAAGATTTGCCTTCGTCACTAATCAAAGCAGAGCTAAATCACAGCTGCTGGTGAGTAGGGAAATAGTGAGTGAGTCCCTCTGCTCCTTGTAAATGCAAGTCCCGTATACTAGCCGGGCTGCTTGGAACCATCTCTCCAAGCAATATAATCCATTTCAAAACCTTATCTGTGTGCTGCACATTCTACGTTTCCTGGGAGATGCTTAAATTCTTCCCAATTGATTCTCTAATGTGCTGCCTCTCCACTAACTGTAATCGCATGTCTGGCAACAACACTGATCAATCTGACCGACACTGCAACTTTACAGCAGGGTAAAGGACAGTTATCCCCACAACGCTTACCCAAGAACAGTAACCACAGTATCCCTGGCCAGTGTTGCTCGATCTCCAACCCAGGACCAGGTTTCTGAGAACAGATCCAGAGAGCAGGTTCTCATGCTCCCAGTTCTACCACCTCCTACACATCCAGGATCCGAGAAAGGGTGTTCTGAGGGAAGGCAAATACTTATACCCTTCAGATACCCTCCCTCCGCCATGCTCACTACAAGAAGCCAGCTGCATGGTCTGGGCTGCAACCCATGCTGGGTCCATACCAGTACACAGAATAGTGGGAAACCAGTGTAGTATGAAACACCCTGTATATCTGAATTCTATGGATGAGAAGACCTATACCCGTATACATAGTTCCCCAAATCAGAAAGGTCTGAATGGTCCAGTGAGCTTCCGAAGAACAGAAGAAGCACCTTGCTGAATCCAACTATGGGCTTATTCAGTCCGGCAACATGCTTCCAGTGGTAGAAGATAACCAGATGCCTCTAGGAAGCCTGTAAACAGGTCATCAAGGAAACAGTTCTCGTCCACTGTGTACCCCCGGGCCCCAGCAGCAAGTATACTGCTGAACCCAGATATCCCAATGGCTATCATGGCTGATAGATGTTGACACATCTACCCTAATGAATTCCCTAATCCAGGGGTTCTCAACTGGTGGTACATGTCCCACTGGTGGTACGTGGACCGTCGGTCGGTGGTATGCCGGTCCCTGGCCGCCAAGATGGTGGCCCTGAGAGGGTCTGCCTTGTCCCACACTGGAGCCCTGGAACCAGCAGGTCAAGCTATGCAGAGCTCGAGCACATGGCTTTCCAGGGCCAGAAAAGGCCCGCCTGCCCTTGCCTCCGAAGCTTACCTTACCAGCCCCCCTAGTAACAAATTCCCAGAAGTAAGTGCAGATGACATCGGCACTTATTTCTGGTGGCATGCAGTGCAGCGGCCACCTGGGAGGTGGTACGCCATGCCACTGAGGTTGAGAACCCCTGCCCTAATCCTTTATTAAAGCCAGTGACTCCCCCATTCCACCTACTTTTGCAAAGCTGTGCTGTCTCCTCCAGGATAGGTACCCTCACTAAAGGGGGAAGGGCATTTGGAGATAGGACCTGCTACAGAGTTTACAGTACAGTATCTTGCTGATTTGCATTGTTATATTAAACATGGCCAAATTATACTCCATAAATCTTGTCCCATGTGTTTATTGGGAGGTACCAGTGTACAACTTCCTTTAATAAATTAATTGAAGTTTAAAAATGAATCCTTGCAACTCTATGTTCCAAGTTGAGTAACTGATTTTAATGCCTGAAAAAACGTTTCTTTTAGCACTCATGATACAAAGAATAAATAAGTATAGCACAATTCACTTCTAGTGGAAATTTTAAATGAAATGCTTAATTTAGGAAAATCAGGCACTCTCCCTGGTTCATATGGACTAAACTAATGGTATATTATGCAGAGGTCTTATCTAATTACTATTATGCCAGAAGTAATGGTCTTAATTGAGGCTGATGTATCTGCTATAGGTGAATATGAACATGATCTCAAACCTTGAAGTTCTGTTGAAGCACGATGTGAATGTTGGAATTGTTTTATATAACACAGTTCTAATTCCCTCTTTTGTTCTGATCTTCAGTTGTTTTAGTATTTTTAATACAAGATTAGGAAACATAAAAATATGCCTGTAAATATGGGGTCTTTGAAATAAAATTGTCCATGATGTCCCTCTACATGTTTGTTTGAAAAATAAGTCCCAGTTGCTGCCAAGTGTACATAGGATTGCAACTTATATCATTTAACTATTTTATGGACCAATCCTATCTGATTCTTACTCTGGTGGATCTTGTGATATGTTCACTGGCGTCACTGCAGGGGGGGCGGAGCTCCAAGTTCCGCCAGGCTCTGACCCTCCGTTACACGACGGGAGAAGGCGGCCCCGCCCCCTTGCCTTTGAACTTGGAGCTCCGCCCCCCCTGCAGTGATGCCAGTGGATACGCTAACATAAGGCCTGGTTCACTGGTGCAGCACCCACTCCACTGTTCTACAGACCAGCACAAAAACCTGGAGGCCACACGTGAGCAACAGCAGGCAACAGAACCCCTGCTGTTACAGGTAAGTCACCAACAGGGGCAAATTGAGGGAGGCATGGGGCAGATCGGGGCACGGAGCAGATCAGGGGGGGATCCATGCCAGACCAGGGGGGGGAATCCAACCATGCACGCCGGATCCTATCCCTCTTTCCTGGTCCAGACCCACTTCCAGAGGCACAAAAGAGCTGTTGTAGGTCTAAGGAGATCCGGCCATTGGGGACCAGGCAGCCCAGAGGCATTTCTACGGTAGGGGTGGTACTGTAAGTTGCGCCGTGTCCTAGTCCCCATTTACAAGCTGGAACGAGGCCCCGCCCCCTCGCCGTTTGAGCCATTCTGTGATGCGAAGGCAACAGGCAGGGAGTCTCCTGCCCGTTGCTTTCTCATCACGGAATGGGTCCGACGGCGAGGGGGCAGGGCCTCCTCGTACCGGCTTGTAAACAGAGACTAGGACAGGGCACAACTTACAGTACCGCCCCTACCATAGAAAAGCGTCTGAGGCAGCCTACAGGGAGGTAAGTATAAAATGTCTTTAACTACCTCTCCTGGGCAGTCTGCTCCCCAGCTGGCCCACAGCATCACAGTGCAGGCTATGATGGCAGTTCTGTATGTTCAAGTAAGTTTACATAAGATTGAAAAGTTGGTTATACCTAACATTCTCTGGGCTGAGTCTGTTACCAGAAAAGGAGAATATAAAGCAATCTAAGCTTTCCAAAAGACAAAATTGAGAGTTATTCGTTTTTCTTTGTAAGGACTTCCTTAGCTGACCTGGTATTATTTGATTATTGAAGAATACTAGAATGAGGAAAGATGTTGCTGTGCACACACGCACAAACACACACACACACACACACACACACACACACACACACACACACGCACACACACTGTGTGTGTATGAAATCAGCAAACAAATGTGAACAGATGTAGCAGTTCTGAAGTCTTACAATACAAAACTATTTTTATGTTAAATATTCAAAAATACACATATGTCAAAGCAAACACACACACACACACACACCAAAACAAATTGTGTTTAAACTTAAGCTTAATTCATTTATGGCCCAATCCTATGGACCATTTACACCACCAGAACAAGCGTAAAGTGCCAGCTCTGTTAAAATCTCCAGGATTGCTCCAGTCATCTCTTACTGGAGATTCTGGTAATCCTAGGACGGGGTGCAAGAACGACACACTTGGGGAAACTTCTATAACTTAGCTTCAATCCCACATCTGAAAATGTCCTACTTTGCAAGGATATTTGGAGGATTGTTGAGATGATTTTTTTTTCAACTCAGCATTTCAACATTTTTCAACTCAGCACCAAAGCATTAGTGTTGACAGCTAGATTGGTAACCACAGAGCAGGTGACCTGCTCCTTCAAGGCTATTTCTCTGCATCTCTGTCTTATCCAAAGCAGGGCTTTCAGGTATTATTTTCTTTGGCACATTTGGTTCAGCAAATGCAGAAGATGCAGCAATTCCATTCAGGGATGCACTTGGGCTTCTTGTTCTGTCCCATCAAGGTTGCATCAAAGCTGCTTCAAGTCCATTGCCATGAGCATCCACTGTTGGTACAAGAAGGAAAGCAGCCCCCATAAGCGGGTTGGTCAACATGCATCAATTCTTTAGGTTGTTTGTAAAGAAATACTGCAGCATAAGCTAAAGGTAAAGGTGACCCCTGACAATTAAGTCCAGTCGTGTCCGACTCTAGGGTGTGGTGCTCATCCCCATTTCAAAGCCGAAGAGCCAGCGTTGTCCGAAGACGCCTCCGTGGTCATGTGGCCGGCATGACTCTCCTTGCCGCAGCGCGTAGCATGCGGCTGGAACACGGAGCGCTGTTTACCTTCCCGCAAGCGGTACCTATTTATCTACTCACATTGACATGCTTTGGAACTGCTAGGTTGGCAGGAGCTGGCCAAGCAACGAGCGCATAAGCTACTGCACTCTAAAGTACCGCATCGTCCTTCTTGTTGACCTGCCATCTCCTGCCTATTTAGACACTGCTGCCAATGTCATCTTTATCTCTCAGCATTATAATAATGTCATTGCCCACATGCCCCAATCATAATACACAAGACAAGGAGTTCTGGATTAAAAGAGCCACAAATGTATTAAGATTACATACAGGTAAGCTGGAGCGGGTCCTCATTTTCTTCACACTCCACCTGTATCCAGAGCAGACTCCTACCTTGGAGAAGAGAGCTATTCCCCATTTTGGTCCTCCTCACCCTGAGGAGTAGCTGTAGATCATTTCCTGACAAACCCAACTTTTCTAAGGGGTCAGAGAAAGCTCTGAATTGTATCAACCCTCCTCCAAGCAAAGAAGCCTTTGAGTTGACTTTATAATCATTACTCAAGGAGGTCCCAGCCAGCACACCTATTCTTATTCCCTGCCCCATACTATACCTGTTTGGCTTTCCTCACCCCACTTGCCAACAATACTTGTACAGGCTCCACTCCAACAGCCCAATCCTATCCTCTTTACGATAGTGGGTCTTAAAGCCAGGGCCTGGTTGTCGGGCCAGTCCAAGCCAAGTTCTGGTCTGGCTTCTCCCAGATCTTTCTGTTGCAGCTCAGCTCAACTTTCCAAATTGCTTATCTCTGATCTCCCACCTCCAGCTGAGCTGAAGATTCCAAGTGGCTTATCTCTGATCTTCCTGCTCTAACTCAGTTGAATGCTTTCAGCTGCTTATCTCTCAGAGCTCCCAACTTCTTATCTGCAATCTCAACACAGCTCCAGTCTCTCAAAAGTGTGCAGTCTTCAGCAAAACCCACACTGAGCAGTAAACTGCACAGCAGCCAGAATGGCTGCCCCTCCTATATTAGCCCCATCAGCCAATTACCGTATTGTCCCGAGTATAAGATGCACCTGATTATAAGACGCACCCTTAAAGTTTGGTGCTATTAAAAAAATTAATTAAATCACTGGCATTAAATTGCAACAGCCTGATTATAAGACGCACCCCTAGTTTAAAAACTTAAATTAGGAGAAAAAAGTGAGTCTTATACTCAGACCAATACGGTATATAGCCATTTTCCCATCTTGCCTCATGCAAGGGGGAAGAGGCAAAGATGTTCTCCCCCACTGGAAGATGGGCATATTTTCACCATATTTTCACTCTGTCACACTTCCTGTCACACTTCCTGCCACTTTACTAGTCTTTTCCTGTAAGCGCTTCACCTTACTCTTAAGTTCTTCACCTATCTCCCCCCTTGCCACTCTTTGCTCCTCCATTCCATTCAAGTCCATTTCCTCATTGCTCTCTATTTGTCATCATTCCCATCTATGTATTCTATTCATGCTCAGAAGTACTAACTTTTCCCTCCTCTCTGTTTATCAGGCTGCCTTCCAGCACTCCTGCAATTCCTGCCTCAACCCACTTTTTTAGCAAGGATTTGCCTCAGCAGCCTATGCACCTTGCCTGCTCCTCCATAGGCATCTGATTTAGTTCATCCTTACCTCTGCTTGGAAAAAGCCTTGTTTAAGGGCTGCACCATGCTGTCACCATGGATAGTAGCTCACCCTGCAGATTCATCGCCATTGTCCCGGTACATGGAGATTTTCCTCAGAATCACAAACTGCTACCAGAAAATGACTGGCTGCAGCACGGAGGATTCCCACATCATGGATCATGGCCATGTAGCAAGCCACTTCAATAACGCACAGCAGTCACCTTGTGGAAAAGTCACCTTCTGGGAGCTGATATGCATCATGATCACAATCTAAACACCAGCCCTTACTCAGCTAGTAGCTTCTCATGCTCCAGGGTTACTAGGCACATAACTAGGAGCCTGGGAAGTATCCAGGAAAGAGTCAAGTAACTTCCAATATCCAAGTTGTAGCTGCTTATCTACTTTGTTGTAGCTGCTTGTTGTACATAAGCAGCAAGTTGTAGCTGCTTATGTAGCTGCAATATCCAAGTTGTAGCTGGATGCAGGTAGGTAGCATATATATTAAATGTGCATGAAACTGGACGCTCACAAAAGGGAATGTTTGCCCTGTCGGTTCAGATCTCTGGGATGTGTTATTTCTGAGATTCTGTTTCATGTTAATGGCTGGTGTGGTTAAATAGGATCCTGGATTTCCTCATAATCTGCTTGCACTTTGATTTTATGTCAGCGTTAGAAGGGGAAAGATAAGGTGCGCCTCAGTTCATTTTTATGCTATGCTTTTTCCAGCTCTTCAAACTCAGAAACAGCCCAACTGATTTGTGTTCAAGATAATCCACAAATAAATCACACCCAAAATTATGTAACAAAGAAAAGGAGCGGACTGGGGTGGAGACTACTAAGGAAACATTCGGTGAGAGTTCTACCAGGATCCTGATTGCAATAAATAAATAATCTACAAGGACTTTGAACTTTCCAAAATGTTGTGTTTGTGACTGAGCCATTCTTAGTCCAAGCCGGTATTTGGGGTGCCCTAGGTTGGTCACAGACTAGAAATCCATTCCAGAACTTGTATTGGGCCAAATGGGCAGGAAGGATTCTAAAAAGGAATGGACAGTGGTCTGTTTGTGGCCATCTGCTGAAGAAGAACCTCAGTGATAAAACCTGCATTTTGTTAAGACTATTCGGCTTACCTGGTCTCAACTTTACAAGTGCCTGGCACTGAAAGACAAAAGAGATGACTGGACAGGAAAAGCAAATCGCTTTTCTCTTATCTTAATGACTTGCCTTCTTCTCGCTCATCCAGCTTCTTCCCGTTACCAACCAGTCTTACCAAGAGTCTGCCATAGGCAAAGCTGTCTCAGAATTTCCCTTTGCATTATCAAATGCATAGCTAGAAGAATACACACCATTGCAGAAGTACAGCCACACAAGTCCAACTTTTCATTGCCTCACAAGTTTGGCAATTAACCATATTTTGATGCTGGTTTTGTATACCGTCTGTTCTAGCTATTCTTCTCTTCACAACAACGTGCATATCAGTTCACAATTTCGAAGGAAACTCCACCTCTTTCTGCAGAATTTTGGTGCATAACATTACATACATGCTGCCACAATTATGTGCATGCACATTACAAATATATATAGGCCAGGTTCTTTGTTGCAAGGCCCGGGAGCCAGTGGCAGCTTCCCTTGACTCCTAATTGTGGCTCCTGGAACAAGTAGCGATGTAACGCCCAGAGTGAAGAAGGTTCCACTCCATTACTTTTGATCCAGCTGCAGAACTGGTGGAGTCAACACCAGATCCAGCTCCAGATCCAGATCCAGCACCAGATCCAGATCCAGCACCAGATCCAGTGCCTGCATGGAGGCATCAGGAGCAAGAGTGAGGCAGGGGTAGTGATACCCTCTTCTCTGTGAGCCGCATGCTGTGGCACAGAGAAACAAAGGAGAGTGGGGCGGCCTCAGTGCACCTGCATAGTATTGCAGCATAAGTGCACAGAGAAGAGAAGGGAACTGCTGCCAGCAGGACAACATTAATAAAACATTTGCCATCTTGCTGGGGAAAAAGAGGCGGAGGAGGAGGTGTCCTATTCGGGGGGGGGGGTAGTGCTTGTGGAACGCAGTGGACCTCTGCCCCACCAGTTCTGTTCAAGACCAAGTCAAGATTAGAGCAGAGCAGAAAAGGAGGTTGTGAAAGGAGACAAAGGAACAGAGATTAGAGGGAAGATAGAGATTGTTTTGCTGACTGGGTTACTGGCATACAGCACTGTGCTCTCAGGTATAACAAGGGATGCAGGTAAGCTCAATTCCAGACCGCTTGACTCCTGACTTTTCTTTTTCCCCTTCATGGAGCTTCTGCCTTTACCATTGAAAAATGCATGGAGCTGCACCCCTCCCATGCCTGGCACACATCCCATGTCCCCAAATCCGTTGACTTTCTTTCTTGCCAGACAAAGGATTTGGGGGCATGCAGGAGACCCAGACAATCACAGGTGGACTGGGGTGCCAAGCCAGAGATGGGGACAGCACTAGCACTGCCATTTTCCCTGATTCATTTTAATCAGCTGAAATGTCTGGTGTTGTCTCTTCCGACTCTGACACCTCAGGACCTAGTAGGCAATTGTCTGGGTTACATGCCCTTAAATCTGATGATTTGGGGGTGGGTAGAAATAAAATAAAATGTCTGGTACTGCCTTCTTCCCAATTCTAGAACCAGGCATCAGCAAGGGGTGGCTAAAGTAAGAGGAAGGGGATGCTGCCGGGAGATCATTGGGGAGAATTAAAGATGTGTTGATTTAGTAGCTGATACGTTGTTTTTTTTCCCAAAGTGGTCCTGCTTGAAAAACAGTGAAGATCCCTGATATAGTCCCTAATGCAAAAGGAGTCTGGTTACACAGTCTTCCATACTGGGATGTGGATTTGTTTAGCAAATAAATAACTGTTATCTGCAGTCTTTTTGTCTCCATACCTGTTTTGTTGGGGGGGGGGGGTTGTAGATAGCAACTCCGTATTTTTATTTTCAATATTCTTTATTTTTATCACTAGCTTTATTGCATTTTAATATGTTGCGAGCCACCTTGAACATTTGGAAAGGCAGAATAGAAGCACCTTTACTGATAAATCAAATAAATAATCATTCACGTGGCTGTGGATGGATCCTAGCTATTAGATTTCTACAAGCAGATTTCATTCTCTGGATTGGAATCAATGCTCAAGATCAGGAGTTGTTGCCACCCATTGGTCAGTGGAACCTGGTTACATCTATACACTGCAAAGGTTTTATACCAGTGTAATTGCTACAGCTCTCCCCAGAGAATTTTGAGAATTGTGGTTTGAAGATGCTGCTCAGAATTATATTTTGACATATGTAGCACTATTCACAGAATTACAGTTCACCTGCAAACAAGAAACTAATTTAAGTGGTTAAGACGCTGAACTGCAGACCAGGAGGTAGGCAGGACAGCAGTTCAAGACTGTGTGAGCTACCGTCTTCAGCTCCAGCTCCTGCCAACCTAGCAGTTCAAAAACAAGGAATTGCAAGTAGATGAATAGGTACCGCCTTGGCAGGAAGGTAACAGTGTTCCGTGTGCCTTGGCATTGAGTCATGCCGGCCACATGACCACAGAAGCATCTTTGGACATCGCTGGCTCTTCGGCTTTGAAACGGAGATGAGCACCACCCCTAGAGTCGATAATGACTGGCTTTCAAGCAAGGGGAACCTTTACTATTATTGATCTCCCCATTATATTTTTTCCAGAATGTACACATTTTAATAATTACCACCATGGCTGCCAAATATTTATTTAGTAGCACCAACCGTAGACAATGGTAGACAATCTTAGAACATCAATGTGACACAGTCCAGATTAGAAGAGTTATTATCTCCAAAGGATGGACAAATCAGCAATGGTGGGAAGACTATGGACTGACTGATGAGTAGTGAAGATGATGGTAAAGGACAGTGAGATGGCAGTAAAAAAAAAAAGGAGACATGGTCAGGAGAGAGGTTTTCACACACACACACACACACACACACACACACACAAATGCAGATTTTGAGGAAGAATCTGACCCCTGATGGATTGAGAGATGGAGGCCATCCAAGGCAGATGGAGCAATATGGTAGAAGGCAGGGAGAAGAGCTGCCCGGCCAGTGGATGCATCAATTAACATGAACAGCCCTAACATCACTGAGAGCACCAGCAAGTAACAGAGGATAGAGCTATCAAGCAGTGGACTCCTTTTCAAATGGACTATTTGCACAAGCTCACGTTGTCTGGAATAAGAGACAGGTAACATTCGCATTAACTTTCGGACATTTTGCACAGTACTTTGTCATATGTACTCATCTAAAAATATAAAGAGAGTGAAAGTGACAAATGCATATTTGCAAATATACGTAACATGCAGGGCAGGCACACTCCTCAGAAAGCTGGGATTGGCTGCTACTCCCTTGCGAGTGTACAGTCCATGGGAAATCCATATCTGCTGTTGCATAATGAGTGAATGGGCCATTTGTCCTCAGCAGTTGTGGCATTCAGACTGCTGCTTGTACTAGGGAAAATCTGCAACATGGAGGGAGTGCAGTGTGTACTTTTGGTATGGAGTCTCCTGCGCATTGCTTTCACTTCCCTGAAAGGCTCCGAAGGTGAGGGGGCGGGGCCACTTCGTTCCTCCGTGTAAGGGAGGCTCCAATTTCAGCAGAACTTACAGCTCCGCGGCCCCCCCCCCTGTAGTGACGCCAGTGATAAAAGGAGGGCAAAACAATGCATGTTGCCCTGAACTCCTCAGTGGAAGGATAAGAACATAAGAACATAAGAAGAGCCCTGCTGGATCAGGCCAAAAGCCCATCTAGTCCAGCTTCCTGTATCTCACAGTGGCCCCACCAGATGCCTCCGAGAGCACACAGCTAACAAGATAACCCGTTTCCTGATGCCACTCCCCTGCACCTGGCAGAGAGAAAACCTACTTCTAAAACCAGGAGGTTGCTTATGGCTTGTAACCTGTGATGGTCTTTTCCTCCATGAATCTGTCCAAACCCCTTTTAAAGGCATCTAGGCCAGGTGCCATCACCACATCCTGGTGTTGTTGTTGGATATCCAACAACAGGCAAACTTCTTGCTACAATTAAACATAGCAGAATGATTATGATGGTAAGAGGGAACTTATGCTCAATGGAGTTTATGAAGAGTGACTTTCAAATAAATGTAATGCCTCCAGTCTCGCTTTTACACATCAAACTCAGCCTCAGTGTTGAGGGTGGTTAATTAAACAAATCACATCTCGGTGTTGTGTGAGCATCCCTTTTTCAAAACACAAACCAGCAGTTTGGCTGAATAGGAACATGGTTTTTACTCCTACTCCAAGTGTTTCTGTTTGCACTCGCAACCTAAGTATTCAGCAGTCTGTCTGTAGTTTGTAAATACTATGCTGGAACAAAATTTCACTTGGGAGGAAAAAAAGAAACAAGACGCAACCAACTTAAATATGCAAAGAGCAAATTACTCGCAGTAAGCCCTGGTCCTTATTCTTTAAGAGGTACATGAATGAGTTTGTGCGACATGAAAGGAGAAACCAAAATCATATCAAAGGCTTATTTGTCAGCATATCACACTGCAGAATGAACCAGACCATTGTTCTATCTAATGTGAGGCACAATGACTTAAACAAACTAGGAGAGACTATTGCAGCCTGTCCTTTAAAAGGTCAATTCCCCAATTGCTGATAAATCTTTAAACCCGTAAGCTGCTGAAAATACAGATAGCTGAGATTAAGCATGCTTTTGGATGCGTCAACATTTTTATTTCACTTTAAAAATCTGTGCCATTTCTGTTTACATGTATTGCTTTCTTAAAAAGCACAAATGGCATGTAAAGGGTGTTGTAACCAGGTGCAATTATCGTTTAAAAACAACACACATTCCAGAAAAAAAATATGTCCCAGTATCAGGCATTTTCTACTTGTTTCATAAATGCAGACATTACACTTAATTTTGCACTCCTAAAAATAGTCCAGCTGCATTCTTCAAAACGAGAGTCCTCTGGCCCAGGCCAAATAACTTCTTCACTCAGGCTACTCCAGATTAGCAGGGTCCAACACTGTGATTACTACTGCCTTCAAAATTGTCACCCCAAAACAAGAGTTGAACATGTGCGATGAAGCACACATACACTTGCCATGCTCTTGGGCATGGCAACCCCACTTATTTCACCAGAAGGAGAATATCTGTTTGTGCCAGAGCCGGCCTTAGGAGCTGTGGGGCCCAACTGGAAACATTTTTTTGCGGGGCCCCAGGTTCACAGCCAAGGTCTGTAGACTCTTAGAGATAGAAATAAAATTTATTATAGACTTTATATCTTTATGGTAGAACAGAAAGCAATCAAAATATGCGCTTAAAAAGTGCATGCGTGTGAATGGACCAAATGGATCTAAGCACATTTTAATATAAAAGACTAGATTACCCCAGTGCGGGGGGGGGGGGCCTTAGGCGCAGGGCCCAGTTGGGAGCAATTGGTCCAATTGGCTTAAAGCTGGTTCTGGTTTGTGCAAAGGGTGGTGACCACAGAACTCCTTCCTCCACTGGAAGTCTTGCAGCAGCTGGTTTGTGGGTAAGGGAGCTCCATATGTGAAGCTACTATACCCATAAGAAAGCACCACTTCAGGGCACATGAGCACAATCCAGAGATCAGTAGGTGTACCAACTAAATAAGGATTAAGCCCACATAACTGTCTCTGGATTTGAACCTTGCCATTCCAACATGATTACTCACTGAATTCAAATGGAACTCCTGCCCAGCAGAAGCTATTCAAGACAAGGAGGTCCCCAACTCTACGTTGACAAGGCAGCCTTGGAGCATCCCCACAAAAACAGGACCGAAGGCACTGTGTTGATGTACAGTGTCCCCCAGATGAAATATCTAGCTCCGCTACCACCAGATGTCCAAGGACTGAGCCATGGTGTAGGCAGTTTGGCTCAAATGGGAAGTGAAACTTCTCAATAACTAAAGTTTAAACCCCTTCTTTGTATGATGAACAGCGACTCTCAAGATTCAGATATTTCAGTATTTAGATGCAGTGGGCTGGTGGAAGAGGAGAAAAATCACACAAATGTGGATCTTTATTTCTTATATCTTACTGTCAAAAAAGTGTTATCCCATTTTCAAAACTAATATAAGGGAAAGAGAAATGATGACCAGAGAATCAAACATTTGTCTCAGCGTTGCTAACCTCTTGTGTCCACAATAGAAACAGAACACAAATCTGCATATAGCAGTACTGTATGCAGATCTACAGAAGGGTTTTACCCCACTAGAAAATAGTTGGAAGTTTGTTCTTAGGAAGAAGAAAATCCAAAAATCTGTATTAAAACTTCTATGTAAACATTTGTATTAGGCCCGCCAACTACAAAACAATTTCAAAGGTGTACACATGTAACACTTCTGATGCTCAAAAGCTTTTCCCCTTTCCTTCCTCAATGAGTGTCACATCCAATAGCTCTGTTTTGTTAGACTGAATAGGGGCTGTCACATTAACATTTTAAACCTAAGAGGCACTGCTGAGATTAGATAGCTGTTTTTAAAGAGTTCAGCAGAAGTGTAATAATCTAAAATAAAGGGACATCCATTGTCTTCAATAGAGTGGTAACATTTCTAGGGAAAAGAGCCAATTCATAGAAATAAGGAACAGAGGGGAAGTCAGCCAGCTTACAGTGGGTTTAAGTGCTTTTTACCATACACACCCCACAAGCTTCTGTGTGATCAGTTATCATTTAAGTGAAAATATGGTCATCATGTTTAAAATATGACTCTGGTTCCCACCACCCACGCCTTTTTAATCATCTTCAGGATGTTTGTGATATAGGACAAGGATGTGGAGTTATTTGCAGCAGATACTTCTGAAAAAGTAACCAGGGAGATAATTATTATTAATATTATTATTATTATTATAAATAATAATATTAATAAATAAATAATTATTTTAACTCTTTCTTTCCTGTCTGGATATTTTTCCCCATATTTAATGCAGCATAATTACACCATTCATTTCCGCTCTAGGGTCAATCAAAAGACATTTTAAATATGCCAAATCAGAGACTGGAAGGATGGAAACTGGAAATCATATGAATAGCTCGGCAAGACCCAAGTGTCCTTGTGCCTGAAAGTAGTTTTGTGCTAGGTGTCTTGCACAAGATATGAAAAATGTTTTTAAAAAATCAATGCAAATCAGATAACACTGTAAAGTAAAACAAAGAGTTGCGTTTATCATGTTATCTATTTACAGCCACAGGTGGGCGAAATAAGTTAGCATTAAACATACATCAGTGTAGCAATACAGAGGGAAGAGTGCTTCGTCTTAACCCCTTAAGAACCTGAACCCTTGAGCATCATAAGTTAAAAGGAGCTCATCATTTGAATAGTTTCAGTGCTGTTTAGAAACTTTCAATATTTGTTTCTTTCAGTGGAGGGCAAAAGAGGAGATACAGCCTTTTTTTAAAAACAATACTGCATAAAGAGACAACACAAAAATGAAACAAAAACAAGTTACATGTAGGTACTACAACAAAAACACCAGCCATCTTCATTTTTACATTACCAGTTTTTATAGCCCAAAATCCAACAATGCACTGAAAATCTTGGTACTGTAATACTATCATGTTTTAAGATTGATGGGATGGCTCCAGTGGTCCATTCATTTATATATATACTTCAAGTTCTCAAGAAATATTTAAAGCAGTTTCAAAGCCGATTTTTTTTCCTATAAAAATTTAAGATGTACAGATCTCAAAGATGCAATACTGTTGTCTTTTTTTTTTACAAGGTCTTCATGGTTAGTTACATATTGTCCAAAAGGAAAAAAAATAGAAAGTGCTTCTGAAAGATATGACTTACTTTCATCTTTGTTGCTTCCCTTCCCCACCCCTGTTGGTTCATTTCAGTCTGTAATAAGTCAAGCTGAAAAGTGTCTAGAATGACAAGTGTCTAGAAACTATACCTGCATCCATGACTAGACAGAGACATATCCACTTTGGCCAAGTCTGTGTACTAGTGCTTTAGTACACATTTCATCTTACACGGAGTCTTTGAAGAGTCAGAAATCAGCAAAAGATACTAACCACTTCCAAATCCAGCCAGAGCAGAGCTTCTCTAAAGGAAATCACCCTTCCAAATAAATGTGGGTCCCATTCCTCACACAATCCTTTTTCGGTCTATTCTGCAGAGGATCTTTTTGAAGGCCCTCCTGAAGTCATGGTTGAAGATGGTGTAGATGACAGGGTTAAGGGAACTGTTGCAATAACCAAACCAGAAGAAGAACTTGAAGAGGACTTCGGGCACATAACAGCTCTTGCAAACAGCAGTCAATGTGTAAGTGAAGAAGAATGGGAACCAGCAGACCACAAAAACCCCAATCACGACTGCAAGCACAAAGGTGAAGCGTTTTTCTCGGTTCTGCCTGCCTCTCCAGCGGGAAGCTTTGGTGTTCCTCTCTTCCTCCACCCTACTAGTAGACACATTGTCCCCAGGCTTGATCTGGCTTAATTTGGTTTTACCTTTGACTTTCTGCAGCCTCTCCTGCTTCCTGGACTGATGGTTGTCATTGTGCTCTGAGGAGGAGGTGTCCTCCATGTCTATGCCGTTGATGTCTTCCCTTTCCTGACTTCCTTCCACCACTGCTGCCTTCTCCCCATTAAGCTTTGCAGGCATGTCCTCCTTGTCTGCCAGCCCATTCTGCCTCCTCTCTGCAGCCTCCCCTCGCTTGCTGGGAGGCACACGAGTCCTCCTCTTTGCAATCTGGTAGATACGGGCATAGACCAGGACCATGATAAGGCACGGAGCAAAAAATGAGCCAATGCTGGAACTGATGATGTACCAGGTCTCCTTGTTGATACTGCAAGTGGGTACTTTGTTGTTCTCTGCTTCTTGATGGGGTGGGCTCTCAGGTTCACCCTGCTTCATGTTGGAGATAAGTGGTGGGAAAGAGATGACAGCCGAGATGACCCAGACAAAGAAGATGATGCTTTTGATGCGACGTGGTGTGCGCTTGAGATTGTACTCAATGGCCTGAGTGATTGACCAGTAGCGATCTAGGCTGATGGCACAGAGGTGTACTATGGACGAGGTGCAGAACAGCACATCCAAGGCCACGTAGATCTCACACCACACTTTGCCAAAGTACCACTGGCCCATCACCTCATTGGCCAGAGAGAAGGGAATGACCAGTGTGGCCACCAGGATATCAGCTGAGGCCAAGGAGACCAAAAAGAGGTTCTGAGGGGCTTTGAGCGCTCGGCTGGTGAAGACCGCAATGATGACCAAGACATTGCCAAAGATGGTGAAGAGCATGAGCAGCGTAGCCAGGGTGATGAGGGCCAAAGTGGTGTGTAAAGGATAGGGGAGGTCCGCTCTCTGCCCAGTATCATTCCCATTCAGGGTCCCGTTGCCATCCATGTGCTGGAGGTAACTGCTTTTCTCCAGCAGCTGAGGGTGCGGATGTGCCCGGGAAGAGAAAAATGCCCCCCTCTCAGTGAACGGGCTCTCCAGGTTCAACATCAACCCGAGCTCAGTTGGTGTATGTCACCCTAACACACACCCAGCTAGGCGAATGAGGAAGAGGAGCGAGATGTCTGCGTCTGTTCAACTTAGCAGGTCTGATCCTTCTGCAGGGGGGGCGAGGGCGCGTGCAGAGAAGCCTTAATCCAATCAGCAGTGGCAACAGCCGCTTCCAGACTCCCTTGTCCCTGTTTACTATAGCGATGCAAGCAGCAATATCAAGGAGACGGGAAGAGACTCGGCGCCGATTCCGTTTTCTCCAGGTCTTCCTCGGTCAGAAAAGAGGGGAGATTTCTGTCTTCCTCTGCCCAGCTAGATGATGATCATCTCCAGGCAGCTTCGTTGGGCGAAGGCGAAGCAGATCCCTTCCTCCTCATCTCCCCCAGACTCCCAGATAAGTCCAACCCGGAGGGGAGGGGCTCCTTAAGAAGCCATTCAAAGCAGCGGGGATAGGAGATAAAAGTTCCGCTTACCTTTGCCTACCAGGGGAGGGCCCCGGCAGTGGCGGTGGCGACGGGGGGAGGGAGAGGGCAAAGGGTAAGGCGAGACTTTCTTGGGCGGCAGCGCTGGGCTGGGTTGGGCGACCCCTCCCGAAGAAGCAGAGCCGGGCGGCATGGAACGAGGCGCTGCTCAGTTAGTGCTGGGGGCGCAAGCGGGACGCTCGGGAAGAGGCAGGAGCGGCTCGCCAAAGGCTCCCGCGGCGCATCGCCATTCGTGGGGGTGCCCTCCGGGCAGTTTCTCCCGGGCGGAGGAGCCAGTACAGTCCGCAGCCGGTGCCGCTGCTCAAGCGCTGCCTTCTCGATGCCCTGGGTCGCTTTATAGCACAGGATCGGTGCGGTGGTGGTGCCGAGCAGCAGCGTCGACACCACGTGAGGACAACCCCCTGCGCGCTTCCCCGCCTCTGCCGCGCAATTCCACGACCAACTTTCGCTCCCGGCGGACAGAAACGCTCCGTCCCGTTGGCCCTGCCCAACATCTGCACGCAAGAGGACACATACACACGTTCCACCCACCTCTTCCGACGACGCGCTCCCGCGGCGTTCATTAGCCTGCCTTCCGACGACAGCACAGCTTCACGAAGAGCTTTCTCGCGCAAATCCCCCTTCCCCTAAACGCGCATGCACACGCACACACAGAGTCACGCTTTCTTCTCCTGGTCTACAAACTATCTCCACACACTCTTCTTCCCCACACGTCGCTAGTATTTCAGCTACGCACACGTCCAACAGCACGCCAGGCGCGCGAGCCTCTGCCCACTCTGTCTTATACACCCGTCGTCGTCCTGATTCAGCTAAAGTGAAGCATTGACTCATTGACACCAATGGCAAGTTAGTCCGACTCCTGACTAACTCGCACTGGCTCCAGTTGAAGTTTCGTTTCCTTGATAAATAACCACGGGGGATTGGAGATCCGGATCTGGACCAGTAGAGCTAAAGCCTCCCAATGTTATTAAGACTTTTGGGGGAGTAAGTCCCATTAGGCATGTGGGTTCCAACATCAGGCACTTTGCGTTCACTGGGTCTAAAGTTATATGATTCAGGGCCCAATCCTATCCAACTTTCCAGCGATGATGCAGCCACAATGCAGCCCAGAGGTAAGGGAACAAACCTTGCCTTGAGGAGGCCTCTGTGACTGCCCCCCCCCCTGCAGGATGCAGCGCTCACCCTGTTGGCATGGCTGCATCAGTGCTGGAAGTTTGGATAGGATTGGGCCCTCTTTTATTGTAAAAGAGACCATTGCTTACAGCTATACAGAAGCACAGCATGCTCCTAACACAAATATTTCCAGTCCTTACCACTGAATGCGTGCCTTGCTATTACACACACTAACAGCCCAATCCTATCCTCCCCTGGTGTAGGGTGTGCAACGTGGGCCACAGCCCACGTTGCATCCCATCCGGGGAAGGCTGCGGCTGGAGGTCTACTCAGTGGGCATTACCCGCTTACCCCAGGTAAACCCCCAGCCTGTGCTACTCAGTTCTATGCCAGCTCTTTAGCTGACATTAGGACCAAGCAGCTCTGTGTCGGCTGGGAGGGGGGGGAAGGAGGCTTGTCCCACCCCACCCTCCGTCCAGGACCATCTGCCCACCCCTGCCTTTCCCCTGCTCCATTATGCCCCAGCCTCCCTCAGTCCCTGCGCCGCTCAGACCTGCTCTGGCGCAGATGGGGCCTGGATACGGCACTGGGAGGACGATGCAGGCCTTCCTGCTGGTGCCACCTCCCTCTCCAGGTGTCAAAACGTGCCTTACGGCATGTTTGCAACATAGCACCAGCGCCCGTAGCCCATAGAATTGGGCCAAAAGTCTGTAATCTCTCTCTCTCTCTCTTTCTCTCTCTCTCTCTCTCACACACACACACACACACACACACTGGAACGTATTTCTGAGTAAACCCATATAGGATTGCGCTGTTCGTTGGCCCCTCACATGGCCATCCTTTTCATCCCTAAACACAGAGATATGGCAGTCATTGTGCACTGCAGCTGCCGTGTCCGTGCATGTGCCACATCTCACACACTGCACCTGCCCTACACATGCCAAAATACTGTGGACAAATACTGTAGGCACAAAGCTGTTCCTTTTGTTCTGCAGAGTGAGAGCCTGCTACGCACACTTCTTGCACTGTGTACAGTACACACATTCTTCTCTCCAGAAATTCACACCAATGACAGCATTAAAATATGTCCTGTGTGTATAGTGTGGTCCGCGCACACATCTCCAGGCTGATCCCCCAAACACAGAGAAGGCCAAATCCAGTCCAAGTTTGGCACATTTCCATTGAATTCAGTGGGAGAGTTAATGTTTCTCCAGAAATCAGTGAGATATAAAACTCCTACTCAGAACTAGTGTAGTTTCCTAGTTCATCCCTGAACAGACCCATTGCAGATGAAAAGCATAGAGATCCCTTCCTTAGACACCCTATGGCCCCATCCCAGTGCTGCTGTCAGTTATGCATGAAAACTCACATTGTATACTAGGCTAAAACACAAACCAACCAGTAGCTAGCACTTCACTTAGGTTTGTTCTCTTTTGTAGGCTGACAATGCACAGCGTAGATGTGGGCTAATGAATGGGTTATTCTGCTTTATGGCTGGGCTATGGACTATGGGCTATGGACTGTGCTGGGCTATGGACTAGCTGGCATTTGGTTTACATGAAGATTGTGCAAATTGATGTTTCTCTATAAGAAAGAAATGGTCCCTATAATAAGAAGTCTTATTAAAGTTCCAAATTCTCCAAAACACACACGCACACCTGATCCTATGCACCTTAGCATCTATATTGCAAACTGCAGGAGCTCAGCTCTTTGAAGGGCAATAAGTAGCTATCTGAATTTTGAATAGCTTCAAGGCTTATGGCAATTACTTATCTGATCTTTCCATCACCCGTGTTTTCATTGGAGGCTCTGCTGGACCTACCAGAAATCAGGTTGTGACCACCAAGTGGGTCCCGACCCACAGTTTAAGAAACACTGGTCTAGCGTTTGGGTGATGGGTTGTTGTCTGACTCCTGTGTACCAAGATGTTCTGCCTTGCTGCTTTTCTGCTCCATGTGGTCAACCCCCCCCCCAGTGGATTTTATTGTTTCTAATTTATTTTATATATTGTTTTTAAATTATGTATTTTAATCCTTGTTGTAAGCCGCCTTGGGCATTTGCCTTGGCATAGGATAAGGCGGGGTATAAATAAATAAATAATAGAAGTATTCATGTTGGTCCAGAGATTTTGCATGTGTTGAGAAATTAATCATCTGACTTTGTGTAGATGCAGATGGCTGTCTATGGGACACAAAAACAGCTAGTGAGGGAAACCTATCTAGCACCTGGACCGGCAAGCATAACGCTGCTGCAGTTGGGTACACTGTCAAATACATTTTCCTTGTGGAAGCTACTTGACACAGTATTCCTTCTTCCCTTTGTCACAACTGGAAATCAGCACTGTCACAACAATGTATAGTGCTGGGCCGGGGGATCTTGTGCACAGCAGCTGGTGTGCAATCTACTGCTGCATGGGACCATCTCTGGGTCTAGATCAGAATGTGAAACAGTCTGTGAGGCTGTGTTTGCATGTGCAACCTTCCATATGAACGTAAACAATAACACATTATTCAGGGCCAAACTGCACATGATTTAACTGCTTGCATTGGCCCCTTTTTCCCTCTTGGTTTCTTTAAAAATGTATGCAACAGCAGTGGGGCAACGTGATTCAATTGAAGTCCACTCCGTGCCCAACCAACCCACCTTCCCTCAATGCTATTTATCATAGGGAAAAATCTTCCATTGGCTTTCCTGTACAAAGGCAGGTCCCGCTATTAGGATGCCACACTCGGACATGTTCAAGATAAAGGCACGTGGTGTGATCAGCTCAAAAATCTTCTGAAGCACTGCCTTAATAGTCATCTTTAACGCCTTGAGAGTTAATGACAGCAAAGATGGATAAACTGACCAGTTTTATTCATCAAAGAAATTGACTGGTATGCCACAGTTACTTTCTTCACAGTGTCCCTTGATCACGTACTAGAACCAAAAGTACATTACTACTAGATTGAAATTTGCACTGCAGCCTGTAAAGGCTCAACCCCTAAAGATCCATGTATCTTAGCATGCTAGCCTAGCTTGCTGAGAAATATGTGCTTACTGTTGTGCTTGTTTCTGTGAAATACAGAGGTCTTTCCCTGCATTCGGCCTTGGAAAGAACCTGCGATTTTCAAGTTAGTGCTGGAGACTGGACTGAGTTTACTTCTAGACTTATATTTCCAAAATATGAGGGGTCATCCATCTTTTGCTTCTGTTGGCTACTGTGGCAGACTAATTAGCCTGTGACAGACTAATTCAGGTTCGCCAGAAAAACCCTACACTCCATATTTAGAGTTTACAAACTACAGATTGAGGCTTCTTCAACATACACCCCCTTTTCCCCCTTCTCTCTCCCCCCCTCTCTCCCCCCCCCATCCTTTTGCTTACCATCTGCCTGACGAAGAGTGAATGATAAACAAAAACTTGCTGTTTTTTACTTGTTTACTTTTGGTTAGTCCTAAATAAAGCATTGCCTGACCTTGGATTGTAAGGGTTTTGCTCTGTACATGTGTGTGGGGGGGAGGGGGGGAAGCAGATATTCCCTGTTCTATTCCTGTGTTGTTCCATAGGCTCACTGTTTCCTATGTTCAACTCCTGCTGAACTCTGGTTTAAGTAGTTATGTGTCCTGCACTTTCCCTCCTACTCATTGGTAAACACCACACAAAACAAATCTAGATGCAATCGTGGGTGCGTGCGTGCTTGCATGTGCCATTTTGTTTTTGCTTTGTTTGACAGAGTTGTCATTGTGCACGTGCACACTGTAGTGAATGAGAAAATAAACACGAGTTTAAAGTTGTGGCAAACCACAAACACAATACTCTCTCAGTATAACATTCAGAATTAAAAAAAAAAACTCCAGACCATGCAGGATCTTCAATCTGTGGACAAATTCGAACAAGGAGAATTTTGGAATGGGTGCAGGTGAATGAGGGTGTGAGTGAGGATGCTGGACTAGGCAGAACTTTGTTGGATTTAACACTTTCTTCTAATGTCAGAGAGAGAGAGAGAGAGAGAGAGAGAGAGAGAGAGAGAGAAGTGCATGATAAGGGGAAAAATAAACCTGGCTGAAACTCTTTAGCTACCTGGATTGCTTGTATTTTCATGAAATGCCTTCTCTTCCCAAAGAAGTGTAGTCTAGAACAGGGGAACTAAGGGAGTTTTGTGTCAAATATGTAAACTATTTTCTTCTGGATATTTGCCTGTGAGCTGGCTGCCTGATGCCTCTGGGTACAATCAAAATGTATTCAGACTCTGTTACCATATGATGAAGATAGGCTCTCTGCTTTGCCAGGACTCTCAGCTCAATGATGAAGAGCTGACCAACACTCTGTCTATGCACTGCTACCTATGTCCACCATCGATTAGAGCAGATACACTTTCTATCTCCTTTCTGAGGAGAGGAGAGGAAGAACTGACATCAAATATCACATTAGCAGCCTAAGCTGAAGCAAATTTAGTTTCCAAAACAGTAAGCTGGAAGAAGCTTTCGGCCTTATAGTCCCAGAATGCAATCTTTGTGAACACTGTTTATGTGAGACGAGAATTTTAAATTAAAGTGTACACATTTGTACTTGAAAACAAACACGAGACATGGAAAATGCATCACTTGTGAAAACAAGTTGGACACAGATTCAGCTGCTGTCTCAACTCTGGGCCAAGGTAGTTTGTCTTGGATGTGCTCCTCTCTTTCAGCCACAGTTCTCTATGTGTACTGTACATTGTGAACATGAAGTCAATCAGACAGGCATTGTAAAATAGTATGGATATTTCTCTTTTCCTTCTGCCTGTCCATAAAACATTAGTCTCTGGGGAGAGACTGAGACACTTCTTTGTCATGTACAGTGCCTGGCACAATGTTAGTACTGAATAGTGGTTCAGTAGTGATAGGAGAAGGGCACGTTTTCAAGCAACACTGGGCACCTGTAGCAAAACTGCATAAAAGCACTAAGAAGAAGGGATTGTCAGGTGACTCCCAAGCAAAATGCTATTGCCAGATCCTCTTACAGCCATATCCAGAGAGACCATCACTTCCAACCCTTGCATTCCTAGCTGATCAATATCCACCCCTGGTGATTCCAGAGGACAAACACTAAAGATTGAAACAGCCATTGTAGAGGCATCGTCTGTAAAAGCTATTCAGTTCCTTAAATTCATCTATGCAGCTGCTTAAGTTGGAAATCTGCAGTTAAGCAAATGTTCATCCAAGTACTACGTAGCTGGAGAAGTTCTATTATCAAAGAAAAACCTCTCCTGTGGTTACCCAACATATATGTTTGAATAAAAACCACTAGAGCTACAGAGAAAGAAGAGTGCGAGGATGCAACGACACCTGCTGGTAGCGTCCAGTCACTGCCATTTCAGTTCCCCACGATTTGGGTAAGATTTCTTCTTCTTCTTCACTCACTCTAATTACAGCACAGCCAGAAGGTAGCAAGTCTGTTACATCCATCTGCAACTGATGGTTACTGACAGTCTCCTGATAGGGAAGTGGCAATTCGAAGTGTCAAAATTTTGGAAGAGCACGCAGTGAGCAATCAGCAAGTTTGATGCCCTAAGAGCAAAGGATGTGGGTTCTGAAATTCACAAGTGTATTTAAACGTGTTAAAATGGTCACAGCATTTCAAGACACAATAAAAAATCATGAACCCCAAGCCAAGGTGATGTGGCTGTCTTAATACATAAAGCTAGATAGTCTATGCCCCAGATGGCTTCTGACTAAAGAGAGACGAGAAGCTAATGACACCACAACAGTCATAAGAGAGAAATATTGTTATATAAAGCACTTCCAACGACTGCTTTGGATCATAGAACTGCAAAACCCTTCCTGGCAGCACACACAAAAACAGATCATCATAGTCATTTACAAGGAGACTGTCTCAGAGACTGACGACTTTTCAAAGCAAATTTACCGTTGAATGCTGTATACCCGTTTTTGAGCTAAGATGGTACAAATAGCAGCCAGGATTGAACTTCTGCAGCAGTCCTAGGTTGCAATCCTATGCATAGTTGCTCGGGTGTAGATCCTATTGAACTCAGATGCTCCTGTTGCTGAGTCCATGTGCCTAGAATAGCCCTGCATCTTAGACACACAGGCTTTCTTGACACTATGGCCTTGGGGCTGCTAGTATCATAACTATGGGTTGAGAAGCTCCTCAAGATTCCATTACGATATAAATACCCTTCCACAGCTGTTCTGTGTTAGAGGGCCACCACCAATGCAACCATAGGCAATGGGTGCTGCAATTAGGAGAGAGACTTAAGCCCGCCAACATTTCATGCATAAAAACAGGGACATGCAGGTAACACCCAGACAGCGCAATCCTACCCAGCTCCTCCACTGGGCAGAACGGGAGGCTTGGGGAGGGAAAGGATCGCCATTAAAGGGGATTTAAATCCCCTTTCCCTCCTCAAGCCTCCCATTCGCCCTCCACCACTGCTGCACCAGTGGAGGAGCTGAGTAGGATGGCGCTGCAAGTCTCATACCAGCAATTACTGCCTGAGTGCACCCCATTACACTCTGTTCTGTCAGCTGTGTTCCTGTACTCTGCAGTAGCTTGTCCTTGACTAATACAAAAAAGAAAAGAGTGCACAATTTATTTTTTGAAGGGGGGGTTAATTTATTTTTAAAAAATCATTTTAACTTTTTTTGCTCCAATTGAAACGTTGTTCCTGAAGAAAATAGTAGCTGTGGGGGGCCCAATCCAGGCAGAGGTTGTGTTTGGGCAGTGGGTTAAACTCTCCCCCCTCCTGTGGTGGTCCTCATATGAATCAAGAACCTGTGCAGCTTCTCGCTGTGCTAAAAGAAAGTACAAAAGTGCTGATTGCATGCTTCTCATAAAATGTAGTTTAACCCTACATTTCCTGGGAATTGTAAGGAACAAGAGCCCTGTTGCATCATGTTTCTCAGGGTGTCCAATGAGATGCCTCTGGGTGTCCCACAAGCAGGTGATGCAGGCATACCCCTCTCTCCTCTACAACTGGGGTTCAAAAGGCACACTGCCTCTGAACCTGGACATAGCGCATAGCCATCATAACTAGTAGCTGTTGATAGCCCAGTTCTCATGAATTTGTCCAATCCCCATTTAAGGCCATGTAAGCCAGTGACTGTCACCACAGCTTGGGCAATCAATTCTATACATTACATTAATCATGCACTGTATGAAGAAGTACCTCCTTTTGTCTATCCTAAATCTCCCCCAGTCTGTTTCATTGAATGTCTCTGGTCTGGTTCTACTGTTGTGTGATAGAGTGAAAAGCTGTTCTCCATCCACTCTCTCCATACCATGCATTATTTTATGAATCTCAATCATGACCCACCCACACCCACCCCAGTTGCTTTTTGTTTTAATTAAAAAGCCCCAAATGCTGTAGCCATTCCTTGTAAGGAAGGAGCTCCAGCTTCCTGATCAAGTCTCCCCTCTTCTGCATCTTTTCCAGCTCTTCAATATCCTTTTTGATTGCATGGTTAATATACTTCAAGAACAAGGAATTATGATGGCAACCTTTCAATAAACAGTTTAAATCTGTCCAGATTGTTACATATATATGAGAGAGAGAGAGAGAGAATTGTGTGGAAATCAGACATTGCAGTTTCAGCAAATGTTCAGCTAATGGTTCAGTAGCATGTAGTTTTTCTTAGTCTTAACGAGAGTCCTATGCGACCTGAGATACCAGGTCTCACACCGCAAAGGTTTAACCTCTCTTTCTGCCAGTCCAAAAGCAAAACATTGCAGAGCTAAAGCTAGCAATTCAAAGTGAGATTCTGTCCTCATTTCTATTATCCACAATAGTCAGTATTCTTTCTGCCTTCGTGTTCACACCATTGTAAACTGAGAGCAGAATTCAGGTGGAAAATTGGACAATGATTGTATACATGTTGCATTGCACGTCTATTTCATGGATATGCATCTTGTGTTTCCTTTTTTAATAATACACAGCATTAATGCTGACTGACTGTCCTGTAAACAAAGTACTGTGTTGTCATCCCATTTACCTCTGACTTCTTAGGACTCACAATCCTATCCAGGACCACTGCAGGGACACTGATGCATATCCGCCGAGATCCACCCCCACCTCCACCTTACCTGCACCGATGGCCGGTCTGCAGCCTGCCACTGCCAACACAGGCTTACCAGTTGCTGCGCCATTGGCAGTGGCTGCAGCAATGGCAGCCTGCCCGCAAGATCCACCAGTGTACTGTACAAATAGAATTGGGCTCTCAGTGTATGAACTGGACTGCCAGAAATACAAAACACATAACAGACATTACATTACAATATTTTTCACATATATTCAATATCAATCAACATGGAGATGCCAAGTTTGTGTACTGTATATTTTTACTATTATTTTCAAAGGGTTTGAGAAACCTAAAGTTCACTGAGACTGAACACCTCACATCTTTGGCTATAAGGATCATATTCCCTCTATTACGAGGGACCAAGGGAAGGGCCATAGCTCAATGGTAGCTGGGGTGAGCAGGAGATGTGAACAGGGTGGGGAAGGGCAAGCCAAGTAAGGAATGGGGGAGAGACAAATGAGTTGGAGGGAAAGACAGGACAGGAGTGAGAGGAGAGGTGATTGGTGAACAGCATAGACTAGAGTGACAGAGAAAGGTGGGCTGAGCCAGGTGTGGGGGAGAACACGGCAGGCTGGGGGAGAAGGGCAAGCCAAAGTGGTAGTTGGGGTGGTGGTAGGGAAAACCACATGGGGCCGGGGGCAAGAGTGCACACAGGTAAGAGGGCCCAGATCTAAGCTATTCCCCAGGGTCCAGTAGAGTCTGGTGCTGATCCAACTATAGTTTAAGAGAAAACCATTCTACAAATGACTTCTTACAATTTTATTGAGAAAACTCATCTGTATACACTCAATTGTGTTATGGGAACTACTGCACATGAAAGTACTGCATATACAAAGGGATGCATATGCAGAGCTGCTGCCATGTCACTAATAGCTCTTGTGGCTCTAACTGGCTCTTGTGGGGCTTGGGGCAATGGCACTTCTCTATGTACACATTGGAGACCTACAAGCCAGAGCTGGAGCTTGCAAATTATTTCAAAGGTCTGTTTTCTAGTTCAAAATTCTTGCAAGGGCAGTTTCAATCACTTGAACCACCACAAACACAGGCACTCGTGCAATATTCTCATAAAATTCTCTAGGTGAGGAGATTGCATCCCTTTCCAGAACTTGTTTGAGAACCAGTTTTTAAAATCCAAAGAATCATTTTCAGACAACATTTGAGAAAGAGTCAGTGTGTGGGGCTAGACTGTGAGTCAGCAAGTCCCCAGCAGTTCATATCTTGCCTCCTTCATCAACTCTTTGGTTGGTCTTAGGCAAGCCAAGATCTCAGATTTAGCCAGGGCAGGTCCAAAACCTCTTAGCGCATGGTAGGTACCAAGTGCCACCACCCCAATACCCAGCAGTGAGCCAGTTACCACCTCTGTCACACCTCTTCTTTCCTGTCCCTGGATCTAGCCCACTTTTCCTTTCCTCCATGCTTCCTCTTCCACTCCGTCCCCCTCTTTGTTTTCAAGTCCAAGGAGCAGTGATGTAGACTTGAGTCTATTGACGCAAGTCAGACTCAAGTCGCATCAATGACTTGACTCGGCGATCGTAAAAGACTGTAAAGACTCGACTCGAGACTTGGAGCCTTTTACGACAAGTCGAATTTTATTCAGGTTTAAACCAGTTTTCCCCATTAAATAGATAGGGACTCGCAAATCACAACCAAAGACTCGGGACTTGGGTGCAAAGACTTGGGATGACTTGAACCCAGAGACTTGGGACTTGACTCAAGACTTGGAGCCAGAGCCTTGATCCACATCCCTTCCAAGGAGTGGGAGAAGGCGCGTTGGAGGCTGGGAGACAAAGACAAATGGTAGGAGTTCCATACCAATCTGTCACCTGAAGCAAACACCTCAATTGGCCTCATGGACATGCCAGCCCTAATCTCAGACCCCATCTGGGATATAATACTGACCTACCTTATAGGGAGATTGTAAAAATTACTAGTCAGGAGAGCTGCTGCCTTCAAAGCCCGAAGATCGGTAAACTTGATAAGTTCGAGACACGCCGCCGGCAAAAAGCTATGAAAGCCTCCAGGAGGAGAGATAAGAGCTTCCAGCTGCGTCGGTCAAGTGTGGGAGGCGCCAGCAAGCAGAATTGTCAGACTGTAAAAAGGATACCACCTGGAAAGTAGCCATTCATGAAAGATTGGACATTTATATATATCGTTAAAAAAAAAACCCAAGGGGGGTTACGACAGCCTGCCCATGTACACCGCCTTAGATTAAAGTCGGAGGAGAAATCCAATGACCAAGAAAGGCGGTATATAAATACAAATACTCGTGTGTGTGTGTGTGTGTGTGTGTGTGTGTGTGTGTGTGTGTGTGTGTGTGTGTGTTGTTGACAATATCACTGAAATGGAAATTCTCTAGCATTTTATTTGCTTTCTGATATGACATTTTGTGTGGATAAACACTTGCTAAAGAGGAAATGTTGATACTTTATTTTTTGGATGAACTTTTTTGACTCACATTTTATTGGAATTAAAATATTCAGATTGGGAGCCAGAATTAGCTATATACTGGCTGTTTCTTTCTCCTTTCCCTTTTTTTCCCTGGTGAAGTTGGTGTCATATATGAACCCTGCCCTGTCCAACTGTACAGGGTAAATCAGATGTAAAAGGCTTGCCAGATTATAAATCATCGCTGAGGATAAACCTTCCAAGCCTATACCAAATAAATAAGACGATCTTCCCTCTGAATCCATTTCATTAACTAGATAGATGTTCATCCCTATGTTCCATCTAATATGATAATCCCACACTTACTGGGACAAAAACCCATTGCCATCAATGAATTCTCACAAGTACCTAGCTCTAAGAGTGCAGCCCAAAGAGATTATCGTTGCCAGGGGATGGAGGTGAATAAAGATCAGTGTTCTACATTTAACCTTGAAGGGGACATAACAAATGAAACACTCCACTTATCTAACTGGTCTTAATGTAATGAGATAAAATGTACAGTGTGCTAATAGTCCCTGGAAGGCAGTGGAAGCTATTGTAATCCTGACAGTAGGTAGGAAAAATATTTACTTCCCAGCAGGTGGAGTTTGTCTGATGAGTATTGTGAAAAGCTTGTAAGCCGTTTTCAAAATCGCAGTGCAACTGCAGATGAAGGGACAGCAACAACCGATCTCTCTATCCACAGATCACCAGCTATCACAATTCAACCACAAATCTCATGATAAAAAGCTTTCACTTTGCTGAAGAACATGGTTCTCAGATGGAAAGATCCTGGCCGAGATTCAGAACACAGCCTTTTGCACTTCCTCTTGCCATAGTTAAGGGAGAGTCTCTTTATGCACACAACTAGATTGCCCCTTCTCCAGAAACAGTGACTTAGGGGTCCAAAGATCCCCAAGTGCAAACAGAAAGCACTTGTTTTACTTATTTAGTGCTAAGTATTATATCCTACCCTTCCTCTCAATGGGGACTCAGGGTCACATACAAAAATGTTCACACACAAATAAGTCTTATAAACCAAATTCCACCCCTGTTGCACTTGTTTGCATTATCCCCAATAGCCACTCCACAGGACTGAGGGATTCTACCAGAGCAGTATGCAATGCCTCTCTCTCTCTCTCTCTCTCTCTCTCACACACACACACACACACACACACACACACACACACACACACACACACACTCACACACACACACACACACAAACAAGCTTGTGAGTGGAAGCACATTTCACTTGCACACTAGGATCCCAATCAACAGGTTAAGTCAGTTAACCAGTTTAGCCCAGTCAATTAAATCAGCTTATTAACCTAATTGTGCTGAGGACTGAATAAAGGGGCAAGAAACTAACAAGGTAATCTTTCTGACTGGGAAACACTGGCCAGAAAACACATTGATTTTCCCATGATAGTTTCCCAGAAGTCTCTTTTCATCTGGAATATAAGCTCTCTCATACCCAAAGCCTTGTATTATCTTCCCCAAAGGGCAAAAAGGAAGGGAGGAAATATGTACACCACTCTGAGCTCCTTGGAGGAAAGGAGGTATAAAAATGTGAAAAAATAAAATAAAAATTGGTGCAATAAAAAAGTCACCTTACAAACATTGCCTCTGGGGGAAAAAAGTTTGTCAGTTTCATCCTGATTCAGGTTTAAAAAGCGGCAAACTCAAAAACAATTTCAGAAAGATGCAATGTCATTTGGCCATAAAATAATATTTTGTGTCCTCTACCTCATGTGGGGAGGGGAAATGGCTTTGAGGGTGCACCGGTCTACGATATGTGGGCTCATATTAGAGAATTGAGAACCTCAGCATTAATCTGTACAAATAAAGTTTGGCAGCAGGAAGTGGAGCAGGCGGGAAAGAAGGAACTATGCACACAATGATAACTGGAACAGAACATGGCCGCAACTTTCTTGGGTATAGCTTTAAAGAAAAGGTGCCGTTTTTGAACAAACAAATGAAAGTGCTGCTTCAAAAAGCATATAATTAATCATTGGAATTTGCTGCCACAAAATGTGGAGCTGGCTACTAGCTTAGAAAGCATTAAAAGGGGAATAGAAAAAAAAACTCACAGAGGAAACATCTATTTGCTAATCATGATGGCTACACACTTCCTCCAGATTCAGTGGGCTCTGAATACCAGTTGCAAGGAAGAAACAGCAGGAAAAACTACTGCCTGTGTCTTCTACTTGTGGTTTCTCAGAGACATCTGGTTGGCCACCATGGGAAAGAGGATATGCTTGACTAGATAGATCTTTGGTCTGACCTAGCAGGGCTCTTCTTATGTTCTAAAGATCAGACATGGCATAAGACAATGATCCAGTTGGCAATAAACTCACCTGCCGTCAGAAAGGCTAGGGAGAATGTTTGACGAGGAAATTATGCTTAAGCTCCCAATGGCTTGGGTTGTTCACATGGCCCTCACCCTCAACCTGGGAGCATGGCTGACACATCAGTCCTCTGAGCTTGGTTGGCCCAGAAACCCACAACAAACAGGCTTACAAAATGACTTGGGTGTTGGTGTGGCCTGCAGGGGAGTTATTCCTGAGCATGTTAAGAGTGTTTTCCTTATTATAAGATTGCTGCATAACATATTTAATTTCTAACCTGGTTTTTCAAGTTAGAATAGCATTTCTGGCTTCTGTAAAACAGCTGACACTGCGAAAGGAATGTAGCATGATAGCAGAGGCTCAAGGTTCCGGCTGCCTGAGCAGGGCAGGGATGTGCCGAGAAACGAAAGTTAAAAACAGAGGCCTATAGTTGGGTGGACGAAACTGATCCAGGAAACGAAAGCTAAGTAGTTGGGATGGTCAGTGGGATGAAGACAACCAATGTATGTACTCTAAACGCAGTGACGTGTTTTTCATGTTTTTTGTAACGACTGAAAGGTATAAAAGTTCACCCTCAGACGATGCCCAGGGCTGCAGCCCCCCTTTTGTAGCTGTTTCAGCTTGGAGCTGCGTTGCCAGTGATATATCACTTTTGTTCGAATAAAAGCTGTTTCGTAATTCCTCCTCCTGCCATCCAGAGTCTGATTTAATTAGCCTCAGGTTACATTGGAAGTGCCCAAATGTGGTTCATAGCTAAATGTAAACAGCTATTATAAGCAAACGTAAATCAAAATAATTCCCTTACCCTTACACACCTAATTCACAGATCCCGAGCTGTACTTACTCCAAGGATCAGCTTATCAGACTCCTTTACACCTCTCCATACCTCCAGGATGCAAATGGATCTAGCCACACACAAATACTCTCTGCAGGTGCCAGATATAAGGCATCCTTGGGCTTGACCTTATATAACCTTCATATAGGGAGGTAACAGCTCTGTCCAACTGGATGGTTTATGGCCACCGACCTGGGCAACCCACCCCACCCCCTGGCCTAACCAGGTGAGCATGGATACCCAATTGGTGGGTACAAGCTAGGAGGACTATTGTTCTTCTGGACCCAGATAATGAAAATGGCTGATCCACAAAACAACCTGTCTGCCTGGCCATGCATTATTTCTGTAATGGCAATGATCTCAAAGAGACCCAGAGAAATCTCTTCCCTATTAAACCTTATATTGGGGGTTCCCTTAAGGGAAACAGATGGGGAAAAGAGGGGAGTAAGGGGTGCTCAACCACATTTAGAAAAGGACCACCTACCCTACCTCCAGCACATTTCTTTGCTATTTTGACTGCCTGCCACTATATAAAGTCCCCCCTTAGACCAATTTTAGCACATATGCTTCAACCACTTACTGACATGCTGGATTTTTTTTTTAGTTTAATCACATGGGGGGAGGTGTAATTCAAACCAGGCCTCTACCTGTACTGTTAATCTCCTAGTTCATAGTACAGTATTAAGCTAAAGATCCACAGCACACCAATTCATAAAGAGGGATGAATTCGGTAAGTATCATCCAAATTTGCCCAATGTAGTCCTTTGTGAAGGGGATCCAGGAGAAGCCCAGTCATAAGTACTGTGCAGCTGTCCTACTGGGGGAGTGGTCAAGTAAGGAATTATAGGCCGGTGGCTTGGCTGAGATAGAGACTGGGGGAGGTTGGGTGGCTCCTGGGCAACCACTGCAGAAGCAACTTGTGATCCTCATTTGGGAAGGGAAGCTCTAGCTCTGCTCAAGTGAGGAGGCCTGTTCAAACATTTTCCTTGTTTGTATTGCCTACATATTTTGTGAAAGGAATTCTCCCTCCTCCCTCCCCTGCCCTTCACATTTGATGAAGATCTAGAACCATCCCTTTCTGTCCTTGTCTTGGGAATACATGATTGAGCCACACTGCCACTCTCATTATCTCACCATCCATGGATTGTGCAACACTCTTCTCCTAAATGTTTCAAGGTAGACTACTGCAGCATCAACTCCGACCACTCTACAGGTGCTTCAACCAGCATCATAATGGTTCAGTAGATATAGATACCCTATGGCAGCGGTTCTCAAACTGGTGGGTCACGACCCCTTAAGGGGTGGGGACAGTGCGATGGCAGCAGCACTTCCGGGGATCGCGCCACTGCTGGGGAAAAAGTGGTCTTTTCAACTTACCAGGGGTCTTGGCAGTCTTCCAGAGGGTGCAGGGAGGCCTCGTCTGTGGGCATTCCTACACCCTCTAGAGGGCCACCAACCCCCCCATAAGTTAAAAATACCACTTTTTCCCCAGCGGCACAATCCCAGGGAGCGCCACCACTGCTGTCCCTGCCCCCACAAGCACTCACAGTTCTCCCCTCCTTGCGGGGAGAATTTTAAGAACCACATTCCTATGGAGACTCTGGTACAGCAACCTTCACTCAAACGTGTGTTTTCAGGATTTTCTATATCCATGGATACAGCAGTTCATGCAGACTGAGGTGTTGGTGGGTATACCTACAGGTTTCAAATGAGCCACTTCATCCAGGATTCCAGTAAGTTTTTGACATGGTTCTTGATTTTGCCCACCCTAGCAAATCATAAGATAAACTGGTTTGAAATTTGGCCTGTCATTGAGGGCCCTGTATCTTTATAATGAAATAAATTTCACCACTTGGTTGACTTCAGCATACATTGATGGCTGAGACAATAGAAAAAGATAGTTAGGGTAATTGCCCCAAACTGGAGGCTTCCTGAGAAGCAGGCAGCTTGAGAGCCCTTTCATAAGTTGGGGAGGTTGCCCAGCAGTCTGTCACAAGTGGCTTGAATGCGCTCATTTATTTCACTAAGTGGCAAAAAGCAAAAATAGGATACATTTGCCCATCATTCAGAAACCATGCTTGTAAAAACTTCCTTATACATCTGTACAAATTGGACCTCTGGGTGCAGCCCTTTTGTTGTTCATTTCTGCAAAGTACAGCAGACGTGTCAGAGAAATTGTTGTTTTCAAGTCTTTGTCTCCATATCTGACGTGAGGAAATATCTAAGAGGCATGTTATGCAGGGCCTGAATCCCACTTAGATTATCTTTTCAGAACATACCAGATAGCCATGCCACCATTGCAGCTATGCCACCATAGCAGCTGTGACTCCCACATACTGAACTGGTTGTGTTGGGGCCTCAGAGGGGGTTAAGGGGGTACAATTGTACCCGGTTCCAGGACCAAAATTGGGCCAAAAAGGAGGCCCCGAAGCAAAAAAGGATGGCCCAGGATCCAAATTCACATGAAGGGAAGGGACCCAAAAGAAACGTCGTGCCCCCTGATAAAATTCCTCTGAGGGGCCCTGGGTTGTGTACTTGTGAACAATACACACTGAAGTCTGGCTGGTAGTTTTGGCACACCATTGTTAAGAGTTGCTTTTCTCCTGCATTCACAGAAGCAAGTCATTCTACTGTCAGTGCGTGCCATTGGCATGCGCATAGTTGCCTCAGCCTGTGAGAGCAAGGCTAGCAGTCTGAATGGGCTTGACTGCAACCCACAACTGCCATGTGTTGAGAAGATAGTGAAAATAAGAATCAAGTAGGACTTCAGAAGAGGAGCCAGCCAATCACAGCTGTGATGTCTTTGAGAAGAGCTTTGAAGAAAGAGGACAAGACAATGGAGCTATGCAAGACACAACAGAATTGACAAGCCAGTTCAAATGACTCCAAATTCTAGTCATGATGATGTCTTGACCCAGTTAAAAACATGGAGGAGTGGAAGGCAGATCAAACAGACCCTGAAACACTGTGGCTCTGGAAGTGGTGGTAGAAGACTTCTGCCATCTCTCCGTAAGGGGGAGAAGTTGAAACAAGAAAATGTAGGGGAGTCACTCACCCCCAAGCCACTCAGATATCCACATCATACTGCTTTGTTTGGAAAATGTACATTATGGGATAGAGGCTGGTTCTTGTATGACATGACAAGCAGAAGACTTGTTCATCTTTTCCAAACCAGAGGACCTAGAAACTCATTTAAAAAAAATAAAAAATAAATAAATGTCTACATTCTCATGTTATGAAATCTTTTGTAATTTTAGGCTTTCAACACTTTCCTCAGCTACTTTCCTGAGCACCGCAGATCATAGTATTTGCATTCGCTCCTCCTTTGTTCAGGTTGCATCACAATACTGCACATTGTTCCACCCAAGAAGGCAATTTATAACCCGCCCTTTATAATTCCCTACAAACAGCAAATGCAATACAGAACTTCTCGCCCATCCCAGGGGCAGAACATGGAAAGTGTTCTCAGTCACGTAAAAAGGAATAAGCTCTTTTGGCTTTACAGTTCCTTCCCATAAAAAGCCTCTGAGGCTGACTCAGTGCTTCAGGCTTGGCTGCAGCTATTAGTGAGTCTCTGCAACTGCTTATTGTTCCACAAAGCACAAATCAATAGAGAGAATCCTTTTGAAGACAAAGCGGCAGAAGGATTTGAAACAGCATCTTCCTTGTAGCTTGGAAGACACTGTCACTTATGCTCAGGTGATGCTTGACTTTCTCAAAAGCACCCACCAGAGGCCTGTGCACACATCACAAGTTCACCTGAAGTAGTGACTATGTGATCTGTTATTACCCAGCCAGCAGTGATGGAGGAAAAGGGGCAGCTATAGATCACCAATAGAGCTCATGCTTTGTACACAAATGCCCCAATTGCAATCGCCACTAAATAGACCTGTGGTGGTCCACAGGGTAATTCCGAGAACGCCCACATTCACTTCCATGAACCTACGCTTCTTGCCATCCTCTGATCACGTTAAAAACATGCACAGTATGCTTCTGAGAGCAATGCAAGGTGGATTTGAGCTACCACCAACACTGTGAGATAAGTCACAAAGACGAGCCTTCCGCCCAGCTGTGAGTCTATCACCCGACAGCTCTCTCACTGAGCTACCCGAGGAGAGACGAGGAGGGAAGCTTTTTGACCTTGCTTTGCTTCTCTACTTCTGTTATCCACACACCACACACACTCTTTCTCTGGGTGGTTCCTGGTTGAGTAAGAAGACCACAGAGGTGGGAGGTAGATTTGCCCTTCAGGTTAAAAGAAAAAGGCAGGTGTGTTTTAGTCCAAACACAGGAAAAGGTTCAGTATGAGTAAATGGGGATAAGGGAAAAACAGTCAAATTCGATACTTGAAATCAAGAAGTACAAAAATAAAATCAAAACAGATTCTAAGAAAGACTAACTGAAAGGAACACACATAATCCGCATCCTCTCGGCATTAGAGAGAAAGATCTTCTTAGGAATTAAGTGTGCCCTCATAGGACAGCATCATGGCTTGGCTAGTATCTCACACCAAACACAATTGACCAGCTCTCTTTTATCCCTTTTTTAGGAGCCAAGCCTCTCCCCCAAGCTCCGATAGGCTGATTCAATATTAACAGACATCCAAGTCAAATGTGCAGACTGGACAAATGACTAGGTATGAACTAAATCCAGCAGGAATCTAGGGAAGTTTCGATCAAGGTGGGTTTTTCCCCCCAGAGATAACAGAGAGTCATGGGACTCCAATATACATGTGAGAGGGAAATGTTGTGTGCATTATATGACTCAAAGCTCTGAACAGAATGGAGACTGTGACGGCTGATTCCTAGGTCAGCCTCAGTGTACACAGAACACTGTCATTTAGAGAGAAAGAAAGTGCTTCTTCAGAAGAGGTGTGTTTGTCTGACAGCACAACCAGGAAATACCTTTTCCTGCACCCCTTGGAAAACACTTGACAGCATGATTAGTGATGAACTGGGTAGACTAATAACCTAGCTCAGCATGAAACATATCCTAAGTGCTCCAGAAGCATCTCTGCAAAATGCAGCTACCTTTTCTTCTGGGACACCTCCAAGCTGATAATGGAAAACTGGCTATGCGGCAGACAGCACTAGGCCTGCTCCTGTGTCTCCCCAATCTTATCCCCATACCTGCTGTAAAGTAGCCAATTCACGTATTGCTTTTGTGGAGAAATTCTCCGTGTATCCATTATTTTTAAGCACTTCACTAAATTGTTGTAAATGTTAAAGTTGAGGCACTTAGAAATAATCAACTGGGAAAGCTAGTCACAGGGAAGAAAAAAAATCCCAATTCTTTAAAATTGAGCTCCTAAAGGGACCTCTAAAGTCTTCATTAAGTGAGAGGCCTTCTGTTCAACTACTATGGGGGGGGGGGAGATTCCATAGAGAATAAAACAAAGATGAATACACTACCTTGAACCACTAATGAAACATGAAAGTTTAACCAATTTTGTATATCCAGGGTCTACAAACTGTTACCATTGAGAAATGTCAACTCATTTCATGGACTAGAAAGTCACACCTTCCTCCTTAGGGTATATGAGTGTATACAATCCAAAACCCACATCCCAGTTAGTTATGGGGCTGTAGTTCAGTATATTCAAGCTACTTTGTATGCAGAAGTCCCTAGGTCCAATCCCTAACATCTCCGGACAGGGCTGGGAAAGACTCTGGTCGGAAAAAAGCTAAAAAGCTGCTCCCATGTGATGTAGACAATACTAACTTAGATGTACCAATGGTCTGATCTAGTATAAGGCAGCATCTGACATACCTACGTACTGTATAACCAATACACTACAAAGGATCACAATACCCACCCAGGAACATACAGGGGACAGCTTATATAGTGGCCCATCTAGCTCAGGATTGTCAACACAGACTGGCAGTAGTTCTCCAGCGTTTCAGGCACAATTGTTTTCCTCTACCCTACCAGGAGATGCGGGGGATTGAACCTGGGACCCACTCCATGCAAAGCAGATGCTCTTCCACTAAGCAACAGACCCCTCCCTCAATAATTATTGTACAGAGTGTCTTATTTTTCTGTCCTTTGCTAGTTTGGCGAGATCCAGAAGACAGATTGAAAGGAAACACAAACTGCCTAAGAAATTCCAAACCCTTTCCTATAACTGGATATAGATGAACTCTCCCTGAACTCAGCTTCCAGCAAGTTGAATTTGAGCGACTGACAGGATTACAGCTGTAATGAGGTGGTAATTGCCATCTGGTGTCCCAAGTGTCACTGGAAACCAAGAGAAAGTAGCAGATGCAACTAAACATCTTGAGGAAGAGAGAGGATCCTTCATCTTGCCTCATGCACAAGAGTTCAAAAAGTCAATCAAAACTACCTGGCAGTTCTGTTCTGCTGGTTGAGCAAACCTGCTTTCAGCGGCACTCTCTCGGGCTGCAGTGGCCATTTTCCTTCCATCACGGGCCACACTCACAAATTGTGAACTGGCCACTACAGATGGGCTCAATATTGAACCTACTTAGCACGCCTTTTGAAGTCACCTGCTAGGTAGGATAGCATTGCTTTTATTATTCTTAAACTCGGCTGAAACTTCAGCATTCCTCCATACAGAACCACTCATTTCCTCAGCCTCATGCAAGGCTGTTTTAAATGGGATTGTGTTTGAACTTTTACCTGCACAGACTCAGCAGTTTAGTCACTCCCAGGTCAGTGAGTCTGCTGGTGCCACTCCAAGGTTGCCTCCTCATAGGGAGTGGAGGAAACCAACAACAGGGCAGCTGAGCAAAGGCTTTATTAAATAAATGACTTTATTCAAAGTGGAAAAAAATAGAACTAAGGAACACACAGAATTGATTTCTCCCCATACATTGCAAGCTTGAGGGTGTCACCAGACACATGAGAATTCGCATGCATATACAAGAATCCAGGACCACCATTTGAGATGGGAGACCTTTTGCACTCTCTTATACAAATATGACAACTTATGTGAGCTCAGGGCACTCGAATAGTATGGTAATTGTTCCTAGTATGACGACCATAGATTGGTCTTATTGGGATTGGGAGAATGTGCTACTAGAGGCAACTAGAAAGAGGGTGAATTTTCTCTGCTTTGCTGCTGCTGTTGATCCAACAGGTGGGATGGGGGTGAATAGCTATACAAGGGAGAGTGGTCTGTGCCCAGTGGGGACAAGGCTACCTAGGCTCATACCAAAGGCCCAAAGCCTCTGCAACAGGAACAATCTGAAAATCTAGAGTCACCTAGTGACTAGATTTTCTTAAATTCTACATGCAAGTTGCACAAAGTTAAGAAAATCTAGGGTCGCAGCACAACTCTAGATTTTCAGGCTTGCTCCCAGATGTCTTCTGCTTGCAGAGAACTCCTGGAAACAAGCTGATTAGTCAGGGGATGGGAGAGGAGGAAGTCTCAGGTGAGCATTTCCTCCTTCCCCATGTTCCCCAGCCAATCAGCTTGCTCACAGGGATCCTCTGTGCACTGTGTCCCTGGGAGCAAGCTAGGGCAGCCTGAGACAGTAGCAACTCCTCCTTTTTCATCTTCTGAGGGTGGGAGGGAGGGAACTGCCCTCCACCCACAACACTATTGCTGACTCTGGTAAGCAGGAAGGGAAAGAAACAGCATGAGAGAAGATAGGGAGATGGACAGCAAGAAAGCCATCTGGCTTTCCACATGAGGAGAGAAGAAAAGGGGAAGCTGGAGGGAAGCCAGGGTAAGTCCAGGCACACAAGGGGCTCTCAAAGGCATCCAGTGCCCCAGCGTACTGTCCCTGTCATAGTAGCATTTATTTTTATTACATTTATATGAGGTCCTCAGGCAGTCACCTGTCCAAGCACTAACCAGACCTAGACCCATTTAATTTCAACAAAATTCTACATTGGAACTTTTAGCAGCAAAAGCGGGGGCAAACAAACATCTCATGTCGTTCTTCAGATCAAATCAAACATTGTGGGAGGGAATGTACCGTATTTCTTCGAGTCTAAGGCGCCATCGATTCTAAGGCGCACCTTTACTTTCAGTACCACCAGCAGGGGAAAAAAAATGCATCAATTGTAAGACTCGCCTCCCTTCATTAAATCTACCTGCTCAGCACCAACTCTCCCCAGCATGTCTCCTGCAGCTGAGGATGACTGAGTGCACTGCCTTTGCATAGCATTTCTGGCCCCATCAGAAAGTACCATTTCCTTCGTTACCTAGGCTTGGGGGAGCTTCAGGGAGGCCTGCGCAACCCTCTGCAGGCCTCCCTGATCTTCAGTTTGGCAAAAAACAGCGATTTTTGGGCATTTCTGGTTTTCGCGAAAACCAGAAATGGCTGAAAATCACCGTTTTTTGCCGAACTGAAGATCAGGGAGGCCTGCAGAGGGTTGCGCAGGCCTCCCTGAAGCTCCCGCAAGCCCCAGTAAGTAAGAAGATAGCATTTTGGGGTGCTTTTTGGAGACCTTCGATTGCTTTTTGCTTTTTTTTTTTTTTTGCTTTTTTTCAAGGTTTAAAAAACCTTGCTTTTTTTTGCTTTTTGGAGATCTTCGATTCTAAGACACACCCCATTTTTTGAAATGCTTAATTGGGGAAAAAACATGCGTCTTAGAATTGAAGAAATACAGTATTTCATCTACCTGTGAGCCCTGGTCACATATAAAGTGGGGGTAGGGGTGGTTTACTGTTTTCACAAAAAGGAGCGGGGGTGGGGTAAATCCACCCCACCCCTATCCTTAACCTTGCTGCATTCCCTTACTTTCAGCAATTTGCAATGGGAGTGCAGTAAGGTAAAGTGGGGGGGGAGAGGGGCCAAGTTTCATTCCTCTCCCTCACTTGCTTTTTGTGTGTGCAAAAAGCACACACATCTTTTATGTAAAATGGGGTTTCCAAATGTAACAAATTGGCCCTCGGTTTGTCAAGGTGGGTTGCAGACATTTAGGACAAATGGAGCAAAAAAATGAAGGTTTGTTTGTATGGCGAGAAAGCAAAGAGAGGTAGCAGAGGAGAACCCTATACCTAAGTTAGGTGTGAGAATCAGCGTAAGATTCTGTTACCTGTGGTGAAGAGGGAAAATCACTAAGGATCATGACAGCCACATTGCACCTATTGTTCTGAGGGCCAGCGACTTATGGCACAGCACTGAAAGAAGGCGACAGGAGGAGAGTGATGTCAGAGTCACCCCACCCAATACGAGTTCTGAAAATGAGAATTTCAAGACTAAGAGAATTCCAAAGCTGAACAGCCTATTTGCAAACGTTTCTCCATGCTGGGCTCCAGGCCAAGGGAATCTAGAGTTGTGGCATCTTGGGATAGTTGTGACAGTGACCACCCCAATAAACTATCAGCACTGAAACAGCCAGGAGGAGGAGTACAATAAGGCTTCTTAGGAACCTGATAAGTGGTAACTAATAATGACTTGATAATTCAGAGCCTAAATCCTATTGGAAATTGAGTGTTGACTAGTGATAGATTTTTACAAAATGTCTTTAAACACATTTGCAGCCATCCAGATGGCAGGGGAAGCTAGGAAACATCTAACAAATGTTCAAAATGCAGTAGAATTTTAGGAGGATTCTAAAGGATCAAAGTAGTAGCCACTACCTGAACACTTCACTCCTCATCCATTTCCTAATGTCTTAGGCCTTTCCTTCCATCTATTTTTGTATGCCAAAAACATTGGGTTCCCCGATATATTGTCAGCAGAACACAGAAACCAGCATTTAAAAGAGCCAATTTCATCCATGTGCATACCGCCCCTCCCAATTTAAAGACTGTGTTGGTATATTCCAATGCAAATCTACCAATTCCTGGAAGAGCCAGTCAAATTAGATCACATGGAAGTAGGACAAATGTGGAAAACACAGTGGCTACGCAAATATACAGGCACTAGGCCAGAAGCGGAGACATAATGAAAAGTTGCCTTCCTGATATTTTCAGGCCTGTTAACTGCCCAAGAATAGAGTTTGTGCAGTTTGGCAGTATCTGAGCGAACGGCATCCAACAGGACGGATCTTGGAGATATGCTAAAAGCCAGTCCACTTGAAAATAGTTGCAAGCTACGCAGGAGGATAATTAAATGGCACAGTCTGGAATAACCATCTGTTCACTCAATGATTAAGGAGCCAAAGCATCATTACTTGACTGACACTGCTTTCAGACCTCCTGCTGGCCAAACCACTTGCCTACTGCAATCTCTTTGAGCAAACCACATTGATCATCAGCCAGCTTCTTGCATTTCCATTTCAGTGGACACCAGCTCATCTTTTTCTGATGGCCGATATCCAGCAATACCTAGACTATTCTCTACTTTTATCTATGCTTCGCATTTGCTTTGCTTGTCAGGATCCTGTGAAGCGCTAATGATGTGGTTGAGTTTCTTCAACAACCTATAATGATCAAGTTTTTGGGAAACACAAGAATCTTATGTGAACCAATGGCCCAACTCAACATTCCAAACTCGATGCATGAAAGAGTCCATTTTGTTTTTGTTTTTTTAACAGTCATACCAGTAGAAGGCTGCAGGTTTGATTAGAGCGATGTGGGAGGTAACCCTTCATTTCCAGCCATTTTTCTCCTCAGTTACCACTCAGTTGCTTTCCCAAATTAGTATGGATGGGTGTGTGCGCATGCTATAATTTTAAAGAGGCAAAATGCCCAGAAGCGAAAGCTTTAAGTAGCCTCCTGCAACTGCTTTTCATTAAAAGGGGGAAAAATGCATCAGGAGACTACTGCTGTGTAATACTAGTTTGAACTTAGACAGCTAGATCAGACCAGAGATTTTATACGTTAATCAAATAAGCTCTGAAACATGCCTACCAGTAGCCCATTAAAATGGGATTTACAAAACAGCCTCCCAAAAATGCTTAAAGTCTATTTTTAGCCTTAAAATATGCCAACACTGTCTATATATTTGCCTTTTATTACACACATGCAGGAACGCAATTTAAAGATACCTAGCCAAACGTACGGCTCCTACACTAGGGGTAGGTGGCAAGTACACCAGAAGGAAAAGTACTGAAGACCCAAAGTCTACTCAATGTGGGCTTTAGGTACTGGCATCTGTGTATGGAAAATGTACCACGTTTTCAAACATTTTCCATGGAAAAGGTTTCCATGGTTCTGGCTCAGTCGTCGATTATGTATAACACTCAGTTGGCTTGGCTATGTAAGTGGAAGGCCTATCAGCTATGTTTGATTGTAATGTCTTACATGACCACAGAGTGGCAGACCTTGCTTTTTCAGACACTTTTTGTTATATGCCACAGAACCCTCCCTGGCTGGTTTGCTATTGCTGCCCATCAGGTGGCAGATTTTATGCAACGGTGGCAGTTTTCATTTTTTCATTAACCAAATTGGAAGTCATGCATTTGCAATCAAACTGTCTGAGCAAAAGGAGAAAACCAGAAATGCACACAAGCACTACCTTTGATTGCTGTACTTTTCCTGGTACAGATTATGCAAGACATGTTGTTCCTAAACCTCTAAGGACACCCACATAAAGAGAAACAGTTGTTAATTTTGCCATGGGGAATGTCACTGAAACCACCCTCCACATGGCAAGCCTGTTCTGGCCATAACATTACGTGAATCACTGCCACCACAGTATAAGTCTCTATGGCCCTGCTCAGAACTATTAGGAATTTTGACAGGGAACATGAAGACTCAATGGGATGGTGGCATCATGCAAATAAGCTGGGGCAGAGAATGCTTACCACAGGCAAACTGGTTTCAGTGGACTTCTTGTGAAAACTATAATGTGCACCATAGCCCTGAGGTTAGAATGGAATTTAGCCTGCAAGTATAAGATGATTAAACCCAGTAGGGCAATATAAAAGAGTACATACACATAACACTGGCAGACCTCAAGAAGGCCAAAATAGGGTTTTAGATACCAGTAGGCATAAAACGAAATACAGTGAGAATCCAATGAATGGCACACTGAAGACAATGCCAAGCAAAGGGATTCAATTAAGTGAGCTTTGTCTTTTGAATACTTGTGGTAGGAAACATGTGTAACATTCAAAATGGTGAATTAATGATTTCCTACAAAAGAACAAATACAGGACCATTTCACATGCATCAAACAACCCTAACTGGAGCTAGCCTACAGTTTTGCATATCACCCTTCAACCCACACTGAGATGGTTTGCAGCAACATGCAAAACTATAGGTTCTGCTCCTGGTAAGCACACCAGATGATCAATTTGCCTTGCGCACTGAGCTGTCAGATGTACAAGAAAAAAGTAGCCCTCCAGCCCCACACTACTTAGTGTATCATAAATAAAGTCCCAGGTCTTCAGTAGCAAGAATGTGCAATTCTTCAGGTCCCCAATATGAAATGCAGGAGGGAAACCAAAATAATGTAATTTGTAACTAATTTAATAATAAAAATAAACAGCAGTTGTAGGTGATTTCTCATATTGATAGTTTTAACCCAGATGTATAATTCCATAATAGGATTATTTTCCATTCCTATAATTCCTTTGCCTTTAAGTACTCATCTTCCCAGTCCTTGGTGAGCTTTAATAAATCCTCACAGCAGCTCTACATTACTCTTATTATACCCTAATGAAAAAAACCTGACAGAACTGATTTGCAGAAGGCCACCAAGGTCAGAGCTTGCATTAGGACAGCACAAGGAAGGACAGCAGAGATGATGTTATTAATTGCAGGCACACACTGGCTGGTTTTCCACCTCAGCAGTTATAAACATCAGAATTAGACTACTATTCTAATTTTGAAAGTGGTCATTGAAAAGCACATTCAGGTGTTACTTTAGAAGCAGGGATGTAGCTCTGGTTTTTGAGAAAGGTAGGAGGTTTTTTGTCTAAAGAACGTTTTACAAAAAAGAGGGACGTGTTCACATACTGACCCAGTCAAGGGTAGTGTCAGGGGCCAGCCATCAGAGGGCCCACCAAGCCATGCTTATTTTCCAGTACTGGTGCCAGCAATTACATGGGTCAGTTATAACTGCCTCACACAGCTGCTGTTAACAAATGAGAGCATTCCACCCCCCTCAGGAGCCTCAGCAAGCCTTCCAAGAGACTCTCCCATTGGCTGGGGGGGGGGGGAATTCCTCCTTTCATTCACCAATGGGGAGGGGAGGAAGAACAGCACCTGCCACCGGATGACCATTTCAGGGCTTTGCCATAGGGCCCCCAGCAACTGGCAGCAAACAAGAAACCAGGACAAAAAACTAATTCGTACTAGTCTAACCTTAGACTTGCATGCTTCCCTCCCCTTCCGATTTGATATCCTAGTTTGTGAACAAAACTATGGCTTGCCCAAACTACAGTTTGCTGCTCTCAGATGAAACTACGAACAAGGTTTTAATTTCCTCCCATCGCACATAAGAGTGGGGAGCACACATGCATGAAGTTCACCATGAGTTGTGCATGTAACAAACCATGACTTGTAAGTGAGCTGGGCCTTTATGTTCTAGATAGAAATAAATCACGTTTCCCTTCAGTGAATCTCTGGTACCTTCTTCTGTAGCATTTAACTTGTCATAAAGTTAGATACTTGAGACTCTGAGAATTGTTTGTAGCCGCAGCAATTCCATGAAGAAAACACACCATTTTGTAACACATGGACTCTACCCAAACTACCTGTAGCAATATCTTGTAGTTGTACAGTATAGGATATTCAAGTATTTGAAAAATACACGTTCTTTTTGTGTAGGAAAGCTGATTAGCTCCAAGTGATGCTCCATCTTTTATATGATCTATAGAATGCAATGTGTACCAAAATTGAATTATCAAGATTTCTTCATTTCCCAAATGGAGCAGGTGTTTGGACACTAGGTTTACTGGAACAAAAAGGAGGTAAAGTATTTTAACCAAGTTTTCCTTTATAAAGGTCTGCATTTTTACACAACTTACTTACTTTTAGATCAGTTACTATCATGCAACTTTAGAAATAAAGGTAATTATACATTAAAACTTGTTCTATATTGGAGAGGTGGGGGAGGGGGAAGAACTTCTGAAAAAGTAAAGAGGTATATAATGGCAATCCAATTTTCAATTATTTTTGATACTGCACAGATTTACAGCCAGAGTTAATTTAGACTTTACCACTAGAAAATGCCCAAAAGACTCAGCGGCAGCTCCTTTACAAATATACTATTTATAATGAATACATTGATACAGAATGACTTATAAAAAAGCAAGGCAATATTTTATAGACATAACAATCAACATTACAATAATTCAGAAAGTACATTTTTGTAGACCGTTTACACGCTTTCATTTTCAATCACAAATTAGTGTGGTCTTGTATTTAACAGGCAGAATCCTGCACTGTCCTGCTTAAGACCTAAACATCAAAATAAACAGAATCTTCAGTTCTTTCTAGAATAAAAAAGCCATCAGATGTTCGTTTGCAGATATTACCATTAGTAATTGTCCTACCTGTGCCTTTTAAAAAGTTGGTGTGTTGTGCAAATTACTGCCAAGTATATACCTAATTAAAAGCAAGTTTTGACATGCTGATCAAAGATACAATGGAAGTGCAATATTGACTATACAAATGCTCTGCTGCATTCAGGTTCTTGAATAAACAGTAAGGGATTTTTTTCCTTTGATATGTTAAGAATACAAAACCATTCCAATGCCCAATTTCAAAAATTGTCCAAGACAAAGGTGCTACTTTGAAACTTGTCTATAGTTTCAATAGTAAGTAGCTACCATTTTTTCCTTACTAACACTCATTTGTAAAACAACTTGAACAAGCTAGGCTCCTTCGCCAAAGTCTAAATATTTGCAAAGATGGATATCGCAAATAAAATCTGAAATAGAGGAAATGCTGCCAACTTGTTTTAGCAAAACAAGTTTAAAAGTATGCATCAAGGAAGTTGGGCAAAGGCCTAGAGCCAATTATACAGTCCAATTCTTTCCATTTGTCCCCACTCCCAACAGTGGCGTTCCCAGTCCTCCCGGCGCCTGGGGGGCGGGGTTGGAGCGCCCCCCCAAGTAGCCGGGCTCGGGGCTGAGCGCCCACTCCGCGTGTCCCCGGCCTCCGGAGGCTGCGCTCCGAAGGCTGGGGATAAGCCCTCCTTAAAGCGACCGCCCCGTTCGGCGGTCGAGAGCTTTATGAAGAAGCCGAACGCGTCGCTGGCTTTTATAGGGTTTGCGCATGCGCAAACCCCCAGCGACGCGTTCGGCTTCTTCATAAAGCTCTCGACCGCCGAACGGGGTGGTCGCTTTAAGGAGGGCTTATCCCCAGCCTTCGGAGCGCAGCCTCCGGAGTCCGGGGACACGCGGAGTGGGCGCGCTGGTTCGGAGGGGCGCGCCAGCCGGGCTCTGGTGTCGCGCCGCTCTGCGCAGCCCCGAGCCCGGCTGCCGCGCCCCTCGCCCACTCAGCGCCTGGGGGGGAGCACACCTGCTCCCCCCATATAAGAACGCCCCTGACTCCCAAATACCATACTTTGACTGCCATTAACATTTCATGGATGCTACTTAAAGTAGATCTTTAAATTTGCTTCAAAAGAAGTTAGAGCCGATTAAGTCCTTTACATTCTAACACTATAAAACAATTCTTAAAACGTGGAAGTTGGAGTCTTATTTCTCCTAACTGTAGTAGAATTGGCTACATCCTGCGTTACAGCCCAATCTAAAGGGCTGCTTCAGCGATGCAGCTAAAGCTGCACCTGGGCCATCTCTGTCCTACATTTAAATTGCTATGAAAATCCAAAACTGTTCTACGCGATGGGGTATAGGGCTGTTCCACCAAAGCATATAAAGGGCTATACTGGGTTACATGTAAGTCATACAGGTCTTATCACTGCTAGACGTAAGCCCATTTGTACAGCACAACTGCATTCTATAGCAACTGCAGGACAGTTACAACAGCAGCTGCTGAACCAGGACCGAGGTGGTTTCCTAAATAGAGAAAAGGTGGTGAGAGTTGAGTCCTTGTGAGGGAAACATCTATTGGTGATTCTATTGGACATAGTCCACTAAGAGTGGTCCAAATAGACTTGTAGAAGTTTCTACAGTAAACAATGGAGGGCACACACTGACTTTCACCAAAACTCTTAAAACAGTCTTGAAAAGATTGTCACAAATTTTGAGGCATCAGAAAATGTCAGAACTAAATTAGAAGAGGCATTAATGTATAGAATACAAAAGCAAGGGAATACACTGATGAGCTCTTCAAAAAGATATTCCCAAAATAAATTATCTAGATATATGCTTAATTATCTTGACAATGCCTCAATATTTATTTTTATATATCCTAGAATTCCTGTATGACACAGGTTCAGTTCTTAAACTCAGGTTTACCCTACATTACCAACTGGTTAAAATCCATATTCTTGCTAAGGAAGTAAAGATATGCCATAACAACTTAGAATCATTAAAACTCTAAGTTTTAAAATTCAAGTGACAATTATATGCATTTTATGAAAATATTTTGTGAGTTCTTTTTAGCCCAGAAATTTATTTATTCTCATCTACCCTCCCCTTTGAATTATGCACCAATAATCAAACAAACAGTTAATTAAAATTAAATCTGGGAGTACTCCTTATTGCACATTCAACGCTTAACTCAAGAATGTATTTTTGACATCTGTTTAATCCTAAAGTATAACTGTTTTACTGGTTTAACAAAAATACAGTCCCTTATCATTTTTATAAAGAGTGTATAAATGAATAAAACCAGTTTTTAACATGCAGGCAATTTACAAGAGAGAGAGAGAGAGAGAGAGAGAGAGAGAGAGAGAGAGAGAGAGAGAGAGAAGCAGTGTCAGTCATATAATCCTTGGCAAGATGAACAATCTTATTAGTATATTTACAGACAAAACTATCAGTCCTATAAACGCAGCCCAGCTTCTTCTATCCAGGATTCCAAGGTGGCAGAAGAAACCAACCTACCGGAAATGTACTATCCTACTTCATATCCTACTTCAATGTTACAAAAGCTTCCAAAGAGATTCCTCCAATTCTGCTTGGAACAATTTTCAGTACATAACTACAAGTCTGATTTTAAAGCAACAGAGACAACTGAATTGCAAAAGGTATCCCAACTCTAAAATAAAAGTGCATGTGGGCAGCATATAAAGACACACGTCTCTCAGTTTAACAAGTTTTATGAATATAAAATGGCTTTCCCATACTGAACCAATGGAACAAGTTCACAGCTTCAGCATAAAAGTAGACTAATCTTTAACCACCACTACAGGAATCTATATTTTAACACCTTAATGTCAGATGGGTAGACTTCTGTATCACTGAAGCTATACATTTCTATAAACAAAAATGTAAAGTGAAATAGATGTTAGTGGATGTCTTCAAAAGGTGGTAGAAACTAATATTTCTTTGTAAATCCAGTAAAATCTAGAGTAGTTTTCACTACCAGCTTAAGCCCTTTAAGGTTTTATATCTCTAGTAAAGTAAAGGTAAAGGTATCCCCTGACAATTAAGTCCAGTCCCGCCTTTTTTTTTTTAAAGGAAATTTTCCCTTGCATGTGAAAAAAACTAATCCTGACAGGATGCAAGTTAGAATTCACCTCAGCGAAAACAGACCAAGGCAGTAAGTTGGGCTCAACCCAAAGAAAACCAGACATACCCGTCCCACTGAAATCAATGAAATCTGCATCCTAATCACAAGCATGTTTACTCAAAGTCCCATTAAATTTGATTGAACTTGCACCCCAATAAATGTCCCAAGGACTGCAGCCTCAAGTACATAACTAGGAGCTTCAATTCTACTGATTTCAATGTGACATTCAGGCCTAACTAATCTCTTGATTGTGTACATGAAATAGATCTTAAAGTTAGAAATAAAAACTACAAAACCAGCATTTAAAAAAAGAAAAACAACAAACTTGGCCATCTATGATGCATCATTTGTTCAAAGAGAGAGCACTCTCTAAATGCCAATATCCCAGAAGCAAACCCACGATAGTGAATGGACATGGAAAACAAAAATACCTGGAATGTAACTGCTATACGAGCCCCCCCCCAAATCAAACTTGAAATGACACTGCAAGTGTAGTAGCACGTGTCTATTTCACCACAGCACTGTATTAGCCCTTCGAACAGCCACAAAAATGACAATAAAACCAGCAACGTGAACCACTTTGCTGTTTTTCTAAAGAGCAATCAAATTCTAAGTACAAATGTAATTGTGGTTCTTTTTAACAGACTGGTCTAATACAGAGATTGATAAGATGAGGTTAAGAAATCATGGTACTGAACTGATTACTTTGAAGCAAGTGTCCCAGCTGTGGGGAAAAGTGCATTTAGTTCAGCAGCAAAACAGCACAGCATGAAGATATTGTGCTTGGACGCAGATGTTCCATAATAATAGAAGGATGTACAAGGCAAGGCAAGATATAAAACCAGAGTAATATTGTTAACCAACCGTAAATCTTACATATACTGCAGTGTTTCAAAGAAAGACACATTCATTAATTGTACAAGGACCAGGAGAAACCCTTACAATTACTTGTTGTGTTTTATCACTCTTCAATGCACTATTAGACCTTAATAGAACACGCAGCGTTTCAACAAATCTGTCTATTTCTAACCAGAAAATGTTGTTTGTGCTAAATGAGACCAACCATAAAAGAACTGGTTCAAATATGATATGCCTACAACTGATAACTCAAGGAAGCAAGATTTAAAATTCAAGCTTTTGTTGGATTTATCTTTTCCTATTCATCAGTTGCTTATGTTTTTGTTTTAATATAAATCAGTCAATAAAAAGCCTTCAGCAAAAGCATATAAATTCTAGATAAGATTAAAACAGAGCAAATCAAAACAAAAAAAAAATCCAGTGATTTACTCTGACTGTAAACATACAACTTGTTTTCTCAAATCTTAAAATAAGTTAAAGGATTTCCCCAGCTAGAGGACAAATTACTCCAAAGGGTTCTTGACACAAAGCATGTGTACAGAGGGGAATGATAAAAGTCCGTGTTACAAAGTTGCATGTTTTTTTTTCCTCACGGGACAGGAGATCCATCCATGTTGTTCCTTAAATTGATTAGCAATTTGGTGGCAATTGTTTTTAATGAACTGGTATCCCCAAATTACCCAGACAGCCATCAAATTCAGCAAAGAAAACTTAGACAAGCATTTTACAAAGAAAAAAAATCTAAATGGCTATGCTTCCTCTATTAGCAGAAACACATAGATGTGGTCTTAAATTTGCCTGTTTTATATTATTTATGTTTTATATATAATATAATATACAGTCTATATATTATATTATATATACACACGCACACACACACACACACACACACACACACACACACACACACATACACGATACCAATAATGCTCTTTGCATTTTGTACAGTGTATGGGACAACCCAATTTTTACTCAAACCTGGCACCATGTAGCCTAGATATTATATACACAATGAAATCCTCAATGCCATGTATAGTTTGTACAATGTTAGGGCAGATATCCATCAGATCATGGCACGATATGGTCCCTGCATCTTGAGGAACTGGATGATAAAGGAAGGTCCTCCTGCAACAATTTGAGCCGGAAGGGTACTGAGAGGGCAGTTCTCAATGCTCATTATAGACAGTTTACTGCAGAGAGCCAGTTCAAAAGGAAGGCTGTTCAGGTGGGGGTTGTCATTCAGATAAAGTTCTTCCAGGTTCTCCAGTGTACCTGTGTAAAGGTAATAGTTAACCATAATTAATATTAAAAAATAAAACATGTCCTTGAAGGAAACATGTCCCATACCATTCAGGAAGAAAGTTTCACTGAGAGAATCATAACTTGTTTTTACTGTCAATTATGAAAACATTGCATTCCCTCTGTCCACAGCATCAAAACAGACACCCTGAATTCAGTAAGTTTCTCATATTCTGCAGCTACAGCAGTTTTCTGTTACTGGCATACAAAGAAAAAAAATCAAGCAGAATGATATCTGCAGAGGACCACACAACTGACCTTTCCTCCCAACTCAAAACCACTGCAAGTTATAAAAATACCCTATATTTCTTCCCTTTAACAAAGTCCAAATCCAATATCCTACTTCAAGAGATTTCATTATGTCAAATGGATTCTGAAAAAGAAGCTCTAGAAAAGGCTCCCTAAACTGGCAGACCATCTATTTTGTGTCTTCCAATTGTCATAAGCCACACTTGCCACCCACATCCTATGAACCTTGATAGTATCCACAGTGCACCAAATATTCCAGGGGCTGAGCGTGACAAAACATTTGGTGCTCTTCTGTCAACTCTTTGAAGAGTTTCCATGAGCATATATGCATGTGCTTAAAGTTATACTGGAATGAGTTATCCACTTAGTTTTTTCTCCCGCCTGGAATGACCCAGTAAGCAAAATGCAATTAGAATGCAAATTTATGTTGCGCTGCAAAGCTGATCAATATTAACATACCCATAATATTATTTATTATACTACATTTCTAGTCTCTCAATGCCTGCTGAAACAATGCCATATCATTTATCTATGGGAAAAACACACATTTCATCTTACCAATTTCCTCAGGAAGTTGTGTAAGAAAATTCTCTCCCAGTCCAAGATGTGTCAGATTGATGAGGTGGCCAATTCCTCTAGGAAGGGTGCTCAACTGATTGTTTGTTAGGATCAGTCTCTGGTGGATGAACAGAGTATATGTAAACAGCAAATTAATACCAGCTTCCATCACAGAGGTCAGCCAGAACAACTGTAGGTAGTATTATCTAATCACTAGAAGCACCACACCCCCACCAACGAACAAAAAATCATGGCCTAGAGTTTATTGCTATGCAACACTACTGAACCATCATAGACACTACAGAAGGCCCTTCGTCTACAAGAGTACCCTCCCCACAATTACACCCAAGATAATTTCAGGTTTTCTATCTTTAAGAATATAATAAAAACCCTGCTGGATAAAATGCCCACCTAGCCCAGCTTCTTGTTTCCCATAATGGCCCACAAGCAGCCTCACAAAAGCCCACAAGCAGGAGAGAAAGGCATACTTCTCTCCTGCCACTGCCTCCCTGAAACTGGTATTCAGAGGCAGACTGCTGTTGAACTCAGACATAGCACGTAGTCAAGGTGACTAGTACCCATGAATCTGCAATCCCCTTTTAAAGCCATCAAAGCTGCTGGCCATCACCACATTTTGTAGCAACAAATTTCACAGACTAAGTACGTGCTGTATGAAAAAGTACCTACAGGTCATTCCATGTGAAATCAACCAATGAAAAATCCTTGACGTCATGGATTTTGTTCATTTTCGGTACATTTGTACCTTACCATGAGATGTTTAAAAGTTATTTTTTTCAGATTTGTCCATCCGTTTTTGAGATACTGAAGGTTCAAAATTGCCAAAAAAGGCCAAAATTCACTTGTCACCATACCTTCAAATGCCATTTACAGGATAACGATGAACGCTACAGACATGGACAGGTGTCGTTTTAATGCATATGAATAAGGCTTTCATTTGATATACAACATGACAAAATTGTAAATTTTCAAGAAATTCAAAAATATTCAAATATTAATTTTGAAATTTTGGAAAATCGAACTTTTTTAAAATTTTCCAAAAAAATCACACTTAAAGGTATATGTCTTGTAGTCAATCAGTCAAAATTTCAAGATGGTATCTCAATGGTATCATACAAAAATTAAATTTTCTTGTTGGCAGTGACCAGGAATTAAACCCCTCAAGTCCATTTTTCTACAGTTTACATTGATAAAATTATGTGGTAAACTGACATGAATCCAAAAATTTGTAACAGGACTTATGGAGATAGATTTATAGAGAATGAATTCACTTTCTATTCTTTTACAGGATCAGCTTTTTGGTAAAACTATCAAAATCATGAGCTTTTTACTTCTGTTCGTAGTTTTAAAATTTTCCTTTAGTTGCTGAATAATTTCTGAATCAGCACAGTGACATTTTTCCTCATCTAAATCATCTTCAGAAGTAAAAATAATAATAATTTTTAAACATCAAATGAAAGCCCTATTCATAAGCTTTAAAATGTCACCTGTCCCATGTCTGTAGCATTCATCGTTATCCTGTAACTGGCGTTTGAAGGTATGGTGACAAGTGAATTTTGGCCTTTTTTGGCAATTTTGAACATTCAATATCTCAAAAATGGATGGACAAAAAAATCTGAAAAAAATAACTTTTAAACATCTCATGGTAAGGTACAAATGTACCAAAAATGAGCAAAATCCGTGACATCAAGTTCCAAAATGTATTTTTTATTGGTTGATTTGACATGGAATGACCCCTACCGGTACTTTTGTCAACCCTAAATCTCCTGCCAATCAGTTTCACTGGGTGACCCCTTGTTTTAGTATTGTGAGAGTAGGAGAAAAAATTTTTTTTACCACCCTCTCCACATTATGCATATAGGTCTCAATCACGTCTCCTCCCCCCCCCAAGATAAAAAGCCCCAAACAATGTAGACTTTTATCATAAGAAGAAGCCCTCTGATCACATTCATGGCCCTCTTTTGCATCTTTTCCAGCTGTATAATCTTTCTTAAGGTGTGGTTATAATCCTTGGTACCTTCCTAAGCACATTTTCTTGCACAGCAATGACACAGTGTCATGTACACAAAGGATTACGCCTCTCAATATCCTGATCCAACAATAGAGATTCAGCGGGTAGCATCCACAGTTTTCCTAACTCCATAGCAAGGACTCTTCTTCTGGAGCAAGGAAACAGTAGATGCCACCCAGCATTTGTTTACCAAGAAACATGACTTTTATGGTAGTCTCTGCATAGGATTGTTTCACCTGTAGATCCCTAAGGTATGCTATTTCCTGAGGCAAGGATTCCAACTTGTTTTCTTCTAGATCCAATTCTCTTAGTTTCCTCAAGTTTCCAATGCCATATGGAAGGTTCCTTAAAAGGTTGTTTGACAAAATGAGAACCTAAAGAAAAATGTATACAGAACTTTTAATAGAATGGCAGCTATTTGTAAGCATATAACAAAACTATGTACTTTTCAATGAAAAAAGCCACAGACTATATAGTATCAAACTTTAAATGCAATACCAGTTCCAGTGAATGGGTATCAAAGCTGGAGTGGTGTAGTGGCTAAGAAATCTGAGCTGTGAATGGAGATTTGAACTTTCCTGGTTCAAATCTCACCTTTGCATTCACTAGGTGGCATTAAGCAAACTACTCCCCTCTTAGTCTCAGCTCCCCAGTCACAATTTGAAAAATACTGACGTTACAGGATTGGTGTAAGGATCACTTCTGATAGTAACTGAAGTGCTATACAAATGTTCACCACAGTATCAAGAAAAATAGCCTTTATTAGCCAGGAGTGGGGGAAAAAAACACACAGCACTGTCAACTAGATATTATTTTCAGTTAGCTATGAAAGATCTCTGAAAAATGTTCATATTCTTGTCAGCAGGTATTTAATTCAGTAAGACAGTTTAGCATATTTTGCAGAAAAATGTATATAAAATAGTTTATCCAATTTACATTATTCAGAGTAAAGGCAACAAACAGCAACCATTTACAATAAAGTCATACTAGAGAAATAAACAGTTTCTCAGGTAACTTATTGCATTTCTCCTACAAATATTCCTGCCGAGTTTTTTGTGCAACTTTTCCACACTTGTCTTCCATTGTATAAACCATATTCTATTCCACACAGCCAGTTCTTCAAGTTTATAGGGTCTCCAAAATAATTCTACTCTTTACATGCAGAGCAGGAAACCCAACGCTCACAGACTATAAACATCCAGAAGGACTCTCTCCACAAGAAAATCTGTCTCTTTCCCCATAACTAACTTACTTGTGTATCACGTGTATCATCACATGATGAAAATATAGGTTGTACAATATAAAAGAGGAAGATGTACAGCTAGAATGTCCCACCCTACTTACCTGCTCCATATACACAGGCTTTCCAAATGGCTGTATAACCTCTGTTATGCCTTCCTTATGAATTTTACACATTACATTGTTAGGTGAAAAATCCCTGTATTTTAGAGTCTCACAGACTACAATCATGCAGTATATAGCAGGGAACAATGAGATGGTCTCATAGACATATTTCCCCCTGCCTTGAAGTGCCACGTGCATAAACCCAAAGAAGTAGAACACTTAACAACCTTCTAAATTAATACAAAAACTGAGAATGGCCAGACACTTATTCCACAAAGATACCATTTCAGTATACACTTACCACTTCTATTAATTCTCTGGTATCGCTTAAGAATTGGACAAGCCTTTTTGAAGGAATTTAGCTCAGTTTCTCTTCCTAGTTGTATATTCTACTCACCTCTAGGGAAACAAGGCCAGACACGTCTTCAGGAACCTTGTTGAGCTGATTTGTAGCTAAATTGAGTTCTACCATACTAGTCCATGTTCCAAAGTCCAGGGGAAGGGAGGTCAGCTGATTGTCCTGCATTTTAACATAAACAAGGCTCAGGAGTGAGGCTGAAAACAGTAAATTCAATAATCATGCATGCTCCTATTTAGATCTTTATTCCATTCTGATTAACATTTTTCCCCATCTTGTCTGATTTCAATTACCATCTGGTAAATTCTGGACAGCACACTTTTATTCCTAAAACCGTACTGCAGTCCTCAACTTCCCCACCGCCAATTTCCTGCTTGTGCATGATGTGTGTAATCTAGGTTACATATGGTACTGCAATGGATACCTATTGGATATTTCCTGTGACACCAGTGCAGACCGACACAACCCTCTTCCACTCATGTAAAAAAGCAAACACTTATCCACCCCAACACATAGGCTGTCGCAACATCCATCAGGAAACGAAGATCCAATGCTATTCTTCCCAACATAACAATGTCCTGCTAATATTGGAGTCCTTTTTCTCACACGCATTTTTGAAGGGTATAGATTTCACCAGCACCAGAGCCAACAAGTCCCAATACCAAACACATTCGCAATCATACAGATATCCCATATAGCAAAACTGTCCATGCTACTTATAAACTTAAGATGCTACTGCTGGTAGGGCGCTTCAAGTGCTATTGGGAAGGTTTAATAATAAAAGCCAAATAATTTATCCAATATGGATTATTTCAAGAATTATAACTGGGGAATAGTAAGAGAGTAGCCATCTTGTTTTTCATCATCTATACAGCACTTGTAGTAAAACGTTTGTAATCAAATTCAAACTATGTGGTGTACGAAGCATGTGTGACCTAATCAGAAACCATACAGTCTTTACTTGAAAAAGCAGGCTGTGACTAGTATTGTTAACTGGAAGTACTATCCATCTTTATAGAAGAACTAGTTCTGTATAACTGAGGACTCATCACCTGTATTAAAACAGCAGCATTTAACGTACCTGAAGAAATTTAGCTCTTCTGATCAGAGCCACCACCAAATGAGCGCAGTGATATGCTGCAACAGAATTCAGCTAATCTCCAAAGCAACAATAAAATGTTGCTTTCAGTCAGTTAATACGGTCCTGCAGTCTAAGTCTCATTATCTTTATGGAAATTAGAGGAAGCCAGTTACTGATCTATACCTGTAACGTACGTACGTACATACGTATGTACAAACGAACGGACGAGAGAGAGAGGATCAAAGTTATCAAAAATATTTCACCATTTGAGCTACAGCAAAGCAAGGCCTTCCGTTTTTCAGATTACCAAAATTCAAAATGGCTCTTGAAATTAAAAGATCAAGGTATTATGTGCCAATAACCTGTATTCTCCGTTTACCTCCCTGATGGAACCTATGCATTTGTTTCTCATGAGGAAAAGGAACGAAGCGGTGAACATACTTTAAATATAAGATTTGTACAAAATGATGCCACCATTCAGGCTCAGTCAGCTTGAAACGCTAATCATGCAGAAGAGTGAAACTCTGTCTCTTGCATGTTCTATAGCAGCAGTGAAAAGTGAAAGGTAAAGGCCAAGTCTCTCTGCCTGCTTCTAGTGATAAATCTACAAGTTAAATCTACATCAGAACAACATAGTTGGTGCTCCAAACAATATTTTAGATCATTCACATGTGATCTAAAGCACAGGGATATGAAAAATAAATGCAACATTAATTATTATGATTATAGCCACTATTTTGTTTTTCTATCAACTACACTGGAAACAGTCTAGAACAGCGATTTTCAACGTTTTTCTTCACGGCACACTGACCTCTATGGTCTTCACGTCTTGCGATATCACTTTCCGCTTCCAGGAGACTCTTCTGGATTCTGTGGCTCTGTTTCTAGAGAAGCTGTCTGTAGTAACGGCGGCAGAGCCGGCAGAGGAAGAGGGACAGACAATTCGTTACTACAGACAGCTGCCCTAGAAACAGAGCCACAGAAGAGTTTTCAGCAATTTTCAACCCGTATGCTCCAAACTCCCATAGTACACCTGCAGACCTATTGCAGCACACCAATGTGCTGTGGCACACCGGATGAAAATCGTTGGTCTAGTACTTTAGGGATACATGGAATCAATGTCCCTTTCTTTGACTGCACTTGATTATTCATAGAATAAATGTTTTACCATTGTCAAAACAGGAAAGATAACAATGCCTCACCTTCATATTCAGCTTACTTAACACTTTTGCTCGAGAGAAAATTCCAAAGGGGATTTTATTGATGCGGTTGTGTTCCATGTTGAGAGCATAGATGGTAGAGAACTGTGAGGGGCCACCCACTGGATACGACTGGAAACAGTTCCTTGCCAGAGTTAGGCTAGTTAAATTCACAAGACTGGATAAGAGACCCTGGGGAAGAAGATGGGAAATACATGCTCATATACAGGTGTGCATGAAGTCCGAATCCCAAAATGTTTGAACTGGATTTATTTTTTCTTCTTGCACACAACCAAATTTCCACAGCCTCATGATAACTTTAGTATGGTAACATATAGGTACTTTTTGTTTATAGTTCAGTTATGTTCACAACAACCATATTAATGTCACACCTCTCCCTTCTTACACAACATCAATCTGACCTAAGTTCCACTGGACTAAATGCAGATGAGGCATCTACATGAGCAGGAGGATACTTTCCTGAGTACAATGGCGGGCATATGCAGGGTTGTTCCCAAAACTAATGGGAAGATGAAGCCGATTGTACTGGAGTCATATGTGTGTTGCAGCTGTTTAAAAAGGCAACCCTATCATTTTAGAAACACACTTATTACTTCTGCAATTATTCTAAAGTAATGACTGAAAACATCGAGCAACATGAAAACCCAGAGGTAGTTATAAATAGTGAGGTAATGTCTAGGTAGCTCAGTCAATTATACACACTGCACTGTAACAAGCTCAGCCAATGGGATACAGTTAGAGATGTTAACTATTTTTAATACAATAATTTAGGTTCTCTGTCTGAAGAGATATTCTCCCTCATCTCTTATCTGAAGAAATGCTTCTGCAATGAAGTGTCTGCTATGACACATGCACACACCATCTAAAAGCAGAGGTTCCCAACCTTCTGTCTTCACGTAGTGCCTCCGGGCCGTTGCGTACCACTGGAAGTAAGTGCTGATGTCATTGGCACTTGCTTCCGAGTTCGCGGCCATGCTGGAGCACATAAGAGCAAGGTAAGGTCACAGGGGAGGGTGGGAGGGCCATTCCCTGTGCTTGTAGCCTAAGCGCTTGAGCTTGAGGAAACTGCTCCCTGAGGCATCTGGTGGGGCTACTGTGTGATACAGGAAGCTGGACTAGAAGGGCCTTTGGCCTGATCCAGCAGGGCTCTTCTTATGTTCTCTGCCAGCTCCGCAGAGCTCGAGACACTGATTTTCAGACTCCAGTGTCACAGCACGCAGCTGTCATGGCGGCCGCCGGCCCGCTCCCCACCAGCCTGTGATGCGCTTACCACTAGTGGTACGCATATCACAGGTAGGGAACCTCTGATCTAAAGATCTGCTTTCTTCAAGAGTATAGACTGATATGCACATTTATGCATAACTAAGAAAATAACATTCATAACTAATCAACTAAGATTTCTGGCAAGAGAGCTCTTCTTTAAGAGACACTGTGAATTCAGGTAAGACATACCGGTACTTTCTGTAGAAAGTGAATTTAAGATTAATAAGTTTCCTTTTTTAGCACTTTAGCTTTTTTTTTGCAATTCTATGACAAAAGCAATAAACACAGCTTTAAACATAAAAAAGGATTCACACAGAATATCATTCACCATATCAGCCTTTTTATGCATAAGAGACTGCAAAACAAGACTAATTTTTCCTCATTAACAAGGTGCATTAACTTGCAATGCAGAATTTTTTTTTCATCTTTTATTTTAAAATGAAGATGAAATGTCTTCTTTTGGTTTTTACCATGCCAAACTTAAGTCATCTTTCTGAAGTGATTACAATTGTATACATAATGTTCTATATACCCTTAATGCTGCAATGTGAAGTCAGGATCTCCCCTCCAGGAACAGAAGCTCCCTCTGTGAATGGAAAGCTTGGTCTGCTCGTGCAAGGGGTCCTAGCGCAACAGGAAGGGCCCTTGCACAAGCACAATGCTCCTTTCCATTCATGAAGGGAGCTCTCGATGGCAGAAGCGCTAGTCAGAATGCTATCCCAAGTCTTTGTGCACTAAGAGCCAAACTATGCATTGCTAAACAAATACGTCTGGTCCCGTAACCCTTTGCAGATAGCAGTTGCTGGGGGGGGGGGGAATTGCAGCGTGTTGGCTGTGGATATTTAATCCTTTCCTCTCACACTGTGGTCGCAAGGAAAATGGCATCACCAACCCCAAAGAAGCTATTAGCCTGAGGAGCAAAACTCCCATTGGCAACAGTTAAAGGAAGGGCTGAGAAAGACCTCTGTTTGAAAACCTGGCTGTCATAATACAATCATCCACATCGATATTGTATTTCTTAGGCATTTTCAAAGAACTTGGGACTTGAAGAATCAGAGCAGCAGTTGGATAATATTATATACTCTTTTGAAAAGAAACAAAGTACTCACTATTTATGAACACTGTTGGACAGCTGCCTCTCCCAAACTAGTATTTTAGGATCTAATGTTTATTAGGCATTGCATCATCGTGAGCTTGGCTAGGTTTTGCAATTCTGCAGTTTTCTTTACAAATATGCTCTTTCTTCTGCTGCCAAAAAGGCTTGCTTTAAATGGATTACACCACTACACCACCATGCAAGTGGCTCTTTTCAGTAACAATTACAACTTACAGACAGACCAGCAGCACTTGTGAATAAAGCAATTTTTATTTGTTAAGAGAGTTTTGGACTGGGAGCCAATTTATCTTAGCAATAAAGCAATCAGTTTTCTAGTCAGTCTCCTTTGTATATGTAATTACCCTTTACTAACTTTCGTAATGTTCTTGGAAGGGGCAGTTCAGCTTTGTTCTCAAAAGCTTCCAGACAACTTTCTCCCAGCAGCATTTTTCTTCAAGCAATATTCATTCATTCTTATTCAATCAGTGCTAACAATAATTATATCCAAGATACACAATTTGGTAGACTTCAGCGCTTTCCCGTTTCCAGATAATTTGTTTCAGTTAACCAAAACCAATACTAGTGCTTTAGATGAACAATTAGATAAACAATTGTAGTTCAATAAAGAGCGATAGCTTTCATGGCCAGCAACAATTTTGTAAGAAATAGGGAACACGGGTTTAGATGCCATGTTAGAAAATGTATTTAACACAAAACACACAACGTTTCGTCCACTTCTGTGGACATCTTCTGGTGTACAGCAGCACCATGCTAGCAAGATGTAAAATGCACTGGGTGCCACTGAAGAAGGCTTTAACTGTCAACAGTAACAGAAGAATGGAATCTTGGTGGTGACCTGAAATAACCCTGCAAGGATGTAGTTCAGAGGTGCCTGAGGCCATGCTGTAACTGCTAGGAGTGCTCTTTCGTATGTAATATGGGAAGCCAGATTTTATCTATGAAAGACAGTTCATGTTGTCTGTTCATGAGATCTTGGTTTTTTCGTCTGCTTATTTGTATTGCTTCATGGTTAAATCTTTGTCTATTCTCAGAAACATTGAACAAACACTTTGTCTTCTCAAACTGAATAGTAGTTCATTGTAGTTCAAATTGTTTGGTCTTAATGGCCATGGTCTCTTGTGAGTTTTTCTTCCTAACGTTTTACGTGTGACGGGCATTGTCAAAGGCGGGGGGGACAATTACCCCACACCACCCAGTCTCTTCAGACGGGTGCTCCAGTTGAACCACAGTTGGTGTTAATACTGGCTACAGAAGGTGTTACCTGCCAGTGTTTCTGCATGACATAATAGATTGATTGTTCATTTTAAAGTGACACTGACAAATGTTGCTGATCAAACACCAAAGCTCTATTAAACTCATGGATCTTGGTGTTTAGATAAATTAGACAAAATTATAAAAAAATTAAGCTTAAATCATCATAGTTTTTAGCACACAACAGGTACAGCCATTGGAAGCAATTTCCAGAAACAGTAGTATAAACTGCTTACAGTAAGGTCAAATATAAACGTTGAAAACTCCAATCTACTTTGCATATAATGTTTATCTCTATGCATCTTTTGGGAAAGACTGGAGTACAACTTGGAAAGTGTATGCATTTTTTCTATATTTTTATAGGTGCTGGTGAAATACCTATATACTGAACAATTTGAAGACCTAATCCCAAAAGTCTTGACTACACATTGTCACATATTGTGGCTTACTGAAATAATTCTCTTGATGGCGATTCATACTGCCAGTTCAACCCTGAATTGGTGCAACGCAAGGCAAATCTCATATCATGGGCATTCACTAAATAAACCATTGTTTATTAAAATCATTGCAGAGCAGTTACCCATAAGTCTCCACCACATATCACATGAGCGCAGGCCAATATGTTTATATGAAGTTAATATGAACTTAAGGCTTTGGTCTAACATTTGTGAAATTCATATTGCATTCCCCTCTTCTAAAAAGATGGCTTTACTGTACTTTTCAATGCCTTACCAAAAACGAGTGTTTTACTGTTGCTGGGTTCTTTATGACCCCACTTAAAGTTGTTGAGAGCCTCACCTCTGGTAAAGATGAAATATTGTTGTTCTCCAAATTCAGCTCATCAAGCTTACTGCACTGTGCTAGAGACCTGGGTATTGCAGAGAGCCGGTTATACCTCAGACCAAGACTTTTCAGACTGGACAGATTTCCTAAAAACAAGACAAGGATAAATAAGTGACATTCTCTTTAGAAGCTGGAATGAAGGGATTCCAATACGTTTATAGATTCCCTTTGGCGTTATTAACTAAAAAAAAGAATTAATCACTCTGCCCTTGAATTTTTATTTTTAATAATAATAATAATAATAATAATAATAATAATAATTTACATAGCACTTTTTGAGCATGCCAAGTATTTTACAAGTATTATTTGATGTAGTCTTTACAACAACCCTGTTTTGGTAAGCAACTATTAACCCCATATTGCAGTTGGGGAGCTGAAGTGGAGAGTGAATGGCTTATCTAAAAGCTGTGACACTGCCCACAGCACCATGTGGCATGCGAAAAGCAAAAACAGTCTTTGCTTTGCTTTGCGCAGGACCGCTGCCTGTCTACACTGACCTTGGAATCATTTTCTCTGTCATCTCTCCTGGCGCACTCTGTCGTCTCTCCTCTCAGCCAATCAGAATCTAGTCTTTTCAGACTCGAACTTGATTGGCTAACGCATCACGTCCCGCCCCCACTGCAGCGAACATGGCCTCTCATTGGTCGAAGTTCAATTTTTCAAACTTTTCTTGCACTGCAACGCAGCTCTCCTGTGCTGCCATGAGGAGAGTGCAGGATACATTGCACTCTCCACACCGCTTCGACACGCTTCCTGACACACCGCACCGTGTGAGATGTATCATAGCCTTAAGGCTACCTAGCAAATTCACAGTAGAAGAAAAATTTGAACCAGCGAAGTTCTGATTCGCAGCTCATTCTCTTCACTCTTACACTTCACCAGCTCTTAGAAGGGAAACAGTTCCTTTCCACAATAATAAATTTGAATAATTTGAAAAGCAATATAAATTTTCTAACACACATTTCACGGATATAGATACAAAACTGATAAGTGAATCTGTATTTCAGCTCTGCCCCATTTCTCTACGATTTCTTTCCACCATTGTGCTTTGCCTCCATCTCTAGCTTCCTAGCAATTTTCTAAAAGCATACATCTCAGACTCCCCCCCCTTTTTTTAAAAATTACTGGCCAGTCATCACTACAGCACTTTAGACCACTTTACACATTTTAGATTACAGAGATAAGCATTGGGGGGATTTAACAGCTTTCAAAAGCAGCATAATAAAGCGAAATTACAAGAACCTTTACAAGTCGGCTGCAGGCCAGGAGCTAATTAATCTACCATCTCCTAATGCTTTCTGCACACAACCCTAGGGTTTAGTTGAATACATTTGCATCTCACATGGCGCAACATTGATCACAGGACCAGTATTGCCACAGGCAGGCAAACTACGAACCATCACCTTGCATTGAGTTTATTGCTTTTACTGATTACAATTTGGACAGCAAGAAACCTCAATCTAGAACAAATTTACGTAATGCGAAATTATGGCTAGAAGTCTTTGGGTAAAACATGAACTTGCTAAATAGGAGGTAAATTACTCAAGAGTGCTAATTTCATCTGAATGCTGGGTGCCATTTGGAGTCATCAACCTATAGCAGTGGTTCCCAAACTCCTGGGAAGGCCCTACGCTGCTCTAAGTGGCAGCGGGGCCTTCCCAGGGGTCGCGACGACGCGCCCGGGATCGCGCCACCGCCGCGCCCAAAATCACCCTTTTTACCTGCATTGGTGGGCAGTGAGTGTCCGGTGGGGGGGGAGCCTGCGGACCCCTCCGCAGGCCTCCCCAAACGTCGGAACAGCGCTCCGACGCAATTGCAACCCACTTACGGTTTCGCATAAAACCGGAAGTGAGTTGCGATCGCATCGGAGCGCTGCTCCGACGCTTGGGGAGGCCTGCGGAGGGGTCCGCAGGCTCCCCACACCCGCCGCCCGACACCCACTGCCCACCAATGCAGGTAAAAAGGGCGATTTCGGGCGCGGCGGTGGCGTGATCGTGGGCGCGCCGTCATCACCGCGGGCATAGCAACCCTTTCTTCCCGGCTGGGGCGTCGCGACGCCCCAGTTAGGGAACCACTGACCTATAGGACAGATAGCTCTGATTCACGCAGCATGACCATGCAGATTTACTCAGAAGTAAGTACCACCAAGTTCAAAGAAACTGACAGCAATCCTGCGCAAGAATCCAGCGGCGGAACAAGTGCTCCGCCGCCGCGAACATGCCATAAAGCACATTCATGACGACTGGGGAGTAAGGATGGCCAGAGCAGAGGCCGACCCATCCTCACTCCGCTGCCAGATCGCCCTTGCGGCCGCCAGAGCTGGTAAGTAATCCCCCTGCGGGCGCAGGGCAACAAGGGGGGGGCACTGACCGAGCCAGCCCAGGAGGAGATGGGGATGGCAGCCGTCATATCCATATCCCAGTTCCAGCCAGCACGGCCGTTACACGGCCTCCTCTTACTTCAGCCAGCTAAATAGCTAGCGGAAATCTGAGGAGGCCCATTGGGGCTTCCCCGTTTTCCATCGTGGGAAGGGGACGAATGTCCCCTTTCCCTGAGTAGACCTCCGGGGCTGCTCCAGAGCGGCCCAGAACGGGGATAGGATCCAGCGGGCAGTCCCCGGCTTCAAGCGGCTTTGTGCTTTAAGACCACAGGAGAATACCAAAACTGTAATTGTTTTCAGTTTTAGTGCAAAATGTATATTCCTTTATAATAGTCAAACTGCTAACAAGCAGGAAATGAATCAGAAGACATCAATACAGCTATATAAAAGAAAGAGGTAATGGGTTGGATACAAAATGTTCCCCTCCTCTGGAAGGATACCTTTGGAGCCCATTCATTGTTCTTGAAAAAGGTAAGAATGAATGCAGAAAGGCTTCAACCTGCTAAAAGCTATATAAAGATGGAACACTACACTATACAATAATCTAATGTTAATATTTATATACTGCTTTTCAACAAAAAAGTTCAAAAAGTTGTTTACATAGAAAAGTCGATTAAAAAATTGTCCCCAAAGGGCCTACAATATAAAAACAATGAAGGGGCACCAAGCAAACGGGTACTACTGTAGAAAAGAGATTATGCTGAGGTGAATAGGGACTGTTCCTCTCCCCTTGTTAAATATAAGAAGTACTTTAAAGAATGCCCTTTTGCACAGTTAGCAAGGGAAAAACAGTTTAAACCAGTGTTCACCAGTATATTGTCCTAAAATTCTTCCCCCTACAAAAGCGCCCAACACCTCATTTAGGCTGCCAAAACAACAGTTCGGAGACTAAACAGGAGCTCAAAAGAGCAGCTGCCCGAGTGTCATAATATATTGTCCTGGAAGGCAACATAATACAGGGGCCCCCCGCTATCCACGGATTCACTTATCCACGGATGGTAGGAACCCCCTCCCCCCCCAAGCTCCCCTGGAGATTCTTTTACCTTAAAGTTGTGTCCATGTCTTGCTTTCAACAAAGGTTATAAGTAGCATACTGCTGCTGCTTCATAGCACAGACGCAGGGTCAGCCGAAGACCAGGAAGCAGTTTCAGTTTCTGTTTCCTGGTCTTCGGCTGAGCTTGAGTCTTTGCTAAAAGCAGCAGCATGCTACTTATAGCCTTTGTTGAAATCAAGACACAAACACCAATTTAAGGTAAAAGAATCACCAGGGGAGTGTGCAGGGGGGGGGGGCTGAAGGGGGCTGCGAAGCTTGAGACTTGGCTCTACAGAGCCCGTTACAAGCAGTTTGCGTATTTGCGCAACAATTAGTTAAAATGGGTGCGGGGGCTGTAGAAGATGGTGTTCGCTTTAGCCACGGGTTTCAGGTATCCACGGAGGGGGGGGCATGAACCAATCCCCAGCAGATACTGGGGGCCCTGTAATATAGTGTTTTATTTTCAAACACAAACAGAAACCCCACTTCCCAGATCTACCCCTCTTTTATGCAGAAGCTATTTTGCAGTCTCTTTGCAAAGGAAGAGAAGTATACGTCTAACTGTGATTGTAACACACGTTAATACAGACCTAATTCACAATTGTTCTATACTCACCAAGCTCAGCTATGTCTGAGGCCAATAAGGAGAGCAGTTTGTGCAGAAGCTGTAACAGTAATTCTGCAAGTCACAGTTTCTGCCCCTTCCATCTGCAAAGTGACATCCTTCCCTTTCCTGGGAACTTTAAACTTCTCATAAAACTTACTAAATCACTGGTCTAGAAGTGTTTATATGAGGTAAAGATACAGCCAAAAAAGGTCGTAAGTGAGGGGTTGCCACTTATTCCTTCAGTGGAAATTACTAAGGGAAAAAACCAAAGCAAAACCCTGACAGCTCTGCGACTGTGCAATGCTCTGCATAAGGACAAAGGCAATCTCCTTCTCAAGTGCCACACTAAATATCTGCAACAAGTGAATAGGTAAAGGTGACCCCTGACAATTAAGTCCAGTCGTGTCCAACTCTAGGGTGTGGTGCTCATCCCCATTTCAAAGCCAAAGAGCCAGCGTTGTCCGAAGACGCCTCCGTGGTCATGTGGCCGGCATGACTCTCCTTGCCGCAGCGCGTAGCATGCAGCTGGAACACGGAGCGCTGTTTACAGGTTGGCAGGAGCTGGCCAAGCAACGAGAGCTCACCCCGTCGCAGATTTGAACTGCCGACCTTTCGATCGACAGCTCATGGTTCAGCGGTTTAACCCACTGCGCCACCCGCTGGCCTTGCAACAAGTGAATAGGAACACTGAATTTACATATTTGAATGTAGGACAAGTAGGACCTATAAGGAAAGGTTGCAGTATAACCCCAGCCCTCAATGGGAGTGCATTTATTCAAGGCACTTGCTTGGCACTAGCGAGTTCAACTTAAATAAGGTAATGGCCACAGGGGGCACCGGGGGGGGGGGGGAATTCAGCATCCACAGTTAAGTGAATCCGTGGATGCCAAATCAGCGGATACGGGGCCCTACTGTACTTACGACTGGGCAGCATCAGCATGTCCACTGGTTCTTCCAAACAAAACAGAGAAGCAAGAAAAGAGTTTCCCCTCTCCAGATAGTAAGTCAGTTACTCTGGTGTTTGGTACCACTATGCCATCAACATTCCATTGCTTCCTGAAAAGTCACAGGGCCATTAAAAATTACTATTTCTGTTAATTTTCAAAATATACTCCCATGTGCCTAGGAAGTCCTACAGAATGCAGGAACCACTATGTTATTTTTTGGTTCCTTATTTTGTTTCAGAACCCATAGGCACTCGCCCACCTGAATTCACTATTGGTAGATATGATTAAGCTGATGATTGGTAAGAATGCAGGGGTGGGGTTAGAAATTTATTAAAGAATATTTGAAATATTTGGAATATTTTTCCTAATAAACTAACTGCACTACCATTGATGGTATAATCTAGGAAAAAAAGAAATGAATATGACAACTGACAGAACAAGCAAAACAGGTTAAGCTGCTCCAGAAGAGACAGGACCCAAGGGCTTCATACAAATTGAGGAAAAATGCCTAGCCACCTTGAAGCACAGTATGAGTAATCCAGAAATAGTCTAGGTACCAAGGTTACAGTGATGCCTGTAACCTTTGCTCAGGACAAGGTTTTGCTCACAGCAGTTTAGGAAATGTAACTATCGCACTTGCCTGGATTTGTTCTGAAAGTACAAGACTTTGCATCCTCTTTTTTACCGAAAGCTTCTCTTAGAAGAAAAAAGTATGAAGTTCTCCCTCTGTTTCTATGCAAGTCACATTCAGCCTTAATTTTGAACTAATGGAGAAAGACCATGTGGTGAAGCCCTGTATTTTACATTTCTTTCTGTGTTCGGCCAGTTAACCATGTAAATTGCCAGACAGCCTTGTGGAGAAAAAGAAGCTAGGCTGCTTAGCAAACTGGTTTATCTAGTTCCAAGGGGTGTGTGTGTGTGTGGAGTGACCAGATAGCTGGCACTCCTCCAATCAGGGAGACATGGTGACATCATTCCAGCCAAGTGACAAGACTTCTTGGATGGAAGCTCACACTCTCTCTTCCTCCATGTCCAGAGCTCCACATGGGAGAGCCCATCAGTCAGCCGCTCACAGAAAATGCAAGGGAAAGGGTTAGTGGCTTCATCGTTTAGATAAGACAGGGACTGTTTATCTAACAACTGTCAGTTTGTGTGTTATTCTGGCGTTTGTAATTTTCAGCTGCTTCCAAAGACCTCAAGTTCATGGGCAGCCAAAGTGCAGTGAAATTCTGTATCACCTCAGCACCATCTGCTGGTGGTCAATATTATTGCACCTCTTTGTTTTGTTTTAACTCTTTTTTTGCCAAACTTTTCTTGACCAAATCTTGCACATTTGGTTCATCCTTTTTTAAATTAGACTTTTAGACTTTTAATAAACTGCTATATTTTAACCCTGAGTCTGTCTGGTCCCTGGTGCTGGGGGGGGGGGTACACTGGACTGTCACATCTCCTCGCTCTGCAGGCACTAGTCTGATCTCCTGGGTTGGTGGCAGCAACCAACTTGACCTTCTACCAAGGTTTTTCCCCATTCAGCCGCATGTCCATACGAGGAGAAAGGGAGGGAGGAATGAATTTTTGGTGGGTACAGAGGGCTGTTGTGCCAAGAAAGCAATGGGGAAGTTTACTTCTATTAGTTTCTTTTTACACATGCTTCTTAAGATACAAGCCAACACCACACAGGTGTGATCCACAGAATGACAGGTTAATTTACATACACCTGAACTTTTCAGAATTTCTCAGAAGGTGACCCCACAAATGCACCATAATCACCAATTTTGGAATTTGGTGGAATAACTTTTTAAAGGCAAAACATGACTACTGGAGCCATTTCTTCTTACAAAAAGCCTGGGTGCCAATTTCCAATGTATTTTTAAATCCAGGAATTCATGAATAGCTATTTGAAGGTTTCATAGGTACATCATACGAAAAGGACATAGTGTAAGTATACTACACCAGCATAGACAAGTCTCATGGGACCTGACAGAAGCTGGTGTCAACAACCATGGGAGATACTAGTTGAAACAATTCTAAACACCGTGTTTATTTAAATTTATATCATACAATATAACCCAAGATGATTCTCAGGGTGGCTTATGAATAAATAAAATCACTACAAAAATATCCATATGATGATAGCTTACACTAATTAAAATTCATTAAATGTATGTTTTCACATGAGCATTATTGAAGTCAACATAGGAACTATGGATTTTATCTTTTTAGCTGGTACAGTCAGTTCTCGCTGCTCACAAATCATGGATTCGCTTATTCATGAGCAGCAGGATTGATACTACCTCATGCCATTCGCGAGGTGTGTCTCACTTTCCGCAATCCCTGCCGCAATCTCTGCCGGCTTCCTGAGTGCAGCAGGGACATTCAAAATGGCACCCTTGACCAGCGCAGAGTCCTTTGAAATGCCTGGGATAAGCTTCAGGTAAGGTACCCCCCAACCCCCCTGCACCTAACCTCATTGATCCCATAGGATCAATGGTTCAGTATCCATAAATTCGCTATCGGCTAGGTTTTCTCAGAACCTAGCCTTAGTGGATAATGAGGACTTGTATATAGATACCACGTTGCTCTGAAGTATATCCTGACAGTTTTTCATACAGCTCTCCTACTAATGCAGATCATGCATCAATTCATTTGGAAGTGTGAGACAACACACACTTGTCTTGTTAACTCGGCAGTAAAATGTTCCATCTGAAATTCTGCAGCTCCAAAATCAAAGTATAAAATAAACGTTCCAGTTGCACACATCTCTGGGACTGATAAATGCAACCATCATATCATGCTAATTGCAATCTCATTTTAAAAAAATGTTAAGATTTCTCACTCCTGATTATACAGTATCTAGATTCTGGTTTCCATATATGTACCTACAAAACCCCACAGAAGTCAGAAGGCTAAAAGAACAATCTTATCTTAAAACATGCCTATGGAAAAAATATATACAGAGTGAGTGAGTGAGTGAGTGAGTGAGTGAGTGAGTGAGTGAGTGAGTGAGTGAGTGAGTGAGTGAGTGAGTGAGTAAAATGAGGTTTAATTACATCTACTAAGAACTATTTGAGTCCATTTGAAATGAAAGTACTGCACAGAATAGCTACTTTTCACATTTTTATACCACCTTCAAGGAGCTCAGGGTAGTGTACATAGTTCCTTCCCTCCTTTTGTCTTCATAACAACCCTGTGAGGTAGGTTAGGCTGAGTGATAATGACTGGACCAAGGTCACCCAGAAAGCCTCATGGCTGAGCAGGGATCTGAACCTCGATCTTCCAGGTTTAAGTCCAACACTTGAACCACTACACCATCCTGGCTCTCATACTTGAGGCTCAAGTTAAAATTCCTGGTGGACTCTACTATTATCTACCAGAGTTGTATTGCCTATCTCCAAATATTTCAAACTACAGGAGTGTCCATTGACCATTACATCACAGCTACTGTTCCCTTCATATATGGGCCTATTATCAATGCCACATTTTGTTTTGTTTTTAGGTGTACATATCCTTGGCTTAGACAATTTAATGTACCAAAAATTCCACATATTAGTTATTACAGTTTTATTAATTTAATAATAATAATATACAGTATTTATATACCACCTTTCTTGGTCATTGGATTTCTCCTCTGACTTTAATCCAAGGCGGTTTACATGGGCAGGCTTTCTCAACCCCCCTAATGGGGGGGGGGCTTTACAATCCTATATATAAATGTTCAATCTTTCATGAACAACTGCATTCCAGATGGTATCCTTTGCAGTCTGGCCTCTCTCTGGCCGTCGCCTCTCACGCTCTGCCGACGGAGCTGGCAACTCTTTCTCTCTCCTCACAGAGGCTTTTTTCACAGCTTTTTGTCAGCGGCGTGTCTCGAACTGGCTCTTCGGGCTTACGAGGTGGCAACTCTACCAACTGAGCCACATCTTTCATCTAAATTGCATTCCACCACCTTAAATGATGTTGCAAATATTAAAGACTTCTCAAGGTAGACAATTACAACAAATTACATGTACAGTATGCACAGCAGGGGTGTTGCTACACCTCCCGGGGGGGCATTGCTGTGACACTCCCTGTGACATCACAAGCCTCACCTGGGGGTGTGGCGTCACAAGCCCCGTCCCTTTCAGCAGCAATTCAGTGGCGTGCAGCGAAAATGCACACACACACCGCAAACGGCCTAAAAGCGGCTAAAAAAATTGAGGGGGTGTGTTTTTACCACATCACCAAATCCCCGGCACATGTCACTCCCTGCACCCAGGGGTCCACAGCCCCCCGGCACCTCTAATGACACCTCTGATGCACAGGTTTTGAAACTGCTATGAATGCTTGCAGATCTGTATAATCAGACTGGGTGTGAGGGTTTTTAAAGTTGAGTCTTACAAAATATATAGGAAAGTTCTTGCAACAAACATGGTGCAATTTGGCAACACAGGAAAGTTACAGGTATAATAATCAGGGAATATGATTTTTTAAAATTACTTAAGCAAAGGAGTACGTGTCTGAATACTGTGAGACAGACCACTAATTCCAGCACTTAAGTGATTCATCCACTACTGTAGTCACAACAGTTAAACTCTCTAACGCTAGCCTCAAAATAAGAAGCAATCCAAAAATCAAGCTACAGCTTGCCTAATGCAAAACCTCAATTTCATGATTAAAATATAGCCAATACTATTGTAACATTTTCATTGCAGTATGAATAAAGAACTGGTTCCATATCATTCAGCATTGGGGAATAACGATATGATGTCCATTTGAAATGAAAGTACTGCACAGTAGTTTCGATAACGATATGATGGTTGCCACCAACTCAGTTGGGCTTAGAAAAACATCAGTGAGGGCCCAATCCAAACCAACCTTCCAGCGCTAATGCAGTTGTGTCGACAGGGTGTGAGCTGTATCCTGTAGTTGGGAGGCAGTTATGGAGGCCTCCTCAAGGCAAGGGAATGTTTGTTCCTCTACCTCAGGGTTGCATTGCGGCTACATCGGTTCTGGAAAGTTGGATAGGATTGGACTCTAAGACACATTTATGGAGGGTAGACCTAGCAACAGCTCTTGACCAGAACAGCTAAATAGAACCAGTGATCAGAAGTAATATTCCTTTAGTTATCAGATGCAGGGTACAACGAACAGGAAATAGCTCATCCATGTTCTGTATGTGAGCTTAGAGAAGACTCTGTCTGGGCACTGTCTGAAACAGAATACTGGACTAGATGGCTAAAATCAAGATCTAACAAAGATATCCATAGAAGAACCCCTGCATCATGACCTACTCACACATACTGGTCACGCTCAGTCATCACTGAATCCTGGTTTTGCACGACATCTGCGAGCACACGTACCTCCTCTTCCCATAGCACATGAGGGGGACGATATTCTACCAATTTGAAACTCATGAATTATTTTGGAACAATTTTAATCTTCAAGATATCAATATAAACAGAGCTGATGAACAGGGTCTGTTAGCAGTAAACCCATGGGTTCAAGAGTTATTTGGTTGATAGACTCTAGGAGGGTTTTAACAAGTACTGAAAGGTTAATGGTCCTTTCATGCACTGATTTTGAAGAAGACAACCCACTATGAAGAAATGGAAAGTGTGTTGGAAATGGAACCAGCTGCTAGAATGGGATTTGCCTATAGGCATAATACTGTTCATGGCTATTGACTTCCATGGGTCTCACATACATGTTGTCTACAGACATTACAATCTGGAACAATGAGAAAAAGGTATTTGAAGGGATATAAAATTCCTCTCACAGGAAATATCCTTAATTAAATCAATAATTGGCACAAATACCTAAATGACTATAATTCACTGCACAGAAAGGCATGCAGTAACATGAAGTTATTAAAGCAGTTTAGAAAGATTATTCATTCCATAAATATCTCATTTTATGAACACAATTTCCATTTAGTTTCTCAGAAAGTCATTTTAATGTATTATCTTGTGATAATTAGGTTTCGAATTTTCTTTTGTTACACTTAACTGTACAAGTTGAGGAAAAACTTGTAACACACACATGTTTAAAAAGGTTTTTAAAAAGTTTTTCAAAAACTTTATAAATTGAAAAAAGAGAATGTTATCAAACAGATTAAGGAATTCTACAGAAAAGGCAAAGAAAACAAAATTACATATTATAGCAATGATTACAAATCTTGCTGAATCTAGTAACAAACCTAATCTCATTTTTAAGAAGTTATCTAGAGAAAACAAATAATGTATTGTATTTAAAATCATTGGTTCCTTTACTGTTGAACATTTTTAGACAAAGACAGCTTGTATATTTGTTCATCCTCGGCTTCGGTTCTTAATAAGTACATGCTTAATATTCAATGTGTGAGAATCAGTGTGGTGTAGGGGTTAGAGTGCTGGACACAGGCAAGGGGGACCAAATCTCCATTAAGGCATGGTGGGTGACCCTGCACCAGTCAGCTTAACCTACCTCACAGGGTTGCTGAAAGGATAAAATGGAGGGGGGCACTGTGTATGCCACTCTGAGCTCTTTGGTAGAAGGGTGCGATAAATAGGCAAAAATAATGAAACCAACAAAACACCAATGGTGGTCCCGATGCAATTCTTAACCATAATGAAGCCTAGCAGGGAAATCTATGCTCAAGAGGCGAGAGGCTGATCCCATCGCCATATTGGACAGACCTGGATTGCAATCGCTGAAACTGAGTTCAGTCTACCCCGCTATCAGGAACGTTGTCCTAAGAACTCAACATTTGAATTTTTGTCTACATATACATTCATAATCACCACATATCACTGTACAGTGGACCCCCACTTTACAATTGACTCTCTGTAGTAAACCAAGCTTCACTATACAATAGGTTAGCGATCTTCAAGCAGTGATGGCAGCAACGGCACTTCCAGGTTCACGCTGCCACCTAAGTAAAAAGGAGGGGGTGGACTTGCTCGTCTGTGGCAGCAGTGAGAGCCCAGGTTGTACGGCATCTCCAGTCACCAGGTAAGTCCAACCCCCCCCCTTTTTTAACTTAGGCGGTGGCGTGAACTTGGTAGTGCCGTCACTGCTGTCCTAACATCACCACCGAGTCATCACGCCCCTTAGTCTCCTGCCGGACCTTGGAGTCGCAAACCCAAGGTTGAAGACCACTGGAATAATTTGCTTTACAATGGGCTCACAATTGGCACCAACCAACGCCAATGCGAATGCAAGCGTTTGGTAGTGTATCAGCCAATAGCAGCGCTTTTAACATCATGGCTGTGTGTATCAGGGAAACAATATAGTCTTGTAATTTGTGTTTTATAATTATAACATTGTGCAAACTGATAACCATGGCCACTAAAGAGTATGGTAGGCACCTTTTCAATCATCTTTTAGTGAAGAAAATAGCTTAGTTCTGTGGCAGAAACTTCAACTTCTGAGGTCTTGGAATGAATTACCAAAAAACAATGCATTATCGGTTCACATTAAAATATTTTCACAATACAATGGAACAGATTACCATCGTAAAGCAGGATCCACTGTATACATGTGTTACAACTTTTCTTGCCTAGAAAGCTTAGTAGCAAAAACTGGAATCCATGAAGTGACCCTCAGGTCACGTTTGTCTAGAACCAATGGACATTTCATAACTGTAGCCAGTTACCAGTGAAAGTGCTTGTAATTTACACTTCTCTATATAGCTATAGGCCACATGCAAATTATTTTTAGTTATGTTTGTTCGAAAACTCAAACACTAGAAATGACACACCTTTAGCGATGTTTTTACATACCTATACTGTCTGGAAGGTCCAAGAGTTCATTGTGCTGTAGGTCAAGTTTGGTGATCTGTGTGCAGTTTCCAATCTCCTTTGGAAGATGCTCAAGCTGATTGTGTGCTACATCCAGCGTTATGAGGTTACACAATTCACCTGAAAGCGCACAAACATACATGAGAAAATTATTCTGTCTAGGACTACACATTGAATACAGATGCAAAAGGCTGCTTATAGGTAAGTGAAAATAGCATGCATGCCTCTGAAGTCAGAAATGCAAGCATCTCAATGTTTGAATCTGAATCCACTTTGCTCAGACAGACCATTAAAGCCCATTTCCTCCCAGCCCACAGGTGTACACATTTAACTCCCTGTTGCGTATATACATCCTGTCTCAAAGTAAGGCTTTCATAGAAAAGAACATCTGAGCCATGAACAATTCCACTACTATCAGACTCTCACTTATTCCTAACTTTTGCTTGCCCCTGTAGTGTGCCCCATGTACTAAATGTCAAGCTCTGACTCTTAACTCACTTCCATTCTTCTGTCTTACCAGCCTAATGGTAAGTGACAGAAACAATCACAAGTCTACTAATACCAAGACAAAAGAAAATATTTCTTCACCCAGCGTGTAATTCTTCTGTGGAACTCCTTGCCACAGGATGTGGTGATGGCACCTGGCCTAGATGCCTTTTAAAAAGGGTTTGGATAGATTCATGGAGGAAAAGACCATCACAGGTTACAAGCCATAAGCAACCTCCTGGCTTTAGAAGTGGGTTCTCTCTGTGCCAGGTGCAAGGGAGTGGCAGCAGGAAACAGGTTATCTTGTTGGCTGTGTGCTCTCAGAGGCATCTGGTGGGGCCACTGTGAGATTCAGGAAGCTGGAGTAGATGGGCCTTTGGCCTGATCCAGCAAGGTTCCTCTTATGTTCTTAATATTCTTCGCTCTGGAAGAATTTGTATTTCTCAGTTATTTTTTCTGCTTTTTGTACTAAACCGGCTGCTATTACAGCCAACACTGCGAACGCCACAGAATCCTAAACTGAATAGGCATGGTGTTTACAAGGGTAATTTTCACTAGATTAAAAACTCAAGAACTAGTTAGTCTCAATCTGAGAGACTAACTCCATCAATGGATGGATAGATGGATAGACTCCATCAATAGACATCACATGACAGTACTTTACAGATGGTTCAATTTTCATAATATATTCAAATTATGATTGCATAAAGCAGATTAACCATTTAGGGCTGTGCAAGAAAATGTCTGGCAGAAATACTAATGAAGTCTTCCACCTTTCCTCACAGTGAAAATGATAAATTTGACTTGATTCATGTAGTGATTTTCCTTAACTGAAACTGACAGATGAAAAACATGCCACCAAGAAAGAGAGTTCATTTGATACATACAAGTAACCATTTGTATATAGAAAACATTTTAACTATTTTTCAAGGTCAATTTTCAAGCTTTTCCAAAGCTCCTAAATTAACGAACTTATTTACTCTTAAGCGTAAATACAAATAAGCTGCTTAACACTGTCACATTCACATAGGAAGGGAAGAATCCCCTATTTGTCGCCCTCTTTATAACACTCCTAGGAATTAGGGTCTAGCAGAACTCAAGGAATTGCAGAAATGTAGAACAAAAAACAGAGCCTCTATTTTTTCAGTATGCTCCAAGTTTGGATATGTAAATATTGCTTTCAACATCCTTTCCAGGGATGTAGTAGATTTTGTTCAGTTGATTGTTTCACTGGAAGCACACTAAGGCTAGAAAGAAAAACCCAACCTAATGTATCAACTCCAAACACCTACAACTGAAATGCTGCCATGTGATGTGGGGAGCCCGTTTAACAAAAGAAAAAGGAAATCCTACAACTCCCAACACACATGACATAGAGGGAATGTCCCAGGGTAAACAAAATTAAAGTTTCCATAAAATTAACAAAAGGAATGGTTGACTCTAGAAAGAGAATACCGTATAGGTTTTGCAAACGTATTTAAGAGAGTATTTTCCAGCTCCTTCCAGAAGCCAAATCTGCCTTACCCGTTTATCCATTAACTGAGTAAGTGGATGATATTGTCTATATCCAGAATTTTAAAAGAAAATGTTCTATATGCATAAAAATACAACTACTAAAAAAAGGCATGAGAATCAAGTTTGTATACATCAAAAATAGTAACTATGAATAAAGTTTAAATTTCTTCCTGCCACAATTCACATGGTAGACAATATTTGAGAATGCCAACATGGTATGCAATATAGTTTTTCCACTACTGGATTACCTCTCCTGACTGGGTGTGCCATCTCTGCTTAAGCAGATTGAAAATTCTAAAATCCTTTACATCATGATAAATCCTAAACCAGATGAGAGAGCACTTTTGCTGGGCTGAGCAAGAGGCAAGGACATTATGAATATTAGGAAATTTAATTTTTGCTTCAATTAGTGTTTCTTTTTTTTTTTTGAATAGGTTTTTTATTTTCCATTATAAACATACAAAGAAACTATAAGGAATTATAGGGAAAGGGGAACATCACACACACACAAAAAAAAAACTAGGTAACAACACGATACATTAGGAAAATCACTACACGGACATCGTTCTATGTCAAAATGACTATTTCAACCTCTACTATATTAACATAACTATTTGGACCTATTCAGTTATCCTAAATAAAATTGAACTTCATAATAACTCCCAGCCTTCCACTTTATAAATCATTACAACTACTAATAATCTTCTAGTTTGTTTTATATAACATCTAATTCTATCAAATAAACAATCTTAAATATTAAGTCTACAATATCTAATATAATCTCAACTTTCCATTGCATAGCATACTTCAACCCAACAACCATGACCATATATATGATACCAAAACTATCACTTTAGGTTATTACTAGTATCACCATATTGAATAAAAGAAATTCTCATACAGACAGCTCCATACCTCATGATATCTCTTTTAGTGCTGCAAGGACCAACCTCAAAAATTAAGCTTTAAACACCTCTGCCCCATAACATCTTAAGCTCAAATACCCATCAGGATACCTTACATCTTAATCAAAACTCATCCCACAATTTCCCTAATAAATCAGTCACGTTCATCATATAAACTATTTTAAAAAAAGAAGAAAAAAAACCTCTTATCTAATCTAATCTGTTAACTAGTTCTAAAGATTTACTCAGCCGATTATTTAGTCAAAAATCTTATATCTAAGCTGCTCCCTTACCCCTAATAAACCAATGCACCCATAAACCTACTACTTCTAAAATAACATAAATCTCCACTTTCGAACTCATTACCAGGCTATAAATTCATAATAATTTGACCAATTCGGGATAAGCATCCCTACCCTCATTTCAATCGGACACGAGGTTTCTTGCCAATACAACCAAATCTCATTATCCTCTTGTCCAATTGAATTGTAGATTTGCTGTATAAGTCAGTCGGAACAGCTGATTGTTGAATCTTACTAATATTCAGTCTAAAAATACGTTCAGTACTGTTCAAATTTTCCAAAACTTCTACTTCTAGAATCTGTAAATCATTTATCACCCCATCAAACAAACATTGATACAAATCTTCATAAATCTCCCCCAAAAAATTACAGACTTTAAACACAGAGTTAGCACTCTCCATCTCCAATCTCAATGATGCAGCCTGCAATTCCTGATGATTAATCTCATCTAGCTTCACTGTAACCTGTTGCTTAAAAAGTCCTCTCGTACTGTTCCACTGCTTCAGATACTCTGGTTTCTCTTCAGATCGTATAAATCTTTCGCCTTTCAATTAGTGTTTCTAAAGGTCCTTTTTTGCCACTCTTTTTCCAAACCCTGTCCTCTTGCTTCAACACTTTTCTGCAATTTGTTCCAACTTGCTAGCCTACTAGATAGGACAAATGGCATTTGAGCACAATATCTAATACTCTGATCATACTAAACACATTTTAGTAGTAATAGTAAACTGCAGTCTAACTGTGCAATCCTATGTATGTCTAACCAGAAGTCAGTTCCATTATGTTCAATGAGACTTAACTCTCAGGTAAGTGTGTACAGGATTGCTGCCGGGCAGCCCAAACCTAAATAAAATCCCCTTTGCTGATGCAGCGGCGCCAGTGCAGGCTATGCTATATCCCATGTGGGAATTTGTCCCCTTGCCCAGGGGAAAGCCCCAGCCCATGAAACAGGTCTATTCTGACCTGCACCAGCCATATTGTTGGTGCAAGTCAGAGTTGATCCATGTTGGCAGATCAAGCCCAGGAAGAGAAATAGGATACTGCATGTGCTGGTGCCGCCAATTCCAGATTCGCCCCATCACTGCCAGGGCGGGCCCTTGCACTGTTCAGCACAGAGCTTACCTGCTCTGCCGGGCATTGCTGTTTTTGCTGGTGCCAGCAAAAAGGTTCTGGCCTTCCCGCCTGTCGCAACATGCTTTATATAACATTTATGACACCACACGTCAATGGAAAGTGCACTCCACTGGCACATACGGACCATAGGATCATGTCATAAGTTTATCTAGTGCCAATAACAAACTATTTTAATAAAACAGGCTCTTACTAATCCCCACAAGGTCCCCTGTCTACAGAAAACAATGTAACCCAATGTACCGTGTCCATAACATTATTCCAGACTTAATTTTTTTTAATCATGTCTTTTGAATGTTTAAGCCAAAAATCCTCATATTGGAATACATTACAAAGCAACCTTAGATAAGTACACTTTATTTATTTTTGAAAATTACATTACATTACATTACAGCAAAGAGAATTAGCCTTCGGTTCCATTGTTCACGACTACACAAGTAAAAACTACAGTTAAATGAAATTTGATCAGGAGTCACAAGCTCTGGCTTATTCATAAGTCAGTTATAGTCACCACTGACTCCCTATATTACCCAATGTCTCTTCACATGCCAGAGAACTTGGGAGTTGGGAGGCTCATGTCACAGTGGACGTTGGCACAGGCTGAAGCAAAAAAGCTCAGCACCATAAAAAGTCAACTACTACAGGTTGAGCATCCCTAATTCAAAAATCCAAAATGCTCCAAAATCCAAAAATGTTTTGAGCGCCAACATAACGCTCAAAAGCACCCCAGCTGGTCACTTCTCTGCATGGCCTTAGAGATGCCAACAGGTCTTCGTTCAGATCTGCAGAAAGTCAGTTGCAAGAACCCGGCAGCTTCTTTCCCGCCCTCCTCCACTTACTGCTGCATTCGGGGTTGGCACAGCACCTGTATTCTGCAAAATGGTGGTCCAGTGCCCGGCTAGGCTGGCAGGAAGGCAGCGACTGGGCACAGAGGAGCAGGGTGAGGAACAGGAGAATGAGCGACAGGCGGCACCACCACCGCCCTGCAGCCATGTTTCATGAGTGAGCCTGTCGGCCTTGCTGGCTGCAATGGGGAGGGGGAAGTGGAGCCAAATGACGTGTATATGCAAATATTCCAAAATCCAAAACACTTCTTGTCCCAAGCATTTCGGATAAGGGATACTCAAACCTGTATCCTCCAAATAGCCAAGAGAGAGATGGATTTTCTCCTAAGATGCTGGGCTTTGGAATTAGCAGAAGCACTTCTGATAGCTCTGAAGCTCAGCAGCACAACATGAACATTCCCTCCTTGCCTTTCCTAACTCAAACATGTGGCTTACAGCTAGGCAGCAGCTTGCATGCTCTCTTACTGCTTCGATGTTATGCAGAACCATGCCCCAGCAATCCTATTGATGTCTAAAGTTCTATTGCCATGTGGTGAGATCGCAAGAAAAAAAATCCTCATATACAGATCTGGAGCACAGCAGCTTCAATAAACCCTCAGTATTAAAAATCCCAATGACATCCTTCAAGAACGTATAATTTGAAGAGAGTTTAAAGCATTTCAGGTGTTTTCCCTTTCCTCAAATAAATTTGAGGAAATAATTTGGAAGTATCTATCTTTAGGTCCATTGTTTTGCTACTCACACTTGAATATTTGTGAAGGTTTTGACCCATTTTACTGAAACAGGGACTCTAAAAACAGTTTCAGAAACTTCCCTTTTGGAGACTAAACACATAATGCAAGTACAATTTTCAACTTTACTAAATAAAACTGAATGAAAAAACTAAGTGGGCAAAAATGTCTTTATTAACTAACTTGTACGTACAATATCCCTAAAATAGCCACATAGAAAACCACTTAATAAAAAGAGGAAAGGAATACATCAAAGTCTGAAAGTTTTGATTACAGGAATGCCTTGAATTCAGTCAGACACACTCCCCCTATAGTTGTTTGTATTTCTCATGCTCTGTCTATGAGTCATTAACATTTTGCATTTTTCTGTCGCACTCTTCATTCCTGCAGCCTCAATGGAATGGAAAGTTTTGGGGAGAGATATGGAATATAAATTGGATTTAACTTGGTGGGAGATTTCCACTGTTTTCTTTATAGAGTTCACAATTCTCAGCAATAGCTGCTGGAAGAACTTCCCATATGAACTACAGCAGGAGTGGCCAACCTTTCAACATGAATGCTCCTGGCCCTTTAATGGTTGTACGGGTGAGGGCATTTCAGTAGGTGCAGCTGCTTTAGCAGCACCATCAGCACTTGCAGCTGCCAAGACTCTGTCTTCTGCACAACTCTTAAGAACGCAGAGGCCCTCCATGGAGGAAGGTTGGCCATCCCAGCACTACAGGATGACACATCAGACTAAACAGCTCAGAGAAACAAACCTTCTTGGTGGCATCCTCTGAGAACTATTCTTAAATTAATCTAGTGGCAATTATTTTCTGTCTAATAAGACACATACAACAGTTTCCATGCAGCCATGAGTTTTCAATCTATTTGGCAAACTATGTTAGACTAATTTTCAATTCTGATGCAACTATTGGCTTCAACTAGAAAATATACAAATACAGGTGGGCCCCCATATCCACTGATTTCCTATCCACGGTTTCAGTTATCCACGGATCGTGGGGACCCCCCAGGCTTTTACTTTTTTCCCAGTAAGCTTCGTTTCTTCCTTAAACAAACAGGAGAAGCAGCCTCTGGCTGCTTATTACAGGCAAGTAGAATGAGACTAAGTCCTAGAGAGGCTCTGCAAGGTTAACAGAAACCTTGCAGAGCCTCTCTAGGACTTAGTCTCATTCTACTTGCCTGCAATGGAGGCTGCTTCTCTGTTTGTTTTAAGAAAGAAACAAAGCTTGCTGAGAGAAAAATAAGAGCTGGGGGGGGGGGGGGAACAAGCATGCCTGCCTGCAGGGGAGGCAGGGTGGGGGGCCCTCAGGAAACCATGGAGGGGGTGTTCGCTCTTATCCACGGTTTCAAGTATCCACAGAAGGGCCTGGAACATATCCCCAGCAGATATGGGGGCCCACCTATATAGTTTAGTACTTATCCAAAAGAATAGTAGCGGACAGTCTTCCAAATTTCCATGTAATTTTACAATGATTTTCCTCAAAACAACAAAGGCTCATCTTCCAACAGCTAAAAAACCTCAAGCAGATAAAAAAAAATGCTAGAGACCACTTGGCACTTCAAAGACAGGGACTGGGAGCCAAATTAGAAAAAACAGAAGTGGAAAGAGAGGTCTGCAGAGGCACCTCCTCCTTGCCCACCTCTACTGTACATGCAATGATCCGAGTCCTTGCTTTTTATGAATTCAGCATTACCCAAGTTGAGTTGTACCATGTTGCATACAGCTCATCCCCAATGCCCAGCCAGCCGCAGTCCTAGCTGCAGCTCCTCAGCCCTTCAGCTGAAAAAATTGGGCCATTTTACTACACAAAATAATGCTGTGAAATCTGTGGACTGTGAAATAGATGGCAAAAACTACTCATTTCAAAATGCTACTAAAGAAATAAATACAACTTCAACCCAGGCCACAAGTATAAGGAAGCATACTTTTTCAGAGAGGTTTCTAGCTTTGGGAGAGTGCCATTTGTCACCTATGGGCCAGTTCACATAGCTAAACAACATCCATACAAACCCTCCCAGATGATCCTACCACTGCCTCCGCTGCCAAGATCCCTTGGCGTACCACCGGAAGTGACAGGCAATGACATTATTGCCCATCACGTCCGGGTATCAGACACCAACGGAGCTCAAGAGCGGAGGTTTCCAACGCTGCAGAGCTCAAGAAAGCACCGGTAAGAGGCTTGGGGCGGGTGGGAGAGCCTTTTCCTTTGCGCAAAACGCATTCGCTTCAACTCCGCTCAGAAATCTTTAGAAATCTAATGGCTATGTGAAGGACATCAATAACTGCTCTACAATCTACTCTTAAAAATCCAGACACACAAGAATGTCAGCATGACAGGGAGGAAGCAAGTTAACAATGAAGCAGCACGTGCTTTTGTATGTTAATCTATGGTTTAAGATCTAGTACAAGGCTTCACAGTGAAGTTCTCTTACCAATTTCTGCAGGTAGTTGCTTGATTTTGTTCTCCCGTATGCTCAGCATGGTGAGTATAGACAAGTTTTTTATATCCTTTTCCACAACAGTGATCCGATTAAAGCGAAGATAAAGTGTGGTAAGGGACGTTAGCCTGTACACCACTGGAGGAATTTCTCTAAGTTTGTTATGCCGTAGATCAACCATGCGAAGTTGCTTCAAGTTATCAAGAGAGTCAGGCAGGCTGGTAAGCGAGTTCTCACTCAGGGCCAGTGTCACCAGATTCACAAGGCAGCCCACCTCAGCCGGTAACGACTGCAATTTGTTGCCATATAAATAAAGTTCTGTCAATTGCGTTAGCTCTTTGACAGTTGATGGGAGCACATGTATAGACCTTTTGGCCAAGTCCAAACGCACTGAATTTTCTTCCCGACATTTGTTTAGCTCCTTGCTCACCTCGGCGTTGCTAGATTTTTTGCGAGTGCCAGGAGCTGGATTAGGTCGTTTTATTGTATTGTCCACTGAAAAAGCCACACCTGGCTGTGCACTACTGGAGTCCTTCTTCCCATCTTTGGCTTCTTTCCCTTTGGTCTTAGGCTCTCTCTCTTTGCTTTCTTTCCCAAATCCACCAGAGGCCTTAGCCTCTTTCTCCCTCTCCTTTGCTGAAGACACTTTGGGGTCCTTCTCCTTACAATCTTTTTCTTTTCCAAGATTACTACTCATGGTTCCTCAGTTCAACCAATACCACGTGAACTCCAACTTAAATTTTAGTTAACAAAGCTCATTCACTACCTAAGAAACCAGAATTCCTAAAGTGATTCATTCACAACTTGAATGCACCGTTTCAGAAGACAAAATCCTTGGCTTGGAGCAGCAAGACCGATGGCACAATAGTCATCTGCTACATGTTGGTTCCAGAGGCACTCTTCCAGCTTTGATATCAGAGGATCCAGCTGTTGGACTTTAGATAATCAGAGGATCTTCATTAGAAGTTCTGCAACACAAAAGAAGAAAAGGCAGCTATTAAGACAGGCATAACTTATTTTCAGACGACATGTTGAGGATTCATACTGCAAGAAGGACAGATATGAAATCATACCCTACCACCACCTTTTTCTTCAAAATATGTGCACTATGTTCCCCCAGCAAATGCAGCTCATGTATACTAATTAGGTAGAACTGCTGCAATAAACTCATACAAGAGAAAGACCTACAAGACTTTATAATTTAATCACCTGAAATGGGATTTCTAGAAATTTTTTAAAATGTTGCACATGTATTTGGGGTGCATATAATACCTGCAACCAAAAAAGGATATAGAGGGAAAGAGAGTGATTTCATTTACAGAAAAACCTCTTAACTACCTCTTTGAGAAGTCCCTTCTCTTCCCCTGTGATTCATTAGCCACTGTCACTTATAAGAGAGACTGAACCACAGTACTTGTTGCAAAGGAGAAAATAAAAGTCCTAGAACATAAACAATCATGCTTTGTTTCTTTTAGTCTCAACATCTAATTTCATTCTTTTTACTAAAAGAATTTAACAATACTGTATTTTGTTCTGTCTTATTATCAACACGGTTTTCATCTGTGATGCTGAGAAAATACAGTTTAAGTTTCTGAAGTAAATCTTTGTAAAAATGCAAGCCCTGAAGATCTAAAACTCAAGTCACACTCCATAGATATGAATGGCAGTGAGGTAAGCTTGAGCCAAACCTGGCAGCCAACCCCCCCCCCCCAAAAAAAACGTGGTCACCAGAATCCTGCCTACAACCTTGTCCCGGATCTCACACTGCATGATCTCCAGCTGGTTGGGAGTACTCAGAGGAGGAGAAACGGAATTCTTACCTTGTGAATATCCTATTCTGGGTAGAGGAAGAGGGCATTCCAGACTTGTGGGTAGTCTTGAGGGACTACTCACAAGTCTGGAATGCCCTGTTCCTCAATCCAGAGAACAGCAGAGTTGGCACCAGAGCAGCAGCAAAGAGGGGAAAAACTGCTATGCTTGGGGGGGGGGGAGAAGAGCAAAAGAGGAATATGGTATGGATGAACCCCAATTTAGGACAGCGACTGTCTGCCTCTGCCCAAAAAAGCCAAAACATTAAGAAACAGGGTACAGTATTCAGTAGCAGGAAATGCCCATTCAAGAACAAGCAACAAAAGCGTATCGTCTTTATGCCCTTCTAGATTGAGAGGTCCCAGAGACATCTGGCTGGCAACTAAGGAGAAAGGATGTGGGAGTAGATGACCCAGGACCTGTTCCAATAAGGCAGTTCTTGATTCCCCCCCCCCCCCGAATTCAGTACTAAGACCATATCTAATGTGCAGATTTATGAAAGAACATAATACAAATTATAACTCCTCCTCTTGGTATGCCTTTGGAATACAGGCACAGAATGTTACATTTCAAGTTTTTGTAACACTATAGCTTGTGGAGTCTGAGGGAAAGCAATGCCAAGATACAGAAACTCCCCTACTACGGTAAGAACATTCAACTTGAGGACTTTCAAGATACAGGTTGATTACCCTTTATCCGGACATCTGAAATCCAGACTGTTCAAAAATCCAGACATTTTGGGGGCTGTGACTTTAAAAAAAAAAAAATCACCTTTTTTCAGCACCTGGCTGGCATAGCACAAGGCATGCTAGGGAAAAACAATACCCAGTCATGCTGGGGGGGGGGGTCACAACCCAGTCGTGATGCCGCACAGCTGGTTCTTGCACTGGCACAGACCCCTTAGGAACATAGCAGGCCAGTGGCCATATGTCCATAGATGGTGTTAGTGCCCATTCCCAACATTCCTCATCTTATTCCAACAAGCCCTGTGAGCCCACTTTTCAAACTAAGACCACACAGTATAGAGTGCTGTTACTAAAGATGTACTGTGAAATATATATATAAAAAAATTACAACATTTTTGCTACTGATAATAGTTATGTTGGAACAAAACAACTTACAAACACACCCCTGGAACTTAACCTGTCCTTTGGGAAGCTCTGGGAAGCTCAACCCTGCTTAAGGATCCGCCGGATCCTGATCTCCGCCGTGGGCAGCCTGCAGCAGGCAGCCCTCGGTGGAAAGTCTACTCGGGGAAGGGGATGCTTGTCCCCTTCCCCGAGTGTAACAGCAGCTGGGGCCAATAGGCCTCCTCGGATTTCCGCCAGCTATTTTGCTGGCGGAAATCAGAAGAGGCCGTATAACGGCCCAGCCGCCCGGCGGGGACCGGAATATGGCGGGAGCCATGCCCCCGCCCATGGCGGCTGGGCCTATGGGTGCCCTCCCAGCTCCGCCGTCCCTCCCGCCGTCCGCCGTCCCTCCCCCACCCGCTAGATCCAAACATACGGCAGCTGGCTGAGGGCTCCAGCGGCGGAGCTGGGAAGGCCAGCCTTGTGCCGGCCTTCCCTGCTCTAAAGTAGTCACAAACATGCTTTACAGCACGTTTGTGACTACTACGGGCAGCGGAACACTTGGTCTGCCGCCCGATAATAGAGCAGGATTGCATTCTTATTCTGTTGTAGAGGGGCCTCTTGACATAGCACTTTCTAGCAAACTCCAAGGTGGTAAAAAGGATTGGTGGGAACGGGATATCTTCAGTACACCTCTACTGTACAATAATTATCCACATTAGACAGAGTTTCCGTTAACGTGTATTCAGTGTGCGTGTTTTTTAAAGAGTTCTGTGCAAGTACAAAAAATTATAATCTAAAAAGCACTTAATGGAAAATAGACAAGAATTCAAATAGATGCCATTTATCCTTGCTTAAGGGTTGCTGTTTTATTATTAGAGGTTGCACTGCAAAAACCTATTGCAGACAGCACTTTTGCAGAAATTGCACACGGCCAACAATCTGCCAATCTTTCAAAGTTCAAATCCATCTATAATTGACATAGAGAAATAATGTTATGAGCTGGGGAGATCTTCAAGCGCCATAGAAAACGGAGTGATAATGCCCTGTCAAGCCCCTCCAAACAGGTCTCTGCTCATATGCTTGTCTGTCCCCCCCCCCATTCATTTGATTACCGTAAGCATTGAGGGGAGGGACGCAGGGAGGGAGAAGGACAGATGATTGACAACGGATGAGAGCAGATGGATTTGCCATCTGCAAAATCCGATTTATAGTCACACCAAGATACCTTGATAATATAAAAAGGAAACATTTTTAAATGTCTAATGTTTACTTATAAAGCACCTTCAAAATCTAGGCACGGCACAAAAATTAGAAACTTTCCTATTTCTCCTATGGCTCAGCTTACGAAACCACCAAAGATAAGACATTTTGAAAGGAGCTACAGGCACCAGCAGCCATACTATTTCTGCTTCTGGGCCACTTTTCTACCAGCTAGAATATGGCTAGTCATGTATATATCCTTCTAAGCAACCCCTCCATATAATTCAGCAACCAGTACTTTAAAATTAAAAAAGCAAGACACGAAAGCTGTTCTATTTCAAGTTCTGACTCCAAATTTGAAATCTCCAAATTATGCTCAATACAAGCAATGGTGTTGTTGTTTTGTTTTGCAAGTGACAGCAAATGTGTCACAGCAGACAGTGCTTAGCTCCAAGTAGAGACAGCCAGGATTTATTGGGACATCCACAGTAAGTTCTCTAGTCAGTATGCCCACTTTAGACTTTATAATCTGTGAAGCAGAATTCAGAAGGTAATCCTTTTATTCTACATTATCTTACTTCTTGCAATTAGAAACAGTTTGTACACCACCAGCCTTTGCCCATGTGGTTCCTCAACATGTACAATTTTGAGTTCTTTATCACGGTTGTCATGGCAATTTGCGGTGTATTGCAGTTTTGCATAATCTGTTAAATCTTGAAAGCCATAAATTGCTATGAGTGACGGTCTTAGCTCCCATCTGATAACACCCACATTACAAAAATGCTAGCACAACTAACATATTTGTTGTTGGATGTGAGTACATGTAAAAGGCTGACTGGTTTTGGAAGCCAAGTTACACCAGCTTAGGTTAAAGCAGCGATGTGTTCAATAGTATGGTGGGCAAAACCAGAGTGTGGTTCTCACAATCCAACGTTTGCATCTTTCTCCACACTTAGAAAGAGAAACACAGAAAAACATTCACTGTCCGTATAAGTTTATTCAAGGATTCCATGGTTTTCCCGAGAGGATTCCATGGCACTCCGTAGCTCCCTTGACTGGTTTCCGCGGCTCCCCTGGAAGCTGCGCCTCCCAGTTTGGGAAACACTGCCTTAGGGGATGAAAAGGGTGGGATATAAGAATGTTTTAAAAATCCGTAAGAATGCATGTACCAGTAGCGCACACAATATATTTCTCTATGCAATCCTACAGACAAAGAGGATCATATGAGGAAAACTGCTGCTTTCTGAATGTGTGACCCAGACTAAGAGCGTGTATGTAGAGAAGTATTTCTTATACTAAACCCCCGAAACAACTGCCACAGCAGTACTTACTCCATTACTATGAGATGTCTTTAGCAGAAGTAACATTTTAAGTACCATGAATCATTATTCAAGTGAGTCTAACATTTATAAGAGGTGAGTTGATTAAATACCATAGTGGTACAAAATTAAAAAAGAACCTTGCTCTTTGTCACCATAGCTTCCCAAAAAGAACCGAGAATGATAAAAAAAATCTACCAGGAAATTGCATACATTACTAGATCATACTAACTGCATTTCTCTGCCCGCCTATATTATTCTGCTACTTTCAACACTAAATGCTTTTATGCCTCTTCCAAGCAGTATAAGACTACTTAGAAGGCTTTCAGCACCCTACATTTTCTGCCCATAATTAGATGGTCAGAAGTCACAAGATCATGTTTTGCACAAGACTGAATTCAAGATGAAACAAGGAAACGCTTTCAGCACAAGTCTAAACAAGAAAAAGGAGGGTGTTCATATGATCACACAGCACCTAGGCTGACAGCAGACACACCCCTCCTATCTATATGTCATTAGGGGTGGGTGGGTGGGGTGTGTTTGAGAGTACTGCTAATATAGGACCTTCCATCTGAGAAGCAAAGAAGTTCCCACTTAAAAAAGGAAGGTGGCATCATGGATGACTGTTTTCAGTACTGTAACTTAAAGGCATGCATCAAAGTTCAGTTCAATTTTCCAGTCTGTTTAGGGGGGCATGCACATGCCATAAATGTAACTATGCTAAAAAAAAATATGCTAATATCCACTCTACTTGTAGTCATGAAGATAGCCAATAAACAATGTTACAGAAGAGGATAACATTCAAAGGATAATATTCCTTATATTCACAAGGATAAGGAAACCAAGCAATGCATGCTATTTCCAAAGGCTCCTTTACTCTATATGTGGTAATCATGTTTGCTGCAGTTAAGGCATACTGTGAAAGGGAACCATGCATCTCCAAACAAGCAGCAGACACATGCCAAAGCAGCCATGGCTAGTGCAACTCCCTGGCACGTACTCAGCATTTCTTGGAGATCTATGTCTTCCTGCTATAGGACTTGCTTACTGCAGCAATTGCCAGCAGAGCCAGGGCAAACATGATTGTTATTTAAAGGGTGAAGTAGTGCTCAAGAGAAAGCCTATACTATATCGCACCATGTGATTTAAGTCATCACAGCTGCATGAAAGAGGAGAAAAAATGAGAAGGTACCGCTGAAGTACAGGGCTATAAACACAAGAATGCCGAGGGCGGTAAACACGTATGAACGTGACTAAACCTACCATGATATGGTAGATTTAGAACAGAGCCCTCCTCTCTAAACCAGCACTGCAGGTCTGAAGTCCACACTGTCAGAAGATCCTGAGGTTGGCAAGCCTCCCTTCCAATATAATTGGCAGAGAGAAAGAGAAGGAAAATGACAGGGGTGAAATAGCACAAATACTTTGGAAACTTTTGCAATCCCCAAGACAAATATATTTCTGGTACTATCAGCAATTTTCAGACATGGTGTTACAAATTGCGCTGATTTTATAAAAAAGCTTTGGGAATTTGGCTGATAAAACATCCTATAAATATGTAGGTTTGCTATTGCAGAAAAATGTACTATGTGTAACAAATTAAAACAAATGTATAGCAACAGCTGTAAACACGTGCACACACTGTCAATTCATACACTTTACAGTCCTAGGTTCACTTCTTTAAAAACCATTAAGATTGCAACAACCAAGAGTACTTGGTTGAACCAAGAAAAAAGTACTCTTTTTTTTCAACTACGGTATGTTACATCACTTTACTATAAAGGACACATCAAAGACCACAAAAGTTGCACTGTTACATCATGAGCCATGGTAAACAAACAAAAGAGGAAGGCTTAGTCATTTGCTAATAACGAAACATCTAAGACAACAATAAAGCTTCTGTTAAAGAGAATAGCCAGAATGTTGGAACCAAAGGGCTTCAACTCTCTAAACTGTCAAGGCTACAACACAGATCCAAACAGCATCCTCAATAGAAAGATGCTAATATAGGGAACTGAACAGTACTATTTTGCTTCCTACCCAACACACCTATGCAACAATGTAAATGTCCAACTCAAAGTGGTGACTGGAACAAAGGCATCATGGTGGTTTCAGACAGGGATCACCACAAACCTCCCAAATTTCTCACAGCATTGACAGACTGAACTATTAATAAAAAACAAATCAAACTATCCTCAGGAGTAAAGTCAGGCAGTCATAAAACCCAGATGGTGTGTGTGTTCCAGGCTTGAAAATAATCCCTGACCTGTAACTGTCTTAGGGGAAGACAAATGCACGTTCAATTGTCCTGCAACTCTGGAAGTAGTGTGTGGAACTGCTTCTAGTACACCATTCATCCTCCTGGAAAAAAAGAGGACACAAAAAAGCTACATGTAGCATCTCCAGAACAACTGCCTGTTTTGAAGGCTGCACACTGGGTTCTCTCTCCTCACCACCTTTCTGTAGTGGGGGCAGAGGAAGAGAACATAAGACGAGCCCTGCTGGATCAGGCCAAAGGCCCATCTACTCCAGCTTCCAGTATCTCACAGTGGCCCCACCAGATGCCTCAGGGAGCACATAGACAACAAGATACCTGTTTCCTGTTGTCACTCCTTTGCACCTGGCGCAGAGAAAACCTACTTCTAAAACCAGGAGGTTGCTTATGGCTTGTAACCTGTGATGGTCTTTTCCTCCATGAATCTATCCAAACCCCTTTTAAAAAGGCATCTAGGCCAGGAAAAGGCATCTAGGAGAGGAACAGACCCACATATTCCTTCAGGAACAGAGTTCTGTATGAAGGATGTGTTCCACATTTTCTTTTTTTACTGACCACCTGCCTTCTCAGATAACTGTGATGCTTTTTAATTTCAGGTGCATCATTTCCAAGAAAAATGCAACATTTTAATACTCTGTTTCCCCTAAAATAAGACCTCCCCCGAAAGTAAGATCTATTGTCATTTTTGCATGATTTTTGCTGGCACTCGTCAATATAAGTCCTCCCCGAATGTAAGACCTAGGTAGGATCATCAGCCAGACAGACGCGACCCCCCCGGCACCCCCATACGACCCCCTCCCGGCACTTATTTTGACCGATTAAAAGCTTCATTCTTTCCTGAGGGTGCAAAGCACGCCGTCTCCATTATGGAGAACTCGAGTCCTCCACCATGGAGACGACATGCTAGAGAGACTCTGCAAGGTTGCAGCCTCCTTGCAGGTCTTGCTGGCCTCTCTAGCACGTTGTCTCTATGGTGGAGGACTCAAGTGCAGGCCTTCTAGGCCTTGCAGAGCCTTGCACCCTTGGGAAAGAATGAAGCTTTAATCGGTCAAAGTAAGTGCCGGGGGGGGGGGGGGCGTCACAGGTTGGGAAATAAGACCTTGCTGAAAATAAGACCTACTGCATTTTTGGAGCCAAAATTAATATAAGACACTGTCTTATTTTCGGGGAAACTCGGTATGCTTTTTAAGTGTATGTATCAAAATACTATTATAAAATCAAGTAGGACCTTGGATACAATCTAATTGCATAAGAACGGTTGCAGCCAGAACCGGAGCCTTTACATCAGTTGCACCAATGCTACAAAATAGCATACCCTCGAAGGCATGCCATTCTACCCCTTGCTGGAGGAGGGATGCAGGGGATATTTGTTTTGCGTGTCCTTTAGTACTGCAGGCTGGTGTCTCTATTTTTATACTGTATTTTACTCTGATTCTGAAGCTATTCTAAGTCACCTTGACTTAGAATAGCGTAGGCATACAAATATTTTAAATAATAAGTTAGATGGAGCAACTTTGGAAGATCTTATCCCTGTAGAGAAGAGGGGGGAAAAAAGGAAACTTTCCAAACAGATTCTTCAAAGTCTGTTACAGTGATGCATCACATTTAGCACAGAATAAATGTGTTCAATGACATTTCTAGCGTGGGAAAGAAAAAAAAATCAGGCATTCATGCCATATGCCTGTTAAATGTTCTGATGTATATAGCATCTAAGTAATTCAAAAATGTATAAATGCAAGTGCAATCTACTTGTGAATTACCAAAACTATTCAAACTGCCTGCAGCCAAGCCAATAAAGCAAGTACTTTAAGCATAAATATAAAGTCAATATGCTTTTATATACCATGAGCAACTGAGCTTTGGCTCTCCATAAATTTCCTATGTAAACAGGATGGGAATGAAAGAATGTTACAAACCCACATGCAGTTCATAGTTAAAGATTTGTATTATTTATACTCACACCCATACAAGCCTCCCTGGTTACTGACATGCATTTTCACTCTTTGTTCTCCATCACCCCACCTCTTCCATAAATATCTATCTGTAATGTATAAATCTGCACGATGGGATACAAAACCCCCTGGACAAACAACCTTTCCATTACCTCAGCATACTTTCCACTTTAACTGGAAAAAAAGAGGAGGTCAGACTCCTATCTAGTCAGAAAAAACAATGTATTTTGGTCTGTGGATTTTCATGACTCGTACAAAATGCATTTTAAAATACAAGGGTCCCTCCACATAGGTCACCACAGTATGCTATTCCACTAAAAATCTGCGTAAATTACTACATCAGGCAATTGTCCCAGTTCAGAGAAACACAAATACTTTCCACTTTAACTGGAAAAAAAGAGGAGGTCAGACTCCTATCTAGTCAGAAAAAACAATGTATTTTGGTCTGTGGATTTTCATGACTCGTACAAAATGCATTTTAAAATACAAGGGTCCCTCCACATAGGTCACCACAGTATGCTATTCCACTAAAAATCTGCGTAAATTACTACATCAGGCAATTGTCCCAGTTCAGAGAAACACAAATACAATAGAAAGTTGAGGGGCCTTGCCTCTGGCAGGTCTATTGCCTACATGTAGGATCACAAGCAGGATGTGGGCCATCTCTAGTCAAAGGGTGGGCATCTCATCTATCTGTCTAATAGAAAAGAAAAACCAATGGGAATACTGTTTGCTGATGCGACTCCACGCCTCACTATAAACTCAAGGGGGAAGGGAACCTCCTCTCATTTCATGCTTGGAGCAAGACCTCACCCAAATTTCATCCCTTGCCAGAAAATCTGAGATACAAGCTCACGTTCTACAGAAGCCTAAACAAATACAGTACACATAAATAACTCAGGAAATGGCCAGCGTCACACACAAAGTTACGTCACAGCATGAGCAAAGATGGTTATCACTATGGAGACCTTTGCACTTTCTCCTCTGTTCCCACCATAACATCAAAGATAAATACTGTATTCTGTGAACAGGAGTGTTCTTGCTGGTAATAAACTTTCAAGTTCAACCAGAGCAATTCCATTCCAGCCAACAGCCACAAAAAAGACTGCACTGAAGAATGCCCCAGTGGCTTGCATCATACTATAGCATCAGGGACTCCTCCACACCCATCCTCTCTGATTAGCAATTACATTTTTAAACCAAGGCCTTGGACTGAGAAGTTTCAGCTTATATCAGAGGTACTCTTTTGGAGACAAAGGTTGGGGAGCTCCTTTCAACTACAGTGCTTAACAGGAAAGAAAATTCCCATGAACACCAGTTGCTGGAATGCAAGCTGCCCGAATCTGCAATATGACTAAACGTTAAGTTCAGTGCTGTTTCACTTGGATATTATCAGCCACAGAGTGTTTGTAACACTCATGTCCCCCCTCCCTTTTTGCTGCCAATGCAGCCATCAGAATGAATACCTTGTGGCAATGAACTATGAAAAATAAAACACCTGATGTTACACTGAGTAAAGGATTGTGGAACAAGTTGCACTGCAAAGAGGCTCTCAACCCAACCATTTCTGTACAGATGGAAAATACAATGAACTCTTGATTTAACGGACTTCAGAAACAATGGCCATTTTCTGCATCATTAAAACCAGTCATAGGTTTTGCACATGCACATCTCCACCGACTTAAATGTATTCAAATTTAATGGACTTTCAGCATTAACAACTCCCTTTCCTACCATTAGTCCATTAAATTGAGGGTTCACTGTAGTAGTAATCTGGAATCATGGAATCCTTCTCGCCGACCGTTTAACACTGGATACATGGAACTTCTATTGCCTCTTCCTGTGGGAGATACTGTAAATGCATTTCAGCACCAAATTACTCAGGGGGAGTGCAAGTCCTATAGTGGCAGAGTACCTTGTTCAACCAGTGTGGGGAAGGAAATGAGCCATGAAGTCCTTGAGGAACTCAGACAGATTTATACCAAGATACTTTTACTGCAGAGAGGCAGAAGAGACCTAGGCAAGAAGAGATCTGGGACCTGGAGTGTCTGCAACCACCACTGCCAACTATATCCTATGCCCAAAATATGTTTGTAAGGGACCTTGGAGTATGAGCAAGGAGAAACAGTGGAAGTGTCTCCTTCCCCTGATGTAGCGCTGGGAGGCCCCAATGGGCCTCCTCGAATTTCTGCCAGCTCTTGAGCTGGCGTAAGTCCAAGGAGGCTGTGTAATGGCCATGCCGGCCAGGGAACAGGACGGGGATGCAGAGGCCACCATCCCTGCCCCCTCCCGGGCCAGCTTGGCCAACCACCACCCTCCCTTGCCAACTGACCCACCCTTGCCCCCGCCGGCGGATGCCTTACCTTCCCGTGGTGGCTGTGGGTGATCCGGCGCCAGCAGCCCTTACTTGAAAGTAGTCGCAAACGTACTTTACAGCACATTTGCGACACTTCCGAACGGCCAGGGGTGCGCTCCGCCGTTCGAGCAGAGTTCGAGTCCGCCGTTCGAGCGTTACAGTGGATTGTGCTGCCCCTTATGCAGGTTCCCATAACTCAACTACTCTAAACATCTCCAGTGGTGACTATAATGGATATGCCACAAACATAGGTCTGTCAGGCTTTTGTACAACTCTGGTAATCACAAAGTTCAGGGAAGTGTAGCTTACGTCTAGACTAGGGATTTAAAGATTTTAGACGCTTTTAAAAAAATGGCATAGTTCAATTTCTATTTTTAAGTAAGAGAAAATTTCAGCAGCAATGTCTGAAAAGACTTGGTGCAACAAAAATGACAGGAACATGGTGAGGGAGAACACAACAGCACCATCATTGAAACCACTCATCCCATTGTATAGATTTTTTTTCTGTCTTGTTTTAGATTGCAATATCCTCTATTTTTGCTAAAAACTGGATTATTTGTCAGTACAACATTTACAAACAGAATAAAAAAATGCAAGCTTGAGTTGATGTAACAAAATAATTTCTCTTTCCTGAAAATCAATTAAGATCTTTGAAAAAAAAGTCATTTTGTAAAAGCCATCCGATCGTATTAATAACATAAAAAACAATGACACCCAAGGTAAAACTTCCCTTGACCGTTGGTCCTTTGCAAGCTATACCCAGTCCACCCATTCCCTCCCAAGTTCAGGCCTGGTTCATAATGCACTCAGCCCAACCTGTTCCCTCCTATTTTTCCCCATCACCATCCACATTTTTAGAAGAGAGCTGCAATGGGGCAGTCTTACTGAGGAACTTCCATTAGTTTCTATAGATCCTGACATTCTACCAGGGTCATCAGGACTCATGTGAACTACGTTTCCTTGTGCCCAGGATGCTACCAAACTACTTTAAAGATAACGTAAATGGAGGCCCTAAACCCAAGCCTCACCGCTGCAGCCAGTTAGTCTGGGAGCCCCATTATGCTCTTAAGCCTGTGACACACCGGCCGCGGCATGGTGTGACACGAAGAAAGGTGAAACGAAGCCGGACTTTGCTTTGCGCCGCTTCCTGTCTATACTGGCCTGGAATCGCTCTCTCCATTGTTTCCCTGTGGCTCTCTGACGGCTCTAGTCTTGGCCTTTCAGCCAACCAGAATAGAGTATTTCCAAACTCGATTCTGATTGGCCGAACACTTCACGTCCCGCCCCACTGCACTAAACTCGGTCTCTGATTAGTCAAAGTTCAATTTTTCCAACTCCTGTCACGTGCGCCAACACAGCTCTCGCGCGTTGCCACATGGAGGAGGAGAAAGCAAGACAGGACTCTTTGCATTGCTTCCAGATGCTTGTCGACGCTCCACATCACATCGCGTGTAGTGTGTCACGTGCTTTAATGAAATTATGAGCACTGCAATGGGGTCTAACTCAGAATGAAGCAGAGCTTAAAATTGGACACAAACTGAATCAAGACCAAACTGATTTGTTTGGGGAAAACTCATTCCAAATTGAGCCCAGGGGAGCTTGCCCAACCATAGCACCATTTCAAGTTACTAGCAAATATAAGGTAAAGTAAAGGTATCTCTTGACAATTAAGTCCAGTCGTGTCCGACTCTAGGGAGCGGTGCTCATCTCCGTTTCAAAGCCGAAGAGCCAGCGCTGTCCGAAGACGTTTCCATGGTCATGTGGCCGGCGTGACTCAACACCGAGGCGCATGGAACTCTGTTACCGTCCCACTGACACGGTACCTATTAATCTATTCGCAATTTCTTGCTTTCGAACTGTTAGGTTGGCAGGAGCCGTTGCACGGATTCGAACTGCCGACCTTTCGATCGACAGCTCATGGTTCAGTGGTTTAACCCAATGCGCCACCCACTGGCTCACACTAGCAAATATACAGTTCCATTAAAATCAAATTATAACTGATTTCAGTAGCACTTGGCTCTGAGAAATATGGAGATTTAGAAAAGGGACCTGAATACAAAACACCACTGAAATAAACACAGGGAAACACAATAAAAAAGACAAACATGCCGACAGTAGAGGCCATGAAACAGATGTGAGGAATAGTTATTTTATTGTGAGAATACAGACATTCAGAAAATATGACCTAATCCTGACATTTTTGAGCATCTCTTTTGCAGACCTCCTAAGCACACACACAAAAGAATTAGCAGATTCTGCTATGTGAATTGTGCATCAACTGAACAGAGCTGAAGATCAAAATAAAATTGCCAAGCAATAAACAATGCAAAATAATTTTCAAAACTAGGTTCTAGGTGCAATATGCCTCAGTTAAGATTTTCCCTCTCTTTGAATCAGCAGACTTTCACTCCCTCAGGTAAAACTTGATGTATACCCCAGTTAGAATTTGAAGTACTGCATCATATTAGATACTGTATGTATTACCTAAACCCAAATTAAAATCTTATCTTTAACTCAAAGTTGTAAGAGGACAAAAAGCTTACAGACTAAAAAGCCAACAGACTAAGTTTTTCTGTTTGTTTTGGCCAATTCTGATATAGGAACAAAAAAACCCAACAATGAACTAGTAACTCTATGTTGCTAGTGAGGGTGGAAAAAATCCCACCTGCAGCAATTAAATTTCCTCATCTTGCAATAAATACTTCTAATACTTCCAACTTATTTCTATATTCTTTTTCAAATGCCAATAGATTTGTGCAAATGAAGCACACTCAAGATATAGCTGAATACAGTCACAAGCATCAGAAGAAAAGAGAACCATTCATTCTACACTTTTTTCAAAATTTCAAATTTATTGTAAAGCGTTATGCTATATAAATATCACACACACACACACACACACACCTTTCTCCTCTGGGATCACAGGGGCAGGTTCAATTCCCATTCCAATAGTAGCTTATTTCTTCCATATAAGCAAATGGGTGTTATTCATTCTTACGTGGAAAAGCAAAGGGGGTTAACATTGTACAGGGACTGCCCATAACACTATCATTCCTGATCATCATTTGAAGGGAGCATAAAGAGACTTCTGCTCCTGCAACAGGATTTTTCTATGCCAACTGTGTGTCTTGTGCTTTGGTTACCTACCTGTGCATCCAACAATGCGAAACCAACCTCTGTATGCGGATCAATGCAGATATTACCGGTAACTAGGCCAGTTTCTTCAATCCTTCACTAGATACTACAAGTAGCCTAGGGACCACAGCCCCTGCAAAATAGACAAACAAGAGGTTCTCTCTCTAAGCTAAGTGGACTCCCCATCCAAGTTAAGACAGGACTCCACAGAGACCAAGGCCAACAGTAATGCAGTGCTTATGAGCCAGCAAAACCCTTCCCAATGCAAAAAGGGTGGGGAATACTCCAGAAGGCTGTGTGTATCCTCTCTTGTACTGAAATGGTCACCAGTGAAGTTGGAAATAGAGAACACACAGATCCTTCTCTAGGATTCTAGCTCCTGTCAGATTCTAGTTGGTCCACTTTTTAATCCTTGGATGAAAACAGTGGAGCTGCAAACAACTAATATTTTTTCAAATTTGCAACTGCTTGCAGGATAGATAGAAGATTTTATAGCACAGCAGCACCTAAGCTACAACATGCCATATGTAGGTGGCATCTTTTAAAGCAAAAGGCAGCCAACCTCTTCGGCAAATGTGATAAAATTTAAATCCAAAACACTGAACTGTACCACACAAGTGAGCACTACAGAACGAGTGCTGCCTTGGTCTGGTTTTACCTCTAGTCTACATAGCAGAGGAGCAAGTGGCAACACGGTACAAGAGAAATAGGAAGTACAGGCCTGCCTTGATACCAGAATCAGACCTACTCCTATCCAAGTGTGTCACTTACTCCAGTTTCTTGAGCTACTTATGCTGCAGACTGGCCACCTATCAAAGCAGCAAACTCAAATAAGGAAGAGAAATTCACAACTTGACTAAGTCTATCGTGCTGTATAGTCTGTTTAAAAGAAACACCTCCACTATTTAACATGGACTCTGAGGAAAACCAATATTTTAACCCCACAGTGCAAGAACATGTTTTTTTTTAAGCTGCTACAGATTTCTTTAAAAAGAACAGAGCTCGACCTGGGATAGTAGGGAAAGACCAACAAGAACTCAAAGTAAGGCTAAAGGAGATGATTGCTGTACCAAAACAGTGCAGCCTTAAGTCTTGTGGGTAGCAAATTGCTACCTATTAAAGAACAATTGCTTGCCTCCAGAAAAAAACAACACAGATATGTGGGTGTCTATTGCTGTAGCAAGAGCTTAATGCTAAAGGACCTTACTCAAGAAACTTACCAGCTGCCCCTGCACATTACTAACCAATTCATCTTCCAGGTTGCAAGACCGGATTCACAGGTTTTTTCCTACTATTCATGTAGTGACAGACCTTTCAGTACACATAGCTGTTCAATTTACGCAATACTATATTTTAGAACTCCAACTTCTGCTCCTTGCCACCCACCCTTTCAGGAATATAACACCCTAATTTACAGAAGTGAGCTTCAAATATTACTAAGTTAAGTTTATGAATGATAGGGAACAATTTTCAGTCCTTTCAAGAATCATATATGTCATGTACTAAAAGCTTCTCTCACACACACACTTTGGAGAAAGCTTGCCCCCAGTTGCCCTTAAAAGGTTCCTTTGTTTTATTAAGAGATTTTACTCATTGTTTTTTCATACACTGTTCATCTTGTTATGGAATCTTTGTAAGCCTCCTTGGGCATATGCTTCAGCATGAGAAAGGCGGGATATAAATTCTTTAAATAAATAAGTAAATAAAATTTGTCTGAGCTGGGAATAAGTGCAGTTAACTGACAGCTTACCGTAAATACAAGATTAAGTAATGGAGGAAACAAAGAATTCTTGTTTATGTGAACTGTAAAATAGCAGCTTCAGAGTACAACTAGGGGACCATTCTGATCACAACCACTGTTCAGTGACATACTATTAAGCAATGGTTATTCAGATGCCCCAGATACATCAACTATTTTAATAAGAAAATGTGTGCACACACAAGCACGCACATGGTCAAAACCACACCTTACAGAATCATCATGTGCTAAAATGTTGTGCATTTTATATAAACGTTTTCATCTTTATTTCTTTTCCCTATTTATTGTGAGTGAAGTTACTGGTTGATCTAAAACTCTTGTGGCTGAGTGGCAGTGTCCATACATATACATGTTAACATATAATCGTTGTGAATTGTACAAAGGTTAACATTCTAAAATTACATTTAATACAGTCGGAAGGCCACAGCAATACAAATAGTTCCTCTTGTTTAAGAGCAAAACTATTCTTAGGCTTCTGGATATTGCATATTAAGAATCATGAACCGGACACGATCTTCCAGGGGTCATTTTGACAAAAATCTTCCATCACCTCCAGGGATACTGACTATGATATTTGGAACAACCAGCATCTACCATGCATTCTGGGCTGGACAAATGCAACAAATTCATACATTACCTTATATAAAGTAGTTTTGAATCTTTTTACCTTTAAGAAAGACCAACACTTAAGATCTGCTAAAGGATCCAAAGCCAACTTTCAACTGCAGCACTAGCCAGCAAATGCAAGTTTTACACAGAGAAAATACAAGGCATTGTGAGTGTTAAATGGCCAGATGGTCAACACTTCCAATATTGTTCTCCACTATAACATTACTGATTTAGCATGGTGCTATGAATCTGAAGGTCAAAGACATTTTAGGTGGTGCTAGCCAACACCCTGTTCCAATACTACAGAATGTATAAAAAGGTAAAGGTGACCCCTGACAATTAAGTCCAGTCGTGTCCGACTCTAGGGTGTGGTGCTCATCCCCATTTCAAAGCCGAAGAGCCAGCGTTGTCCGAAGACGCCTTCGTGGTCATGTGGCCGGCATGACTCTCCAGTTCTGGTAAACCTTATCTGTGGTATTGTGCTCCACTCTGGACAGTACAATTGGAAAATACTTTAAGGAGAAAGATGAAGAGGATTAGAAAAGAAGATCTAGAGTGCAAATCTTGTGAGTGAAGCCAAAGGAATTTTGTCTTAAGAGAAAAAAAAAAGAAGATTCAAGGAGCACAGAGTAGAGAGATATGCCGACAATGAATGAATGAATGACAGACAGACAGACTCTGAAGATTTAAATAGATGTATGAAACCATAGTTTACCATAAGAACTCAAAAGCATTTAAAACCATGACCATGAAAGGAGATAGAATGTTCGTCCCACGGTTCAGTCTAGAACTACTTATATGAACAGTCCAGTGCTGAAACCAGTCTTTTGGGGAGACTGCAGCATCTCCTTTCACTAAAAATTTTCAAGTGAAGACTATGTAGCCATCAGTCCAGGTTGCTATAGGTATTCTGTCTCAACTCCAGGACTATTTTTATTTACTTACAATCATTGAACGTTAGGAAGGGACCTTGAACATCATCCAATCTACCCCCCTGCTCAGTGCTGGCAGCTACCCCAACATCCCAGGAAGGGGGTCATCCAGCCTCTGCTTGAAAACCTCCAACAATGGGGAGACCACTACTATATGAGGCAGACTGTTCCAGTGCTAGATAAGCTGCTGCAGTTGGGAACTTCTTCCTCATGCCTATCCTAAATTCACCTCCATGTAGTCTCAACTCATTTATAGACAGATACCTGCCTTTCAATCAAAATGATCCCCAAGGCAGCTTACAACAACAGAAAACAACCCAGGAGCCCCTTAAATCCACCAGTCCCTAGACAACTAGCACTTGAAATACAGTTCTTTTTCAGGCAGGGAGGGGGAGGCAAGCGCCCTGCAGCAGCTGCTGCATCCTTTGGCCAATAATGGGTGCCAGGTTGATCTCCCTTTGCCATGGTGTCCACCTTGGGAAGCAGGGGGTGCAACCTCCCAGGGGTCCTTGGTCCTCTGGCCAATGACAGACCAGAGGATGCCTCTACTTGCTCCTCCAGTCCTGGGCAACTCAGAGTTGAAGCACAGATCTCTGCAGGAAAGGGAAGGAGGCAAGAGGGGTGCTAAGGCGGGGGGGGGGAAGAGGGGTGCCAAGGCGGCTAACAATGATATCAATACAATAAAATTCAATAAGTTCAAACCCCCACTTAACCATAAAGCCCACTGTGTGACCATGAGCCAGTCACCATTTCTCAGCCTAACCTACCTTTCAAGTTCGTTGTGAGGATAAAAGGACAGAAGGGAAGACATGTACATGACCATGAGCTCCTTGGAGGAAGGGCAGCATCTAAATGTGAAAAATATATTGTGGAGTGCGAAGGACATGCTAACATCACATTGCATTTTGTACGACAGATTATCAGGAAGGAGAGACACGGAGCAACAACAGTTCCATGATTCTTATAATATCAAGTTCCTAAAAGATGATAAGGGAGGGCAGCAAACAATGTATGCAATTTGCTGTATTTCTTCAATTCTAAGACGCATGTTTTTTCCCAATTAAGCATTTCAAAAAATGGAGTGCGTCTTAGAATCGAAGGTCTCCAAAAAGCACCCCAAAATACTGTCTTCTTACTTACTGGGGCTTGGGGGAGCTTCAGGGAGACCTGTGCGACCCTCTGCAGGCCTCCCTGATCTTCAGTTCGGCAAAAAACGGTGATTTTCAGCCATTTCTGGTTTTCGTGAAAACCAGAAATGCCCAAAAAACGCTGTTTTTCGCCGAACTGAAGATCAGGGAGGCCTGCAGAGGGTTGCGCAGGCCTCTCTGAAGCTCCCCCAAGCCCAGGTAATGAAGGAAATTGCACTTTCTGACAGGGCCAGAAATGCTATGCAAAGGCAGTGCACTCAGTCATCCTCAGCTGCAGGAGACATGCTGGGGAGAGTTGGTGCTGAGCAGGTAGATTCAATGAAGGGAGGTGAGTCTTACAATCGATGGATTTTTTTTTTCCCTGCTGGTGGTACTGAAAGTAAAGGTGCGCCTTAGAATCGATGGCGCCTTAGACTCGAAGAAATATGGTAATTTTTTTAAATGGGAAGAAGACAGACTGAGATTTTCCCAAAGTGACTATTTAACTCTACTATAGGATCACTGAAAAAGAAAATAAAGGTTATGGGTACCCCAATCGCTGCAAGCCCAGTGATCTGAAATTGCAGACAAATTAGCATAAGACCTATCAGAGCAGAAGCTAGCTAGTGTGGCAGACAAGCAAGGTGGTTTCTAGGCTGTGGAGAGAATAGACGGCTGAAGCTTAGAAAAAGTCACAGAAACCTGAGAAATGAAGGATTAGATCAGAAATTCCTCAACTATGGTCCATGGAACATTTTCAGATAGCTCAGAAGACCATCATGAAGAATTACTGATCATCAGCTGAAAATTGCAGAGTTTTATCTTGCATTGTAAAGTTCAAACTCATGGCTTGAGCTAGAAGTCAAACAGGTTTATTAAAAAATATCTATCACCTGTGGAAAGCTACAAATAATTTCTACAGCTATGTTTAGGTACAACATACACAGCTTAGATTTCCTTCTACCTGAATCAGCTGACTTTCAATTCTTTAAAAGTAAACTTAATTTTCACCTTCAACCATGACCCGACTGTGCCAGATATTAAGAAAACTTGAAGTAAAATGTTGTCTTCCTTTAAAATATATTAATAAGGTTGGGTTGAGGCAGATGTAGACAGTAAAACTAGCAACTTCACTTTGCTTGCTTAGATACCACTAATAGAAATGAAAAACTGATAGCCAACCAACAAATCTACATTGTTAATGTGGGCTGAAAAAAAATTCCTTTTATCAGAAACTGTGTGGGTTTGGAAGGCAAGTTCTTAGCATTCTACAGTAATCTCAGAATTGCAGACTGTTAAAATACTATTCTATTTACTGCATTACTTTACTAGTTACACTCCCTTGTTTGGAAACTCACTTTTTGGCACTGTATATATTTACAGAGACCTGTTTTAGGCTATGGGTATCTGTTTATATTTTAAGCCACCTGTCTCTAGCTTTTACGGGAACTTATTTTATATAAGAAGTTCTAGTTACATTACAATATTCCCCACGAAACCAAAAAAAACACAGGACCTTCCAAGCAAAAGTCCACATTGATAGAAGCATAAAAGGAATATCCCCTTAATTTGACAATTCAACAAGAATTCTAAAGGAGAGGAGAAGGAGTAGATTAATGAGAAATTATAAGTATCACCTGCTAAACCACATACCACCTAGCGACCCCCGATATAAGACAGAGGTCCCTATGCGGAACACCATTGGTTCGCTTCCCTTCCCACATGAGGCCCCTCCAGAAGGCCGTTTGAGGTCGTGTGCCAGTCCAAAGGTTTGTTCCTGGCCTCAGAATAGCCTACAGAGGCCTCCGTAAGGCACTTCCATTTTTCAGAAGCAAGAGGTGCCTTATAGAGGCCTCTGCGGGCCATTCCCTCAGAGACCCACAGGGACCAGGAACAGGACTCCAGATCGGCGCACAACCCCAAACAGGCCTCTGTACCACACAAATGCAATTAACAGCTCCCCTTAACGACGGGGTTCGGGGGACACATCCCCATTGTTAAGTGGGGGGACACCTGTATATTTTTCAAATAAACGTGGCTGAAAATATTCCTGGCACATTGGCTAAGAGACTGAGTTGCAAATCAAAAACTTCCCAGTTTGACTGTCACGAGCTCACTAGGTGTCCTTAGGAAAGTCACACTCCTCAACTGCAATATGGAGATAAACTTGCAATAGTCTTGTAAGTATTAACACCAAGACAATACATGTGAAGCACTTTGCACACCTAGAAAGTGCTATATAAGCGCTATTAAATTAGCAAATATGATGGAGCAGTATAAATAGAAATATGTTGCCTGATTTTGTATCATGGAAAGTTCTACTGTTTGGCTATGGAACAATTTCTATCATGTTCATACAATAACCTCAAGTATTTTACAGAGATAACGTTTTAAAAACAATGCATTAAACTAGATTTAGTCTTGTACTACCAGTTCTAAAATACAATGCCACAATAAAGCTGTATAGTAGACCCCCAACTATCTGCAGATTTGTCTCAACGAGGATCACTGTAAAAACTTGAAAGAAAAAAACGTTAATAGCGTTCCTTACCTTTTGGATGGCAAACCGCTCCGTTTGCAGGGCTGTAGAGAGCAAAATCGCGCTCCTACAGTCTCTTCCGGGTCGCTTGACTTCTTCCCTCCCTTCCTCTGGCTTGCCCCAGTGGATTCTGGGGCAACCTTGGGGAAGGGAGGGAGAAGTCAAGCAACCCGGAAGAGACTGTAGGAGCGGGATTTCACTCTCTACAGCCCTGCAAACGGAGCGGTTTGCCAGCCCAAAGGTAAGGAATGCTATGTTTATCCTTTTTTCAGGTTTTTACAGTGACTCCCATATCCGCACTAAAGCAATTTCACTTTATGCGGATTTCAGTATCCGCGCGGGGGGTCCGAAACGGAACCCCCGCAGATACAGAGGTCCAAATGTATTTTGTTCTTAAAACCAGATTACATAGAATATTTTTCACCCAATAATTTAAAAACTACACTTCCAATTAAAATCGTATTTGGAAAAACTGCTGTTTGTTCTGCTATGTTTATCAGTCATTTATCTATGGCCTTACATACAAAGTTTCAACAGCCAGTAGGAATGCTGTGAGTTGTATTGCCAAAGAAGCCAGATTGAATGATATACCGTATTCTCTCTTTGTTGTGATGATTTATGTTGCAACCCTAAACAAATTTACCTACAGGAAAGTTCCACTGAACTCAATGGGGCTTACTTCTGAGTAGAAATGCACAGGCTTGCCCAGAAACAGTGTTTCAGTGTAGGAAACCACTTAATATCACATGCCTCAGAAAATAGCCACTTATTGAACAGATGTTTTCAGTTTCCCCTCAAGTCGTTATACTAACATAGGCAACTTCGAGAACAGGAATCCCCAAACTACAGTCGTAGCTTGGACCAGTAGTTTGGACCAGATATGGCTCAGATCCGGTCCACCAACACACTTTAACCAGCCCCTGAACCCAGTGGTACTGTATTATAATGTGCACGGCCCCCCCCCCCTTGTATCCTCTCACCACCACTTTCTTTCTCAGGCTGGATGCAACAACAACAAGCAGTCTTGCAGCTGCAAATATTCTCCTCTCGTGAACATTATTAGTGTTCTATACAAAATGTACATATTTTCTATAATTGACTCACTCTGGCTCATCATAAGAGCAAGACTGAGTGATGTGGTCCAGAGAGGTGAAAGTCTGGGGGGGGGGGGGGCCTGTTCTAGAAGTATCTAAAAGCTATACAAAAAAAATATTTTAAGAATTACTGTACCATACAGCATTTATTTATGTTCATAAACAATTCTTCCAGTACAGGTCTAGACTCTTTTTTCACTGTTATAGCCCACATGCCTAAATCTGAGAAATGCAAAAATGAAGTGTTTGGGGAGGGGGGGGACCTAAGTTTTATTACATTCAGATGATTTAAAATCAAGTTAATGCATTTCAAGTACCTTCACTCTCTGAAATGCAACACTTTCAATAGTTAGCAAATATTCAATGTAAAAGGCACAGCAACACAAATACTGATATTCAAAACAGCAAACTGGTGCAAGTCCAACTAAAATTAATCTTGCATTCCTCAGCAACATTAGTATAATGATCGATCCAAGTTTAAGCAGTCATGTAAACAGAAGAAGGAACTTCATGACATGCAAGATCAATGACAAATTATGTAAAAGCATCTGTTTCTTCCAATGCTCCTAAGCTATGCCTATTCTGCATGAATGCCTTCCTACAGAAATTCAAAATGTCTTCTGTAATATTAATCAAAGCTGTGTAAAAAATAAGAAAATGCTTCTGATTTTTCACATAATCAGCATCTCTGTTGAACCCTATTCAGTTTTAGAGGCAAACAAACTCGGAAACAAGTGACAAATACTTTTTGAACCCAAGGTAATTTTGAAAAACACAGAACAAAAAAGTGGCAATCCAAGGTGTTATTTGAAAAGCAGCAGGTCTACATCGGGCTATATTCCAAGTACACCAAACATGAGTAGAAGAAGTTCTGCTTGCACCTCCCTCTACAATTCTGTTTCACCCAAAATCTGCTCTTAAGTGTTGGAGACCCTCTGGAGCAGGGTGGCATATATGGTACAGGGGGCTGGAGCAAAAAGGAGTTTTTTCCCTCCCCCTTGTGCGAGAAGAACTTCTTCCACTTGTACTACGAGCACTTAGGATACAATCCATAATGTCTATTGCAGAGAGAGCAGTGTGTAGATATTAGAGTGTTAGACTAGGCCTAGGGAGACCTGGGTTCACACCCCCATTCAAGTGGTGAAACTTACTTGGCCAATCACCATCTCTCAGCCTAACCCACCTCACAGGGTTGTCTGCGAGGATAAAATCGGGTGACCTATTTACACTACTCTGAACTTCTCAGAGGAGGGGCAGAATATAAAACGTGAGTAGTAATATTACTACTGCTGTGCAGATGGACAACACCAGGCCTGTTTTTTGAATTCTCCTCCAGTGTTGTGGTCTTTAACTTGCTAAGAGCTGGGACTCAGCCTCAAACACTGCCTTGCAACACAGGGTTGCACCTTCAAGAGCCCGGCAAAAGAGAGGGGTGGGTGAGTAAGAGGTCAGGGTTCCTCTACTTTTCCTGCCTGGTAGCAACCAATCAGGTTGCGTTGCTACAGTGTACTACTAGAAGGCTAACAGGAGCAAATAGTGACGTGGCATAACAGCATGCACTCAGTGTTGAAAAGTGGAGAGAAAGAGGACGCAACAGGAGGAAAGGCATAGAGCAGTGGGAGTGCTGCAGTGGGGGAGAGTGGGTGGGAGAACAAGGGGGCCTGCTAAAGATAGGGAAGGGCTTGGCCAAAGCAACCCTTCAAAACCAAAGCCTTCAGCAGGATTTACCTAAACCATGACCCCAGCCCTGGTTACTGCTCAAACTGTGCAGGCCTGAGTCTCAGAACAACATGGCAGCAGCACTGCCACAACCTGCCTGAAGTCAGGTCAAACCTACTTCCAAGTCCCAACCCACCTGCTGAACACCTCTGCTCTAGTGTACATCATGGTGCATTCTGCAAAGTTGAGACTTCAGCCAAATTATAGCTTATGAGTACCAATTCCATGCCAGCCCAGCACTAGCACGGGCCTCAGATGCATCAAAACAGGCCAAAGAAATTCCTATTTTCGTCCTATGAAATCAGTGAGTGCTAACATACCCCCTCAATAAACGAGACTTAAAGGGACAGTCTGTAATACAGGTACAGTCCTATATAAAAAGGAGCATGGCAAGAATAGGGAAAACTTTGGATAAAAGGCTACAAGAATGTACAAGAAACACAGGCAAATCTCAAGATTATCAGAATTTCTCTAGGACGAAGTTTTTAATATATTGAAACTAAAAATCATCAACTTTCGTAAGTGGCTGCAACAAATTAAGGTAGCTCCCCTGCCCCCCCTCTTCAAAATAAGAAGGAAGATATTTTACCTACCAACACATAGCAGAAGCAGTAGGAGTCTGGAACATATGTAAGTGAAAGTGTACCTTCATCACTATCAACAGCCAGGCATTTTTTCCCCAAGTAGCAGCACCATGCACAACCCCCTTTAAAAAAAAAAAAGACATTGCAGTTCTGATGAAATCTCTCTTAATAAAAAAAAAAATCTGCTTGAGCACTGACAGCAAGTATGAGCTCAACCGTGCAGCAATATTTAATAAATCATGGAAGTACAAATGCAGAAGGTATTTCAAAATCTAATTGCATCATGTGAAGGGCATAGTAGAATATGTTAAGTACCATGGTAAGAACAAGCGATAACAAATGACAATTCCCTAACTATTAGGATAACTCAGGAGGCAGGCTGACCCTGGCACAATGTAAGGGAATTATTCATGTTTCCCTGGTAAGTTGTCTTATAAACTTCACTTCAAGTATCTTCAATTGTACACGGTTTCTGCACAGAAAGCACCATGTAGGAATTAGGTGTATGTGTGTAGCTTGCACACTATTTCCCGATGCACAAACATGCTGGGACGCTGCGACTGGCTGCTTGTACGAACAGCAGAATAAACACGTTCAGTTACCACACTACAGGTAAGTTGACATACCATTTCCTACACGGAAGTGCTTTTCATGGAGGTAATTTGTTGTGTTTTAAGAGGACTTTAGGAGTTAAAGACTATATGAGAATATAACCACAGTCCCCACACACAGAAAAACCACTCTCATTAGAAAGGTAAGAGCAATGACCACATCATGCACTGCCTGAGAAAATTTGCAGTAGAAATATATGTACAGTAAGTCTTCACTTAAAGTAGTTTCATTTAAAGCCGTTTCGTTTTAAAGTTGATGGGAAATGCCATAGGAATATTTACGCTTATCAGTTAAGCCTATGGTAAAATTGGTTTCATTATAAGTAGTTTCGCTTAAAATTGCAGTTTCCAAGAAGAACCTATCGACAACTTGAGGACTTGCTATAATTGTTAGAACACATAATAAGCAAGTAGGTCCTCTCTCCTGAAGTCTGAGCATCTCTTCCCCTTCTCCATGGAATGGCGTGCCAACCTGCCTGCCACTAGGAAAACGATCCAAATGCCTATGGACGGAATCCTTTAATATTTGATCCCACCAATCAAGAGCAGCAGCTTTTATCTGCCTAAACCTGGGCTAGAAAACATTTGAATCTATATCAAATACAAAATATATCAAAGATGCTAAAGTTTGCCAAATCACCAGGGAATTTCTCTCTGCTCTGAAAACAGCTCCCAGGAAACAGGATCTCCCTTCTTGTCTTTCCAGTAGAGAGGTAAACTTCCATTTGTTTTCGAGAGCAACATTGCTCTTTCCTAGGACCCACAAAACTGCTATGAACCTTTAAGCTCAGTAGTTTCAGTAAACTATTTCATTTCAAAAGACTTGCAACAGACATATTTCATGAAATTTGTTTTTTCAAAATAACCTCCCCCAAACAAGGATATTGCTTCATATAAAATAATGCACACACAGCACCATTTACTGTAAGATCTTCTTTATTCATGCTGAATTTTGTAGCACCAAAGAGAGCCAATATGAGATACCTAAAAATGTTGTATGGGAGAAGTTATAAATTATCCCATAATTGCTAATAACCAGTAGAAATGCTTCCATAACTGGTAAAACACAACTAATGATTTTATGCTGAAACACACCTCTGTTTCAAGCCAAAATTAAGTTTTTAGGTGTGTCTCAGGAGTGCAGAGACCTCAAACATTAAATATCATATGATATTATACTACTCTAAACATTTAAGAAAGAAACATTTAAGAAAATCATATTACAGACACCAAATCAAGCTGAAATGAAAGCATGGGATGTGCTAACACAGTAGATACACAAGCGCTGTTAAGCAACGTGAACCAGAACAGCACTATAGAAAAGGGAAACATGATTGTGTCTACATTTGCTTATTCTGAAAGACCTCTCGGCAACAGAAGGTGATCCAATGAAAAGCAGCACCTTCACCTGCTTTATTTTACAAAATATAAACAAAGATAAAAAAACAGTTAACACAAAGGAAGCACCCTAGCTACTTGCATTCTCGTTCTCACTGTCTGCAACTAATATAGTACAGTAACTATCTGCAATGTATCCTGTTGGCGGTATGGATGCTGTCCAAACACCAAGGCTGGAAGAAATCAGCAAGATGGTTTTAGAACTACAGTAACCAAACATCTACTGCAATAATTCATACAGCACTAAGGCATTCTATAGCAGACAGAGAGGATGAGAGCTCAGCATGCATGAGACAGTCCTTGAGCAAGCTCTCCTGGTCCCGCCCTATCAACAGAGGAGGAAAGGAAAGTAGCAGGGCAGCAAATACTGTTGGGGGAGGGGGAACAAATGAACATTAGAGCAAACCATCAGAACTATAGCTGGGGGGTAAATAGAAGCCACCACCCCCCACATGAAAGTACTGTATCTGCCTGACATTACCACAAGCGGAAAAACTGGACAAATGAGCTGACTGAACCTATGTTCAGTATTGAAACAGATTTACAATCATGTCCACAATATATTTCAGGATGATCTTGCAAGATCTGCCTCTGTGCCATTCCTTTCCAATAGCACTTACTAATAATCCTAACCCATGAATGTATTTCTTATACTACACTAAGATATAATGTACAGCCCCAAACACATTAGAATAATCCTCGTGTCACATTAAAGAAGTCTGTCAAACAATAAAACCATTAACATGGATGGGCTCACTAAAAGATGCTGAAGCAAAGCAGCAAAAAGCGCTCAAGAAAAAAACAAGCAATACACCGAGAAACTGTTGCAGAAATTATAGGTTTCTGTCATGGAAGATTTGACCATTTCGTATATTTAAACAAGAACCTACATGTTAGTATTATGCAACTGTCAAGATTATATACACGAATGCCCCTCCCCATGCCTTCTCCCACCCCATCATGAGATCTGCAAACTGAGGGGGAAAAAATGTAACTAGCAGCCATTCCACACACAGCATTGTTTACAAATTTTACTTCTACTATTATCCGTGGCACAGGTATAAAGAAATCACTTCCCATGTCTATAAGCAACTAAGGTTATATAATATTACCCATGTTCTTATAACTATACTTCTGTATTTGTAATCCATGGCAAACAGAATTCCAAAGTAGTTTTTGTTTTTGAAACTTCACTGCTTTTCCAAATCATATACTGTACAAGTTGTCAATCTTTTACGTGTTACTTCTTGAGAAACTCAATAGCTGAACAAAACCAATTTACAAGTGATGATTATCACAAAACAAAATTAATCCAGCTGCCATCTATTAGGTAATCTATGTGCTATTACTTGCTAAGAACTTGGCTGCTCAAGATAAACTATTGACAAAGTCTAAATATTTAAGCTCTTTGTCAACAGTGATGTATTAAAAATTTAGCTTATCTAAAATATAACTTTAACACACAAATGTCACATGAAGCCATTGATAAGAACTGGATGGTATTGGGTAGTAGAAACCAATAAAATATTTATGCCTAAAATATGGCTGCATATATTGTGCAACTTCTAATATGACCAACAAGGGTTTCAACTTAAAAGTGACACATTTGATGGAGGAGAAACACAAGCAGAATCTTTTTAAGATATTTGTTTTCCTACTGAAAATTACTAAACACACTGAAGTTCTGTTTCAGCAATTTTATGACTCCCAAAGCAACTACAGTATGCAATTAAAACTCAGTAATAGCTATTTGTCTGTGAAAACATCTTTGTTCATGCACATATGCAGTTACTAAAAATGAATGATTTCACAGTCCATCTCAAGCTACATTTTGAAATTCTCTATTTTATCATGCAAAGATCTTTTTTTAATTGACATTCATCTTTTGAAATATGAATCATACCCGACATATTCACAATTAAATAAAACTATAATGCATTTATACAGGTCAGCAATCCAACCATAATTATGTTTGTTCAATTGATAATCATCACTGAAAACAGATTTCAAATTACTATGAAGGGCTTAATACAGGTACTGCATACTTGTTTAAAGATTGCATCTATTACATGTGATAACAAGCCAACTGAAAACACCTTATATGGCTCCGAAAGAATTAACACAATAATGACAATGAAATAGGAAAAGGATTACACAGCCTTTTGAAAGGAAAAAAGGGCTACTCAGACACAACACCCCAGTGCTAAAAATGGAATGAATACCCTAACAATAGTGATCACTACAAGCATTCAAAGGCTCTTAACCTTTTTTTGTGTCATATTGCTTGATCTTCACATCAGGAAGGACGTGAAAGAAAGTCTGCCATTCTCAGCTTCCCTAACTGCTTTAATGTCATCACCCTGCCACAATATATATATAAACATACATATCTGTGCATTATGCATGCATTGGAACCCCAAGTTGCAAAGAGAAGCGATAACCCCATTTCAATACAGACTGCAGAAATTCAGCAATATACAGTATAGCAACTCAATTCTATCCCACCTCCTTGACAGGGGTCGTTGATAACTACCTGGGTTGCCAGAGAAAAGCACGAGGAGCCTGTACCGTATAACACAATTTCTTATAGGCAAGAGAGCAACACTGCTAAAAAGATTGTGCTGCTTCTTACTGCCTCCTTCCAGTGCTTGAAAGCACTGAGAACCAGCTCTCTAGAAAAGGTGTGCCCTTAACCTTTCAATAATTAACCGAAGCCCACACTTCGTTTATATAGCAATTAGTAAGCAGACCTAACCTATACTTTCACTGACACCAAGCGCTTTATTTCAGCCCACGTAGCCCAAATTCCACCCATCTGAGACGCTGGCTATACCTGCTAGTAAAGAGCGTCAGTGCTTTTATGCGTTTGGGGCTTCCGGCTTCTGCTTCTCCTTCTGGTCTCTTAGGCCCAGCCCCTGCCTCCTGTCAGCAACAGCAGCCCTAGACCAGCCTGGATCGGAGGCTCCTCCACCTACAGGCTTTCTTTCAGCAGCCAGCAAAGCAAAACAGCACAGCACACACGCCAGTCCTTTCGCCACAGCCGCCGCCACCTCTCCAGTCCTTTTCACTGCATACTCCACCCACTGCTTAGACAGAGTTACAGCCCGGGGGCTTCCCCCTTTCAGCCAAATCGGCTTTCTCCCAGGGCCGCAGTCAACACCACTCCCTCTCCCACAGCCTCTTGCCCCCTCCTGCCCAGGCTCCGCTGCACAGGTGCAGCTCCTGCAGACAAGAGGGGCCCTTCTCGTGCCACGGCTCCCCAGGCCGCCTCCTCCTGTACCTCCCTTGCCCTTCTCCCCACCCTCCTCCGCCTCCTTCTCTGCCCTCTTCCTTCCAGGGCCTCCCTTGCTTGCAGCCCCCTTCCTCTTTGCCCCTCTCCCACTGACGAGGGGCGTCGTCTCCCTCGAACCTCCCCGATTGCACAGCCTCCCTTTCCTCCAGATCCACCTTGGCAGACCCGCAAGCATCCATTAATAGCGTATCCCCTCCCTCCCCCTCCTCCAGGCTGTCCCTCCCTCCCCCATATCCCAGCTGCCAAGGACCCCCCTCGGCTGCAGCCGCGTCTGCCTCCAACATTCCTCCACTCCTCGCCTTCCACCCCAGCCCCTCTGGCGCTCTCGCTCTCTCTCTCGCGCCGGAGAACGGCTTCCAATCACCAGCTCCCCGCCTCCCTTCATTCTCAACCCCATCCCCTCCTCAGCCCCCTGCCACCGCCAAGTCCCCCTACCTTCCTCCAAATACCCGACCCTTGCAGCAGCAGCAGCAGCCTTGCCCCGAAATCCATCGACCGGCACTTCCCTCCCTCCACATTCCAGCTGCTGCTGCTGCTGCTGCTACAGTACTGCCCGATATCCGCCCCCCCCCCGCCCATATCCGCAGGCCTTTCCCCACTTCCAAGCCCTCCTTACCGTGCAGGATCCGCCATCCCTCACAGCCGCTATCACCGTCCCCCGCCCTCCTCCTTCGCCTCTCGGGCCGGCCGCCGTCACCGCGCACTGAGAGAGCCGTCACGGGACACCCCGCCCACAGACCTCCACGGGAATCATAGAGAGAGGGAGAGTGGCAGGTGGAGCGTCGCGCCGGCTACAGCGCCGAAGCGCCGCCATCTTGGTCGAGAGCAGTAAAGTCTTTGTTGCTATTGGCAACGGACGGGCATGTCTCAAGAGAGTCATGGGGAAGGCGGATCCACCGAACGAGGGTGGCGGGTAGCACATATACAGTACTACACCTTTTCTGAGAGGCCAGGGCTCCAAGTGCTGTACAAGAAGATTCCTCAAAACTAACATCTCAAGCCTCGACTACGTTCAACCTGAAGAGCGAAAGCGATATTGGAAATAATAAATGTGTCGCCGCCGCCGCCCCCTCAGATGCATATCAAAAGGCGAGGCCATCCATCCACCAAAGCACAAAAAGGGTGCAAGCAGCATCGCAAGATGATGCACTCCCCACCCTGTCGATGACAGCCCCAAGAGCAAGGCCATTCAGAGGAATTTTATCAGGGGGTACAAAATTTCTTTTGGGCCCCTTACCTACATATGAATTTGGCTCCTGGGCCCCCCTTTTTTGCTCCAGGGCCCCCTTTTTGACCCATTTTTGCCCTGAGCCCGGCCCTGCCCGGGTACAAATTACCCCCTCTCTCAGAGGCCCTGTCCGAGAGAGCACAAGGCAACTATTTAAGATCACTTAGCACAGATCATTAAACCAACCAGCCACACTCAAAAACTGTATTTATTCAAAAAGCCAACCACTTCCCAATGGATCAAAACACAGACGGCGTACAATACTGTAAAAATCAAACAATTGCCCCACTAGTTGGGATCACCACAAGCATGGACGCCTTTTTAAAAGGATCACAGCCCTATCCTATGCATATCTACTCAGAAGTAAGTCTCATTATAATCAACAGGGCTTACTCCCAGGTAAGCGTGCATAGGATTGCAGCCTCAGCTTGCAATCCTACGCACAGTTTCAGTCCCATTGAATTCAGTGGGACTTCTGAGTAGATATGCGAAGGATTGCACTATTAGTCATTATTAAACCAAGCACCCGTGAGTCTCCCTTGTGTTGCTTCAGTGTATGCATTAATGCAGTGGTTCTTAACCTTGTTGGAGGTACTGAACCCCACCAGTTTCATATGCGCATTCACTGAACCCTTCTTAATTTGAAAAATAAAATATGATTTTTTCAAATTCAAAACATAGGTATATATTTTAGGTATATATACATAGGTACATTTTTATAGGTGCACAAAATGAACAAAACCATTAAAGAACAAAACCATTAAGAACAAATATTAAAACATGATTTTCACACAAAAACATAATAATGAATATTTACTGCAAATCAGTGTGACTTCTGCTGTTGCCTTTCAGAGACCAGTTCAGAAATGCGCGGCTTTACCTTAAGGAAGTGTTCTCTTAGTTTTGCCGGTGCTAGACTAGAATTGCTCAACCTGGCATTGCAAATCATGAAGCTAGGACACTGACTCCCATCACGTTCCGTTATACATGTGAATCCATATTGTACATAATCGTCCAACCACTTTCTTTTTTTGCTCGACATAGTATGAACAGATTAAATTAAATAAATATTAAGAAAGAAATCACACACTTCGACTACTGAGCGCACCAAATTCCCTGCAGCACAGATAGGCCACGCCACGTTATCACCTGCAGTCAATGAGGCGTGGCTAGAGCGCGGCAGGAAGGGCAGACCGCCTGGGGGCGACGCGCGGTCGCGCCCGTGCACCCGCGCATCGCGCGCAGGCGGTCCGCCCTTCCCGTCGCACTCCAGCAACGCCTCGGAGGAGGCCTCGGAGCGTCCGCCCTCGGCGGAGCTCCAAGGCCTTCTGAGGGAAGCCCCATGCGCGACGTCCTATTTATAAGCTTTAGCGCATGCGCAGAACGTTTGAGGGCAAATTTGCCCAGAAATGTACTGCGCATGCGCTAAAGCTTATAAATAGGACGTCACGCATCGGGCCTCCCTCAGAAGGCCTTGGAGCTCCGCCGAGGGCGGACGCTCCGAGGCCTCCTCCTGCCCAAGACAGCTGGCCGGAGAGGATGTCTCCGGAGCCGGCAGCAGCTGCTGCCGGCTCCGGAGACATCCTCGTTGGGCAGCACGGGGGTCATTTGGGCGGCGCGTGCGCCCTAGTGACGCCGCTAGTCGGTGAGTCAGTCTCACGGGTTCAGCGGAGGATTACTCACGATTGAATCGTGAGTAGTCCTCCGCCGAACCCTCGAGACTGACTCACCGAACCCCTGGGGTTCGATCGAACCCAGGTTAAGAACCACTGCATTAATGGGATTAATGCAGGAAGGATAGATATTTTAAAATTCAATGTACAGGTGCTTGAACGGTAGGGGGACTTTCCCCCCATAAATCCACTAACCCCCCCCATGTTGGTCAAATTGTGAAATAGGGGGGGCAGCACCACTGGCGTCGACGGGGGGCGTCGCGCGTATAGGGGTGACGCGCGATTCCCCCCACTTACAGTTTTGAGCAGGAGGTGGGCCCTCCCGTGTGTCCGTTTGGCTCCAAAATGAGCCGAAAACGGAGCGGGGAGGGTGCTCTGCTCTTGCGCGTGACGTCACGCGCGGGGGCGGAGCCTCCCCCTTAAGGGCGACGCGCGCCCCCGCTCTGGGGTGACGCGCGTCATCGCGACGCGACTGGGCAGCACCAAGGGTAAGGAAGGAGCCAGGACTTTTTTGGCCCCTGTAATTTGAGCATTGTCATTGAATGTACATATGTACATTCTGATAGAGGGAAAGCAAAAAATAACTTGTATAGATTGCTTCTTCAAGTGGGATAATGGGGGGGGGGGATAATAATGGGGAATTGTGTGACAAAGTTTAAACTGGGTTCTCGTCCCACTGCAGAGATCTGTTGCCCAGGGGGATACTTGCATACCAATGCTGCACCTGTGTGTCAGTGACCCAATGTTAACTGGCCACATAAGACCGCTACACACATAAAGGCTTAACACCATCACATTTAACTTGGGCTCAGGAACAGCTTCTATAATACTGCAGCACATGCAGCCATCCACAATGTCAAGTGCCTTACGCTTCCAGGTGTAATTCCAGGTGAATTTAGGGACAATCAAAAACTTGTCAATCCTTCCTAAACAATTTCACCTTCAATTATTACAGCAGCAGAACAACAGCTGAAGGTGTGCAACAGTTAAACTTCTATGTGTCTGCAGGTGCTGTAACACCCCAAATTGTGCTTAGTTCACTGGGACTTGCTTCCTTATAAGCATGCTTAGGGCTACAGCTTGGAGTTCCTCTCGCTACATCAGATGGGCTTATGGGGCAGAGGGTAGGTGAAAGGATGCAGATGCAGGATAATCTCTCCCTGATCTCCCACTTCATTGGTGGTTTTCAGGGTATAGAGCAGCATTTCCCAAACTGTGTTTTTGGATCCACTTGGTGGGTTGCAACCTCATTTTCTGGTGGGTAATGTTTTGGATATTATAAAGTCTTCCTGACAACTTCAAAATTATGAGTGTTACTGCTGTTCTCTTCCATATATGCATCTGATATAGTTGTAATTAATTTCTGTTCAGTAACATAAAAATGCATACCTCTCACATGTCCTCCACTGTGAAATATATTGGGCAAACTCTGTATTCTGCATTTGGCAAAATTCTGTAATTTTGTTTTGGTTTTTGTTAAAAAAAATTAAATTATGTACTATTGTTTAATTTTAATACTGTAAGCTACTGTGATACAATCTACTGAAAAAGGTTGCAATTCTTTTAAGAAACAGATAATTTAAAAAAATACCTAGTTCTCTGAGAACCAAAGTAGACATTACACAGAGACATGAGAATAGTCTCCCAACTATTTTTTTCTTTACTGAAATGCAGCCACCTCAGAGGCTGCAATTAAGACTGAAAGAACATGTTACTTATCCCTTTCCTGCCATTTGTCCAAAAGTCTCTTCCCCAGCTGTTTTCTCATCTGCAGGGGAAAAGATGTGCCCCCTCCCATGAAGGAAAAAGTATTGAGGGGGTGAATTTGAGTGGACAAGTGTCAGGAGGGAGAAGTGTTTGGCAACCCTGCCACTGGTTCTCTACTCAAACTCCCATGACTGCTTTAAAAACCCTGTCTGTAGTGTAGACTATTAACATGTCTCTGTGTAACATCTAGTTTCACCTTACAGGCCTATATAGTCTTGTTCTTGTGACATGCAAGTTTTCTATGTACACAGTTTACCTTTAATGGAAGATTCCATCATATAACACACATCTCTGATCTAGTATTTCTGACCACGATGCTGCATCCCTCTGAAGAATTGCAGGTCATGGACTGCCAAGAAAACTCCTCTGTGTTTAGTACTAGTTTATGGGAATGCTTACAAGAGCAAAAGCTGCTTTAAATCCATCATGAAAATATAAAGTCAACACACAGGCAAAAAGACTAAAAGATGGGAGGAAAGCCAACACTGATCAGCCCCAAAGGATTCCAAACATTTAAACAGAAAAAGTCATCAATTGTCTTCCTATGACGCGAGTTGTTTGGCAGTGTTGTCCCTAGTTTAGCCAAATGTATACAATGCAGCTGACTATAATGAATCTCCTGACTAGAGCTGCCAGTGTTTTTCTGGCAGGGCTCCTGTACTTTCAATAGTAGCCCTTAACAAGCAGAAATTTAGCAGGTAAAGCTGTTCTCAGAATTTCATCCCTGTGGCAAGAATGTCGTCACTTAATGCATTTCTGACTGGGTGTCAACTCCTTAAAGGCACAGAAGCTCTGTTAGGAAAAATAGTTGGCAACCAGACAGCCAAAGTAGAATGAGTATAAGAGAAATTTACCATATTATAATTAGAAGACACACTTGACTGTTCATTTCCAGACCAGAAACACACACACACACACACACACACACACACACACACACACGTGTTGATGCACATTCACCCATCTAGCAGAGGGACCACAGCTCGGAGGTAGAGCAGAAAATATCCGGTTCAGTTCTTGGCATCTCCAGTTAAAAGGATCAGATAATCAGTAGAAAAGACCTCAGTCAAGGCCCTGGAGAGCTGCTGCCGGAGCAGATAATACTGGCTAGATGAATCGATCATCTGGCTCAGTATAAGTATAAGTATATGGCTCAGTATATATTGTGCTCCCTGAGGCATCTGGTGGGGCCACTGTGTGATACAGGAAGCTGGACTAGATGGGCTTTTGGCCTGATCCAGCAGGGCTCTTCTTATGTTCTTATATAAAACAGTTTAATATGTTCATACCTGTTTTCACTGCCAAGGATCAACCCGTGAAACATGCACTGCAGTAATAAAAATGGAAAATGCCTCTGGACACATGAAGAAAGCCTTTTCTTCAGCCATGCCCAGTCCCTATAAATCAGCATTTGGGGAACAGAACTTTTCAGTTAGTTAGAAGATTTCCAGTCGGGCTTAGACCTCAATAGCTATTTACTGAGAAATGAATATTAATTCCTAGGAGCCAGCAGTTAAAAGGTCCAAGAACCCAGAGCTGTACTGTATATTTTCCCCCATAAATATTTATTTTATCTATAATGAAGTTCACGTTCCCCAGGGGAAAAAATTTAACATTATATATTCCAAAATTGTTCCCAACAATGACATTGAAAGAGCCAACCACATCCTATAAAAGAAAAGCTTTAAACTAACACAACAGGGCTAGATTGTGTGCATCCTCTGTGTAGTCTTTAATTGGCACATGAGAGTCACATCTTGACTAGCAGACCATAATAGGCATTGACTGAGACAGGGCATGCATTCAAAAGGTTTTCCTGGTAGCCACCTGTTTACCTCAGGGGTAGTCCAAGGGAATCCACTGCTGGAACCCACCCCAAAATTCAAAATACCCCTCTCCCCTGCAACACATGTGCACTATTTCACACACACCCCTTCAATATATATCCCCCATCATCATGCATGCACACATACTCACTAGGGCACACACACACACCCCAGCACACAGAGGCATTTCTACGGTAGGGGCAGTACCATAAGTTGCGCCCCGTCCTAGTCCCCGTTTACAAACCAGAACGACGAGGCCCAGCCCCCTCGCCATTGGAGCCATTCTGCGCAGCAAAGGCAACGGGCAGGGAGTCTCCTGCCCGTTGCCTTCGCCGTGCAGAATGGCTCTGACGGCGAGGGGGCTGGGCCTCGTCGTTCCGGTTTGTAAACGGGGACTAGGACGGGGCACAACTTACGGTACTGCACCTACCGTAGAAACGCCTCTGCCAGCACAAGACTCACCCCCTCCTCCTACAGCTCTGCCACCACCTTTTTTATATACAGTGGCTTGACTAGGAGAATGCTGGGAACAGGACATCTCCACTCCTAACATTCCCTCCACCAGACACTTTACAAGAAGCAATGGCAGAAGAGGAGACAAACCCTCCCATCTCCATCCTCCTTGCATGTGTTCTGCAGCCTGGTGTTGTAAATATTGAAGGGATTCATAGTTTGTAAGATTCTCTGGAGGTTGCAATGAATCTTGATCACTAGAATAAACAAGCTAAGGCATACATGAAAGCTTAGACTTGATTTTACTAAACTAACATAGAGAAGGAGATTCAATCAAACCTCTGCAGACCCTTGCTTGAAAATCACCTGATCTGATCAACCAATCACAGTTTTACATTTTTCCGGCTTAACTCAATATGTATGAAATAACCAACTGTCACATTAACCCTATAAATGACTGAATATTTAGATCTTGCCATAATTCCAACACCAGACACCCTCTGCCAGCTCTCTGCCTCCCTCCCTCCCTCCCTCCCCCCGCTACCTGAGGTAACATGTTCAACTGGCCTTATGGCAGGGCTAGCCCTGCCAGGTCTGCTGCAGCTTTAAGAACTAGCAGTAGTAGCAGCCAAAACACACATGCTACAGCTTGAACATTTGAGAGGAACAAGCTTATTCCAGGCAGGGAAAATCATTTTGTGCTGGCTTTCTCACATAAGCCAGGTGAAAAGGTAACTAGCTTCACTCACGGGAAGCTGACTTGTATAAATTCAGACCACTGGTCCATCTGACTCAGTATTGTTGACAATGATTGGTACTGTCGGGTCTCCAGGTCAGGTTTCAGACAGGATTTTTTCTCTGCCCTGCTTGGAGACAAGCCTCAGTTGAAAAACCTCAGGACTCCGGCATCATGTAAAGCAATGAGCTCTACCACTATGGACCTCTTTAAATCAAATGTATGGCCCCTCTACTCCCCCCCCCCCGGCATGAATCTGTTTAGGAATTGAACCCAGGGCCTCTCACACTCAAAATGGGAGATGGTACCAACAAGCCAGTTAAAGGTATGACCACCCTATACCCCCAAGCAAGGTTTGTTCAGAATCTGAACCCAAGATCTTTTGCACTTGAAGTGAGAATCATAGCCCTAAAGTTAAACGAACAAACCATCGCTCTTAAGTGATAGAAAGACCCCCTCAGGAAGATGAGAAATAAAGAGAACAAGGCATGTGTGATACTCAGTGAGATCCTTTTCTCTTAATAGGTGGTCCAGTTTGGATGCAGCCCATCAGGACAAAAACAACTGATGTTTTCATGCATCACATCAGCTCCTTGTAGTCTATTTCTGGGCTGATATGTGATGCGTGAAAGCTGTTGTTCTTCAATTAGCACATGACAGCATGATTGCCCTCACTCATATCTACCTTTGTCCCAAATGTATTTTATCACAAACAAGAACTCAAAGAATCCCTTCTGACAATGTTTATTATTCAATGGCCATTGACCACAAGGGGGCAGACTTCCACACGTACTGTATATTGAAACTGGCGTACTGTAGTATTGAATCAACCATGATGACCCCATGGGAAGCATATTTGTGATGATGTAAAATGGAACACTGCTTACATGGAGACTAGACCGAATGGTGCCGACCCATTTACAGAGCACTTTATGAATTAAGCCTTGCCCCTGTGGCTCAGAGGTAATTGCACAGGTTGCTGAATTCCTGACAGTCTAGAAAGGATGAACTCAAAGATCTCCTAGGCTCTGCTCCTAACATTGCTGAAGGTGTGTGCACATTTAGGCATCCGAAACACAGCCAAGTCAGCTAGCTATTATCTCAGTAAACACACTGATGATCTGAACATAGTATTTAATGTCTGAAAAACACTTCCTCCTTCGTACCGTTTTTGGATGGAAAGGAGGAGAAGGGGCTGGCTGAAGGGGATATCAGACAGTTAGCCATGCCAACGTACTTGACATGGCTAATTCCCCCTTCCTGTCTCTTCTCCTCCCCCTCCATCCACAAATGAGGGCTTGTCCAGGAAAAAAAATCACTCAACAATTTGATTATTTTTAAGGAGCAATTCCTTTATTTTCCACAAAATTGATCCAGAGCAGCTTTCGATTTAGCAAGGCAAGAGGGGGCTTTGGACTGATCTCACAGTGTCTAGAAGAAAGAAATCGCTGGAGTGCAATTGTAACATATCCATTTGGCTTTCAAACACAGTTAGGTGCTAATATTATTAATATAAATGTTTGCCTTTATGAATGAAAGTGGTAAATTTTGCATTGTTCATCACTTTTGTTTTTGTATGCTAAATTAGCAACACAATCCTACCCAGCTCCCCCACTGGTGCAGCCAGTGGTGGAGGGCAGAACGGGAGGCTTTGGAAGGGAAAGGGGAAAGGGCAAAGAGGGCTAAGTGCATTTCAAGGGTGCAAGCTGAGCCCCAGATTTGGGAAAGAAAAATGACATATTCTACATTAATGTCCCCAATCTAAAACATATTTCTCTGAAGTAAGTCCTATTGATTTTGTTGGAGTTAAAAGTTCTCTTCCACACCCCCAGTTCCGTTACTGACAGATGGAAGTGAGCCAATAGGGAACTGCTCTTTATATATATATTGATTGATGATAATAAGGAAAAGCACTCTGAATACATGAAAAGTGCTTCCCATAGGGAGCCAACAATGGGGGAGAAAGGAGAGTCAGCTATTTCTCTGTGGGGCACGTTCCCACCTCGCCCTCTCTCCCCCCCCCCCCCGCTCTGGTGCTTTTATGTAGGCTTGTATTTTACCCCCCACAATGAACAATTGCTCATTCCTCAGTAAACATTTGTTGGAGTCACACAGAGAAGATGTATAAACCGTTCTTAGCTAAAATGACCAGGTCAGTGTATCTCCCTGCTTAGATTATAGCCATCTTTCTAAGTCATCAAGGAAGTCGTGGTGGCTTAGTGGTTAAGATGCTGAACTGCAGACCGGAAGATAGGCAGGACAGCAGTTTGAGACCCGAGTGCCGTGTGACGGTGTGAGCTACCGTCTTCGGCCCCAGCTCCTGCCAACATAGCAGTTCGAAAGCAAGAAATTGCAAGTAGATAAATAGGTACCACCTCGGCAGGAAGGTAACAGTGTTCCATGCACTTTGGCGTTGAGTCATGCCGGCCACATGACCTTGGAAGCGTTTTCGGACATTGCTGGCTCTTTCTTCGGTTTTGAAACATAGATGAGCACTGCCCCTAGAGTCGGTAATGACTGGCTTCTGAGCAAGGGGAACCTTTACCTTTACATCTTTCTACAAAAGCACAGAAAAAGCAAATGATGTGGCAATGGGAACACAATTCAGCAATTTTCTTTTTAAATAATGTACTTTTGTAGTAGTTTTCTAGGGCATTCTTATGCAGAGCCTTTATAACATACGAACAAATTAATGTGAAATCACCCTTACAGTGCAACCCTATGAATGTTTACTCAGGAGTAAGACCATTGTGTTCAATGGGTTTACTCCAGGTAAGTAAGCACAGGATTACATCTTAACAACCCAATCCTATGTAACTCTTGCACTGGTGTAACAATAGATCCACCGGTGTAAGTGCACTTATGCCACTGTAACGTGCCGTACACCGACGGACGCAGGATGGACACCGACATAACCGCCCTTGGACGCCACACATGCACAGTTCGGACACGGGATGGATGTCAGCGCAACTCCAAACACCCCCGGAATGCTCTCTGCACCGGCGGAGTTTCAGCGGCATCCATCCTGTGGCTGAACTGCATATGCGCAGCGTCCAATGGAGGTTATGTTGATGTCCATCCTGCGTCCGTCAGTGTACGGCAAGTTACACTGGCATAAGTGCACTTACACCGGTGCTTCCCTGCTCCACACTACTTCTCTTTGAAATGAATGGGAGCAGGGAATGCTGGGAACCCAGCATTGCAAACAGAAGTGGCACGGAGCAGGGAAGCCACATGCCATGCTCTTCATAAGTACAGGGAAAGAAGGGAAAGGGAAGCGGTGAGCTCCAAATCACCTATCCTATCCCTGCTTCTGATGCATTGTAAGCACCAAGTATTCGTAGAGAGGCTATTTGGAGCTGTGGCAGCTTTTTATTTTATTATTATTATTAATTATTATTATTATTATTATTATTATTATTATTATTATTATTATTCCCTTCAGCAGCACTGGAAGAAGGGGCCTGCCACAACCCTCTTCCAAGTTTGCTCCCAGCAAGTCAGAAGAAGATTGGAGCACCCAGTGTGGTAGCTGGCTGGAGAGGGCAGTGGACAGGTGCTGCTCCATGCAACCATTTCAGGTTGCTTCATGGCAAAGCTGGCCCTGGCTGTAATTCCCCTAAGCAGATGCACAGAAAACATCGAAGACCTCCAGGTTGCTGTGTCTTTTGCAGTGCAGATCAGGTCCTCCTTTTTCACAAGGAGGTTGCAATCGAAAACACAGAGCTGACAGCTGGTGGAGAGGCCTCTAGGTCCTGTTGCATCCTGTTAAAGTGATCAGAGCATGTTGGACACCTTCAGGTAGAACTAGGGAACGCTGGGCTTTTCCAGATGCAGATTGACCCAGGTGTCCCCTGAATATTGCAGTGGGTTTGTCCCAGCTAGACCCAAAGTCAACATCATCTGAGCTTTCCTGGAATTTAGTAGCAACTTTAATTTCAAGACTTCTGTAATCAAAGTAATCTGACATACGGCAATTTTTAATATTAACCATGATTCCTTATCACCCAGTAAAACAAATGTGACTGGATGAAAGACTTTGAGCAGCAACTCCCTGTTCAACTGAGATGCAATTTGGTTTCTCTTGCTGCCAAGTCTTACGTAATTGTTGGATTCTAATCCGCTGCCTGCAGCATAAAGGACAATCTGCTAGAAATTCAACCTTAGTACTATCTTGTGTTTAATTACATTTAGAACAGCTCCCTGCCACTCTGGAACCCCCCTTCCCCCTCACACCTTTTTTTTTTTAAGCTATAGGCATTTTTCTTTTTAAAACCAAAAGCATGTCTGGCTCCAAATTAATGCACAGTTAGTACAGTATATTGAAATGAAGACTCCATTATGTATAGTTTATTTTTCTGTAGTTGCACACACCTCCAATTGTCCCTGTTTACCAGGGACAGTCCTTATTTTTGGTATATCTCCCTAGTAAAGCAAATTTTCTAGTTTGCCTTTGGGAGGGGGCGCCTTTTTGCATGCACACACATGCACCAGAGTTCTTCTGTTTCAGCCCCTTGAATGGGACTTCTAGTAGGAGTTAACTAGAGTTAACTACAGTAGTTATCCTGCCCATCCCAGAGTGGGCAGGATGCATCTTCACTCTAGTGCACCTGAATGCAAATGGGCCCAAAGGGCACATGTAGTACATCTCTTCTATCCCAAATGTATGAAGCTGCCATATACCGAGTCAGACCATTGGTCCACCACCTCGCTCAGTACTGTCTTCATTGAGTGGAAGAAGTTCAGGATTGCAAACAGAGGGCCTTTCCAGCTCAGGGAGACTGTCAAATAATAATCAGGAGCTACTAGCCTGGGACATAAAAACCTACTGAAATAGGTTCAATCCAGTTCAATCCAGCGTAGAGAAACGCCGGTGGAGCTGCCGCTCCGCCAGCGTTGGGTGTTGTAAACATGCAGAAAGGCACATTTTTGACACCCACGGATTAAGTGGTGCCAGCGCCAAGGCCAGAACCACTCTGCTAACGGCCCCAGAGACAAGTAAGACCTGCGCCGGGCAGCAGGAGGGTGTGGGGAGGCGGGCTGGGGGGGGAGGGGGCGATTGGCCAGTGCCCAGGGTACCATCAGTACAGCCAGTGGCACTGCAAGGAGCCACTCCTGGCCTGGAAGCTTTCTTTTCCCCTTTTCCCCAGTCGTGGAAAGCTCACCAAGTGGCAGCAATGCTGCTGCAGCCAGCCTTGGCTCTACAATACAATTAATCTGAAGACGTTTATGGTAAATAAAAGAATGCTTAATCAGCAATGCCATTTTCCACCTGTGCTGAAACGTTCAACACCACAGAGGAGAGGTGCAGACCCCAGCATGGGGCTTTGCCTCACAGCCTACCACAACTGGCACCGGCCATGCCTTATGGCATTAGGATCTGCTGCTCAAAAGAAAGACGGCAAATATTCTACAAGTTGAGAAAAGATCTAAAACTGTTGTGGCCCGCAACTGTATACAATAAACAAACAAACTGTATTCACGGGTTTTGAAGCCATGTAAAATTGATTAAAAAATTCAATAAAAACTTTTAATTAAAACTTAATAAAAACGTTTTAAAAAATCTTCAGAAGCATTATGTTTCGTTTATTTACTTCTGTATTTATATACCGCCTTTCTTATCCTCAGATGTTATTCAAGGCGGTTTACACAGGCAGGCTTATCTAGATCTGATAAGGATCTTTACAATATTGTTCTGTATAGAACCCTACAATTCCAGCTGGTTTCCCATAAACATCTTCAGATGAATTGTATTGTAGAGCCAAGACTGGCTTACGAAGAAACGTAATGCATCTGCTGCAGCCAGCCTTGGCTCTACAATACAATTAATCTGAAGACGTTTATGGTAAATAAACGAAACATAATGCTTCTGAAGATTTTTTAAAAAGTTTTTATTAAGTTTTAATTAAAAAGTTTTTATTGAATTTTTAAATCAACTTTACATGGCTTCAAAACCCGTGAATACAGTTTGTTCATTGTATACATTCTACAAGTAATGCCCAAATATTCTTTGGATCCAAGCCATTGTATTGTTCAATACAAAAGTGTTGTATCAGATCTCAGCTGGGAGATTCAGTCATTGCTTCCTAAGAACGTAATCTTTACTGTGCTTTCCAAGAAGTAAATCCAACGGAACTCAGTGGGACTTGCTTTTAAGAAAACAATGTTTAGGATCAGACTGCAAAACCCTGAAGCTTTGTTTACAGATTATACTTCAGTGTGTAGATATCCAAACAGCAGCACATGGAGTCTAGTAGTCATTGACATGCAGTGCTCATACTACAAAAGCATTGGTTTCTCTGCATCATCATCAACAACAGAGGCGTTCATAACCACAAACAACCCTGTGAGAACCATACATTACTGAAGTAAAAGTGAACAGTAGTGGAGGGGGGACACACACAGATGGGTTTCCTGTTTAGAGAAACTCACTTATCTGTGCTACATATGATATGACCAAACCCCAAATTATCTGAGTCACTGGGATCTTCCAAAGAATGCATATGCTTGAGCACCCTGCAAAAGGTAACTTGCTTCCATTATATAGCCAATACGTTCTTTTCCCTTAACTTAAGTAGAGAAAGCAGTTAAAAAGAAAACTTCCATAACATAGTCCGAGCAATTTCTGACCAGAGGATTTTTTTGTGTGTTACAAGAAGTGGGTGTTGGCACTGCTGGTTAGATTTCGTCTCCTTGTGAAATGAGACTTTAAAAATGCCCTTGGCACAAACTGCATAAAGACAGGAAGTAAGACTTGGCCTCACCCTTTGCAAGTTGCTTACGGTGCTGTCGTTCAGTATCTGAAGGCAAATTTTAAAGTAAAATGGAATCTGACTCAACTGAATAGAGCAGGACTGGGGGGGAAGCCCAGGGGGCAACTATCTGGGTGGGTGAGGCAGCCCCACCTCAGGGGACAGGTTTTGGGTACTTTAAAGATTGTCAATTATTTTGTTTAGTATTATATTTTTACCATGGGATAAAGGCAATTGGATATTCTTCCTCTTAGGTAATGTGCATTGAGCTACAGTATCTCTTGAGACATTACAATTCAGTTCAATAAAATCAGCAGCACCATTATGCTCTTGGTAACATTTGATGAAAAACTAACTAGCCCATGAGTAGTTAACCTGTCTACTCATATGTGCATACCCCTCCCCAGAAACAGCTGACAAAGTGGGAGAAATGGCCAAATTGTTGTACAAGCGATAAAATCTGAAAGAGCAACATCTTAGAACGTTTGTAGATCTCTACAAGAATGTTTGTCAGTGCTAGCATATGGGCAGTGATGTTGGAGAGTTACTAAAGCATTCAGGAGAAAATGCTTCCAAAACCAAGTTTTTACAACGTTTTTTTTGTTTGTTTAACAAAATGGAAAGGTTTTATCAGATATGAAGAGTTCTGGGAAAAAAATCTTTACATGCTTTATGGAGTCAGCCCAGTGAAATTGCAGAATCCCAAATACAAATTGGTAGCCAAACTGCAGACGGAGACAGCAGCCATGAAATTAAAAGACGCTTACTCCTTGGAAGGAAAGCTATGGCAAACTTAGACAGCATAATAAAAAGCAGAGATATCACCATGCCAACAAAAGTTCGTATAGTCAGGGCGATGGTGTTCCCAGTAGCAATGTATGGTTGCGAGAGTTGGACCATAAGGAAGGCTGAGCGCCGAAGAATAGATGCTTTTGAACTGTGGTGCTGGAGAAGACTCCTGAGAGTCCCTTGGACTGCTAGGAGATCAAATCAGTCAATTCTAAATGAAATCAAGCCTGACTGTTCCCTGGAAGGACAGGTACTAAGGCTGAAACTCAAATATTTTGGCCACCTAATGCGAAGAGAGGACTCTCTGGAGAAGACTCTGATGCTGGGAAAGATTGAAGGCAAAAGGAGAAGGGGAAGGCCAAGGATGAGATGGTTAGACAGCATCACCGATGCAACAAACATGAAAATGAGCGAACTCAGGAAGATAGTGGAGGACAGGAAGGCCTGGCGGGATATGGTTCATGGGATCATGAAGGGTCGGACACGACTTAACGACTGAACAACAACAAGCCAAATTGAAAATCTAAAGAGGCACAGGTTATGCAAATACAGGTCCTTGGTGGACTTATAGGAGCTAGGGCCTGCACATAGTCTTAGTAAGATCAGAGTAAGACTAGTATACGTAACCCCTGCTAACTGGGCAAGAGGCACTTTTTCAAGTGGTGCTCCTCCTATATTTAGCAGGGGGAGAGTAACTGCCCCCCTTTCACCCCAGCACAGTGTCTTTTCTGGTGGCTGTTTGCTGGTGGTGTTCTGCATCTTTGTTAGATTGTGAGCCCTTTTGGGACAGGAAGCCATTTAATCATTTGATTTTGTCTGTAAACCGCTTTGTGAACTTTTTGTTGAAAAGTGTTATATAAATACTGTTAATAATAATAATAATAATAATAATAATAATAATAATAATAATTAGGTCAGACAAGAGAAAAGGTAGGATGGACCCAAAGGGAGGTAAACTTCCAATAAATAAAAATAAATTTAGTTACATGTCTCAGCTCATTCCTACTTTCCACACAATTCAGATAACTACATGTACATTTAGATAACAAAAATACAGACATTTAAATTGAGCCATGCTAAAATCTTAACAAGTGACTTTGAAAAGACCAGTTCCTAAACATGTTGAAAGCAATCTTTCACACCTGAAAGCACACCTGAATTTTTAAAAGTATAGGTTTTTTTTAATATGCAAATCATAGACTAACATTTATTGTGTCATTTGTGGACTAGATCCCTAGGGCCCAAAAATAACTGGATTTTGATTAATTCACTACATGTGAGTAGAAAACTACTGTTTTCTGAAGAAAAGAAAAACACATCTTGTTCTGTTCACTTGGTTGAGCTGCAGATATCCAAATCAAGGATCCACAAAGGCATATTTACTACATGGCTTTATTGTGGCCCAGATCGTGGAACACTGTGCACTTGTTCATAAAAAGTGTGAGAAAAGCAACAATAGGAGGAAGGAACTCACACCCTCTTCTGTGCCCAAATCTATATACATGAGTAAAATTGCATTGTTTCAAAACAGAAGTGTATAAATGCACTTCGCCTCTTTGGGCACCTGCCCGTTCTTCTTTCCTCCACACATCATATAATGCAGTGAAACCCCCCCCCCCCCCATATAACAAAACCATTGATGTGAATACAGAATACCTATTATTAGAGATCAATGATGGATATCTTTGTGTCCTAGGTTTGTTTGCTGCTTCTTTTCGTAGCCCTAAAATGATGTCGTTAAACATTCAAGATGATGCCCTGTGTATCTCCTGGCAAGTATGATGCCATAAACATTATGACAACGGTGGCGCAACCGAACGGGTAGGACTTAAATTATCACTTCCATTTATCAATTCGTGCCCGTTAACAAACGGCATTTTTACGTGCACCACACTTTACGCGATCTCGATTCCACCACCCCGCCCATATTTCATTGCTTGCAAATGATTTCAGAAGTCGTCCTCCTCCCACCGCGTTGTCAGTAGCAACAGTTTTTCGCAACTCCACTCTTTTTTGTTTCCTAGTCAACATGGCGGCGTCTGGGCTTGGCTACAATAGAGATTAAAAACAGTATTCACTTCCGATTGCTACCGGTATTTGAAGGCCGCCATATGCGGGTCAGGAACATAAGGCGAAATTAAGGAACCGCTCTACCTCAACGTCTCTATGATGCCTGCTCTGTTTCTTGCATGGGTTGCCCCCGGCCACCCACGCCCCTTTGGAACCAGAAGTGTTTGTGCAAGTTTCTTTGCGAGCCTTTGGGTGGAGGAAGCTCTAGCGTCTTCCTTTGACCATTGGAGTGGTGGTTAGAGGACAGTGGGCGGAGAACCTCAGTCAAAAGATATACGAAAGAGGCAGGCTGGAGGAGGGGGTGAGCTATTAATGGATGCTGGTGGGTCTACCAAGGTGGATCTGGGAGGCTTCGAGGGTCACAACGGCCCCCGTCAGTGGGAGAGGGGCGATGGGGAAGGGGGCTGTAAGGGAGACCCTGGAAGGAAGAGGGCAGAGAAGGAGGCGGAAGAGGAGTGGGGAGGAGAAAGGGGGAGCGGAGCAACGGAGGTGCAGGAGGCCTGAGGAGCCGTGGCAAGAGAAGGGCCCCTCTTGTCTCTAGTGCAGAAGCTGCACCTGTGCAGCGGAGCTTTGGGAGAAAAGGGACAAAACAAAGGAGCATCATCCCAGAGCGTGACCTGAGGGCGCATGGCGCAGCCGCCTTGCTGCGATTAAGCTGTCCGGGGTCGAAGTCAGTGACTGGATGGGAGAGAGAAATCCGCATAACCTATGTTATGCACGCCCGCCCCTTTGAGTGCCACCGTGCGAGGAAGGGAGACTCTCAATGTCATCAAGAGATAAAAGGCCGAAAAAAAGCGTAGAGGAATATAAGCGAGTGAGTCTTGTTAAGTACCTTTTTTAAAAAAACGGGAGGAGGGCATCTGCCCACACAGGTGAGGGATCTGAGCTCGTTTCTTCACTGAAGCGAATTGTATGGCAGGTAGTACCAGGTTGCTGAGGGTCCTGGGGCAAAGCCATGCAATGTATGCCCCATGGCACCCTTTGCCCACCCTGATAGTATAGTGGCACTGCTGCTACTGAGGGGTCTGCTCAGCCACGTGGACTCTCTGATGCAAGCAGGCCCTCAGCCAGTGTCCAAAGTGGCAGACACCAGGTAGCACTGTGGGGGGCAAGCTCATTTGGTAGCTGTGCAGGTACTGCTGTTTTACCAGAAAGGGGGAGGGAAAATATTCTAATACAATATTTGTATTTAATCCCCTTGGTTCTGCAACAGATAATATCTTGTCACCAGAATGCCTGAATCGAAATTCTCAGAGGTGTTGCCTAAGCAAGGTGAGTGGTTTTTCCCATTTAATTACATGATCTAAGTGCACCCAACATACCTCACGTGTCCTTTGTGAGTCTTAAACTTACTTTTGCTAAAGTTATTCTACTGCTTGCAGTGTGTGTGTGTGTGTGTGTGTGTGTGTGTGTGTGTGTTAGAATGTCATAAAAACATAAGAAGAGTCCTGCTAGATCAGGCCAAAGGCCCATCTACTCCAGTTCCTGTGTCTCACTGCGGCCCCACCAGATGCTTCAGAGAGCACACAAGACAACAAGAGACCTGTATCCTGTTGCCACTCCCTTGCATCTGGCATTCAGAGAGAGCCTACTACTAAAGCAACGAGGTAATGGTTTGTGACCTGTGATGGACTTTTCCTCCATAAATCTGTCAAATCCCCTTTTAAAGGCATCTAGGCCAGGTGCCATCACCAAATCCTGTGGCAAGGAATTCCACAGATTCAAAAAGGAATTACTTTTCACTTACTTACGTTGAAGCGCATCTGCCATTTTGCTGCCCATCCTCCCTGTGAAAATTGCCCATTGATACCCACTCTCTGTTTCCTGGTCTTCAATCAGTTCCTAATCTATGAGAGGACCTGCCCTCCTATTCCGTGACTGTGGAGTTTTCTCAGGAGTCTTTGGTGAGGGACTGTGTCAAATGCCTTCTGAAAATTCAGATACTGTATATAATATCAATGTGTTTGCCCGAATCCACATGTCTGTTGACCTTTTCAAATAATTTTTAAGTTCATGAGGCATGACTTGCCTTTGCAGAAGCCATGTTTATTCTCCCTCAGCAAAGCTTGTTTTATATGTTTTAAGATTATCTTTGATTAGGCTTTCCACCATCTTCCCTGGAACAGATGTTAGGCTGACCGGCCTGTAGTTTCCCGGGTCCCCCCTCCTTCCTTTTTTAAAGATTGGCTTGACATTAGCTATCCTCCAATCCTCCGGCACAGTGGTCATTTTAAGGGACAAGTTGCATTATGACAACACACAATTTTCCTCTGAAATGAAAATAGCTAATCTTTACTAATTTTGATGTGCTGAACATGAAAATGACATTAAAATCTGTCAATTGGCTGTAGTTTAGGAAAAATGCAGTCCGTATTGCTTACATAGGTGTTGGGAAAACTGGCTGTTCCTCCCAGAAAACTGATGGGCTCATGAGAAAGGTGGAATGTCAAGAATTGCAATGAGGCAAGGTTAACAACGATAGAAAAAAAATAACTTGGAAAAAGATTAAGAACTTAACATAGAAAAGAGCACATAAACAGTACAGTATATTATCCTTCCAGATAGCATCTCAAAAGATGGTCTCAGCTATGCTAGCTACACACTACCATTTATATTTCCTTCCCTTCAGCAGCTGCCCACGATGAAGCTGTAGAAGAGGCAAGTAGGCCCAGGAGTAGGGTGGTGCAGCTCAGGATGTCAGGAGCCTTGCTAAAAGGCTGGATCAAAAGCTGGATCTCAAGCTCTTTCCTTCAAGATGGTATTTCAGCTCTTTAAAACCTTAGCTCTGTCCAGATCTGCCACTCTACTGCTCCGCAGGCTAAACCACCTGGCCTTTTATAGGCCCTGAAGAGAACCTTCTAGAATCTTTACCATATATGGCAAAGATTCCTTGCTGGACCTGAGAACAGTAGTTCTCTATCAGGTCAGACAGTGATTGATAGCTTTTTTTTAAAAAAAACTTCCCTTATAACATTATCTTACAACATAGGTATCAACTATACATGTGATCCCAGCAGCGTTTATCCAATAGTAGTGATGCCTCGTAATTGTGTTAATAGTGCAAATAACTTTTGTTACATCTGTGGAGAAGTGACTTTTGCAAGCCAGAAAATGGCCATCACTCCGATTGTGAAAAAGGCATATCAGCTTTATTTTGGATGCAAGATCAGGGACCAGGACAAGGCCTAGGCTCCACACATTTGCTGCGGTACGTGTGCTAGAAATCTTCTGAAGTGGCTGAAAGGCAGCAAAGTGTCAATGCCGTTTGCTGTCCCTATGGTTTGGAGGAAGCCAAACAATCATGCAAATGACTGCTACTTCTGCATGGTACCACCTATTAAAGGAGGTATCACAAAGAAAAAGAAGTGGACAATAGCGTACCCGAATATACCATCTGCTCTCCGACCAGTTCCACACAGCAAATTACTTCCCATTCCTGAACCTCCGAAAGAATTTTCCATCGATTCAGACGACGAGGACGGAGGCGAACCGATGTCAGGTTCTCCTGAGGCTTCGGTGTCTAGTGATGATTTATATGTCAGCCATGGTGTGTCATGTGCGCCACACATTCTCACACAAGAAGAACTGAACAATCTTGTTCGCGATCTGGAGCTGTCCAAGGCAAAAGCAGAGTTACTGGGATCGAGACTTCTACAATGGAATCTTCTCAAGGAAAATGTCCAAGTGACTTCATTTCACACTTGTCATGAGCAGTTTGCACCTTACTTCTGAAAGGAAGATGACCTTGTGTTCTTCTATAATGTAGATGGCCTGATGAATGCCCTTCTAATCAAACATGACCCCCATGAATGGTGACTATTCATAGACTCGTTGAAATTGAGTCTCAAGGCATTGTTGCTGCATAATGGAAACCAGCTTCCATCCATACCAGTTGGACACACTGTCTTCATGAAAGAAACCTACGACAAACTAAAACAGCTGTTGGACTGTCTTCAATACAGCAAGCACAGCTGGCATCTCTGTGGTAACTTGAAGGTAGTGTCTGTGTTGATGGGCCTGCAGCTGGGATATACGAAGTAGTTGTTTTTTGTGTGAATGGGACAGCTGAGCAAGGACTTTGCACTATGTGAAGAGAGACTGGCCTGTGAGCAAATATCTGAAGGATGGAGAGAAGAATGTGTAACACTCAGCACTGGTAGAAATGCACACAATTCTGCTACTGCCCCAACACCTCAAACTCGGTTTGGTAAAAAACTTTGTAAAAGCCATGGACCGAACTGGATCAGCTTTCAAGTATCTGGTTGACAAATTCTCTCAACTCAGTGAAGCGAAAATGAAAGAGGGAGTTTTTGTGCGTTCTTAGATCAGAGAGCTCTTCTTTGACGAGATGTTTGACAACCTGCTTACAGGGTGGTGAGAAAAAAGCATGGAACACATTTTGTCTGGTGTCAACTAACTTCCTTGGAAATATCAGGGCAGAAATGTACAAGGAACTGGTTGAGGACATGTTGTCTCTGTATCACAAACTTGGCTACAATGTGTCCTTAAAGATACACTTGCTCTATTCCCACTTGGATTTCTTTCCTGAGAACTGTGGCATGGTTAGTGATGAGCATGGTGAATGTTTCCATCAGGAAATTGCAATGATGGAGAAATGATACCAGGGAAAGTGGTCCACTTCCATGTTGGGTAACTACTGTTGGATGCTTGCTGGAGATGATCTTGAGCAGCTATACAAGCGACAGGACATTTACTGGTACATGTGGTAAGTACATATAAGGCACTATCTATTGCAGATCTCTCACAAACCATAGCCAATTTTGCATTTTCATTGTCATATTCGTGTTCAGCACCTCAAAACCTATAAGAAATGACTAATTTAATCTTGGGGGCATGACCTTTGTAAAAATTTGTCAAGTGAGATCAGTAACTTCGTTCTTCAGTTCCTTAAAAACGCTTGGGTGGATGCCATCTGGGCCTGGTGACTTACTAATCTTTAATTTGTCAGTTAGATCTGAACTGTATTCTCTTTTAACTCTATTCTCTTAACCTCTATTTGGCTTAATTCTTTAGTCAGGCAGGGCTGTTCGGGCAGTGGTATCTGCCCAAGATCTTCTGCCATGAAGTCGGAGGCAAAGAACTCATTTAATTTCTCTGTAATTTCCAAGTCTCTTTTTATCACCCCTTTCCCTTCGTCACCATCCAACGGGCCAACTGTTCCCTGGCAGGCTTCCTGCTTCTAACATATTTGATGAAGCTTTTATTATTCCCTTTAATTTTGCTGGCCGTACGCTCCTCAAAGTCTTTTTTGGCTTCCCAAGAAATAAGTCACACATTTTAGTGTTTAAGGGTTGAGGTTTCCTCTGTCTCAAAGCTAACAAGCAACAACATGCTTGTTGTAATCTTTATTATAATGCTTTATTATGTTATGGAAACTAGTAAGCCATCTTGACCGTTGCCTTGGCAAGGGAAAGGTGGTACCGTATTTTTTGCTCCAAAAGACGCACTTCCCCCCCCCAAAAAATAGGGTGGAAAATAAGTTCGACTTATGGAGCGAAGTTAAAAAGAAACTTAAAAAAATACTTACCGGGGGACTGTGGGGAGGCCTGGAGAGGGTCGTGCAGGCCTCCCCAATATTCATTCCGGCGATAAATGGCTCTTTTCGGCCATTTCCGGTTTTCCGGAAAACCGGAAACGGCTGAAAAGAGCCATTTATCACCAAACTGAAGATTGGGGAGGCCTGCGTGACCCTCTCCAGGCCTCCCGAAGCCCCCACAAGCACAGGTAAGAACCCTTTTTTCCCTATTTTTTTGCTCCACAGGATGCATGTGTCCTATGGAGCGAAAAATATGGTATGTAGTTTTTTTTAATAAATTTCATCTTTGCAGTACTATGACAGACTATAGTATAATCCTAACTTTCCATTGCTGATGCAGCTATGCCAATGGGGCGTGTGCTGCATGCTGCGGTGGGGGGGCAGTCTTGGAGGCCCCCTCAAGGCAAGGGTGCATTGAGGCTGCATCGGTGCTGGAACATTAGATAGGATTGGGCTGTGAGTGTTGTATTTGAGAGCTAGTATAGTGTGCTGGCTAGTGTCAGAGTAGAACCTAGGTTCAAGTTCTCACTCAGCCATGATGCTCATTGGGTGGCTGGGGGGGTCAGTCACCCTCTCTTAGCCTAACCTACCTCACAAAGCTGTTAAGAAGAAGGATGGGATATAAATGCCATAAATATAATTCCTTCTACTTTTCTGGCACTTGTTCCCAGCAGTGAGATGTCCATGTTCCAGCATAGTCCATTACCCCTGGATGCCCGAGAAGCATTAGATCCCGTTTGTTTGTTTTTGTTTTTGTCACTTTCCATACAGTCAGTATGCTATTACTCATTTGTGTAAGATCCAGCCATCGTCTTTTAAAAGTATTTTCCTACCACTAAAACCGCTTATTTATACTGTTGTGACCATACTCCTTTAGAGGAGTGGTGTGACGCTGCCTAGGAGTTTATCTTCCCATAGAAATAGCTTGCTGTTTGGTAAATATATATGTAAATCATTACAATTAAAGTCTGTGTAGCTCCCTCTTCTTGTGCTGGAGTGCATCACTGCCCTCAATTCCATTTTTTTTGAACTCGCCCTCAGTCATTTACATCTGGATTATACATTGTGCTATTTGTGCCTTTGAATGGATGCTTCCAGGCTCCATCCCTCAAAGACTAAAACATGGTAAAGATGTGGGTGTTACTAACTCGGTACCTTCAGGTTGCCCTGTCATTTTTTGAATAACAGAAACATCATTACTAGAGGTAGATCTTAACATACTGATCCCAGGTTAGCAATCACTAAAAAAGGTGCATAGAGCAGCAACACATACATCACATCAAGCCACTGATTGGGTAGATGCCCTGATCCTATTGAAAGTTGACTCAAGTGCCAAAGGTTGCCAGGAATATGCAGTGCATGGAGACGGTTATATGGCATGCAGGTGAGGAATGTAATGGCTCCTGCATGGACGTTGTTTTTGGTGGCCTCTACATGGGAACTTCAGTATTTGAACTAACCTAGAGATTCTTGAACTTTTTTGTGGACTTTGGTATTATTGAGTCTCAATTTCCCTTTTTATTTTAGGGAAATTAGCAGTAGAACATGCGACTACGATGGTATTGTGCAAGCCCAAGCTGCTACCTTTGAAATCAGTTACGTTAGAAAAACTTGAGAAAATGCAGCGTGAAGCACAGGAAACTATTCAACAACAGGAACAACTTGCTCAGCAGTCAGCACAATAGTTGCAAAATCTATATTCAGTGGTTTACTTCCATGGGTTTTCTTATTACTGTGTTAAAGTACATAGCAATATGTATTGTGAACATGAACAGTAAGCTGAAGTACACTTATTACCAAAGCAATTTCACAGAAACTATAATAATTATGCGGTAGTTTATGCTGCTGCAGACTGTAGCTCCTTTATAAAAACAGTATGCTTTAGAATGTAATTGTATATAAGGATATAATTGTGTATATAAGGAATGTATTAAATTTCATTTTTCGTTCTTGCTTTAGGAGTTGGTTTGGTTTTGAAATAAACTCAACTCTTACCTATCCAGGTCTGATTATGTAGCTGAACTTCTAACTACTTTAAGTTGGTTTCTGTAATTGATTCTAGGATGCTCTCATTAGGTTACTAACAAGTGCTTGTGTGGTAGTGCAGCCTGGCCCATAATATTTAAAGTACTAACAGGCTCCATTACACTGCCAGCTACTCATTTCTGCACCTCTGCTGTATTGTTATATTAACATTTGCAAGTCATTATAAAATGTGCAGCAAACATGATGCAGCACAAGTATATACCACTAATTTTATTTGTGAGTATGTAATCTCTCTCTCACCATACATACACCAATATATAGGTCCACGGGCCTCAAAACACCTCCAACAGCGAAGGGAACCAGAAGTGACTTCCAATTGCTTCTGGAGGTGTTCGAGGCCTGCGAAGACCCAGGGAGTGTGCCCTGGGTCTGGCGTGACCTGCCTCCAGTTGTGTCTGGAGGGCTCCAATTTGGAGCCAACCAGGCGGGGGGGGGGGGGGGCAGGCCCAACTTGGCAATCCACTGCACATCGGGTTGCAACCCACAGTTTGGAAAGTGCTGGTCTAGGCACTTAGTGGACAAGCTAAACATGAGAACAGTGTGACACTATGGCAAAAGTGGAAAGTATGACTATGCTGCATCAACATTAGAATCCAGATCACAAGGAGTAATGGTACTGCTTTATTCTGTTTTAGGCAGACCCCACTTGGAATATTGTGTGCAGTTCTGGGAGCTGCAGTTTAAGAGGGGTTGTGACAATCTGGAGTGGTTCCAGAGGAGGGAAACTAGAATGGTGAGGGGGCTAGAGCCCACACCCGATGAGGACAGTTTGAAAGAGTTGGGCATGTTTAGTTTTGAAGAAGACAGTTAAAGGGATGACATCACTATCTACAAATATCTGAGAGGCTGTCATGTGGAAGATGGAATGGGTTTGTTTTCAGTTGCTCCAGACGGTAAGACAAAACAAATTTGTTTAAATTAGATTTTGATTAAATGTTAGGAAGAATTTCCTGATAGTTAATAACTGGCACAGGAACAGTCTGCCTCAGAAGGCGAGAGTCCATCATCTGAGGTCTTTAAGTCGAGGCTGGCTAGCCATCTATCAGGATTGTGGACTGCTTGCAGTGTCACGCGGTTGAACTCTATGAACTTGTAGGTCCCTTCCAACTCTGATTCGAACCACAGAGAAAGCTACTTGTTGGATTAGTTGAGACTAACCCTGGAAATAGTTTAAAATTTAATGAACTTATTGCCTACTCCTATCCCCTACCACATTATAGCATGCCACCACGCCAGTGGAAGCTGCGCTGCATGCTCTGTGTGTGTGTGTGTGTGTGTGTGTGTGAGTGTGAGAGAGATTGGATAGTCTGCAAGAGGTGCCACGTGGTAGGATGTCCAATCTATGGGTCTCCTCAAACCTATGCCAGCTATATAGCTGGTACAAATCAGAGGAAAGGGGCAGGGCAGGCAGAATAGGGGATAAGATCCAGCATGCACAACTGCCACCAGACCACCCTCTTCCTCCCATGAAACACCCCATTACTGCCTCTCCCGTCACCAACTTACTGGCGCTTGCAGAGCCCCCTGGAGCCGCAGCCATGTGTGCAAGTCTTCCCCCCCCCCCCCCATTTGTGGCAGTGGCCCAGCAGTGCATGATAGTGGCCCAGCTTTCATGCACTGCCGGAACACTAGTACTGGCAGTGCAAGGCCCCAAGAGAATTGGGACCATATACTTCTTGAACCATTAAGAAAACAGGGCAAGAGTTCGCTTCAAAGTTTATTTTGCAATACATTCTATTACAACTGTTCATTTTTCCAGTTTTGTAGAAAAAATAGATGTTCCAGCCACCATTTGCTGAACTAGTCTTTAAGACCAAATCAATACGTTCTCCTGGAAAAAGATGAATACATCTTATGACCAAACTAAATTTCCTAGATTCTTTAAAACAAAAAAATAACTGTTTCTTCCTCCCAAAGCACAGTATTTCAACAGCAGCAGCCAAATACAGTTTCAGCAGCTTAACTTGACCCATTCTATAAAGCTTTATATAAACCAGTGATTTTACTACAAAAACACTGTCCTTGAAAGGAGTGGCAGGCATCAATGCAAAACATGGAATGATTAGGTCAAACATATGGCACTTACAAAAGAGTAGCTTATTTCAGCAAACCTCCATAGAAAAGCAGTTACTTGTTCTGTCCAACCATAGGTCCAGAGAAAAGAAATTTTTTGAAGAATTTCCTTTGCGAACACAAATTTGTAAAACCTTCACAAGTTATTTGTGCCCCAAAACAAGTGCATTTCTTAAAAATAAATGAACTGTGCTAAGCAACTCTTACTATGGAATATATACATATATATTCCCTTTAAACATCTACAGCTGCAAAAGTTGGTTCATGTATTCAGTAGCTCTAAGACTTCAGGCGGCCTCCATCTCCTTCACTTACAAAGCGCTTCCTTCCCCTAAAATTAAACACACAATAAGCATTCAGTATCTCCTTGATCCTGTGCTTGGCTACATGGGGACAGAAGAAGTTCTAGACTTTTCTATTAATAGAAAATTTAAGATATTTATACCCCACGTTTCCCCCCCCCCTCATCAAAATAGGGCGCCCAAGATGACTAACAATAACAGTGCAAATTAGACATTAAAACGTGTGTTTAGTTTGCTGAAGAGTTAAGTTTTTACACAATCTGGTACTCTGGTGGGGAAAAGGGAAGCATGGAGCACTGGGAGAAACAAGAGCAAAAGTCAGGGAGTTAGAGGAGAAGCTCTACTCCTGCAAGCCTAACAGATGTCTGAAATGAGATTCCAGACAATTAGTAGTAATTAGCACTTTTCTATACAGCCATGTAGAGACTTGATATATTGTTAAAACTACAATTCTGACAGGCCTATGGGTTTTTTTTTCAAATAATTTACTCTGCAGGAATCTAAGAATTATCCAACAAGGTTTCAATAACATGTTACTAAAATTAAATTTAAGAACTGCAGTACGCTCTTCTTCCAATCATCCCTACAGAAGTGGAAAAAAATAAGAGTGCTAAGATCAGGAGAAAACAGTCGTAACAATAGACAAACGTCTAAGACAATATGGTTCATGTCTTCATATTGTTTCATAACTCCCCTTAGTAATATTCAACAAGGCTTAGACCTAAAGCAGAACCTCATATGTTAGACTCTGTAGTATGGTAGGATGGTGGTTGGGGTTCTATTTTAATTTTATTTGTAACACTTAATTTAGCTTTTTCTTATGTTTATGTTGGCCTAGTACTGGTTTTTATGCTGGTCTGTGACTGTAATAAAAGACTCAATTCAATTCAATGTAGGTAAAAACGTAATGTCACTAGAGATTCCCAAGTTATTCATTCAGGATGGCCAGCCGTCCTCTTACTGCAAGAGCCAAATTAGATGTTACTTCACTACTAGAACTGATAGGCATAACTTTTGTTTCAAAAATAATGGCTGCAGGAGGAGGCAATCTGGACTGCAACCACAAGAGGAGTGGGGCTTTAGCCCTTTGCCTCTGACACAGTCCAGTGCCACATTATCCTCACCAGTACCACTAGTATTTCAAAAGGAAAAAAAATCCCACTGGTGCAAATGGAGGTTTTTTTTCCTCTTGCCAAACAACATCCGGAGGAGGGCTGATCTGCATGGCACTAAAAGGCTGAAGTCTGCCTCCACTTGCAGTGCAGATCTGAACTGCACCAGCAGATGCTATTTCTGAAAGAAAAGTTGAATTCAAGTAGGATCTGAAGCTTTCATGGCCACCAATAATGTAGTAGGATTGAAACTTCAAAATGGGATTAAAAGCCATGTAAAAATCAAATATTTCTGTTTTAAAAGCAAGTTAAAAACAACAAACATCAAAGTTAAAAACAAGCTAAAAAAACAGCACGACGTTTCATTCATAACCATGAATATCCTCAGGTGATTAGCAAAGAGCCGCACAGGCTGTAAAGATGTTAACAGCAACAACAGAGCAGCCGGCTTTTTATGGAGAGACAAGGTAGCAGAGCTGCAGATGGAGACAATTAACCTGAAAAAATGGAGTAAAAATTTTGTTCCTCCATTTTGTTAGGTTAATTGTCTCCATCTGCAGCTCTGCTGCCTTGTCTCTCCATAAAAAGCTGGCTGCTCTGTTGTTGCTGTTAACATCTTTGCAGCCTGTGCGGCTCTTTGCTAATCACCTGAGGATATTCATGGTTATGAATGAAACGTCGTGCTGTTTTTTAGCTTGTTTTTAAACTTTGGTGTTTGTTTTTAACTTGCTTTTTAAACAAATATTTGATTTTTACATGGCTTTTAATTCCGTTTAGAAGTTTCAATCCTACTACAAAGTTAAATTTGTCAGTAGTAGTAACGCCAGGCTTAGTGTAAAGTGCAGTTTGACCATAACACAACACGCTGTAGCCCAAGGAGGGAGGGGAAAGCAGCCACCAACCTGCAGTGTCTAAACTTAGCAAGCTTGTGGATAACTTGTGTCCCAGTTACTTCTGAGACACAACATGATTCTGAAGTACATACCTGGAAGGACAGAGATCTCTGAGTGGTTTGGAAATTATTCCCGCTCTAAAGCATTCCTCTACAAACCGTTCAAGCACAGAGTATGAATGTGGCACATCAAGATTAATGTCTGGAATTTCACGGTAAACTCGTTCATAACCCTGCAATATCAGAATTAGGAGGAAAAATTTAGCGTTCAACACAGAATTAAGTTTTGTTCCTGGCTTTCAAAACTGTCATAGCAAGCTTCACAAAGTTAAGAGACACTTTGCTTTCTCAAATATAACTAAAGTAAAATAAAAACAAGTTAGCTTGTAGGTCAAATGGAACCAAAACTTCAAAGCAAGGAAAGGGCATCATAATAAGGGATTGACAGCCCAATCCTGTCCAAGACCGCCACAGTGTGCAAAAGCACACTAACGCCAGATCCTGGGCAGGATTAGGCCAGCACTGGTGCAGTTGGAGGCCTCCTCAGGGGAAAGGGACGTTGGCAATACCCCAGCTACCCCTATGGGTCTCCTCGGATATGTGCCGGCAAAATGGCCAGCGCAAATTAGAGGAACCCGGGTAGGGCTCGCTAGGCCCGGGATGGGCAATTGGATTTGGTAGAGCGTGCCACCAAAAATCCCTCCCCTTCCCAGGCCAGGCCACCCAATCAACCCCTCCCGTTCTGCCCTTCCCACGCCACCCGGCACAGGACTTACCTGTGTCCGCCGATGGCAGCCTCTTCCTGGCAGAGTGAGCGGCGCTGCCCTCGCTGCCAGCTCTGCTCATTCTCCAGGTGTCGAAAACATGCCTTATAGTACGTTTACAACACCCAAGAGCACAGTGGAGCAGCCACAGACAGAAATGCACCATAAACTATTTAAATAATTTATTGCACTTTTCTTCCTTCTCAGAGGCCCACAAGGTGGTTCACAGCAATTAAAATATACAGTATATGAATAGAATAATAAAATAATAAAAACCTCAACATAAATTACAACTCCAAAGACACATAACTGAACTGAGAGGTCATTATTGAATGATAAACGTAACAGCAACATAGCACAAAAGTTTATTAATTAAGCAAACATCAATTCAAATACAACCGTTTTAACCAAGCAATGAAAGCAAACCAATTAGGGGGTCAGCAAAGCTTCCAGGAATTCCAGAGCCTGGCGGCCATACCCAACAAGGTGCTGTCATGCCTCCCACCCAGGAGGAGAAGGAACACAGAGCAGGGCCTCAGAATCAGATGTTGAACAAAGTGGGTGGGCAGAGTCTATGGGGAGTGACAGTCCTTCAAATAGCCTGGCCCATAATGTTAAGTTAATCCTACTAATTCAGCAAGTGGAGGACAAGACGCTGTATTTAACTGATTGTGAAGGCTGATTTGCCACAAATACCTGAGCTAGATATGATCAGAAAGGTATCAATCTTTGTTGCCTACACCTCCTTAGGGAAGCTTGCCTCACAGGTTGAGAACTGTGGTTCTATAAAAATTAAGTAAATACCAAATGATTCTGTAAAATAGGCAACCTTAAAAAATATTTTGTACCTTCTACTAAAGTGTACAACAGTATGTCAAGTTTTAAAACCCCTCAAATTATGCAACAAAGTAACATTTAGAAACTGTTCCCTAATCCAAATTTAGGGCAGATCAGCTGATTGGTAAGCACAAATAAATCTAACCCACAGCCATCAGCAATAACTTAAATAAGGATATTAAAGTTATTAAATAAGGAAACACTTGTAAATCTATCAGACACACATACTCTTTTCATTTGGTCCATAGTGATGACAGCAGACCTCCAAAGGGATTTCAGCAAATTGAGCATCATTTTAAAATTTGTTTCTCCAGTCGACTCCAAAACCATCACAACTGCCTAAATGTAAAAATCAATGAACTCAGTGAAAAATGGTGGAAGGCATTTAAAACACATCTTTTAATGCAAGCATTAAAGCTATAGCTGGGCCAAAGAACAGGAGAGATATTATGCAAGGTATATGAACAAGGCCAAGATGAAAATTGTTACAGATTGTTCAGTCTGTCAAAAAAAGAACTCACGCGAAAGATATCTGGAGACTTGAAAGGACTTGATGCTATGCAATTCTATAATTTTACATTTAGGATCTACTTTGGACAATCATACAAACTGTAATAGAGAACACTTTTTTGAAACCAGTAAAAATATAAAAGGAAGCAAAAAGACAGTGGGCTAGTCGGGTACCGCTCCCCCCCCCCCCCGGATGGTGGCTGACATCCACCCCACCCACCAGAGTACACAGAAGGTGACTGGAAGCAAACAGGGAGAAAATGATTAATTTGTACCCTTGGGAAAATTGATTGGTATTTTTGCCTGAGGTGGCGGGGAATTGATACATTTTTGCCTTGGCGTGGAAAGGAATTGATGGAGTCTTATGTTTTTAAAACGTTCAGAAATGTGTGGGTATGGTGGTTGGTACTGACTGATGGGAAAGGATCATTCCATGTCAAATCAACCAATGAAAAATCCATTTTGGAACTTGATGTCACGGATTTTGTTCATTTTTTGGTACATTTGTACCTTACCATGAGATGTTAAAAAATTATTTTTTTCAGGTTTTGTCCATCCGTTTGAGATATTGAATTTTCAAAATTGCCTAAAAATGGCAAAATTCACTTGTCACCATACCGTCAAACGCCATTTATAAGATAACGATGAATGCTACAGGCATGGGATAGGTGCCACTTTACAGCTTATGAATAGGGCTTTCATTTGATATACAACATGACACAATTGTAAATTTTCAAGTTTTAGTTTACCACATAATTTATCAATGTTATTATTATTATTTTCACAATGGCGAGAGGTGAAAAGCGGTGTGCCCCAAGGATCGGTCTTGGGACCGGTGCTTTTCAACTTAAGAACATAAGAACATAAGAAGAGCCCTCGCATCCACATGCCTGTTGACCTTTTCAAAAAATTCTAACAGGTTTGTGAGGCAAGACTTCCCCTTGCAGAAGCCATGCTGACTCTCCCGCAGCAGAGCCTGTTCTATGTATTTTAACTTATTTTATCCTTAATGAGACTTTCCACCATCTTCCCTGGAACAGATGTTAGGCTGACCGGCCTGTAGTTTCCTGGGTCCCCCCTCCTTCCTTTTTTAAAGATTGGCGTGACATTAGCTATCCTCCAATCCTCTGGCACAGTGGCCGTTTTAAGGGACAAGTTGCATATTTTGGTCAAGAGGTCAGCAACTTCATTCTTGAGTTCCTTCAGAACTCTTGGGTGGATGCCATCCGGGCCTGGTGATTTATTGATCTTTATTTTGTCAATTAAGTCTGAGAAGTCTTCTCTTCTCTCTCTGGAGTCGGGGATAGGCAGTGAGGTGGCCAAGTTTGCAGAGGACACTAAACTTTTCTGGGTGGTGAAGACCAGCAGGGATTGTGCTCCAGAAGGATCTCTCCAAACTGGGAGAATGGGCAGCAAAATGGCAGATGCGCTTCAATGTCAGTAAGTGCAAAGTGATGCACATTGGGGCAAGAAACCAACATTTCACATATACGCTAATGGGTTCTGAGTTGTCTGTGACTGATCAAGAGAGAGATCTTGGGGTGCTGGTGGACAGGTCGATGAAAGTGTCGACCCAGTGTGCGGCGGCTGTGAAGAAGGCCAATTCCATGCTTGGGATCATTAAAAAAGGGATTGAGAATAAAACGGCCAATATCATTATGCTGTTGTACAAATCGATGGTAAGGCCACATCTGGAGTATTGTGTCCAGTTCTGGTCACCACACCTCAAAAAGGATATAGTTGAATTGGAAAAGGTGCAGAAAAGAGCGACCAGAATGATTCGTGGGCTGGAGCACCTCCCTTATGAGGAAAGGCTATAGCGTCTGGGGCTTTTCAGCCTAGAAAAAAGGCGCCTGAGGGGGGACATGATTGAGACTTATAAAATTATGCATGGGATGGAGAGAGTGGATAGAGGGAAATTCTTCTCCCTCTCGCACAACACCAGAACCAGGGGACATGCACTAAAATTGAGTGGAGGGAGAGTTAGAACGGACAAAAGAAAATATTTCTTTACCCAGCGTGCAATTTATCTGTGGAACTCCTTGCCACAGGATGTGGTGATGGCACCTGGCCTAGATGCCTTTAAAAGGGGTTTGGACAGATTCCTGGAGGAAAAGACCATCACAGGTTACAAGCCATAAGCAACCTCCTGGTTTTAGAAGTGGGTTTTCTCTGTGCCAGGTGCAAGGGAGTGTCAACAGGAAACAGGTTATCTTTTTGTCTTGTGCTCCCTGAGGCATCTGGTGGGGCCACTGTGTGATACAGGAAGCTGGACTAGATGGGCTTTTGGCCTGATCCAGCAGGGCTCTTCTTATGTTCTTATGTAATGTAAATTGTAGAAAAATGGACTTAAGGGGTTTAATTCCTTGTCACTGCCAACAAGAAAATTTAATTTTTGTATGATACCATTGAGATACCATCTTGAAATTTTGACTGATTGACTACAGGACATATACCTTTAAGTGAGATTTTTTGAAAATTTTAAAAATTTGATTTTCCAAAAATTCAAAATTAATATTATTTGAATATTTTCGAATTTCTTGAAAATTTACAGTTGTGTCATGTTGTATATCAAATGAAGGCCCTATTCCTAAGCTTTAAAGTGATACCTATCCCATGTATGTAGCTTTCATCGTTATCTTGTACCTGGCAATTGAAGGTATGGTGACAAGTGAATTTTGGCATTTTTAGGCAATTTTGAAAATTCAATATCTCAAAAATGGACGGACAAAAAAATCTGAAAAAATTAGTTTTTAAACATCTCATGGTAAGGTACAAATGTACCAAAAATGAACAAAATCCATGACATCAAAGTTTCATGCATTGGTTGATTTCACATGGAATGACCCGAAAACAAAAAGTCCTGCCTGAATTGCTGACTAGAAGAGGATACCTGTATATGGGATTATTAAAACTTGATTGTTGAAGTAAATTTTTGTGGTATTATCTTTATGTTTTTGTTGTTGTGGGGTATGGCGATGGGCACCATGAAGAATGACTGCACTTCAAAGTTCACCACTGCTAACTAGCGTCCTTACCTTTCATTTAATCTAAAAAACATTAGAAAGTTGTTGCCACATTGTCTATTATTATTGCTTGATAACTCGAGAATTGAACTTCCGTTGCCAGTTATATAAACTTATGCTATCCAAGACAAAAACTTTACATTTGATCTTACTTCATATACAAGTTCATGATGAAAATGTGGCACTTCTAGCTCCTGAAGGCAACGTTCTGCTTCAGAAACATCTCCTGAAAGAATGTATTCCTTCAACAACATATCAATCTAGGTGATTTAAAGAACAAGATTGTATTAAACTAAGTGTTAAGAGTTTGAAATTCTGAAATCTGCAATGCAGCAAAACATAATTTAAAATGTTCATCTCAAATATGTGATAACACCAAGAAAAGATCATGTTGGAATATAAAGTAGCAAGATACAGTGAAAAGGGAATATTTTACAAAGATGCAACAGCTAGTCACTCACACACACACTCCATAACTTCAAAATGATAAACTTTTATCATGTTTAGTCAATATCTGATTTTTGTTTTCTCCAAAACCCTTCTTCCCAGCTACTGTTGAGGGCTTGGAACAAGCAAATGTCAATTTATGCTTCTATGTAGGAGTCACATTAACATTCTCTTCCCACTTACAGCATTTCATTTTGATTTCTGTACAGTATCATTAAGCATATTGGCAACTATGAATATACAGTACAACTATAGTTCTCCTCTACACCAAAGTTGCTAAGAACAGGAATCGTTTTTATACAGGCAACAAACATATTTGGTATAAATATATGCATCAGAGAATAAATATGCTTTACAACATCATGGGTTATATCCTAATAATCTCTTCAGTAAACTGAAGGCACTTCTGTTCATCTGGGCAGGTGGGGGGAATTTCACTAATCTTCCGACATCCCTCTGAATCCCATAGAATCATATTCTGGAGAGTTCCTCAAACCTCCAGAGGGTTTTTCAGGGGGCACAGAGAGCTATTGGGTTAAGGAGGGGGCAGGGAAGTTAGCTTTCTTCTGCATGTCCCCGGGATACAACCCACTAAACATATGAAATTCAATTTTACTGAGTCAGAGATCATTGATCCTGCTAGTACCAGACCATCAGTCCCAGTACTGTTTACTTCAGCTAATAGCAGTTCTCCACGATCTCAGGTCAAGGTATTTTCCAAACCTAGTTATCCGAGATCCACTGTGAAAAGCATAGGTCCTCAGCACCTCAGTCATCTCATCTTGCCTTCAAGTGGAATATTTGTAATGTAATCCACTAAGTGACAAAATTTTAATTAGCTACCTCTTTAACAAGATGGTTCACGGACTGCTGCCCTCCTCCTGATCCCCACACATTGTCTATGCGTTTTCCACCTTTGGTCATACTTAGTAACACAGTAGCTCGGTCCAGAGCAGCCCTATGAAGGGAAAGGCAAATCACATATAAAACTCCAAGAGCTTAGAGGCAAACTTTACTATACATTCACTATTCTTATTGAAGCCTTCAAGCAACAGTGTAAAAATCTGGTGTGAAAGATAAGCATTTACACACCAAGATGGTCATTGTAGCATAATGGCCTTATATTTAGAGGACCTAAATACCACTTAAGTTAATGTTGAAGTAAAAGAGTTATAGTTTTTTTACTATAAACCATCAGTACAATATAAACATTTTTCACAGAGCAGACACAATAGACATACGAGTCTATTTCCCAAAATAATTTTATTGCAACAAGCAGCTTTGTTAGTAGCTATTATTTGTTAGCAAATAGTGTTTTAGTGTTTTCTTGGTGTCTCAGTAGCTAGTGGACTGGCTTATCAAGTCGTCCCAACATAAAGGGACCATAAAGTAAAGTTTTTTGATTGATTAAATACACTACTCACACATCTTCCCCAATCAATTCATTTTCAAGAGCATAACCCTACTGCTTAAAACCAATAGTCTATGTAGCAGAATCATGGCTTATTATATGAGCTTAACTTGTTCCACAAAATCTGCTTGAGGCAAAATTTTGTATAGTGAAAACGTTGTTGCCATAGGGTCCCATGTTATAATTTCTGATTGGTTCCTGAGCCCAAAAATTCATCCCCCAAATCTAAAAATTACCCAAATAGAGAACAGAATGTTACCTAACTATGAATCCAATACAGTTCCTATTCAACTACTTACAGTATACAATTATATCAAAGTACCTTACAGTGAAATCGTAGGCATATCTACTCAGAAGTTCCACTGATATCAGTAGGATTTACTACCAGGTGTGTATAGGATTGCAGCCATTTGCAGGGTTCAAACCCATTTTCTCCCAGCCCACAGCTGTACGCATTTAACTCCAGATGCGTATATACACCCTTGGGTAATTAATGTCACTACTAGCTAACACTTACCAAACAGTCAATACCTTGGTCGTCTGTGAAGATGTGACAACTGGTATTGGTTTTCAGTGAGCACAAGATTCTGTGCAAGACAGATACACACACTAAACAGTAAGATGTGCAATTCCCATATGCTAGGAGGGAAGTATGCTGGGAATTCATGCTGGCGGTCAAGAAGATAGAAGTACACTTCTTGTATGCCTATTCCCAACATACTTCCCTCGTAGCATGTTGTACTGTTTAGTCCGTGTAAAGCAGCACTTTACAAGCTGAAATGTCATATAATCGAAATTATGCTTGTATAGCAGTGGCGTTGCTGGAGAGGGTGTGGCACCTTAAGTGGTGGAAGGCGCTATACCACACCTTGCAAACCAGTGTAATACGGCCCCGCCCACTCGCTCCCAGAGCCATTCCGGTGGTGAAGGCAATGCGCTATGCATTGCCTTTGCCACCAGAATGGCTCCAGGGCCAAGTGGGAGGGGCCGTGTTACACTGGTTTGCAAGGCACGGTACAGCGGCTTGCACCACTTACAGTGCAACACCCCCCCCCAACAATGCCACGATTGTATAGTGAATATACAGGCGTACACCTTGTTATAGCAAACTCTCATAAAGCAATTGCTTGTATAATGTGAGGTTACTGTATCAAGGTTTTTGAGAAACCCGACTCTGTTCCCTAGCATTCACTCCTTGGCTTTCTTTGGCACTGAAGAAGTTTGTTATTGTTGTTCAGTCGTTAAGTCGTGTCTGACCCTTCGTGATCCCATGAACCACATCCCGCCAGGCCTTCCTGTCCTTCACTATCTTCCTGAGTTCGCTCATTTTCATGTTCGTTGCATCGGTGATGCTGTCTAACCATCTCAACCTTTGCCTTCCCCTTCTCCTTTTGCCTTCAGTCTTTCCCAGCATCAGAGTCTTCTCCAGAGAGTTCTCTCATCACATTAGGTGGCCAAAATATTTGAGCTTCAGCCTCAGTACCTGTCCTTCCAGGGAACAGTCAGGGTTGATTTCACTTAAGATTGACCAATTTGATCTCCTAGCAGTCCAGGGGACTCTCAGGAGTCTTCTCCAGCACCACAGTTTGAAAGCATCTATTCTTCGGCAGCCTTCCTTATGGTCCATCTCTCGCAACCATACATTGCTACTATAGTAGCAGCTTCCTACATCTTCCATGAAGTTGTCTGATCCTTTTCTCTGAACTCTGTTCTTCTATCACTGTCTGTGGCTCAACATTCCGCACACCATATCATGTCTTATGGAGGAAGGTGGGGTGAGGGAAACCATTCTCATAATTTTAAGGAAATAATCTTTACAGAATCCAGAATTTGTTCTGATTTGGTTTTTTAAAAGGCAACTAGGCACACTCCGTTTATGCGGCGGTTATAGGTTTCAGAACACTTTACCAGCTTTAATTAAGACTCAATCATAAAGAGCAAAACACTTACCGAGCCTGGACACAGTCCACAGTGCCTTTGTAGCCATCTATGTAACTATTGCATAGAATCCCATCTCCAACTGCTCTTGCGATAAACTGACCCACCAACTGCCAGGGAAAAAAATGAACACACCTTAGAATCTGGGAATTTGATAGAGATAGTGTTATTTGCTCAGCTAGGTAACCACCACCAAGAAATGGGATGTCGCCAAAATGGAAGAAGATGTGGCATATCTAGGGTTTCCTACTGAAGCAGCCCAGGTGCTGCTACCCCAATCTCTTCCGGCAGCTACCCCAACATCATGCCTACTGCATACCTCTTCAAAATATGGACAGAAGGATGCGTTTCTACCTGGATTACCTTTTAGCCTACTTGGTTGTTACTGGTAAGAAGGTGCAGTGTAGTGAATGGAACAAATAAATCCCTGGTTTAAATTTCACTTCAGTCACACACTCACTAGGTGACCTTTAGCAAGTCACTTTTTCTCTCAGCCTCAGTCCTGTCCCTGCACCTGCAATACAGGGATAACACCAACCTACCTTACAGAATTGTTAGAAGAATGACTAAGATAAGGTATCCAAAGTTTTAACACTACAGAAATGCTACTATTAGGGCCTAGCTGTTTCATACAGATGTGTGTAACAAAACCCCTTTAACCCCCACCCCCAAAAGGTGCTTCAGGAAAGGACTATTTGGAGCAGAGAAGAAGAGAGAGGGATGTTAAGATCTCTCCCCACTCCTTAGCTCCAAATTGCACCAAGCTGCTTTACCCCCATGGGATTCCAAACTCATATTTGCAAGGATAAACATGCATTTGGAATGCTACTGTAGAAAAGTGGCAGAAAAAGGAGTGTGGTTGATGGGTTAGGAATCCTGTGGCATATCATCAGTGAAGCCATATTGTGCCAAACACTGGAATTTTTTCTTTTGAAATCTGGCATAAATTTGTATGACCCAACCTTTTTAGGTACCACAAACTTTAAAGGGAATTCTACTATGCACCGTCCTATACCATGAAATATATTAGAGCAGTAGAGATTATCATAGAAACAACTAACAAATATTTTAAACAAACCTGTGGTGCTCTGGGAGTGTCCAGCACCAATTCTGGTAGGTCTCTCAGAAGCCTATCAAATGACTTTTCCACATCATGACGGCCAACTACTGTCCCACAGAGATCAGCAAGGAGTTTAGAGGTCATCTCTCTGTGACTAGCCTTCCCCTCTAATGCCAATGATACTGCCAATGCTGGTACACTGTATTTCATTTCACCAAGATTGAGGTCTTTCAGCATCTCCTAAAAGCACAGAAAGTAAAATACACTGCCAATTAGTTTGAGTGTTGTGGCCTTGTCCTATTCAGTGAAGAAGATGAATAAGACAAAGATCTACAGTCCTGGGAGGAGGAAGTGAACAGCCAGGCAGGAAGATCTAATTGCCAGCAGTCTGCAGCTCACCTGAGGTACTGCTGTTGCACTGGGCATCTCCCCCTCTGCTCTTGGACATTGAAAAGATTTGCCACCCTGGGGAGAAGTAAGAAGCATACAGCTGGGCAACTGACTACCTCACTGACAGCCATTGGGAGACTGACAGTGCAATTCTATCCAGCTCCCCCACTGGTGCAGCCAGTGGGGGAGCGCACAACGGGAGGCTTTGGAAGGGAAAGGGGATTTTCCAGTGGGGGAGCTGGATAGAATTGCGCTGCAAGATGGAATGAAAGGGTATGTAAACAGCTGATTTACTGAGAACTGGATTGGGGAGAACTTTTGAGTGTTTGTGGGGTGGAGCCAGCAGCGGCGGTGATTCTCCGGATCACTGCCGCCAAAACCGCCGTTGCAGCACTTACCAAAGCTTGGGGGAAGCTTTGGGGAGGCCTGCGCGACCCTCTGCAGGCCTCCCCGATCTTCGGGCAGCGACCGGAAGTGCCCAAAGATCGGTTTTGCAGCAATCCGAAGGAGGAGGAGGAGGAGGAGGCCTGCAGTGGGTCGCGCAGGCTTCCCCAAAGCTCCCCCAAGCCCCGGTAAGAGCCACAACGGCGGTTTAGGGCAATTTGGCGGCAGTGGCAATCCCCGGATCACTGCCACCATGCTGTCCCTGCCCCTCAAGGGGGTAGGGGACAGCTTATGTTCTCAATGGTGGGTCACGACCCACAGTTTGAGAACCGCTGATGTAAGCCACTGTGGGGATCCATTTGGACTGCAAAATAGAACCCAACAAAAGGATACCTTTTTACTGGGCCAGTATGATAAAGAACAAGCTTCCACCTAGTTTAAAATTCTCCTAGTCTGCTTGCATATTATGTCACCTCCTGGCACATAAAATGTTTTTAATTTTTTGCTCACAGTTGTGTGAAAATCCAACACAGATAGGGGTCTAGTTGAAATAAGCTACATTTACTTTTAAGAAAGGTAGAATGCAAGTGTCAGAAGTTTTACAGTATATTAACCACTTTGTCTCAAACTGCCGCTAAGGTTGCAATCCTGACAGCCCAATCCTATGTAACTCTTGCACCGGTGTAGCAGTAGATCCACCGGTGTAAGTGCACTTATGCCCGTGTAAATTGCCATACGCCGATGGACGTAGGACGAACATCTGCATAACCCCCCTTGGACGCCGCACATGTGCAGTTCGGATGCAGGACAGACGCCGCTGCAACTCTGCCGGCGCAGAAGGCATTCCGGGACATTTGGATGTCTCCGGAATGCCCCTGCACCGGTGGAGTTGCACTGGAGTTCATCCTGCATCCTAACTGCGCATGTGCGGCATCCAAGGGGGGTTACACCAGTGTCCATCCTGTGTCCGTCGGCTTACGGCAAGTTACACGGGCATAAGTGCACTTAAACTGATGGATCTACAGCTACACCAGTACAAGAGTTACACAGGATTGGGCTGCGAGTCTCATACTTGAAGGTGCATACCACTGAAGTCGGCAGAGTTTACTTCTAATAAGTAAATATGCATAGAATCAAGCTGTATTTTACTCTTTGTAATAAATGTTTTATTTAATTAAGCCAGCAAATCTGACATCCATCTTTGTATTTTTATCTAATCATTCTTGCCTGAAGATGTGTGAAGCTTGAAAGCTTACTACATGTTTGCATTTCAACTAGGAAAATATACCATCATAAATTACATGTGCCCCCCATACCAACATTCTGTAATCTAATAAAACCCTATTTTGATACAAATAACTGTTATGAAGAGAGATATTAAAGAGGCAACATTACAGCCCTAAGCACTCCATCTCAGAAGAAGCATTCTAAGTAACATTAATCACTACTGGTGGTCTTCAAAATGGAAGCATGAGACATACCGCAACTTCATTAGTATCACCATGTTCAAAATATTCCTGGATTATTGGAGTTAGTGTTTTCTCAAATGCTTTTTCATCCAAAGGCAGAACTACAGTTTCATAGACACAGTTATCCTGTTTTAAAGATAAGCAAAAGAAATTACTAAATAAATCAAAAAGAATAATTCATTCTTAGAACATTGCTCCACTGAAAGCAATAGTCAATCACTGCCCTTCAATATTGGCAGCCAAGTTTCTACCAGTAATGCTTCTGTATCCTTACTACGTCACTAGATATAACTGCACTACTGGGTGAAAGGTGAAGTGGTATATTGTTGTACTGACACTACAGCTTGGTCTACTTTTGTCTCAGGTGCTCAACTGCAGTGCTTTGTTAACTTTCCCCAGCCACCAGTAGAGAGCTAACTATAGACAAAGCGAGTAGTGAAGGGTAAGAACCATTGCTTGATGGGATGCTTTGCTCATCTGAAAGGTAGGTTTGCTGTGCCGTTAGCCCTTTTTATGTTAATTCTGCCTTCAGCCTATAATTCCTGACTCATTTTCAGTCACACACTAACAAAAGCAGCTGAATTCTCCTCCTCCCAAGGAAGTTCTTATGCAGGAAGGGGGAGTCTGATCTTTTTGTTGTCTTTGGGTGTAAGCCAAAATCCTGAGCATACAGGGGCTCCCCATTCCTATGAAAGCAAATGCTCCTCATACACTTTAGTGCCACTGAATTCTTGCTGCTTTTAACAGGTTAAACAGTTATTCTGGAATTATTCAAACACAGGGATTTCCCATTGTGCACCTGAGCTTTTCTCTACTTACAGAAACGGAAACCCCTGAACACAGGGAACTAATTCCTGGCTAGAAGATGACAAATTCATGGAGGACAAGTCTAGCAATGCTTACTGGTTATGATGGTTATATATGCTACCTTCAGGTTTAGCACCAATATGCCTCTGAATACCAGTGGCAAGGTAGAAATGGCAGGAGAGAGGTATGCCTTTCTCTCCTGCTTGTGAGTTTCCCAAAAGCAACAGGTAGGCCACTGTGAGAAGCTGGATGCTGGATTAGATGGGTCTTTGGACTGATCCAGCAGGGCTTTTCTTAAGGGCTACTATGGCTTGTATCCTAAAGAGCATGCACAGAAAGACACTCTGTCTTGAAGGAAGACTGTCTCTTCAGCACAGCAACCCTTCATACCCACCAAAAATCTCTGTTGGGTCTCACAGGGCTGCAGATAAGGGGAAACCAACAAAAATTACCCCCATGCAAAACAGACATGCCTTCTGTTTGCAGAACAGAAACTTAGGATACGTTTTGCTTGGAGAAGGGGAAAATATGCTACAACTTCTTTCAAAAAAGAGATAATGCTACAAGCTTAATTTTAAGCATCTTGTGAATTTCCACTAACAAACATTTATATCCTCCACATTGTGCTCAATTCAAACATTTACATCCTCCACATTTTGCTCAGCCCACAACTCACATGCCCAACTTACGTTTTAAACAGGACCAACACACAGGTCAGCACTGAGTACACAGCAATATCCCCTTAACAATCTATGAAAACTGCTCACATCCATAGAAAGTGCTCAAACAACAAAACAGTCCTAATTACAAAGTTAAACTACATAAATGAGGCCATATTCTACTGCAAACTAAAGCATTTCTTACCTGGTCATCATCATAGTTGGGATCTTTAATATCTACTTCCTCCAAATCATACACCTGCCCAGGCGTCCCCCAAACACCTTTACCTCCTGCACCACCTGTGGGAAAAAAGATAAAAATGAGAGCCAGACTATATTGATCAGTGCAAATCTTGTCTTATTACTCCACTCTCTAACATAGCAAAGAAATCCAGTTCTCAAGGTCTCAACAGAAGATTAGCTACAAAGCCAATATTGTTCAGTACATTCCCAATTTCTGGCCAAGATAACATACCACAACTTTAAGCTATCTGGATCTTTATCAAGTCTTCAAATATTTGTTTGTCTTATCTAATTAATAATGCTCATATTAAAATTGTAAACTTCAAAAGCCATAAATATTACTTAATAATTATCCAGATTCCCAAAGGAGATGTATTAAACATACATACAGATATGCACTACACTACTCTGCAAATCTCTATGCTAGTACTATTTAATATTAAATAGATGTAAAACAGACCCTAACATCTACCTAACAGCCCAATCCTATCCAGTGCTAGCGCAGCGGAGCCACACGGCCCAAGCTGTATCCAGCACTGGGATTGAGCAGGCTGGAGGTTTCCTTGGGGTAAGAGCACATTTGTGTCGAGCTCCAGTCTGCTCAATGGGGCTACTCGGATCTGCGCCAGCAAAATTGCTGGTGCAGGCCTGAGAAGCCCCGGGTAGGGCTTCCCGGCCTGGGGGGGGGGGAGGAATAGGATACGGCAGAGGCCTTCATCGATCCGTCCCCCCCAGGCCCTCTCCGCCCACCCACCCCATTACACCCCCAGGCCTTGCTCCACTCGGAGCGGCACTTACCCACTTCATGCACAGCATCCAGCAGCGGCCGCACAGGGAGGCAGCGCAGGCCTCGTCACGAGTGCTGCCTCCTCCCAAGTAGTTGCAAATGCATTACAGTATGTTTGTAACAATCGGCGCTGGCACCGAGGCCCAGCACCAGCGCCCCTGGCCAGACAGGACTGCACCATAACACACTATTTCTGTTTGTTCTTCATTCAGAATTCACAAACCTTTCTTTGGTAAGCCCCTTCCCTTTCCTGAACGAGATCGTCTATCCAGATACTTTCCCTTTGGACTTGTTGGTACAGTGACTCCATTTTTCAGTGCTTCTCCATTGTCACTCACAGAGTCTCCTCTTCCAGAGTCCCTAGAGGAATTTTTTCTCAGCCTCCTCTTTGCTCTGGCATTGATTTTAGCTTCATTAATAGATGTTGCAGGGGTCCAGTTACCATTGATTTCAGTTTTTACTTCCTCGGTTCCTCCATTTTCTTCATCGCCAGAAAACAGAGTATCGCTGAGATTATCTAGTCCTCAAAAACAAAAGAAGATACAGAAAAGTTAAGCTACTGACCAAAGAAGTTAGTTTGAAAATGACACAAATTTCAAACATGGTAAAAGTTGCAATGACACTCCAAGCAGAACATAAATGCACACTGAACTAGGTGCATACCTCAGGACTAGAAGATTAAACTCATTTATCTCACAAATGTGGCATGATCTAATGGATATGGAAAAGAAGGAGTGGACATGTGTCAGCCGGCAAAAGCTACTATGGTAGTATGGTTACAGTGGGACTGCAGTTTGTGCTGTGAAGCCCTGTCTGCATTAGTGTAGTTTTGTCACGTTATCTTCACCTATTCCAAATATTTATTAGCACTTCGTTTCATGAATGTGAGTATTTTTTAAAAAATGTGCATACATAACTACCATTTTAATACAAATCACATGCAAAAAATGTTACATATTCTGTCAGGTCTGTGGTAGTTAGTCCATGCCTACGTTTGACCTACACCAGAACAATGCAATATATGCACTTGGAATAGGATATTTTCGAACTGAAAAACCAAATAGCATCATTAACAAAGTCAATGGTACTTCTCAGGACTTAAATAAAGATTAGGGAGTTTTCTCACTACAAAAAGCTAAGCCGTATCCTTTGGTGTTATACTACACTCACAGTTAGTGCTCCAAGTAATCAGTTCTGTAATCTTTAGCTCTCACCTTGTTAACTTGGTTTTCAAACTGTGGGTAATCATCTCAGTCCTCTTCATGTATCTGATCAGAATAGCTCTTGCTTAGAAAAGCTCATGATACCAACATATGGTAAAAGCTCCAACACAGGAGTTACAATGTTTGAAAACTGCTCACCAAGTGGATCACCTTGATCACATATGTGTAGAGTACCTTCATGTCAGCACCAAACATACCGGGAACATGCAGCATTGGTGCGCAGATTCTTTATGAGGCAATGAGGAGCTTCAAACATTATTCTCCCTCTGTATGAAGTCACCATACCAGAAAAGTTTTCCGTAGCCATGTGGCAACCACATGACATCTGAATTAGCTGGAAATGCCACAACCCTCAATGTTATTTTAATGAAAGTGAGACATTTCTCACCTGTAGACTGGATGCAGTCGGTCTGCTCATTTTCCATTTCCATAGCTATTCAACAAAATTTCCACTGAACTAAATACCAATGACGATTTAATTCTTTTCCAGACCTAAATATCGAACAAAAAGTTGATAACTGTTTAGTACATTTACATCAACTATAAAAATTCGCAGAAACCTTAATTCTGCAGTTAGAAAATGCCTCTGACAGAATTGTAACAGATAATAAACTTTCATCATACTCAAGTTCTCTCAATTTTATTCTATTAAAATTAAAAATTCAGTCAGTCAGTCAGATAAAAGCAAGTCTTTTTCCTGTTCCTGTTGTTTCATTTTATAGTCTGCCTTCTTGCTAAGGTTAAGGTGGCCAACATCTCCGTATTTCAATCATCTTCATAACTCTGTGAGTTAGGTCACTATTATTTCCTTTTTGTAATAGTACAACTGAGGCTGAGATACCGTATTTCTTCGATTCTAAGGCGCCATCAATTCTAAGGCGCATCTTAATTTCAGGAACACCAGCAGAAAAAAAAGCAAAAATCATCGATTGCAAGACGGACCTCCTTCCTGCTCAGCACCAACTCTCCCCAGCTTGCCTGCCACGGCAGTCCGATTTTGCCCCCTCTGCTCAGCGGCGAGCTCTCTCTTCCTGAACATGAGAGCTCGCTCCAGCATGCCCCGCGCTGCAGCTGATGATCTCCTCACTGCATTTGAGCAGTGCCTTTGCGGTCCGCCAGGAAATGCAATTTCCTTACTTACCGGGGCTTGGGAGAGGTTCAGGGAGGCCTGCGCGACCCTCTGCAGGCCTTCCCAATCTTCAGTTTGGTAAAAAAACAGTGATTTTCAGCCATTTCCGGTTTTTGCGAAAACCGGAAATGGCCGAAAATTGCTGTTTTTCACTGAACTGAAAATCGGGGAGGCCTGCAGAGGGTTGCGCAGGCCTCCCTGAAGCTCCCCCAAGCCCCGGTAAGTAAGGAATTTGCATTTTGGGGTGCTTTTTGGAGACCTTCGATTCCAAGACGCACCCCATTTTTTGAAATGCTTAATTGGGAAAAAACATGCGTCTTAGAATCGAAGAATCGAAGAAATACGGTAGTTGCTTATTCAAGATCATTCAGCAAGTTCAGGACTAATCTTAGATTAAGACTAACAGCGCAATCCTTGTAACTCTTGCACCGGTGCAACAGTAGATCCACCGGTGTAAGTGCACTTATGCCAGTGTAACTTGCCATACGTTGATGAACACAGGACGGACACCAGCGTAACCCCTATCGGACGCATGTCAGACGCAGTTCAGACGTCAGCGTAAGGCATTTTGGGGGTGTTCGGACACTCCGGAATGTCCCCTGCACCGGCAGAGTTGTGCTGGTGTACGTCCTGCATCCGAACTGCGCGTGCACGGCATCCGAGAGGGGTTACGCTGGTTTCAGTTTTGCGTCCATCGGTGTACGGCAAGTTACACTGGCATAAGTGCACTTACACCGGTGGATCTACTGTTATACCGGTGCAAGAGTTACACAGGATTGTGCTGTAAGGCCAGTACTATATCCAGTTACCTACAATGTTCCTTTGTATATACACAACATGTATAAATTACTGTATACTTATGTGTGCAATAAGTATATAATAAAATATAATAAAAATGAGTCGCACTGTGGTACGCTTTACCATCACTATTTAATATTTATTTAGTGCTAGCAGCGGGTTAAACTGCTGAACCATAAGCTGTCGATCGAAAGATCGGCAGTTCGATTCCCGTGACGGGGTGAGCACTCGTTGCTTGGCCAGCTCCTGCCAACCTAGCAGTTCCAAAGCATGTCAATGCGAGTAGATAAATAGGTACCGCTTGCGGGAAGGTAAATAGCGCTCCGTGTTCCAGCCGCATGCTACGCGCTGCGGCAAGGAGAGTCATGCCGGCCACATGACCACAGAGGCGTCTTCGGACAACGCTGGCTCTTCGGCTTTGAAATGGGGATGAGCACCACACCCTAGAGTCGGATACGACTGGACTTAATTGTCAGGGGATACCTTTTTAACTTCACTTAACGCTTTGTAGATATGGAGTCTGGATTTTTGTTTGTTTTGTATGGAGTCTGGATTTTTGTTTGTTTTGTATTTGTATTATCAGTCTTGTCAACATATTTTACAGATCAATCAAAAAGTTAGGTCCCAATTACTTTATATTCAATCTTTTATTCTAAAAGCAGGTAACTGTCAACTTAATAATTCCTACTGCTGTCTTGATTTCCATCCTAATGGTTCTTCTTCTAGCGTTCCAGTCCATGGCACCACTTTCAAGAGCGATGGCCATCTACTTTCCTTATTTCTAATCACATTCGTTTTAGACAGTGTGGCTACAATACTTTCCCCTTGGTGGCAGTAGACAGACATCCTTGTAGTAGAGCATATACTATGCAGTGCCAATTTTACCTGTGTAGTTTTCATTAAATATTCATTAGTGTTCCCAGCCAGTATCTACTGCATGTACTTTCTTCTTCCTCCACCTTTCATCCAGCCAACACCATGCACTGTTGAGTGTCAGATTATGACATCAGATTTCTCACCTCACACCTCACAGCAAAGAGTTTTTCAGCATTACCTCAGCCAATCATTCAGGAGTTATGCAATGTTGAGATGCACTTTACTTTTGCTGGAAGAGTTCCGTCAGGTCTCTTTCAAAATACAGAAGATGTTGAATTGATTGACAAGCTTGTGAGGTTAGTTCCTATCCTCTTGGTAGAGTATTCCATTACATGCATCCACTGTCCTACAAATCCAAAAGGAACACACATCATATATATAAAAAGGTACGTGGCAATACGGGGATTAGGAGATACCTTATATTTTATAAATTTATAGAACATTTTAAAAATATTGTGACACTGAGCCATGCTACCAAGATCTGAAAGGGTCGATTGCAATAGAATAGACCAAAACCCTCTATCTTAGGCTATGGCATCAGGAATGTATTTATATGGGGGGGGGGGGCGTATCCGCTGATTCCGCATCCATGGATTCACATATCCGCAGACGCCAAATCCCCCACGCATCCCAACGCATGCGCATGACCCCCCCCCCCCAGGCTGTTACCTTTGATGTTTCAACATTGGTGCCTTGCTTAGAACAAATGCGATAAGCAGCCTCCTGCTGCTTATCGCAGGGAAGTAGACAGAGACAAAATGCTGGAGAGGCTCAGCAAGGTTAACAGGAAGCAGTTTCCTGCTAACCTTGCTGAGCCTCTACCATTTCGTCTCAGTATACTTCCCTGCAATAAGCAGCAGGAGGTTGCTTATCGCGTTTGTTGTAAGCAAGACACCAACGTTGAAACATCAAAGGTAACAGCCGGGGGAGGGGGGCGCAGAGAACCATGGATATGGCATTCACCACTATCCGCCTTTTTCACGTATCTGCTGGGGAGGGCTGAAATGTCTCCCCTGCGGATATAGGGGTCCAACTGTACTCTGAATTCCAGTTTAAAAAAAAAAAGCTCTAAAGGCTATGCGCTTACAGTGATCATGTTTTTTCTTTTAATTCTGCTATGCAAACTGCTTTGTGAACTTTGTTGAAAAATCATATTTGAAAATTTTTAATAATTTATACTTTCAAAATACATATAGTCTAACTAAATACAATTAAATCTCTATTATCTGATAAAAGCGCTCAATTACCTTCTGAAATACTGTACTAAAATCAAATATTTTGTTTCAGATGTGACTTACTTCCTAATATTATTTGGTGTCTGAACAGCAAGCTACACTGTGTCTGAACAGCAAGCTACACTGAAAAAGGGAAGTAAAAAACACCCCTGCCTACCCGCATATACTTGAGTATAAGTCGATCTCATGGATACGTCGAGGGAAATTTTAAGCCAAAAATCATAGAATTTGCTGTGACCCATGGATAAGTCGAGGGCAAAACTTAGGGGTGCATGAATTTCTTTGAATTCTTGAAAATGACTAGTGATTGTTCTGAGGCAGCAACAGAAGTTCTCCAAATAGGAAGAAAGCTGTTTTACCTTGTTCTGAATTAGCACAGAAATGGAGCTCTTCTCCAAACAGGAAGAAAGGTGAAGGAGCTTATGGGAGTTGTAGCCTTTGTGAGTAGTACAGTACTGTAGTTCCATAGCAGCAGCCCTCACAAAGGTTACAACTCCCATAAACTCCTCCACCTTTCTTTCTTCCTGTTTGGAGAAGAGCTCTGTTTCTGTGCTGCTTCAGAACAAGGTAAAATAGTGTAGCTCTTTTTTAACCCACCTCCATGCGTCCTGCTTCTCAGTCCCCCCCCCCCCCCAGTAGCTGTTCTTAGAAGCCCCATGAATAAGTTGACCCAGGTTTTCAGGGTCAATTTTAAGACATACATTTTAGACTTATACATTAGTATATAAGGTGTATTACTTTGGTAGAAGATTGAAATATTAATCACATGTTTCAGTTAAAAGGTCTCAACAGGTCTCAAGGCATGCACTCAGGTGATTCAGAAAGGAGTTTTTAATCCTTCAGCCTCAATGAATGTGGGTGTCTAAAGGCTTCAGTTGCTAATTTAAAGATTTATTTTTACAATGTTTATTTTGTTTTAATGAGCATTCAAATTAGCATAAGTAGGCTATAGAGAGAGTAAGCAGATTCTTTTTACAAGGCAGATGGTTCAGTTGCATTACAGATCTATTTCTACTGCATCGCAGATCTATTTTAATAGTAGCCAATTATCTGACCAGTATGGATCTACTGGTAAGTTGCTTACAAGTTTTGACATCATCATCACAAGGAGCAAAACAAACTGTTAACAGCCCAATCCGGTCTAGCAGGACACAGTGGTGAACATAAGGCGCCCGCCACATCCTGAGCAGAATTGAGCCTGCCCCATTGCAGCTGGCAGCCTCCTCAGGGTAAAGGGATATTTGTCCCTTTACCCCAAGTAACGTGCCAGCCGCCCTGATGGATCTCCTCGAGTGCACACCAGCAATTTTGCTGGCGTACATTCAGGAGGCCCGTGTAAGGCCCAACAGGCCCGGGAAGGGGGATAGGATATGGCGGAGGTCTCCTCTGCCGATCCTTCCCTCTTCCCGGGCCCGATCCTCCAATCCCCCCTCCCATTCAGACCCCATTCTGCCCTCCTCCTGGTCCTCCTCCACCTGGCAGGGCCTTACTTTTCCGCTGCGGTGCTGCTCTGTTCTGTGGCACCAGAGGAGCAGCACAAGCCTCTCTACCAGCACTGCTTACTCTCTGGGTGCCACAAATGTGCCTTATGGCACATTTGTGACACTCTAGACCGGCAGAGCAGTCACTCCGCCAGTTTAATGTTAGACAGGATTGCACCGAACTTTATACATTTCATACTAGAATGTATTGGGCTCCACCGGCGCTGGCCCGATCCTGGATAGGATCCGGCGCAGCATGCTTTTGCATGCTATGGCAGTCCTAGACAGGATTGAGCTGCCCAATGCACAAAATTGCTGCTGTGGTATCTAGTTTGGCCCTCAGGCTAATCCACCACACAAGATCAGTGTGTGTCTGTGCACAGTGAAACATCTGTGGTGATCCGGGATGGTGATGGAGGGGAGCCCTAAAGCCAGTACACCCCTCCTTTCCTCTGATCTCTCTTTATGATGCCATGGACAAAACTGCTAATGCCCCTGCCACCATGAGGACAAAGACAAAGGTAAGGAGGCTACAAAAGTATGTAGCCAAGGGTCAAGAAGGATTGGGGGGGAAGGCTCTGAGCAAGTTCAACTAACCATGGGCATATAAAGACTTAAAACATAACAAGCATTTATTAAAAATACAATCCAAACAGGGGAGGAGCACTGGATTATACAAAAAGGAAAGAAGAAAACAAACAGGCTTGGAAAATGGCTTGAGAAATGGAAGTGCACAAGTGTGGATTGTCACAAAAATACAAGCGGGTAAATATAAAAGCAAAATAATTCTGATGCTTTCTTTAAGGAAAGCATGGGGGAAAGGGAGGAAGAAGAGCTGAATCACCACAACATTACTAAACTCTTTGGAGGAAAGATGAAATACAACTACAGTATAAGAAGCAGACATTTAATATTCAGGTATCAGGACTGATAAATGGGGCACTTTCCTTGTCCTTCCTACTATTTTGGTCATTTTCCATTGCACAAAAGGTTAAACACCTAGGCTCTTCTATTGGAAGGGGTGAATTGCCATTGTCACTATTGTCAGATTGTACAAGTTGATTGTTTCATGAATATTAAAATGTTATACAACCATAGGAGGGTAACAAGCAAAGCTCAATCCTCCCTACATATCTCTCAGGACAGTAGAAAAAAATTATGAAGCCTTAGAGTAAGCCTTGTGCCAGACTAACTCACTGCTGTGAAAACGCACAATTAACTTCTAACTCCAGGGTACTGTCACACACAAAACTACTGCAAGTCCTACAAACTAACAGTATGCATGTGTGAGGTGTAGTAAGGCGCAGCATAAACAAATCAATTGTGACATCATGGTGAAGGGGATGGATCAGGATAGGAACAAAATAAAATTCAATCTTAGGTAATCACAGTCACCTCGCTCACTTAAATGTCCAGCAACTACTGACCAAACGGACTTGGCAAACCTGCAAACTCCCAGGCTGCACTCAGACAGGCCTGCCACATTGCAGACCATGCTTACTAGGTGCTTGCTAAATCCTCTGTTTTTGCTGCAAGAATGAGCCTGAGGCTAAAAGAACAGGGAAATTAATCAAGCGTCTGATGAACAATGGTTCATGATTGCCATTTTGCAAACACTCCAGGGGCCATCATGTTCTCTAGAACTAAACAATTTATGGAAACCTTAACTGTTTAATAAAGAAAATCTGCCTCCTGCAGATGGTTACTTGTATTTAACACACAATTAAAAAAAAAAAAAAAGGAAGCGTTTGTATGGTTAGTTGATTTTTTCAAGTTTTTAAGAACACCTCCTGCTAGCTAGACCTTTAAGTAAAAAAGGAAATGGTGGCTTAGGAGACATTTTGATTATAACTCAACCACACTTAGTTGTACTATGACGTTTCTGAACAGCAGGCAGAATACATTAAATGAAATCATTATCCTCAGCAGCAAAAACAGAGTTCTGAAGCTATGAAATATTGTGAGAGCTTCTGGTACCAACCTCCGCACCCAATCACAGCTACAGTATTTTATACTGAACAGCAAACAAACATTACCCATAGCAAAATGTAGAAATGTAATTCATATTAAACATGGGATATGAAATTAATATGGTCTTTATTAATTTAAGTTGAAATCTTTATTGAGAATTGGTTTTGAGTAAATAAACTGCATCCTGATGTTAAGCTCTCCTTATACAGAGGTCTATTTGGAAATCAGGTACAGTAATTTCTTCCAAATCTCAAGGGACATTCATTCCAAAGACTCAGTAGGCATCCATCACTCAAATATGGCTTACAAGTCAATAAGCATACCCAAGGCACCTGAACCCCTACTTCAGATACCTAAACCTGGGGTCATAAACCATAATACAAGCCTCTTACAGACAATGCTGTCAAGAGAGCATGGGGGAGAGCTATGAAGTGAGGAAATGCTCTCATTCTTCAGAAGACACCATATCTTTTGGCAAAAGGATCTTTCAACTTCCACTGAGTTCCTCCTGAGCATCAAGTAGGTAAATTAGGCTGCAATCCTATGCACACATACATGGGAGTAAGTTCCACTGAACTCAGTGAGACTTACTTCTGAGGACCCATCATAGGTTTGCAATGTTAGTGTTGTGGCATAATTTCACAGAAACCAAATTAGAAGAAAAGAATCTAAGAGACTAGCTTTTAGAAACAAAGAGAAAATGTGTTTAATAGTATTTTGGAGAAATAGAGCACTTCTTCCAAGAATGCTGGTTTTAGGGAGCCACCATTACCAATCCTTGCACTGATCTCCACTTGTCCTAATAGCAAGTTGAGGGGAACCAGCATAGCTGAGATGAGATACTCAATGTAGCAGAGGGGATGTTGCAACTCAATACCGCTCCATAGGGTGCAATATAAACACAGAATATAAGAGCAGAATCAACTATGCAGGAAACTTGTCCAGACACAAGCAAACAGATCAAGGAAGGAATCTGCACTTCGTAAACAGGACAGTGGTTTTCAAACTTCAGTGAGTCTCTAAGGGCTTACCTGCTGCAGAACACCCTGCACGTTGCAGAGGATTCTGGAGCATGTTGTACAGAGCGCCAAGCGTCCACGCTACTCCCCTGTGATTTATCCATCACAGAGGAAGATTGGCATTGGTAGGTAAGCTGTATTTTAGGGAAGCCTGTCTGTCATGACTGATCCTCTCATTGATCAATCCCAGGCACATTTACAAGGAACCTCAGATTCTCCAGAACACAGTTGGAGAAGGGCAAAGGTCTTTCTAGATAACCACAACCTGTGATGGGTAGGGCAGCTGATAACATGAACCCAACTCAGCATGGTCTAAAACAGGCCTTTTGAACTTTTTTTCCTTTTTCTGCAAGCAAGCACCACGTTTCCAAGTACAGATAGATACTGTACCAAATTGTGTGGTTACCTTTTGAAAGTACCACCACTGCCACTAGAGAGGGCAGCTGTGCCCTCTTCGCAATGCCACTTTCGAAGAGTCAGCCAGGTGGCTGCATAATCACATCTTGCCGGCTGATGCAGCACCCTCAGCTATCCCTACTTCCTGCAGGGAGGGTGAGGCAGTGCCACATGGTCAACAGAGCAGCGGGGCCTGGCTGGCAAGCTGCGAGCAACGGCCTGAAGCGAAGCTGCCCTCCTGCCCTTTAAATGCCTTTTGGACATCTCTGTGCAGCTGTCACGCCTGACTCCTGAGGAACATGTGGAGTGCGGGCGGGGTGCGCGTGCCTCCCCCTTCCCATGGATCGTCCCCCTCCCCTCAAGGAAGAGGAGAGAGTTTCGGCCGCGTTAGTGCTTGTGTGAGGGTGGTGACCATTAGTTATTGCGCAGGATGAAGGAGGCACAAGGTGGTGTACTACGGGGTACGGACCCAGGCAGTGGGGAAAACGACAAGGACGACGACTCCCCCCTCCGTCCTCAGAGAAGAGCCTCTGCCGCCACAGATCCAGCAGCCACGCGCCCCCGCTTCCCCTCAGAGGCGAGACTCACAGCATCGCCGTCTCCCCCAGCCATCGCCGTTCTCACAGGTGGGCGGGGTCCGGGGAAGAGCCCCCCACCCAGCCCAAGCTCAGCTAGCACCCACCGAAGGGGCGAAGGGAAACCTCCCCGCCCTCCGAGCTCGCTTTTCCCGCGGGGGGAGAGGGGGTGGCATTACCGTAGGCGGCGGCCCCGGAGCTGACCCACGCGGCCGCTCCGCTCCCCCCTCAGCCGCCACCGCCGCAGTTCGCCTTCCCCCGTTTGTGTTTGTTTTTGTTCTGCCCAGCAACACGGCCACGAGCCGCCACGCCCGATTGGCCAGCCTAGTCCTGCGCGCCGCAGCCAATGGAAAAGGAGAAAAGACGGGTGATCCGTGGGGGCGGTACAGTAGAGTGTTCAAAACAAGGAGGAGGAAGAAAAATGGTTCAAAACCACTGAGAGAGAAAAAAAACCAGAGAGAACGGGAAGAGGCGGGTGAGACTAGAACTGGGCGAAACCATTTAAATAAGCACACGGAGGGGGAAAGACAGCATGTACCATTGTTCAAGGTACGAGGGAGAGAGGAAAGTGGAGCTGACTGACTGGCTTAGAAGGCTGCTAGTGCTCAGTCAACATTTTTCTGCCTTGATGTGCTAGGGGTGTATACAAGTGTTTCCTCTTCTTTGGCCCAAAGGGGTTATCCCTAACACCATGTACCTTTCCTACTGGCTGTTATTACAATAGCAGCACTAGCCCTTCCAAGAAAGCTACAAAATTAAATTGCAGACCAGAGATCAACCCGTTCAAATGATTTTGGGATTTTCGAGCTTTCCACCAAACATGTGAAAATTGAATGGGATTTGACGTGTACGTTAAGAATGCACAACAGGACTGCGCTTAAGATATCCATTTTAAAACATACTAACCTGTGTCTTAACACTAGCCTGACAAATGGAAACTCATGCAGTGAAGCTTTTCTAGTGCAGATATATGGTGCTGGTATGCTGCAATTTCTACCATGCAAGCAGCTGTTAAGGACATGGATCTTCTGTCCATTAAAAAATAGCCAACCTCACTTCACAACTCAGACACTTAGAATGAATTATTTCAGTGGGATATGCTTATTTCCATCCATGAAGAAGTCCGGAACAGCAGCAACAAAATGGAGTTTTGCCACTGACTTTACTCCTTTCAGATTGCATCCTGATGCATCTGCAGTTGAGATACCAGTTTTGTTTGGTTGTTTAGGAGGCCAGTTAAGTGTAATAAATGCTGTTTAAAAATCATAAGGAACTAAATCACAAGCAATGATATACAGTACTCTCCAAAATTCAATAGGATTAGCTCGGCAAAAGCTGTGATCAAAGGCTGTGTTCTCAAAGGATCGAACACCACCAGACATGCAACCAACTTGTTATTCTGGCATCAACGCATAATAACAGTAATAAATAATAATTCACCATAATGAAGATTCTGGTCCAAATTTTTGGAGACCATATGCTTATAAAGTATAAGAGTCACTGCACTAGAATATCACACTGTATCAGTCATTCTCACTTGCTCATTTAGGAGTTTGATTGCTGGAAGTGATTAGCCAGGAACAGAAGTGCTGGTCATGGTAGTGACAACTGCCTGACACCTGTGCAGATGGGAAGGTGAATGACAGGAAACACAAGGAAAAAGAAAAAAACCAAGAGATACTATGTGTAGCAACACACACACACACACACACACACACACACACACACACACACACACACACACAAAGTATGTTAATTTCACCATACCTGAACATACTTGAAGACTGGGTAAACATATCCATAAGGTTTTAATTAATTCTTGTTAAACATTTCAAAATGTATTCTTAAATGTAGGTTTGTTTGCATTTGTTCTTTGGGTCAAAACCAGAGATATTTTCCAAAATAATTTGGTCATATGGTATACCATAATATTTCAGCTGATTATGGCACTGATGATTCTTCACCTAGCAATGTTTAGCCGTGTGCGCGTGTGCGCGCGCGCATTTGCACAGCAGTCAATGTTGATGCTTGCTTGCTTTGCCACATCAAAACATCAGCATTGTTTTCTAATACAGAAAACCTAGATTACAGGTTATCAAGGGCTTCAAAGAAAAGTTTGAAACTTCATAGCTTCACGCTCGCTATTTGCTGCCTTTCTCCACATCTCATCTTTCCTTGCCAAAATATTTCAAAACCTGTAAAACCCAAAATAATCTAATACTACGGTTTAATTAATGAAGCACATAAAGGTAATAAGTGTTATGGCATCCTGAAAAGTAACAGGATTTTACTTGTACTAGTTTTTGTAGGATCAACTACCGTACTAATTATTTACCGAGGTGCAAGCTAATTTTATAAGCATATGCATAATCTTTTATTGTGTAAGACCAATTATATTAAGCATATTTTTTATTACTGTGAAGTACTTGCTACAGAAATACGGTAAGTATTACAAAGACATATACAAAGGAAGCAATCCATCTCCACAGCCCATAGTCTTCCTGCCAACCATCCCTTTTCTCCATCTTGCACAGGAATCTCTTTTTCAGAAGTATAGGCATTTTAGTAATCCAGAAATACTTTCCTTAGCTATCACTGAAGCAAATGAAAACAAACAAACTCAGACTGAATTGGTGTTTAGGAAGGACAATTGGTTATGGAAAAGAATCTTTTTTTTTCTGCCTCAGAAAGAACTCGGAGAATTGTCGTACACACAGCTAAAGAAGGCCACACTATCAGTGGTGGTCATATGTCTATTCTAGCATCTTATTCCATTTTTCGCACACAAACCTAACCACGTGCTCAAAAAGAACAAGTTTTGTTTGAGTTTTGTCTTAAACTGGAGACCAATTACCGGTACCGGTATTTTGTGCTCAACATTGGTACAAATCGGACAGGTAGGTAGATTAGATGTTATGGCACAGCAGCATCTAAGCCATATTGCATCATATACTACTAGATTATGTTGCAAGCAGTCAAGCCAAGTGCAAATTGTTGCACTGACTCTTATAACATGAACTTTCTGTGTGATATTTCTCTCCTGCTGTCTCCTGCCCCAAAGCGGTCTTTATCGCTTTGGAGATTTGGTGGCAGGCCTAAGCAATTAGACCTGCAAAAGTTTGAGGTTAGATGAAGACAACTGCTCTTGACTAGAGACAGCTCCCTCTAGCTTCAAAAGGCTTCATTGACATCTGCAATCCACAAACTCACCATTATTTGAGTTAAAATCAATGAGTCTGTGTTTTATCAGCAATAAATCCCAATGATTTCAGAGCAATTCTGCAGAGATATGCTTAGAATTGTAGCAAAAATATGCAAGGTACAACTCTGGTGTAAAAGGTAAAGGTGACCCCTGACAATTAAGTCCAGTCGTGTCCGACTCTAGGGTGTGGTGCTCATTCCCATTTCAAAGCCGAAGAGCCAGCATTGTCCGAAGACGCCTCCGTGGTCTTATGGCCGGCATGACTCTCCTTGCCGCAGTGCATAGCATGCGGCTGGAACACGGAGCGCTGTTTACCTTCCCACAAGCGGTACCTATTTATCTACTCGCATTAACATGCTTTGGAACTGCTAGGTTGGCAAGAGCTGGCCAAGCAACGAGAACTCACCCCGTCGCGGATTCGAACTGCTGACCTTTCGATCGACAGCTCATGGTTCAGTGGTTTAACCCACTGCGCCACTCTGGTGACACAACTGCAAATAAACTAGCTAAGTGTCTGTGCAGTAAATAGCACTGAAATGGCTGGCACAAGCTGTTTGAAGAGGATTCACTCAAACAGTGCACAATAATGCATGCTCACAGGCAACTCACTCCACCCAAAAAGATCTCTTCCTGACTTTCCAGTCAGCCTGCTTTGTTTGCTTAAAGTACAATCTGAACTTCCCTCTTAATTACATACTGTACAGATGAATGCTAGACACCAGTCCCTAATTAGAAGGCTCAATACTATTATCATCAAATATTGTTACTACTGGCATTTTCCTGCAAGGCAAGTTGATATACTCCATTGATTCTCCCAGGCTACCACTTTTCAGAGCTGTTTTAAGGATAAGATGGTATCTGGGTTTGTGGTCTCATTCTATGCCTGCAACTCTTCTCTGAAAGGGAACGTACTGATCCCTTTGCAAATGCATCCTCTTCATAAACGTCAGCTTAAATGTAAAATTCTGCATTTTAAAACTAGTGGCATCATTGTCATTCTAAAATGTGGCCAAAGTTAACAGAGATCTAAGAGGGTAGCTATAAAAGAAGAGAAAGGTTGGTCTTCTCAGCATCAGGCTTTTAATATGACAGAAACTACCATACAATATACATCTAGCTTATGATGTCTGCCTAGGAATCTGCGCAAGTAAAACGTTAACATGCTCAAATATGGACTGGTTTGAAAACAGGTAATTCCTCCACTCTAGTGGTTTATACATCCTGGTAACTTGTAGCTCACAAATCATTTGTTCGTATATCTGTACTTAAACCAGTTTAGTCCTGCCTAAGTCCCAGCATGCAACACACTATACTACTTTACAACCACACAAGTTGTAGCCTGTAAACATCCAAGAAACTACTAGGCTTCTAACTGGTAGAATTCTTTTGCCTTAGAGCTGTATGGCAAGCCAGAATTCCCAGTGGTGTCATGAAGTACAGGAGCTTGTCATGACCAGCCCCCCCCCCCCCCGCCACACCTCACTAACAGCCCAATCCTAACCAACTTTCCAGCACCGATGCAGCTACAATGCAGCCTGGAGGTAAGGGAAAAAATGTTACCTTGTGAAGGCCTCCCTGACCACTCCCCCACCACAGAAGTCAGTGCACACTCTGTTGGCACAGCTGCATCAGTGCTGGAAAGTTGGTTAGGATTGGGCTGTAAGACTGTATACAACAAAACCAATCAACTTTACATTCCTTCATTAGAGTGCTTTCTTCCCCTGCCACTTATTCCTATTCTGAAATATATACTTCATTTAAAGATCTAGCTCATTTTACCCCAAACTCTTAGAGGGGGTTGCAATAGTTTAAAACAAATGTAGAAAAATTGAACTTAAAAACTTAAAAATATCCCAGATAATTATGGAAGGTATATTAGAGTGCTATCCTATGCATGTTTACTCAGAAGTAAGTTCTACTGCATTCAGTAATACATGCTCCAGGTAAATTTACATAGGATTGTAGCCTTAATGTAACATGAGCTACATACTGTCTCGGGAAAGACAATGGCTTCAAAATCAAATAATGATCCTAGGCAAATTTCTCAGTTTGCCTCCAGTCAAACCCAACGCTCCTTGTCCTCTATGGTCCTTTTGAAAACAATTTAAAGGCAGCATTTGTGAGCTCCTCTGGGTGACATCACTGGTCCTACTAGAGGAGAAGTCCCTGAGCTTCACCCTTAGAAATCAAATTCCTCATGTTAACTTTTTCAGCACGTAAAGGCAGTGATAGGCAGTCACTGAATTTCCTCCTGTCATACAGATATGTGGAAGCATAGTCTCACCAGAAAAAAAGTTGGCAACCTTATCCAGAACATATGGAATGTTAGGAACTGCTTGCATTCTTCACATCAGTTCTCCTGTATCATTACAGCATTTATGCATCCATTTTTCCATGTGGAAACGCATTGCCAGATGCTAAATCACTGGTGTTCAACCTTTTTTGTAACTATGCCCTAATCAAATCCATAGTACATCAAAATATGATACTGCAATACATATACTGTACAGTACAGGTGCCCCCCCATACCCGCTATTCACGGTTTCAGTTATCCACGGATCACGGGGACCCCCCAGGCTTTTACTTTGTTTCCCAGTAAGCTTCGTTTCTTCCTTAAACAGGAGAAGCAGCCTCTGGCTGCTTACTGTAGACAAGTAGAATGAGACTAAGTCCTAGAGAGGCTCTGCAAGGTTAACATAAACCTTGCAGAGCCTCTCAAGGACTTAGTCTCATTCTACTTGCCTGCAATGGAGGCTGCTTCTCTGTTTGTTTTAAGAAAGAAACGAAGCTTGCTGAAAGAAAAATAAGAACTGGGGGCGCGCACACGCCTACCCGCAGGTGAGGCAGGGCGGGGGGCCCTCAGGAGACCATGGAAGGGGGGTTCGCTCTTATCCACGGTTTCAAGTATCCACGGAGGGGCCTGGAACATATCCCCAGCGGATATGAGGGGAGTACTGTACAACCTTCCTCCCCACCCTGCTGGTCCCTCCTGCCCCTGGCCAGTGATATCACAAACTCCATTGCTCACACTATCAATTGAGCACCATGTGCTAAATTTAGAAGTAACAAAACAACGTTCCTTCCAGTTTCATTTCTGCAACTACCAACAACACAACTCCTTCCAGTATCATTTCTAAAACTACCAACACAAACCGTACAACATCTGTGGAGTTTTTAAATTACAAGTCCAATCACTCTGCAAAACTTTCACTTCTATTTATGTGTAAATGGAAGTGGAAAGAGCAGCAGGCCTATATCACCAGCCTTATGGAGAAATTAGGAGGCAAAAGCGATCTTGTAATTACACAGGAGGAGATTTAAACTCCTACACCAACAGTGCTCTAAACGTTCCCCTGTTCCAGTCCCCCAAAACGTGCCCTTTGAAGTATTGCATGAAACTGCCAAAGATTCTAGGCTGCAATTTAGTACCTCAAAAATTGGATGGTTGGGATCTTGAAGGATCACGAAGTCATGTTGTTTGAAAGGAGGAAAGGTCATCTACGGTTTCCCTGCCCAAAATCAAAAGGATTGCATTGCATTGCAAAGTATGGAAAAGACCATAGCTCAGTAGTAGAGCATATGATTCGCCTGCAGATGGTCTGAGGTTCAATCTGGCATCTAGACAGGGTTGGAGAAAGACCATCTGAAACAGTGGAGAGCTGCTACCAGTCAGCATGGACAGTATTGAGGCAGGTGGACCAATGGTCAGACTTAGTAGAAGACATACAGTATGTGTAACAGAAAAGAAAGGCCACCTGACAACACAATCCTACACATGTTTACTCAGAAGTAAGGCCCACCGTGTCCAGAAAGTCTTGCTGCCAGCCATGGACTGCAGATTTAGACATCTTTTCCACACCAGGCAAGTACCAGATGATGCAATCAAGCAAGCCAAACCACAAACTACAGGGGAAGGCAAAAGCAAAACACACTCAAGAGTCCATAGTCAGGCAGAGGGAGACATTCTTTCCCAATCAGACCATCAACAGAAGCAAACAAAAAATCATCAACAGAAGAGAAATTTCACTGGGCAGCTGCAACCACGCCACCCAACTCCCCCTGACTTCCTTATGGCAGCACTTGCTGCACTAAACTAGAGGAATAGAACATAACCCCAAGTTCATACATGGTGGGGAGAGACCCCGCCCCCTTCACAATCCTACTGGGCCCTAACTGAAGCAGTGGAAGGGGAAATCACACACACACAAAAAGCTGTCACATATTTCTCCCAAGTCTGCCCAGAGAATCCTGCAAGCCATAAATGCAGAGATAGAAGCATGAGCAACAACCAAGAAAGCTAAATGTCCCACAAACAGCCTCACAAAAGCTATAACCTTATTAAGCTTAAAAATAAGGAGATGGACATATACCGACTATATTTCAATTGGCAGTACTGTACACAGTACAGAAATCTTCTTTAAACAGTTCCTGGGCTGATCAGGAATAAATCGTCCCACTGTGCACACCTATGCAAGTTTACTCAGAAATAAGTGCGACTAAATTCAATAGGGCTTCCCACGTATACACTTACAGTGCAATTCTATGCATGTCTACTCAGAAGTAAGTTTCATTGAGTTCAATGGGACTCACTCTCAAGTAACCGTGGACAGGATTGCAGTCTTACACAGAGTTTACTTCCGAGGAAACATAAATAGGAGGATCGTGCTGCATGCCGTTTAGTGTTGCAATCGTATACATAACTTTGGAGTAAGGGCCCATTTCATACAGTGGGGTTTGTTTGTTTTGTGTTTTTTTTCCGGAATACACATGCATAAAATCGGGTTGGTACTCCAGCCAAAATTATTTGGTTTAAACCAATCAAATTGCCCCAAACAAGTCCGCCACGATCAATAACTGCATTTACTTTTTTTTAGAAGCATTCACTTCTTTTCTTTTGTTTAAATCGGAGTCAAATTCGATTCCGAAAAGTCTTTTATAAATCACTTCTGAACAGCTGCAGTTTATTCAGATACAGGAAAGCCTGCTAAAATTTCTGCACTGAACTCCCTGGAACAAGAAATCGGTCTGCGTTCGTTTTGACTTTGCTCGATTTCTTTAACAAGAGAAGCAGCTGGAAGAACAGAATAATATACCCACCCCCAACTACGAGTTACTGGAAAACATTTTTTTTAGAAAGTCACCCTTTTCCTCCTCTTCCTCTTAGCTGTTGGTGATAAATCGCAGGCACCCAACACTCTCTTTTAGTTCTTTCTTCCCCGACAGATTCACATCAATTCCTTCCACTTCGGGCTGTTTTCAAACAGTCCTCTGCTTTCCCCCACATGTTCAGCCCACGGTAGGCCCGCCCACAAAACGGAAGGGAGGAGTGCTATTGGGGGCGCTGCCCATCTCATTAGAATAGTCCTTCCCCCGATGGAGGGTGTGCGTGTCTTTCCCGTAGTTGTGTGTGAAGCTGCCCTAACAGCCATTTTCTTTGACGCACGTACTTTTGCTGAATTCCTACAGATGCTAGAGTGTGGGGCGACTGGCTGGGGCAATGGTAATTTGCGTTTGAGGGTCCGACAACCAACTCATTTAGTGTCAGGATTTTCTGTATGCAGTCACGGCTTCGATTCACTCCGATTTCAGCAAGTTCGCAAGGTTTGCAAGAAGTTTCCCTGTGATATTGACAGGCCGCTGGATATTTGTCTCCGCGTTTCTCGAGTTGCTTTGCATCTGCCCCGATGATAATTTTCAATATGAAATACCTGGTCTTCTGTGCAGGTGCAGAGCATGCTAGTCCGTCGGGGGGCGTTCCTCCGAGGTATGTTTACTCGGAAGTAAGCCCCTACGATTTCAACGGGACGTAAAGGCTGCAATCTTATGTACGTTTATTTGGCAGCAGGCCAAATAAACGCAGTGAAATTTAGGCTGCAGTATTATGCACGCTTACAGGGAAGGATGTGCTTTTGAACTTTATGGGGCTTACTTGTGAGTAGACATGCATAAGATTGCTTGCGCTGTTAGCGTGGCTGCTATTAGCAGGAAAAGGGGGGGGCAGTGCAGGAAGGAACGTCTGGTTCTCTGCACCGAACTCTTTTCTGCGTGGCTCAGCCTTCCTGATTATTCTCTCTCTCTCTCTCTCACACACACACACACACTGCCCTCCTCAAGTGTGTGTATGTGTGTGATCAAAGCAAATGGGCACCTCCTTTCTTCCATCACATGCCCAGTTATGGGCCATAGGAAAAAAGTAACCAAGTTGTTGGAAACCTGAGTAGAAACAGCTCATTAGTAGACTGTTTCCTTCTCCGTCCGTCCTGCCTCCCTCCCGTCGCATACCCAACCGCTTTTAATATCGACGACAACAAATGTTATAAGGACACGTGTACACCGGTCCCAGAGGATATAGTACTATTTTAATAGTAGGCTACCAAAGCGCTCTGCAGGTGCCCTTGACGGTGCGTGCCTCCTATACAAGGCCGTCTCCTTTGCCTGCTAAGTACAGAGGGTTGGGCGGGCGAGGTGGTACCCCAAGAAAGCAGGGCTCCACGCCACACGATGGGATTGATTCATTTACTTCCAGTACTCCCCCACACCTTTCTGAATAAGAAGACAATCACAGGGGCGCACATAATGATTTCAGAGAAAAAAACATAACATCAAAGCTAGTTAAAAGCCTTCAACTGGCAGGGTGTGATGATGAGCTGCCAGGATCTGGGGTGAGCAAGTGGGGGAGTGTCTTCTTTCTCACTAACTGGACAGCTGTGTGGTGACATTTAAACTGGGGATGCCGGAGGAACGTAACTTGTGAATGGTGGTAATACACATTGACTGACTTGGGGAGAATGCAATTTAGGGCTGTGCCAAATCAACAGTTGAGTCATACATCCCAAGTTTTTCAGGCATATAATAATAGTAATTAATACTTTATTATTTTTATTTTTATTCACATTTTTATACCGCCCTTCCTCCAAAGAGCTCAGAGTGCTGTACATATTTCCTCCCCTCCTTTTTGTCCTCACAACAACCCTGTGAGGTAGGTGGGGCTGAGAGATAGTGACTGGCCCAAGGTCACCCAGGAAGCTTCGTGGCTGAGCGGGGATTTGAACCTGGATCCTCCAGGTCTAAGTATAGTGACTTGTATAGTGGGACTTGTATAGTGCTTTATGAGTGTGCAAAGCACTTCACATGTGTTATTTTGATGTTGTCCTTACAACATCCCTGAAGGAAGTATAATTATCCTCATATTGCATCTGGGGAAGACTGAAGCTGAGAGGAAGTGGCTTGTCTGAGATCACCGAGTGCGTTCCTGGCAGGGGTGAGATTTAAACCAGGGAAATCCAAATTCAGAGCTCTGCCTCTAACAAGGCATGTTAAAAGATGGTTTCATAGTCATTTTTTGGTGTTGATGATGCAAAAATTTAATATATATGCTGAATATAATAAAAAGAAAAGGCCCCAGAGCTCCAGTATTGCAGTAATGACAGATCCAGACTTGTCGTTTGGGATCATGTGTCTTGTGTTTTCTGTCCGTTCTTGCCCGAACAACTGTGCCACCTAAAAACAGTGCTTTGAAAAGGTTCAGCATATCATAAGATGCACAAGAGAAAACCCACAAAGATCTGATCTTGAAGAATTCCATCCCAAGAGAAACAAACAGCCTGCAATAACTTTTGCTTCAAAATAAAATTGAATCTCATGTCTGGGTTTCCCAGCTGCAGCCACATGTTTCATGTTTGTACCATAGGAAACATGTTTTTCACAGCTGGCCATTGAGCTGCATTTGGGACACTTGATAGGATGCGGGGCCATGATCTGAAAAAAGAGCCTGTGTTGGGCATTAAAGAATAGCTTCCTGGGTGACCTTGGGCCAGTCACTATCTCCAGGCCCCACCTACCTCACAGGGTTGTTGTGAGGACAAAAAGGAAGGGAGGAAATATGTACACCACTCTGAGCTCCTTGGAGGAAGGGTGGTATAAAAATGTGAAAAATAAATAAAAATAAAAATAGGTGCCCCTAAACTTTAGTCCAGTGGTTCTCAACCTTTTTAGCACCAGGACCCTCTTTTGTAGAATGATGAACTTTCAGGAACCCCCCCCCCCCCAAGACCTAGGGCCAGAAGTGATGTCAGTAAGCAGGAAGTGATATTGTTAGTCTAGTTCCTATGATATCTTAATTTCTCATTCCTCATATAAACCCTGAAGCATAGTTGTTAATGGATCCCATCCCAGGATTATAAGTAAATAAGGGTATGTTTGTCCTATGCCTGCACTAAAATAATTAGCAGCCCAATCCTAACTAACTCCCTGTGCAGTGATGTCAATGTGACGCCCACTGTACCCTGCGGGGGAGTTTTGGACTCCAAAGGCCTCCTCGGGGTAAGGGAACCAGAAGGGAGAGGTGGGAGGGGCTTTAGTAACTTGCCCCCACACTGCAGTTTTGATTCAAATTGTGGCCCCTAAAACCTTCCACTGAAAGCCAATGAAAGACTTTTCAAACTTAAAAATAGTGTGGCAGGGAGGAACAATCAAGATGCAAATAGTGGCAGGAGCAAAGTACTAAAGCCTTTCATCCCCACCCAAGCACTATTAATAAAAAGAGATGTACCCACCCTCCTGTTGGGCCATGTTGCACATTTAGGTACCTGTATAGTTTGACTCTAAAACCTGTGACACACCGCACATGTCAGGGTGCATTGCGTCCCGGTGCACGGGAAGAGTAGCCCACATGTCACAACGCACCCTGTCTACACCCGACCTGTGGATTTGAGAAGTGTAAGATGTCCTGTCCCGCCCCCATTCTCTTGTTAGCCAATCAGAATTGAGTTTTTTCAGATTCGATTCTGATTGGCCCAACGCGTGCTCTGCGTCCCACCCCACAACACCAACAAGGTCTCTCATTAGCCGAAGTTCAACTTGTTCAACTTTGCATGCACCAGAACGCAGTTCTCCTGCGTTCTGGTGCTATCTTGTAAAAAAGAAGACACATCGGGATTTTTCAGCCGCACGCGGACGCAGCGCAGCCAGACACGTGCGGTGTGTCACTGCTGGCCCTACTAGAAGATATTATTAGACCGCAGCTTTTGGATTTCATGCAAAACATTGTATGCGAATGTTTGCAGCTGGACAGAGTGTGCACAGTTTGACCTTGAGCTACTTTCTCCCTCAGTAATTACTGCACAGAAATGTCTTTGCAATCAGTATTCATTTATCACTCTGGGTTTCAATTATCAGAGGGAGAATATCAGTAGATTTTGGTCGGGAAACATTTATTGGCCAGAGCTTGCAAGCTTTTGATCTTCAAAGCACACTTGTGTAAGTAGCTAAACCTAGCATAATGGCAGAGATACTACTAAGGTAAGGTAGGATGCCTGCACACAATAAAGCTTTTGAGTTTTATATCTTCTTTCTGTGATATAGAAAGAAGTGAGGCCTGATGGCACGTACCTTATGCAGAATCATGGTCTGTTGGCAAGAGTCAGGCGTTCTGGAGTTCCCAGAACCCTTCTGGGCAAGTCCAGCTGAGGCTCGGCTGCTGCCTGAGACAGCACTAAACTTTGTCACCCCTCTGCACATGCGCCACCACCTTGCATACCCAGAACTGACCGCTTCCCCCCCCTTATACCGGGTACTGTAGCACTGTTGGGGGAAGAGGGGGGAAGCTGCCACTGCCACCACCTCCTCGTCCACCCGCTTACTTAGGAAGGCAGCCGGGTGGGCAAGGAGGACGAGGCAGGGTGAGATGATCCAGAGTCCACCCTCTTACCTTGAACTCGTGTCACCTCCTTTCTCCACCCTGTCCTGTTTGAAATAAACAGGATGAGCAGAGTCTGTGGGGGCTGTTCTGGCAGTGACAAGTGTCCTATGACTTGACATGGTGTGTGGCTAATAGATCATGCACCAAGAATAAAGATAAGATTGTTTTTCTGGCCTGGTCGCTTTACTGGAAAGCCTTTACTTGCTGTGGCACCTTTTTCCAGCTCACCAGCCACAACCGAAGAGTTAACCTTCTTAGAAGGAAATCCGGATCCCTCTGTTTGTAAAAGATATAATGTAATCAACAGAAGCGGCACATGATCTAAAAGTCATGCCAAGTGAACATCACCTGACTATTATCAATCCGCCACCTTTACCTTTGGTATGGGGTGTTGTTTTTCTAAGGGGGAGTGGCAAAGTTCCTTCAGCAGTTCCATACCATCAACAAGTTCAGGGCAGAAGCAAGAGGAAGAAAAGAGTTGTTTCCCAAACTTTATTTTTCAGGAGCCAGTTGTTGGATGCATGACAACTCATGGCAAACAAATGACATGGTTTTTACAAATAAATACAGAAAATAAATAAGTATTTGTGGCATGATATTTTAACTAGCTCATTAGATATTATCACTGAAGGCGAATATATACCTTTCATTTGGCCATAATATTTAACCAGTTGCTTGACCGGTTTCTAATCCCACACAAGCACGTTCCATCATTTCTGGCCCATGTGGAGAGGCAACCATTCATGGCAGTGTCTTGGAGGATTTCACAAAACTGTCGTCTTTTCAGTTAATGCATCTAGAATGAATACCAAGTGATTCCGGTTTCTCCCTCACACTTGCTACAAGATTATAAGCAATGACTCCACATTCCAGTCGACATTGTTTAAAACAGGGACGGCCCATCCACGAGCAGACTGAGGTGGTTGCCTCAGTCAACAGCTTGGCAGGGCGCCCACCTCCACCTACCTACTTACCTCCACTGCTGCTGCTTCTCCTGGTCCCTGGATTGGAAAAGAAAGAGGGGGACAGAGCCAAAGAGGAAGTGTGAAGGAGAGGAGAGTGGTGGGATTTCTAGCGTACCACTTGCCTCTCCTCCACACTTCCATGTTTTTCCAATCCAGGAAGTAGGAGGAGCAGAGGCTCATGTATCGCCAGGTAAGGGGCAGGGAAACATTTGGCACATCATGTCAAGCTCCAGGATGTCATGGGCCAGCCCTGGTGGTTTGAAACAAACTAATTTCCCCTTAACCTTCTGCAACTGGTACGTCTTTGTGCAGCCAGTCAATGAATTTTCAAGTATACAGTATATGCCTCACTACTTCAAAAAACATTTCCCCATGATCAGTGGGAAGTTTTGGGATTGGCTTCCTTTAGGACGTGAGCACACTGCATGCTTACAGTATGTCTATAATAATGGGATGACCCAGCTAGAGTTAGGCACTGTGCAGCCCAATCCTATGCATATTTACTCAGAATAAAGTCCCACTGAGGTCAATGGGGGTTACTCCCAAACAACCCAGCAACCAAGTTTTTTCCAGAAATTTCTTAGCAGCAAAGCTAGCCAGGGACAGCCCAAACATAGAGGCAAATGAGGCCCCCACTCAAGGTGCCAAAATTCCAAGGGCCCCTCCCGAGCTGTGTAAATGCTGTGTAAAAAGAGCCCCTGCCTGCACTTCTGGCAGAGGTGCACAGAGGCACTCAGAGGCTCATTGCCTGGGTGATAATATCTCCTGTAGTTCAGGGTACACTGTCAAGGACCTTTTGATCTCATAGACTGCCTGCAGCACAGACAAAGTTAGGAAAAAAGGAGGCAACAAAGAGGCAGATATGAACTGTGCAAGAAATAATCTAGTCTCTTAGTCAACTCTTGATCAGTCAAGGTGCTGCTACAGTATTATACCACTCAGCATTCTATAGCACACAAGGCAGGGGAGGAGCGGTAACGTTTCAATCTCCCTTTGGTGGTGGTGAAAATCTTGGGCCAGCTCTGCGGCTAGGAGGATCCAAAGCCCATGTGGTTTTCACCTGTCCTTGTCCCACACTCAGAGCGGGCAAGCTAGTTTCACAGCCTCTTCCAACTCTGAGTCTTGGATTCAAGAGTGGCTTGCGTGGATAACCTGAAACATTAGCAAGTTAGCCTTGCTGTAAGCTATCTTCCTTTGGTGCCATTTGATATTCATTTAATTACCATTTACTTCAGTTGAGTGCTTTGAGCCGATTAACGAGTCACGTGTTAAAAACCAGAGAGTCCATGGGGGAGGTGACTTACTAAGTACAGACCTAGACTGAGCAAGTCTAGGCACTTCTCTTGCATCTGACCACTGACTCAGCGGTAACTTAAGGCGACTTAACTTTTCGGCTTCCATGTGCTTAATGATGCTAATTTCTTATGCCACATAAAAGCTCCAATAAAGGGTTAAATCGCTGATGCTAGCTAGACATGCAGTGCCTCAGGCCAGGGTTCAGCTGAGATTTGGGTAGATCCACAGTCCTGAGCAGGATTTTGGATTCACATCCAACACATTCCAAAGATGAAGCTTGTGTTGAAATTAGGCTATGATTTTGTTTGGAGATATCGCAGTGATGATGAAGGTGCAGGCTGGTGGCTGGTGCAAGGTGATGGCTGGAAGAAGTGGATCAGCAAAGGCAGCTGGAATACTGTGGTGTAGGAAGGAGCCAAACAGCAGCTCTGGATGCAGGGACAGAGGCAGTGAAATAGCCAGCTCCGGGTTTTTTGTCCAAAAAAAACATGTTCACATGTTATACTGTACCTGGATACAGCTGTCTCTGCCCAGGTACATATTTCCATGTGAATGGCTGTACCTGGGTTCATTTTACAGATCAACAATCTGTGTATACTGCACACAGATTGTCCCTGACTGAACAGAATGTGTGAATGACTGTACCTAGGTAGACAAGACCTATCTGATTGGGTCCACTGGTGGAACACAGAACTGCCTGGATCCGGCATGCAATGCACGACATCATTGTACTCACTGATGTCGCCAGTGAGCATAACAAGGCTACCAGCGGTGGGGGTGGGTGGCGGGCGGGACAGGGAAGGGAATGGAAGGAATCAATGGAGGTATTTTTGGGTGGGGAGGGGGAGGAACTGGGGGTAGGGAGGGGGTGGGAGGGAGTAGATCTGGCAGCAATGAGACATGCAGGATCTTATCCCCTCTTTCGCAAATCTCCCCACCCTTTTTCCTTCCTCAGACATATGCCACCAAAATAGATGGTGTATGTCCGAAGAGACCCATTGGCAGCCCCAGGGCTTATGAAGAGGTAAGTAAAAATATTTTTTACTTCCCACTTGCCTTTGGATCACCCCCCACCACCACCACAGGATGCAGCACGTGCCTTTTTGGCGCACCTGTATCAGCGCTGGTGGCGATGGATAGGATTCGACTGTAACTATTATTGTACCTAGGTACAGTTTAATGTGTGAACAGCCCCTTAAGAGAGAACTTACTAGAGATTTATAAAATGATGAATGGTATGAAGATAGTGAACAGCGATACATTTTTTCCTTGCGCCCTCATCATACTAGGTGCCATCCAACAAAATGAAACAGTGCTGGGTTGATAACGGACAAAAGGACGTACAATTTTATACAAGGCGGAGTGAACTAATGAAATTGACTGCCACAGGATATGGTGACAGCCAGTAGTATAGAAGGCTTTTAAAAAGGGTTAAAGACATCCCCGCAGGATACATCTATAGCTATTAAATGTGATCACAAAATGGAACTTTCACGTTTGAAAGTAGTACACCACTGAATACTAGAAGGTGGAGACATCATACAGGGAAGGGTGGTCGCATTCATACCCTGCTTGTAAGTTTCTTTGAAGGAGCTGTGTGGTCACTGTTGGAAATGGGATGCTGGGGTACAGGCTGGTGCTGGTCCAAGATTTCCAGGTGCCTGAGATGGCATGCCAAATGCCAAACGTTCCGGGACAGGGAGAGGGCAGGGAGGAGAGTGGATCAGGCCCAGGAGGGGGTGGGCTCGGTGGAGGAGGCCTCCACTGAATCCTAACCCCCGTCCCGGGCTTGAAAGCCCGACACAGTGCTTCTCAGATCTGCACCAGCCATTTTGCTAGCGCACCTCTGAGTAGCCCCATAGGAGCTGCTGTGGCTCAACATGGGGGAAAGGGACAATCGTCCCCTTCCCTCAAGGAGACCTACCGTACCTCCAGTCCCACGTTGGATGCAGCGGTGCCTGCCCTGGCGCCTCTGCATCCCAGTGTGGGGCTTTTAATAGGATTGGGCTGTTAGTCCAGTCTGCGTTTTGCAATGGGGACTATTTGTTAGCTAGCAGAGGTGCGGTATACTGACAGCGCTTCTGCCTGTCATTCAGGACATGCCAAACTCTAATTGGCCCAGGGCCCTGGAGAAGGTGGACACTTTTAATTAAATAAAAATTGCTGTGTTTATATACTGCCTTTTTGCCAATGTGTTCAAAGGAGTTTGCAATGTAAAATGCTAGAACAAAAAACACACAAAACACAAAAAGAACCAAACAGCAGAATTCCTGCAGTTCATTAGTATTCTCTTCAGGAACGGATAGTATGAACTCTCTGACCTGGGTTGCTTCTCTTAAGAGGAGGTGCCATCTTGGTAGCTACCATGGATCAGTTCAGGTTCTAAAGGTGGGGTCGCTTGCTCTCTGCCTTCTCTTTCTCCCTCATGACTGCATAAGAGGCATGTCCTTTCTCAGCAGCTACTTGGAGAATTGGCATGGTCTTTGCCATTCTGGGCTTTTTGAAATCCTCTGAACAAAGTGCATTCAGACCTGTTTTTGGCTGCCTTGGTATTTTGAACTTGTTGTGTGCTGCTTTTTTTTTAATTACCTATTACTGCATTTGAGGTTTTTATTGAAATATTGTTGCTTTTTATTGAGTCATCCCTATTTGTTGCTCTGGCTTTGTGAACATGTTTTGTATTTCAAATTCGTTAATTTGTCTTTTGAATTGTGTGCTTTTAAATTTATTTATCAAGTAGTGTAAGCTACTGGAAAGGCAGGGTATAAAACTTTTAAATAAATATGTAAAATAAACACACTTGTGCATTTTGAAAAAAAACCTGCTTGATCATTCTATTTTAGCCAAGCAATGAAGAAAAACATCTGCCTAACTGGGCAAAGGGGCACCTTTCAAAGTGGCAGCTCTTTTATAGTGAGGTGGGGGAGAGCAACTGTCCCTATTTAATGCAGAATGCCAACTCTTTTGCCAGTGGCTGTTTCTTGTGTCTGCTGTAGTAGTGTTGCTTTTTAGATTGTGAGTCCTTTTGGCTGGATAGGGAACCATCTTCTCATTATTTTGCCAAGTAAAAAACCAAACAGCTTTCTGAACTTTTTGTTCACCTTTAGCAAAGTGTTTGTTTCAGTGCTGCACAAGCCAGGTAGATTTATGTCTTCACATTGGACAGCCAGGCCAGGTTTTCCTGGTTTCCCATCCACAGGTGCATACACTTCTGTTCAGGCAACACCCTCGACTACTGGTTCAAGGTAAGTGTTAGTTGCCCATTGCCACCAGCCTGCTGCTATCTGTCAAAGATAAGCTTAAGTAATCCAACCTGCTTTGCCAAGCCTAACAAAATCCATTTCTCCTTTTTTCTCCTCTCTAAAGATTTGAGAACAAAAGGAGAAAGACATGTTCAAACATGTTTAATGAAGCTGCAAGGAGGAGGAGGAGGAGGAGGAGGAGGAGAGATTTCATAGTCAAGATTCTGCCTACTCCAGGTTTTTGGGAATGATGCTGGGCAAGCAGTACTAAGCCAATTCAAAGTGACATTTGAATCACAGACCTCATCTAGCAACTGTTGTTATTAAATAGTTGGTAGCTGCTTAAGGGTTGATGAAAAGGGAATTAAAGCTTCCAAGATGGAATCCTCCATCAACACCTCCAGTTATAAATCTATCAATTTTCCTGATGTTTAAGGACCAGTTCACATGATTGCAGTCCAAAATTCATACATGTGCAGTGGGGCATTAGGACTGTCCAGCTTTTTCCCTGCCCCTATCAATCAACATGATCAGGGATGGATTTACATGCATATATACCTAGTTTGAAAAAAACGTTTCCTTATCTGTTACAAGAAGAAGGTTGTATGGGTAAATTAGCCATGTATAAGAAGTACAAAATACAAAGAACTCCAAAAACCACATAAAAAATTCTTTCAAAGAAGCCACTAATAAAAGCAGGCAATGAAAAAATTAAAAACGAAATTGCCTGCTTTTATTAGTGGCTTCTTTGAAAGAATTGTTTACGTGGTTTTTGGAGTTCTTTGTATTTTGTACTTCTTATACATGGCTAATTTACCCATACAACCTTCTTCTTATAACATAGTAGCTGGCCACGATAGCTTTAGTTTCCTTCTCTTTTGGAAGGGAAGGATTGAGGGGAAGGTCACACACCGCCATCGGGGTGTCACTGTACCAGTGTACAGGATTTCTGGAAAATTGAATGAACCAGCTGTCAGCAATGTAGGTAATTACCAATGTTCTATCCCTACTGGTAATTAACTTATATAGTTTAGTTAAGGCTAGCATACCATAGTAGTTACTGATTACTCTTGCCCTGTACTTGTCTTATAGTAAAGGACGGTAACAGCAATGGTTTAGCTACTTCTTTCTTCCTGGGCAGGTCTAGAGTATCATTTGCTCTAGTGTATGGCTAGACCAGGGGTGGCCAACCTTCCACCATTAGGGCTTCTGTGTTCTTAAGAGTTGTGTAGAAGACAGAATATTGGCAGCTGCAAATACTGATGGTGCTGCTAAAGCAGCTGCACCTGCTGAAATGCCCTCACCTATACAATCATTTAAAGGGCCAGCATTCATGTTGAAAGGTTGGCCACCACTGGGCTAGAGCATAATTTTCTTTTCCCTTGTTGGTTTTTCATCACAGCAAAAGTTTGTGGATAGCCATTAACTCATTGCTTTCAGGAGCAGAATGCATAACAAAACAGGAATAACTGGTGCGGTCCAGTGGGCAGACTATCCAGTTTAGACATTGTTCACCAGCTCCCAGATCCCAATCCTTGTTCAACCACATACTTACAGTGAGGCCTTGGGCAAGAATACTGTGGCACTTTCAAGATATTCACTCTCTAATAGCCTGATCCTGGATAGCTTCTAGGGTGGTGGGGCATGCGCTCCACCGCCCTAGGCCACTGCAAACGTGCCATAAAGCACGTTTGCGACAACTCTAGAGTAAGGGCCTCTGGCGCGGAGGCTGGCAACCCTTGACCCGGCACCCACTGGTGGAGATAAGTAACAGGGGGAAGGGAAGATGTGGGCGGGGGGAGGGCTGGCCAGGCAGCAAGGGAGGGGGGCCTTTGGCCAAACCGGGCAGGGATATCGGCGGCGCGCTCTGCTGATATCCCCAACCCAGTTTGGCCTTACCCCGCCGCAGCCACCTTGGATGTTCGTCAGCTTCAAAGCTGGCGTACATCCGAGGCCCATAGGCCCTGGGCAGCCCTACACTTGGGGAAGGGGATGAACGTTCATCCCCTTCTCCAGAGGTGTTCCAGTGCTGCGCTGGCACGGTCCGGGAACTGGCTCAAGATACACCATTTAGGCTGACCGCATAAAGTTGCGCAGGATTGCTGTGTAAGTATGTTTACTTATACATTGTCCCACAGAGTTTCATCTTGGCACACAATTCCAAAGATAGGAAGACTACACAGAATCATACAACATAGGATTGGATCGCAAGAATTTGGATCTCTTGCAGGATTTAAAGTTAATAAACAGAAGACAAAAATAGTGACTAAAAATATGAAGATTCAAGATCAACTGAAACTGATGAATAAAACAGGATTTAAGGTGGAAAAAAAGTTAAATATCTTGGAATTGTACTGATGAGTATGAATTGTACATTATTTCAAAATAATTATGTTAAAGTATGGAATGAAATTAAGAAAGATCTGTTAAGATGGGAAAGATTGAAATTGTCTTTACTAGGAAGGATATCGGTGATTAAGATGAATGTATTGCCAAAAACGATGATCTTATTTCAAACGATACCAGTGATTATATCTGATGCACCATTTAAAGAATGGCAGAAAGACATTTCTAAATTTATTTGGCAAGGGAAAAAACCAAGGGTGAAATATAAGATTCTTCAAGATGCAAAAGAGAGAGGAGGATTAGGACTACCGGATCTGAAAGTATATTATGCAGCATGTTGTTTTGTGTGGTTGAAAGAGTGGGTGTATTTACAAAATAGAAGATTATTGGAGTTAGAAGGCTCTGACTTGAGATTTGGTTGGCATGGGTATTTGTGGTATGATAAAGTGAAAGCAAATTTAGAATTTAAAAATCATTATGTTAGACATGCATTATGGAGAATTTGGAATAGATATAAAATGAGGTTTTATGAGAAAGTACCATTATGGGTTGCACCATATGAAGCACACTTTGGTGGAAGTAGCGTGCCAAAAGAGAAAGGACTACTCTACAGAAATTTATTAATTTTTTCACAAGGAGACTGTACAATGAAGTCAAGAGAAAAACTAATGGAAGAAGACTTTAATTGCCAATGGTTTGTATATGCTCAAATTTTGGAGAGATTTAAAGTGGACAAGAAGGCATATGGATTTGTAGAAGAAGAATCAATATTGGAGGCACAATTAAAATCTGAAGACCAGATAATTTCAAAAATGTATAAATTGCTTTTGAAGTTTGAAACAGAAGAAGAACAGGTTAAAGAATGTACGATTCATTGGGCGAAAAATGTAGGTCATGTTATTTTAATGGACCAATGGGAACAACTATGGTTAAAACAGTTGAAATTTACGTTAAATGTTAATATTAAAGAAAATATGTATAAAATGATATATAGATGGTATATAACCCCAAGCAAATTAGCAAAAATGTATGAGAAGGTGACGAATAGATGTTGGAAATGTAAAAAGCAAGAAGGAACTTTTTACCATATGTGGTGGACATGCCCCCAAGCAAAGAAGTACTGGACTCAGATTCATAAACAGATTGAGTTGATTTTAAAGATTAAGGTTCAAATGAAACCGGAAACATTTTTGTTGCGTATGTGGGAGGATCATGTAGGCGAAAAATTTCAAACTTTGTTTTTATATATGATAGCTAGTAGAGTCCTTCTCCAGAAGCAAAATATTCTAAGATTTGTCCTGTGAGGTTGCTTGAGAAAGAGAGAGAGAGAGAGAGAGAGAGAGAGAGAGAGAGACTTACTAAAGACCATCCTGGGCCTCTTATCTGAAATGATTAATAATAAAACTAGGCATTTGGAAATAGAGTTGTTACTGCTTCTTGTTCTGTTTTTCCACCAACCTGCTTGCTGCCTTCTACCCCCACCTGCTGTAGCAAGCAGGATTTTGGTTTTATTCCAAAATAATGCAAGTGGAGGCAGAGGGGAGAAAAGGTGAATGGTTGAGAAAGAGGGAGGGAAGAGTGGCAGCTGCAATATTTTCTCATAGCCTTGGAATATTTAAGGGGACAGGCAGGCTCTCAGGGCTACAGTCTAGTAACCCTAACAATAAATACTTTCAAGGTTACAAAAAAGTCAAAAGTGAAATTTTTCATTTTTGAAAAGCTATGAGTAACAATCCAAATTTTAGTAATGTTCAAAATGTTCACCTGCCACTGCGTTGGTTGTAACACAATGTTTGGTTGGAATTCTTCCCCAGTTTTTCTTGGAAGTGTTTTCAGCTCATATAGCAATCAGATGTATATCTTTAGAAAAAGAGGTAGCCTTTCTTTAAAAAGATGGAAATAGAAGAATGTCCCCCCCCCCAAAAAAACCCCCAAACCATCCCCTCAACTGAGAACAGATAAAACCTCATATTTAAGCTTCTGTGCAACAGTCGATGCGTTCCTAAATGCCACAGGGAGCAAGTTTCCAAATCAGTGATGCTTTCATCAGACCTGTGGGTAGTAAAATGTTCATTCACAAATATGCTCCTAGTAAAGTTGTCAAATATTCGTTCTAAACAAGTTGGTCATTTGTCAGGCTTATAGGGCAGTTCACACTGTTTTTTGAAGTATGTCTACCCCAAAAGAAAACATGTGTAGCACAAGCCTATGCATATTTACAAAGAAGTAAGTCCCACTGTATTCAGTGGGTCTTTTTCCCTACTAACAGCACAATCCTAACCAACTTTCTAGTGCCAGTGCAGCCGCAATGCAGCCCCAAGGGAACAAATGTTCTCTTACCTTGAGGAGGCCTCCACGACTGCTCCTGCACTGCAAAATGCAGTGTGCGCCCTGTTGGCATGGAAAGTTGGTTAGGATTGCGCTGTTTGGGTGTTTACGGACTGCCGCCTAAAACACCATTATCAACTGAAATAGTTTGTGCAATAATTAATTGTCCAGTAGGGGGAAGACCATTCATAACAGAAATAATTGAAAGGAAATGGAAGAGCAAATGTACTTTAATAAAATCTAACCACATCAACTTAAAATTGGGCTTACAAACAAAATTCAAGAAATGCTATTTTGTTGCCATCCTCAAAAGTTCAGGAGGTATAGTTGGCTAATTTATTAAGAAGCACCACAACAAAATTTGGGGATTCTGCAAATATAGGTATTCTCAAAGTCAGCTTTATTTTCCAGTATTTTCCTACCTCACTCTAATTATGATTTCAGTGAACTTCCATCTTTTCTCCCAAACAAATAGTATATTCTTTGAGTCAGCATGCCACCATTTTTTTTAAATATGACGTTATTATTATCCTCAATCATACCCTCACATCAGTGTTCAAATTATGTGAAAAGATGTAGGGGTTACTTAAAGAAATTCACTGTCAGTACCCTTCGATTATAGTCAAATATGTTTTCAGTAGCCTAGAAAACAGTAGCTGGAGAAGCATCACAAAAGTTAAGGGGATGGACATGGATGGAAGCAGTTAGCAGTGATCTCCATGGTCACACGGTAAGACAGGCTCCATTCCGGTGTTACTGCCAGCTTGCCAGGGGCTGGACACAAATCAAATATTGGTCACAGAAGTACAGCCTCTGCCTGGGTTGGGAATTTCCCATCTCAGGAAGAGCAGCCGAGTTAAAGCCCTTGATAAGTCTGGTTATTTAAACAAAACAAGCTGAAGTGTTGTGGTACATGAATTTGTTTCATTGCATGGAAGGGAAAAGGGAGAGGCGGCAGCATATGACCCTTTGGCCTGCTCCCAGTTTGATGAAACTGTGATAAAGAGATTGGCAGCCTTATGTCTGCATCAGGCCTGTCAGACCAGATGAGAGCTTTGTGACAGGAAAAACAACGACAACAACCATCAGTTTCTGCACAGTCATTAAACATCTCTTTATTACAATCATTCATTCATTTTAACAAATACAGTTTGAAATCTCAGGTACAGAGCGCAATTAAAATTTGTGCTGCTTCCTAATTAACTTAAATTCTAAAACATCCCAAAGGTATACAAGCCAATAATTAAACAAGACTGTGTGAGCTCAATAAATAGTTACATCTGGTCCAGTTCAACTATATATTAACAAATCACAGACTTAATATAGATAGAAAAACCCTGAACGTCATCAGCCTGATACTAAGCACTAGTGTGCAGGCCAGTGGTAAAATTTGTCAAGTTTTATGGGGCAATTCTTAGATTGTTTGGTTTTACCTTGATATTGTACATGCAATATTCGCGCCCATTATGATTAAAAGGTTGAGACAAGTAAGAAAATATTCCAAGTTCTAAGATTTTAAAAAATATTTAGTTGTGACACATTGCAATAGTTTATAAATAAGGAAGTTTTTTACATAATCATAATAAATAGTCTTTGGCTAGGCTTCACACTGCTTTGTGCTATACATAAATAATAATAAGTACAAATTGCATTTGTGATTCATTATGGCAGATGGGAAAGTAACATTTCTTAAACTTTTAGATTTTTGGTGCAAGACTTCCAAAACAAGGTGGATCATTTTTGTTACAAGAAAAATAAACAGGCTTTGTATATTTTTAGACATGTGTGTTATCTCTCAGTAGGATATGCATTCTTCATTAGGAACTGTCATTGACAGAAGTTTTACTTAAACACCATTTCATAAATTACAGCAAAACAACAGTCCTAGCATTTCCTGCACAGTCCACTACATCTTTTTTAATTATTATTACACTTGAAAGTACAGTCGGCCCACATCTTATGCGCGATTGACTTGCACAAATTCAAGTATACGCACTCAGTCCAACCGCAAAAACAGAGAAAAACAACAGTTTAAATAGTGCTGTCGATTCCGCCCACTATTCAACTTACTCTATTTATGCCTCCAGGAAAAGCCTCAATTCCCACTTGCCTCTAATACTGTGATTTTAGTTCTCAAAGACACAGTACATTATATTTGTTAGATTTAAGGGAGTTTTGACTACAAGCAATTTTGCTTTTACACACCAACCTTGGAATATAACCCTCACGTAAGATGCAGGCTGACTGTATTCACATTTCTTAAAGCCAGAAATAAACATCCACTGTGTTTATTGGTTCTTGTTTTTTTTAACAATTTGTATTGTTGTAACCTACTTTAAATTATGTTTTTAAACTCTGTCAACCACCTTGGAAGTTTGCACACTGAAAGGTGGGATACAAGTGTTCTTAATAATAAAAACATTTACAGCCCAATCCTGTGTAAGATATGACGGCAGGCCTAAAGGGCTGGCCGCCGTATCCTATGCAGGATCCGGGCTGCCCTGGGGCAGCCTGGGCGCACCTCGAGGGAACGGGATGATCGTCCCCTTCCCTGGGTGTAAGCGGCTGGATGCCCAATGGGCCTCCTCGAATGTACGGGCCTAGAGAGGGCTTTGGATATCAGAGTATCTCACTGCCAATATCCCCGTCCTCTCCAGGCCCACTGCGGCCTATAGCCGCCCTCCCCCACTGTCCGGCACCCTCTCCCCGCCTGTCCTGGCCGGTGTAGGCCTTACCTGGTCCGGTGGGCTCAGGGCCAGGTAGGAGCTGGGGTAAGGGCCTCTGGCTGCTGTGCCGGTGGTCCTTACTTGCCGGGTGCTGTGAAAGTGCTTTACGGCACTTTCACGACACCCTGCGCCGGGGGAGTGCGCGCTACCCCGGCGCAGGCCTCCACTGAATTGCGCCATCAATCGGTTGAGGCTCTAGGGGTAAGTACATTTACTACTTGCTTCCTGATACATGAATGCCCTTCAAGCATTCTAGAAAAAGATATGATCAACAGGTAGTGGAAACATGCGAATCCATCTGTAATGTGTAAAGCAATGCAAAGTTATGTTTTGGCAGTAATGGGCTAGTGTCAAAGAGAGCTTTGCTTTCACTGGGATGAAAGTTTAAAATAAAAGATTTGGATTTCATATAACTGCTTGAAATGTTGTCTTTAAATAACACCCCCCCCCAGATCACAGTAAAAAAAATTTTTTGTCCATAATTTTGACAACTAATGTTCTGTAAGGTAATATGGGAGATTTGGTATTTTGGCCTGTATAAATTGAGAAAGAAGCTGTGGTATATTTTCACTATTCTAAATCAGGCTTATGCAAACTTGTGACCACCAAGCTGAACACAACCCATAATTCAGGTATGGCAGCCCACTGTAAACCTCCTGAACTTGCTGTTTCTCTTAAGACGCCAAAAATGGAAAAGTGGGGGATTGTCAAATACAATTGTCAAGGCTACAATATATAGCTTGTGAGTTGAATTCATCTTGGTAGGTCACAAATTGTGCAGGCCTGTTCAATAGCTCATGCTTTATTCACTTGTCCACTAATCAAATTCATGAGTTGATTAGTAAGGAATAGTGTCTTAGAAATCTCTCAATCCTTAAGGACGTGAATTTCAACATACCTGATATTTGCAAGAGATAAAACGTGTCCTTGAAAGGCATGGATGCCCCTCTCTCTTACACTGCCAAGGTCCTATAGTTGTTCAATCTGAAACTGTTTGGCCTAATCTCTGATGATCATACTGTAAATGGAATGTGTGTACCGTTTAATGAAATTGAACCTAGCCTACTCACAGCACACATGTATGAGATAAGGAGAGAGTGAACTGAAATGTTGGGGGTGGGGAATGGAAAAAAGGAATTATGGCTTGAGGAACAGGTAATGCAGAAAAAGCTTTTGGTTAAGAGATCTTGGCATCTGGACCATTTGTGGGTTAATCTGCGCCCAGAGAGGATTTTTATATTTTCCAATAAAAGGAGAGCTTCTTTGGGAGAAAGGCTGCAATTCTATACACACTTTCCTGCGAGTAAGCACCACTGAACATATTGGGATTTACTTCTGAATAATATGTACAGGATTACAGCTTTACTGCACAATCCTATCCAACTTACACCACCGGTGTAGCCAGTGGTGCAGCGAGAATGGGAGGCCCCAGAATGGAAAGGGGATTCAAATCCCCTCCCCTCCAAAGCCTCCCGCCCTGCCCTCCCCTGCTGGTTATACCAGTGTTGTAAGTTGGATGGGATTGCGCTGCCAGTCTTCTTTAGGATATGGCTCAGCAAGTCATACGGTACTTGATGCATTTTTTAAAAGGATCGTGCTATGAGTGGTACTACTGACAATTTCACAGGATCATGTTTTCACATTTAACCAATCCAAGACAATGGAAACAAAATTACAGCAATACCTTGCACTGTCTGGTTAGGGACCAGAACATGGATGAAAGTCCAAAATGGATGGCTGTCAAAGTATAGCCTTATTTAGCTTATAATTTATTTTGGCTGGCGGAAAACAAAAATAACTATAACACACATGCAAATGCATGCAAAACTTAAACAGAAACAAAAGAAAAATAAACATAAGAACGTTGACGAACGTCGTGGAAGAATGGATGAAATAGGATGAAAGAGGAAAGCACATGGACGAAATTTGAAATGTATTTTAAAACGGCTGAAAAAGCAAAGAGATGAAAGTCAAGTGGATGAAAATCAAGGTATTGCTGTAGATAAATATATATTTTTTATTTTAGTGGACCTCTGTAGCACAGGTATTGTATAACACAGGTATTGTGGAAACACAGATATCTTGGGTATCTACAGTACATAATCAACATAGAAATTCACGGGACTGAAACTCAAAGTCTGTTCAAGCTAGGACAGCAATGTTGAGTCCATTGAACAATAACCTTTTGATCAATTAAAAAGGTACCTCAATCAGGCAGCAAATTAAATAAAAGTTTTTTTATTATTAATTTATACCCACCTTTCTTCCATAATGGAACACAAGGCACCAACGTACATAACTTTCCCAGGCAGTCTTCCATCCAGGCACTGACCAGAGTCAGATCTGTTTTGCTTTGGAAAAATTGCTGCATCAGATCAGTGCCTTGTTCAGATTATAGTCCTGGGAACAAAACCCACAGCAGATGCCATCTTAGAAAAGGCATTTCTCCTTCTCTCTCTCTCTCTCAAGGAGGAAGGAGTGTGTCTTCTAAGGTGATATGACAAACTGTGCATCATCTAATGAAATAATGCTTTTCTCCTTAGAAGTATGGTTTTATTCATGTGCAACTTTATGCAGATTTAATAGATTTAAAAAGCTCATATGATAAATCAACTAAAGTTTTTTTCTTAGTTGGGTGATAATTGGGGGGGTCAAAATAATATGTGGCTGGTTGCTTTCTAAAATTAGGAAGAATGTGCTTTAGGAAAAGTTGATGAGAATAGATAAGCAATTCCACCCGTGACAAACCTTGGATCATGAAGTGCCTGAAAATTTCAAAGTGCGTACGTGTATTGAAGATGGAGGGGCTTAACCGTCTGTGTCTCCCCTGATGCAGACTGTAAGCCCCCTGGATACAAGGACCATGACAATTTCACATAAGGCACATATATTTTAGCCATAGTACATAAAGGGTACCAATATTCTCAGCTGTAACACAATGGCTTACAGAGGTGACCTGTGGTTCATTGCTGGAAGAGGTGATGTGAATGAAAGTATTGCAACATTTTTTTAAAAAAATTCAGGCACTTTTTTACCCAGATCATAATTACTGAACAATCTATGTGAAGTCTCACCAGAACTAACACAGAGAATCCCTGAGAATTCTTGTTTTAAAGAGAATGCTGTTATTGATCTCTCACTGTTTCCCTGTATTTCAAGCATTAGGTTTTAATGGCACTTTAAGTGCAGGTACATAGAACAGGCTCTTCATTGTGCTTTCCTTCCTTCAGCACAGTGCAAACTGAAAGGTGCATCATGGGAATCAGCAAAAAATCATCAGTCTTCATGCCAAATTAATCAAGATCATAGCTTTTTCTTTTCAAAGTGAGGGACAATTCCAGCATCATCCTGTGCCAAACTGCTTTCCTTTTCATTCATCCGCAGGTTGTCTTCTGCAAGCTGGGATAGGTACTTCTGTGGTTAGTAACAGAATGAAAATGTTTTTAAAATGAATGAAAATTAAATTACCTATCATCCATTATTTCATACATTCAAGTCAATATCACAAACATTTATGTCACAGAAGATGCACAATTGGCTCCTTAGAATGAAGGAATACAATGTAATACAATATCATTCTTTAACGTTGTTAACATTAACAGAATCAGATTATCTTATAAGGAACGTCTTCCTCTCCAGGCTGATGAGACTTCCCTTCCTTTCACAAGTTAAAATGGACCTAAATCGGCCTGGAAAATTTTAGTTTATAATCCCTGTCTTTCATGTTATAATTTTAATTATTACACAGGAGCAAAAATATTTTATTACCCCAGGATCACCGCCGCCGGTGGCATGCTTTCCCCGCCCCTTAAAGGGGCAGGGGAAGCATCTGGTTCTCCTGGTGGGTCGCGACCCACCAGTTTGAGAACTACTGCTACAGAGGAACCCAGGTGGACCTTTGCTGGAAATGAAACCCTGAATAGGGTCAGCCAAGGTACCTAGGGCCCCATGCTACCTGTTGGCTCACTATGGTTCTAAGGTCCATAGCCTTTGGGTAGATGTGGGCCTGGGTTTCTGCCTCCTCTCATGCCTGTGGCCCCCTGCCAGGCACTTGCAGCAGGCTTCCCTCTTCAGGCTTCTTTCCAGTGCTTTCCATCTCTCCCCCCACCAGGTCAAGTCCCCCTTGCCCCATTTTATGTCTTCCTGTTCTTCCTCTTCCATGTCAAGGCTTTCCCACACCTCTTGCTCCTCTTCCCCTCCTCCTAGCTCTAATATCCAACTTCCCTTTCAGTTTATCTGCCTCCAAGTCCCGTCTCTGTTTTTGCCTTTGTTTCTGTCTCTTTTTTTCCCCTCCATATCATTCTCTCTCGCTTGCTCTTTCTCCTTTTCCCCACTCTCCATCTTTCTCTCCTTTTTTCGCCTCCACCTCAGTTCCTACACCCCTTTTGTGCTACTGCAGGGATCTTTTAAAGGCCAGGTACTGGCCAGGTACTGCTTGTCAGCCCTCCTGCCACCCACCTGAGAGTGGGTGACAGCAGATGACATCACTGGTCATTGCTCCGCCAGCCAGCTCCCCACAGGGTATGGTACAGCAGTGCTCAGTACAAAGTGTATGGCTACAATGGGATGCTTAAGGATCACTTACTACAGCAAAGAGATTCAGACCAGCTGTGCCCTTAATTAAAAGTTAAATTCAATATGAACACACACACACACACACACACACACACACACACACACACACACACACACCCCTTCCCTGGGGAGGAAAAACAGTTGACAACTGTCTAAGCACTTCTCCTAATGAATTCCTGCCACGGAAATGCCATTACTTCACGCTCTTAAAAAGAGAGTCATCTGTTGCTTAGGTTCCCTAAAACCATTAATGTATGTAGACTTTTAATGAGCAAATGCATATTTTTCCAGCTATATAAATCTGCTGTGGTCTTGAATTAGTGGCTGCCCTAAAGGGAGAAAAAGAATCCTGAAGGCAAGCCTTTCACCTGTTCCCATCTCCCCTTTCACTTAGCCTTGTGCGTGACTTGCTACTGTGCTGTATACAACATTCACTTGCAGCATGCACTTCATTTTCTAGAGAAAGGCCAAGCCTGGGTGATAGTTAATCTCCTGTGGATGTTTCATATGTGCAGCCAGGGAATTAAAGCAAAGCTCTTTAGCTTCTAATTGGCTCTGGCTACTTTTAAGATGCAATGGAGGCCCATAATTTTAATTTCACAAGATATAGTGGCATGGAATGTCCAACATTCCCACGGCAGTTTGGTGAAAAGAGCAACGCAGCAGCATTCCCTAGAAAAGTCAGGGAAAGGAGATGTGTGCAAGGAGGACATTTCAAACCAAAAGGTCTTTTGCCTTCTTCCTGTTAAAAATAACTATCTCTAATATTTACAGTGCAATCCTGTCTAAGTTTAGACCTGCAGAGCAACTGCTCCACCAGTCTAGGGTGTCACAAACGTGCCGTAAAGCACGTTTGCAGCACCCGATGAGTAAGTGGTGCCCGTGGAGAGACTTGCGCTGCTCCTCTGGCAACGCAGGACGGATCACCGCCGTAGCAGAGGGCGGACAGAACGGGCCATTTCAAGGGTGGGTGGGATTGGTTGACCAGGCCCAGGAAGGGATTGGTGGTGGCCTCCTCTGCCATATCCTATCCCCCTTCCTGGGCCTAGCTGGCAGGCTCGAATGTGCACCAGCAAAACAGCTGGCACACACTCAAGTAGACCCATTGGGGCGACTGGGGCTCTACTCAGGTTAAGGGGACTAGCGTCCCTTTACACCAAGGAGGCCTCTGGCTTCACCAGCCCCATCCTGCACAGGATGCGGCGGGCATCTTATTTGCACCACCGAGTTATGCAAGACAGAATTGGGCTGCCTGAATATTTTTTATCCAAAATAGCAGCACAGGTATGTTCAAAATTGGGTAACTAGAAGTTGCTGTGTTGTATCAGAAATTGCCAGTGTCTTATTCTTTCAACATGATCACACAGGTTACATTTTCTACATTGCTCATACCCATTTTGAACAAAGGAAGGTGGAAGAAGGTAGGCTAGGGAAGCTAAATGAAATAGGCGGACCAGCATCAGGATTTATTCATCTCCAGTCATAACTTCTTTGCTATCTTGTATCAGGTGTCCAGTGCTAAGTTAAACAGACATTGATCTACTGAGCAGCTGCACACCATATCATTTTTTTACATAGGGTACACAGCACACAAACCCAGATACCTCAAGCCAAAAATGACTGTACTGCCTATAGATACCCCATCAGACTGTGGGTTTTTCCGAGCACCTAGCTACCGGTAAATGCTAAACATGCATATCAGGCAACCCTGCATCATGCTTTCTCCCAGAGCATAGATAGCCAGGCTTCAGGCAGCCTTGGATGCTTTATACTGGAATAATCTTGAAGCCTGGCCTTGAACATTATGGCGTGGTTCAAAGTTCACACAAAACTGTAGTTTAATTGGGCCTTCAACTACTGTGGCCAACTCTATTTTTACTGTACACGAATGATAATTCAAACTACAAAATAATACATTTAGAAGTATGCATGCTTTATATGTTAAGAAATGGTTCACATAATCCCCTAGCATGTAGCCTTTCCACATGCTGGTGCTGGGGCACTAAAGTGAGTCGACTCTAGGGCTACACTTGGGCCCCTGCACAGAACGTGACCAAGGCATACATATCATCTGCCCATCACAAAACTGAAGTGAATGGTTCACACAAATGTCCTCAAGTCACATATGATATTGTACATGAAGTAGGGGAACAGGTGCACAGGCCCAAGGCTTACCCCTGTATGCTATTGCACAAAGATATTACGTGTATTGTGAAGAAGCCTCAAGGCTCCTAATTTGCATGAATTCATAATTTGTTACCTGAAGATTTTTGTAGTGAACAGAACTTCTACAATGACGAGTTTTTGCTATGTCTTCATTTGTGTAGAATAGTCCACAAAGCTTGCAGTAAAAACCAGTTCTGGGCACGACAAATTCCACTCCTATAAAAAATTTTTTAATTAGATTAGGAAAACATCAAGAGAGAGGCTTATAACAAAGTTTACCTCCAAAGAGAAGAACAGCTATTGAATTTATCTCAAGAGTTATCATTATACTTCAATATATTCTTCTATATTATTCATAATGCCGCCACTGGAGCTGTGATGTAGGTTAAAACAATGAGCAATGAATCAGGAAGTCTTCAGTTTCAATCTCTTCTCTGCTAATTAACAGCACAATTCTATGCATGGTTACTCAGAAGTAAGTCCCATTCTGTTCAATGAGGCTTATTCCTGGGAAAGTGTGCATAGGACTGCATACGAAGACAAAATGGGACCTACTTCTGAGGAAACATGTACAGGACTGTGCTGTAAGTGGCCTTAGGAAAGTATTATCGTCTTGTCCCAACTCTCTATCTGCAATATGGGGATAATATGACCTGTCTTACAGGCTTCTTGTAAGGTTTACATTTACAAGATATTTTGGCACCTCTGTTCCAATTTTAATGCTGCTCAGGGCCTCTGGAGGAAATCACAAGGCCTGGGTGACTCTATTTTAAATGTATTCTCTCCTCTCCCATTACTTTCCTGACCAAGCACCACCATTAAACTACACCCCATCCATACCCACTCTAACTATTTTTGCCACCTGTTCCTTAGTTCTGATTCTTTCTTAAGGCCTGCCTGTCCAACCTTCCCCTTCCTCCCAGGACCATCCCTCCTTCTTGAGGCTATCTGACTCTTTATGCTACTTTGCATTCTATGAATGGAAACGCAAGCTATCAATAGTCCAAACAAAAGTAAATAAATAAATGCTTGGAACTTCCTCCCAGTGCATTCAGTCCACTAACTTGTGGTCAATCTATCATATAAACCTGAAGGTAAAAGACATGGTGAAAGAATGATAAATGAAAATTCCACTGACTGTATACCCCTTCTCCCATCAGTGATAATACCAGTATAAATATCATCCTATGACTCCTCAAAGTCTTCACAAATTGACCTCCAACTGGTCTCCAAGCAAAACCCTTGGCAGAGGCATAGCTTACAGTGCTGGCACCCAGTGTAGCTGCCACCATCTATTGCTCGGTGACCTGAAAGTACTGTAATTGGCAGTGACGTGATGGCGTCATCATGTCACCGCCAATTACTTCCGGGTCACCAAGAGACGCAGGACCTGAAGAAGCGAGTCGGCTGGGCTCGAAGCGAGGGAGTAGTTTCTTCAGTCACTCCAGCAGAGTCGCTTCTTCCTGTTTTCGCAAACATAGCTTGCAAGAATAGAAAGAAACTTGAAGCAGCCAAAGACTGCTGAATCTGGGCGGTACGGCAGCGAGTTTCTCTGCTGTGGTGTCAACCCCTCAATGGGTGTCACCCAATGTCATCCGCCCCCTCCGGCACCCACCCTAGCGACACCCGTGACCCTTGGTCTCATTAGCTGTAATACTCCAATCTACAGTTCAAGAGCACATTTGTTTCTCACAAAGACTCAATCAAAATCTACTGTCCTATGCATGCTATAGCTCTCTTCATTAGATCTTACATACATTTTAGAAATGCAGACAACCAGGTACCTGAGGTTTTCTACCCCTGTATCCTATGATACTTAACCTGGTTTTGATGTTTCAACGCTCTTTCGAGAAACTGGTAACTCCTTTAAGTGATCTGAAAGTAACACCACGCTGCAAAATGAAGGTATTGTAAAAAGTTGAGTTATATGAACGTGCCTAGACATACCTAGGGGAATGCTGAGCTCCGTAAACACATCTTCTTGTTCCCATAATGGTGAAAAATGTGTTCTTTTTGATTCTACATCTGGGAAGCTAGGAGTTTTCATTTCCTGAGACCTATAATTTACTTTGAAAGCAAAAGGAACACACCAAATAAAAACAATTTGGTGACATGCAGGAAATAATCCTACCGCAAAATATTTTCTAGAGGAATTCAAGAACCATGTTTAACACAGTCCAACTAGCAGTAATAAGGCCCCAAGAGCAGCACACACACCTAGTAACTTTGATTCCTCCTGCTTGCTACACAGTAATTTGGAGAGCACTGTATAGGCAAATCGCTTACTAGGAATAGCTCCTACCTTTATTCTAGAGACATATGCATTCAGGCATTATAGTTTATTTCATTTTGGCTTTAGGTGCTGACCTCAAAATGTAACCCTCATGTAAGATGCGGGCTGACTGTACACGCTTGGTACTACAAAGCACAATGTGCTTTAGCTGTAGGCAAGGTATTTATCCTGGCAGGATTTATTTTTGGGAGAAGCATTCTTACAATTGAAGCCTCAGTCACTGAGCAACGAAACATTCGCTAAAAACAGTAGTTTACTTAGTACAGATTTTGCAGGTCACCTCTGGGTTCTTTTGTCACACAGACCTGCGGATGACATATATGCTCTTCTGTGACCTGGTCATGTAACAGCTGAACACGATCCCAGTGTTTGAATAGCAGCTATAGCACGTCAGTATATTTTTTGATAGAATATTGTTTATAACTCAACCTTCTGCCGATAAAGCATCTCTTTCTGTTGCAGGACTTTGGATTTGTTTTGTGCAAAGTATTCAACTGAACTAATATTTGAATAGGCTGTAAGATCCTTTCCAAGGTATACAATTTACTTTTCTAACAATTTAAAAGATTTTAAAGATCAAATTAATTATCTAATGCATGTTCTGCATATATTTTCTAATCATACTGTCATATACAATGTAACATATGAGTGAAAATGGAACAGGCAATAGTGTTATATACAATTCTGCACTAGCATAGAAAAGAAATTAAACAGTCCAAAAAGCCATTTCAAGATTAATAATTAATCTGTTTTGCAAGACATCTAAGGAATATTCTTTTATCAGCTAGACATAAATGACTTTGTCATTGTCCTGGTCTTCCCACTGACAATTCTGCTTCATTTAAGCTGGGAGTTCCAGAGGTTCAACTCAACTTGCATGAACCCAGAAGCAGACATGTTAACAGACATCTCTTCCAAAAAGCTTCCTATATCTTATTTCCTTGACATCATTTGAATAAGAGCCTCCAATGGCTTAATTTTGGCAGTGCCGGCAGTCTACTGAGCACCTTCCTAGGAAAATTACAATACTCATAATTTGTTAGAGTGTTACTTTGAGTAAAATTTATTCGGTTGAAATTATATATTAAAACTAAATTCATGATGCACAGTTTCCAAAAGTATTCTAACAAAAAAGAGAGAGAGGGGAAAATGTACAAGTTACCCTGAGTCTTTTCATGCTCCTGACTTCCATAGCTTGTTTCCTCCTGGGAGCTTTTTACCAGCACTTCCATAGCTGTTCTACTCTCGCTTTCTAGTGAAGCCATCTCTTTATAATCATCTACAAATGTGCCACTCTGCTGCAAGAGTTCTTTTGGAGGTTCAGAAAGGATATACTGTTCTTCCACCTTTAAGTGAATGTCAGTGTTCTCATTTATTTTTCTTTCCTTATCATGGTAATTAGAATCCCTTAGAGGTCTGCCTTCATGCAATTCATCTGGCTTCTGCTCAGTGTCTGTATTTAGATGTGATGCTTTAGTAGCTGCATCATCACCCTCAGAGCCGCTGAGAGACCCAGCAGTTTCTTCTTCTGACCTCAAACTTGTTTCCATCGCATCAGATTTGTTTTTGCTTCTATTTAATAAGCTGTGCTCATTCTTCCCTTCCAGTCCAGCAGCAGCAGCAGCTACGGGATTCGCTTCAGAGCATACTTGTTGTTTCTGACCAACTGTAACTATTTCCTCAAGTTCAGTTATATCAGGTTCCATGATAAGGTCATCTTCTCCCACCTCATCTACCGTTACTAGCTCTTCCATATTAGTTGGATACCAGGTCTCAGCTTCCATCTCACTTCCACTCTCCCAATCCTGTTCCTGAAACAAAGGTGTGAACCGCATTGAAAAGGTGAAAAAGATAAGTGGATATTATCAATAGTTAGAGGGGGCTGGAAAAATGTTTGACTGTCAAATCTTAAACTGTAAAACTTTCACATATGGTACACATACAGAGCAATCCTATCCAACTTACACCACCGGTATAACCAGCAGTGCAGCAAGAACGGGAGGCGTTGGAAGTGCAAGGTGCAGATTTTAGTAAAAATACAAGCAGATGATTACAGGAAAACTTAAAAGCAAAGAATTCCCTAACACAGGGGTGGCCAACCTTTCAACATGACTGCTCCTGGACCTTTAATGGTTGTATAGATGATGGCATTTCAGCAGGTGCAGCTGCTTTAGCACCAATGGTGGAAGGTTGGCCACCCCTGCCCTAACATGTCTAATGGCCCAATCTGATCCAATAGTAGCGCCGGAGTCTTCCCGCACATGCTGACAGACATCGGGAGGCTTGCTGGAGCGGGTAAGCCCAGCAGAGGGGGTGTAACAGGGTGGGTAGGAGGGCAGAACAGGGAGATCAGGCAGGGAATGGGCGGATCAGGCCTAGGAGGGGGGTGGGATTGGCGGCAATGCACACCGAATCCTAAGCCGCTTGTCAAACCTGATCTGCCTGCACGGGGCAATGCAGACTTTCGCCAGCAATTGAGCTGGCACAAGTCCAAGATGCCCCATAGTGGTTGCTGAGGCGTACCCTGGGGCAAGGGAAAAAATATCCCCTTACCCCAAAGAGACCTCCAGCAGCCGAAAATCCTGTGGGATGCAGCGGAAGCCGCGCTGTCACCGCTGCATCCCTGCATGGGGATTTAGGTAGGATTAGGCTGGCAGACATCGGGAGGCCCATCTCACTGTTCTCTTACTCCAGTATCAGCTTGAGGGGTGCATTACACCTCTCTGATCCCCAGGGAGGTAGGTGAGAACTTGGCCACACACATACATACTCTCTGAGGGAGCCAAGCTGGAACACACAACAAGTATCTTTGTGCATGACCTTAAGAAACCTGGGTTCAGTGATGTCATTGGTCCATCTGATTAGATGTTTTATGACCACGTGGGCATCCCTACCTGCCTTCTGACATGGTCATGTGGGCTTGGATGCCCAATTGACTGGTGCAAGCCAATTCCATCAGGTGGACTGGTTAGGACCTACTGCTCTTGACAAAACCAGATGAAGAAGAAACAGAATACACAGAACAACCTGCCTGACTGGAAACACAGTCTTTCTACAATGGCACTGCTTTAGAAATGTCTCAGGGAAGCCTCTTGTACTTTATGCTGAGGCTTTCCTTAAGGGAAACGTATAGGAGAAAAGGAGGAAGCAAGGGGAGCTCAATCATCACAGGACCTCTCAAAGGCATGGGTGAATTTCACGCTCTTTTCCTACAGCAAGCAGCTCTTCTACCTAGACACATCTCTTCTTCAATAAGCAGTGCTGATGCTTCTCACTACACTAGTCCTCACACAATAATAGGAAGCCCATTCAGTTTTCAATCTCTTCTTTCTACCCATGCCAGCTCATGGTATCAGTGATGACAAAATGTTATAATCTTGAATAAGGATAACTCTGATTCCAACAGCAGATAATGACACCAGACACAACACCTTTTTCCTAAAAAATATATGCTGTTGGTCCAATGGCTGTGCATGGTACATATTTGCTTTTAAAATCCCAGCATATGTTTAAAACTTGTATCTATTTGTTTCTGTCCTGTTTGGTCAATTCAGCTCACCATTCTGGTGTCCTAGAAAGGCACTAAGGGCAGATACCGTTCTTACTCAGGAGATCAGTTTCTTGCTGCTACAGATACTGATAGCTTTTACATCTGATGATCAGCTCATGACCCTAGCGATATGAGTCTGGAAAACATCCAAGGACATTGGTCTCGGTTTCTTCAGAGCTGAACAGGGGGACTAGCTTTTGAGTTATTTAATTAATCAGTAAACTTTAAAGTGAGTTTATACAAACTCTCATTACTAGTAACATTTATGTAACGCTTTCATTTCAATGTCTTTACTTGCTTCTGTTCAAAAGTGACAAGCTATTCTATTTGTAGATGCAATTTACAAAGTTGTATAGTCTTTTGAAGGATACCTCATTTTTGATTGCTAGTGTAAAGAATTCAATGTAATCTATAAATGCAGATAGCAACTAAAAGAAGAGAGCCTGAAGATCTTTTTGAAGAAACAAAGGTCAAGATGGAAAAGTTCAGAAAGATTTTTAGAAATGCCCTTAATAAGGTGTAATATTTCACTGACAAATACATTCATTGTATTTGCCTCCAGGTCCAGTTCATTTCCTTGAGAGCCGTAAACAGCTGGGCTCTGAATATCTTACAGGTCACCTTCTCCCATGTGTACCTTTCCACACCTTAAAAAAATGGAGTCAGCACCTATTTTGCTGAATAAGATCTGGTGGGGACTAGGGCATGGCTTTGGAAGCACATTTTGTTGTTGCTGGCTTTTAGGAGACGTGCAAAAACTTATCCAAAAGAGTTTATTCTGGCAGTTGATTTTTACTAGTATGATGATAGTAGCTTTCAATATGTTGGCATCCTGCTGGTTTTGTATGTTGTTGTTGGGCTGTGTATTTTTATTGATTTACAGCACAATCCTAAACTAACCGCCCCCCCCCTTGCCAATGCAGCCGTGCCAATGGAGCGTGTGTTGCATCCTATGGTGGGGAGGCAGTTGCAGAGGCCTCCTCACGATAAGGGAACTTTTGTTCACTTCTGCTTCCACTGCGCGATTGGGTCTCCTCAGATTTGCCCCCTGCGCCAGCTGACCTTTGCTCTCATCATAGGTAGCCAATAACGGCAGCAGGCCACCGACACCACTGCAGTTTGCAGTGGCAGTTCTGAAATGGCCGCTGGAGGTGTGCGCGCTGTGTACGGTCGTTTATGGCAGCGGAACCTCTGTCCCACTATTATAACTGCTACTTAGGATTGGGCTGTTAATTGTTCTTTTTTGGAATTTGATTGTAATTTGCTTGGAATTACAGAAAGGCAACTCAGAAAATATTTAAATATTATATGATCGACATCAAGCCCCATTAATTTATAAAACTCACCTTCTCTTTTTTTGAGTTTTCCATTGACTCTTCTGCTTCTTTCACTGGCTTATTTGTGCAAAAAGAGCTGTTCTCCATATCAGAACCTTTTTTTTCAACCTAAAATAGAGATTATCTATGTGAAGACTGATGCAATACAAAAAGTGCATTTTTCACTCATGATTTAAGCCTGGCTTCCTCCATCTGCAGTTTGATTGACAAACATACATATCAGTGAATCAAAAGCTGTTTAACCTGCGAGTCTCACCCTCCATAACCTTTTTTCAGTTGGGCTGCCTGCTTTAAAAAAAAAACACTTTTAAAATGCTGCATGTATGTTTAGCCATTGATTTGGTACCTTATTGATAAAAATCAAACAGAAATATTTTTAAAACTGCTGTTAGATTACAGAAGGAGATTTCTTTGTCACATGATGGGATGCTAGTCAATCAGCACAGTGCACAATGAGCTTCTGTTGCCTACTTGCACAACCAGTTTTGTTAAAGCACATCCTAGAAACAAAAATTTGGACTGAATGCAGTGAGTGCGCTTCCAAACTGGCCTCACTGCTCTAGAAATGGTTCATCTGTCTTCACTCTAATCACTAGTGACACTTGGCCACAAATTTCTAACAGCCCGATCCTGCCTAACTTCAGGCTGCGGCCTAAGGAGTCACAAAAGTGCCATAAAGCTCTTTTGCAGCTCCTCAGGAGTAATGTCGGCATGGAGACCGGCACCGCTCACTCCACCATTCCCTGGACTCTGCGCAGGCCAACTCAGGTAAGTCCTAGGCTGGTCAGCTGGAGGGCGGGAGGGGGAGGGAATCATTGACTGACCTGACCTGGGAGGGGGCGGGGATATCTGCACCAATATCCCAAGCCCCTTCCCGGGCTGGCCGTACATGGCCTCCCTAGACGTGCACCAGCTAAAGAGCTGCCGCATATCTGAGGAGGTCCATTGGGGCCTCCGGCGCTTACACCAGGGGAAGGGGATGAATGTCCCCTTCCCCCAAGGTGAGCCTGGGCCGCACCGGCACGGTCCGCATCCTGCACAGGATGCAGCTGCCAGCCACTTCGCCCGGCTGCTGCAACTTGTGCAGGATTGCGCTGCAAGAGACATTATCTTGTGAGGGCAGCCACATTTAGATTTCTTTATCTGAACCACTGCCACAGGTCTACTGCCTGAAAAAGGTATTTGTCGATCGCTGCAGAATGTTTTGAAACTTTAAAAATAGTTTCTGATGTTGTCTTTATTTCTCTTCATTCCCTTATGCAGAAACACTAATCAATGAAGTTCAGTTAGCCTCTGAAAATTTTAGAGACAATGGCAGTGAGTCCAAGCCAGCAGCCCCAATGCTGCATGGCAAACTGTTTTGAAATTGATGAAGATTTCAAAAACTGTTTGTGATGTGGCACAGCGGTCTGTATTCGAAGATAAAAAGCCTGACGTTTCATTGGACTACTACAAACCTCTTCTGTGAGCCTTAGCATCTCTTTGAATCCTAGCCACAATAAGAAAAGCAATAATTCTGAAGAATAGTCAGACGATGCAGCCAAGAAGTTGCTCATGCACTGTAGGACTGTTCATTCTTAACTGATACAAAATAGTTAGTTTAAAATTATCTAACTTGGAACAAAACCAGTGATTTATTTTCTCTGTGCTGGGGAATTTGCTTGTGGCATATGTCCATGGAAACACTGATCTTTTATACTTGGTGTAACATCAGAGAGGATCATCAGGTTAAAATCAACCATGGGCCAATTTTACTATCAGTCACTATTTGATCAACCTGAGCTTCCTATGAAAGTTGTAACATGGAAATGAACATGACCTACTTCATAGGACTGTATAATGATAAAAGAAACAAATGTAAAAGTGTTTTGTGTATGATTGACAATAAGACACTTTTCAGCACAAGTAATGATGGAACTGGGTAGGGATACTCAGCTTTGCCTAATATTGCAATTGTACCAATTTGGCTGCCCTTATGTAATGATAACTTGCACTATGGATAGGTGTAGGTTTCCTGTGGTTCTCTCTCTCCATTTCATTCCATTAGTGATTGGCTTGTAGGTCCTTTGACTTTACTTAGCATCAATATTTGTCCTTAATTTCAAATTCAGTACAAGAATTAATAGATGAACTGACTCCTAAATTCTTAAACAGGATGTTCCAGTGACATCATTCAATGGCAGAATTACAAAATGGTGACATACATAATTAGCACCATAGTCAAATATAAAAAAGTGAGAGAAAAATAAACTTTGCAAACAGTCCAATCCTACTTAACGCCCTGCGCAGTGATGCAGCTGCGCCAATGCGGTGCCCGCTGCATCCTGCGGGGGTTTCAGCCTCTGTAGGCCTCCTCGGGGTAAGGGAACATTTGTTCTCTTGCCTTGGCATAAGCCTGTGCTGGGCGCTGGATCTACTCAGACCTGCACCAGCTCTATAACTGGCGCAGGTCCACATGGACCCGGCAGGCAAAGGGGTTAGGATATCGTATGTCACTGCCACCAATACCGCCCCTGATCTGTCCTCCTCGTTCCGCCTCTCCCTGCCCTGTTCCACCCCCTCCTTGCCTCCCTCCAACCCCCTGCACCAATTTACTGGCACTGGCAAACATCCCCAATCCACTGGCGCATGGACCACTTGCAGTGGCCAGGCTGCACCGAAAGGCTTGTTGCCTTTCGCAACAGCTGTAAAGGGCCTTACACCGATGGCACGAGAGTTCTGGCAGCACAAGGCCCGCTTAGGATTGGGCCAAAAATCACTGAAGTTTCATTGGTGCACAAACTAATTCGCCCACAATAAATTAGCATTAAAATAGCTCTCACAACATATGTATTTCTAATAGGAAAATTACTAATTACTTCATTTTTAGTTCCCTTTCCTTTCTTCACATCTACTTTTTCAGTTACACCAGATACTTCTTCCCCTTGCTCTTGCTCAGCTTCCTTGGATTTTTCTGTATCACTTTGCTTTTGTCCAAGTCCATCAGGCATCTTATTGAGCTTCTGTTCTGATGTTTCTTCCATAGCTGAGTCATCACAGTGAGAATGTTTGCGCTCTCTCAATTTTGTTTCTTCCTTTCTTTTAGACTTTGGAGTTGCATCCAGTATCAGTTTTTGATATTTATCAGATTTTTGCTTAATTGGTTTTCTGTAATAGTCTTCTTCTCTGGTCTTATATGCAGGCAAAGGGTGAACCCCTTTTGTACTAGGTGAACCCCCTCTTAAATATTTTTCTCTGTGTCCCCTGGTTCCTTCAACCCGTTCTTCTAAATCTAGTTTGTCCAAATGACGTAAATAATGTTGTTTTCTCTCATGTACCCATGTGTCAGTCCTCTCTCTTTTCTCTTCCCCATTCTCTCTCCAGGGTACTACGTCTCTTTCTTCCTCCCTTCGAGAATAAGAAGACTGATCCCATGTCTCTCTTCCATTTCCCCAGTCTGTCCGGTTTGTACTCAGTGGACTATGTGGGGAACTGCAGGAAGTAAAGCTCGGAGTACGAGATCTTGGGGAAAGAGAACGGCTTATAGGACTGCGAGACCGAGGCCTTTCAGGTCCATATCTACGGTATGAGAAAAAAGGAGTGGTTATAAAAACTTGTCTTAAATAAACCAGTTAGTCTAGAAATCACCACAACAGTTTTATTCTCTCTCTCTCTCTCTCTCTCTCTCTCTCTCTCTCTCAGAATTATCAGGTATCACAAACTGTCAAAATAGTTACAGTAAACATTGCAGTTGTTTTAAAACAGCAAGAAATCCCACACACCTATGCATCATATATGCAGATTTGTGCAGTGAAAAAGGAAGATTTCAGGTTAGGCCAGAAAAAAACCCTCCTCAAATGTTTGGTTCAAGAGCAAGGAGTAAATAAAACAGAGGGTATAAAATTACCTAATCATAGTAGTTAGCTAATATACCGGTAGTAAGAACGAACATCTGTATTCACATAACCTAACAGCTTTGGTGATATTCAACTGAATGGATGTTATTTATTCAGATTACCTAGCTATATGCACACACACACACACACACACACACACACACACACACACACACACGTGCACACAAATTACTGCATTGCATTAAATACATAAATTAATATGCTCTACATATATTACAAAGAAAGTCAATATTTTGACATGCATTTTCTTAGTACGGAAAAATCTAGTTGCAACTCTTTATTGTTCAAGCAAAAAAAATAGGATTTCAAATCATAAAAGCAAAGACAGCTGCTAGCCTTAGATGTAGTAATGTGTTCTGTCTGCATATTTTTCCAAACTTCCTTCCAAATTGTCCAAGGGAATTGACTCAAACCTCTCTTATGTGCTACAATCTCAGCTTTCTTTTGACTTTGGTCCTCAAATATGGGGTACAAATTGGCAATATTAAGTTACCTGTCTGTCTCCCACATGTCTCGTTCCCTCTGAGAATGGATATCCTGGATTATTGCTGCCACATTCTTACCTGGTTTCTGAACCAAATAAAAACATAGTTATTCATAATAAAATGCACTTGACATTTAAATATATATTTTAATGATTTTTTATTTTTAAAAATTCCACCTTTGTTAAAGAGGCAAAAGGCAGCTAGCAAAAATTAAAACAATAAACTAGGAACTAAAGCTCCAAAATAAACTACTTTATATAAAACAATCTGAAGGCAGATATAATTTTACTTTAAAGCACGTATTTGAACAGACATGTCACAATATTTAAAATTATATTATTGCACTACTTGTGTAGAACATTATCCGATTATTTGGAAAGAAGGTGAGATATAAATCACTTATGGTCCAATTCTATCCACCAGTTTACACTATGCAGCCATGCTGCTGGACCGTGTGCTACATACTATGATGGGGTGTGAGTATGTGACCTCATACTTACCTCAGGAGAGGTAAGTATTTTTTACTTACCTCTTCATAGGCTGCCTGGCTGTAAATGGGTCTCCTTGGATCTATGCCAGCTATTTAGCTGGCATAAATTATGCCAGAATTTATTAAGCTATCAAGGAGCCTCAGGGAGCATGTCAGGATGGGAAAATGGGGATAGGAGCTTGGTGTGCACTAGTGCCTCCAAGATTCATCCCCAGCCTGCCCTGCTCCCTACCCTGCTCCTCCCCCAAACCAACCTTGCCGCCACTGTACCTGTTCTGGCACGGCATTCAGGATCTGCTAGAGGGCATGTGGAGCCGTTTTGTGCTGGTGGCATGCCTTTTGCACAAATTATGGGGTGCCTTTCGGAGTCAGTTAAGTTACAGAAACATTTACTTACCTCTCTGTCCCCGCATGGACTCTGGCTGCCTGCAGGATGCAGCAGATCCTGTGCCAGCACCACTGCACCCTGCGGGCAGTCATTAGTTAGGATTGAGCTGTGAGAATTGCACCTTTAAGGCTCTGACCTACTGGACTAACAGATGAGCAAAAAGCAGCCTCGCACTTTGGTGAAGGACTGTGGAGTTACAACTGGAAGAAATGTCACAAAAGCAGCCCTTTATTATATATCCTGTCTTGTTTTGAGGTCAATTGTGTAGGGATTCCTCATGTGGTGGACTAATGACCATGTTATTACTGGTACTTTGCAGGTGTTCAACCAGCAGAGTGAGCAATCAGGAATTCATTGGAGAACTGTTGGTTACATGCAGAAACACTCCACTGGTGTCAATTTTATTATTGCCATTACTATTATTTTAAATTTATACCTTCCTGATGGGCTGAAAACATGGGAACTGGTGTTCCCAAAGGTACTCTGGACCCAAACCATTAAGAGTTTATTATAAGGGACCAGTGCGCTGCACCAGAGTATCTGATGGAAGAAGAAAAGATGGACACCTCATCAAATGAACTGGGTGAAACTTTGGAGAGATGTGGAACATGCAGAGGCGTGGATAGACTGGAGCGAGCGGAGCAGCGGCTCCAGGCAGCACCTTGCCCCGGGCGGCGCTGCTCCGCTCGCTCCAGTGTTTCCACGGAGCGCACGCCGCCTGGCGGGCGCTCCGAGGCCTTCTCCCCAGCCTCGGAGCCGGAGAAAGCCCCAGAGCGTCCACCTTGACCGGTGGCTGGGGCTTTCTGAAGTCCGACTACCGCATCACACGGTTTATCTTTGTTTTGCACATGCGCAAAATGTTTTAACGTTTTGCGCACGTGCAAAACAAAGATAAACAGTGCGACTGCCGCGTCACACTGTTTATCTTTGTTTTGTGCAAAATAAGAAAAACAGTCTGACGTGGCAGTCGGACTTCAGAAAGCCCCGGCCACCGGTCGAGGTGGACGCTCTGGGGCTTTCTCCGGCTCCGAGGCCGGGGGAGAAGGCCTCGGAGCGCCCACGGAAGCCAGGTCGTCCCCCCGGAGCGGCGGCGCCCCCCCCCGGAGCGGCGCAGCGGTGAGTGCTCCAGGCGGCACTCGCTGCTGCTACGCCTCTGGGAACATGATGTTGCTGGTATGAATCTATGAGAGCAGATTATGGTTTTTTGGTGTCACATCAGTCAGAGCATACACAATACTTTGCCCATGAACTTTGTCCATATACTGTACATAACTGCAGGAAAATTTGAAAAAACAACAACTATGAACAAGATATAAAGCCCATTTAACATCTGAAAACCATATTCACAGGAAGATGGGACAACTGTTATACTTTACCTTCAGCTGAAGTTCTCTGTATCTTTTAGACATTCTAATGAGCAACTTATCGTCATTTATCATTGCAGGTTTCTCTTTGTAGTACTGTACCATAGCCTGAGCTGCCTCGGTGTATGCCATTTCTAGAAAAGCCTGTTATAAAGCAGAAGTGGCTTACAGTTCTCTTTACATTTTAGATCATATAGTGAAATAGAAAAATGAGATAAAAATGGCAGATTCATAGTACAGTATTTTAAGGTGAGTTTTGTGAGAATAAAATGCAAATTAAGTGTCCTATGCAATACTAATTCAATGATAATTAACACACACATCTCTCTGCTAACCAAAAGATAAATACTTGGCATAAAATTAGTTGCACAGCTAGGCAGGGTTTCAGTACCTTTCACTGTTGTGTAAGAGAGGGAATTTCAGCACATGCATCTTGTCATGCAGGAGTGAGAAAAGTTATGACTGCTAAAAATTCCCTGCTGCACACAACTATTAAAAGTACAGGAACCCTGTCCTCCTTTGTATCTGGTCACCCAATTTTTAGTTTAAAGAGACCTGAAATATTTCAAGTGATTTTCCTGGGATGGGGTGCATAGTAATTTACAGATTCAAAGCCAAAATAATTAAGTAGTTTAATTACTACCTATCCTTAGATTGAAGAATAGGAATGTTGGTTGAAGGAATGCAAATGTTTATTCTTCTCAGTGTAAGGATTTTGTATGGACCTTTGTATGGATTAGCCTCTCCCATCCACTATGCAGGGCTATGCAGAACTTCTTTCCTTCTGATGAGAGGAGCCCCAACCAGTTTCAGGATGCACTACAGCTTAAGATGGTAATTCAAAATTGAAAAATATCAGCCACCCTTTCAGGAGAATATGAACACAATCTGAGAACTTGGAGACCAGCTGAACAAAGAGGAAAAATACAGAGAGGGATAGGAGAGGGTTATACCCAGCACTCACCAGGAAGATGATTGGGTCGTCAAGACATTAAAGTCCTCCGCACTGGAACTTTATGATAAAATATCTTACCTTGTGATTTACTACAGAGCTGCTCCAAAACCCTGCTCTTTTCTGTGAAGGCAGGACAGAAGCTGGGTGAGGCTCCTCCCACAAGAGAAAACGTTTTGCGTAGATAGGAGAAGCTAACCTATACGAGAACGTTTTCCTCCGCTGAGAGAAATGGTCACTCATTAATTCACTAACCTCCTATATGGCATTCCTGTGTTTATTTTAGTTTGCATTTTAAATACATGACAAAATTTGGGAATTATTTTAAAAAGCTTTATCATAAGCTCAACTTCAGCATGGCCTTGGTTCCAAAGATAACATATTCTGCTTTGGCTAATAACACTAACAGCCCAATCCTGTGTAACTCTTGCACCGGTGTAACAGTAGATCCACCGGTGTAAGTGCACGTATGCCAGTGTAATTTGCCGTACACCAACGGACGCAGGACAGACACCAGCTTAACCCCCATTGGACACCTCACATTCACAGTTCGGATGCAGGACAGACACCAGCGCAGCTCTGCTGGCACAGGGGCATTCCGGGGGTGTCTGAATGCCCCTGGAATGCCCCATGTACCGGTGGAGTTGCGCTGGAGTCCGTCCTACGTCCGAACAGTGCATGCATGGCGTCCGAGGGGGTTACGCCGGTGTCCGTCCTGCGTCCATCAGCGTACAGCAAGTTACACTGCCATACGTGCACTTACACCGATGGATCTACTGATGGATCTATGTCTCCCAAACAGTAAGAGAAGGAGAAGGAAAGATATGAAGAAGCTTTTTTAAATAGACTATTCTGGCAAGAGAAATTTGTTTGGGATTTGTGTGTGTGTGTGTTTCCTTTTACGTATTGACATTCCTGACATTTTTGCTAAAAGAATATGAGCCCTTCCGTGTCAGAGTTCATGGATTTTGGCAATTAATCTTTCTGTTTCACGTCGGCGACCGCATAAGCTTTTTATTTTTACCTCTTTTTTTTTTTAAGAGAAAAGAAATTGGCACCTGGTGAAAAAATTACAGCATGACTACACAATTGGAGTTTTGTTTTAAAAAATGGGAAAGAAGATTTGATGCAAAAATGGCAACTTTGCAGGAAGAATTTCAGAATATGAAAGAAGAATTGAAACAAGCAGTGAAGAAAAAGGACGAACCGCAAGGAATGGAAATACAGAAAGATAAAGATAATGATAAAGAGAAAGATTTAGTGGAAGAGATTGTAGCAGAGGAAGTACCAAGAGTTAAATCAAGACTTGGTTATATATTTTTCGTGGAGGTGCTGAAGAAAAAGTCTGTCTTTCGGGGGAGGATTTTAGAAGACGTGAATGATCCTGTGGAAAAAATTGCAAAGTGGATACAATTCAAAAAGCAAGGGACTTTCGGGGAAGATTTAAGGATGAAGAAGAGAAAGAAGAAGAAGAAGAAGAGAAAGAGGAAGGAGGAGGAGGGGAAGGGATGGAAGGTGTAATGGGCAACTGTCAAAATTAAAAAGGGATTATATTTTTTTGTGGGGAATATTACTGGAGTTAGTTATACAAAAAGAAAAAATGTTTTATTATTAAAAAAAATAAGATATGACTTGTTTTTAAGAAACTCATATAAAGAATGATGGAAAATTTCTGATGATGGAAATTCACAAAATTGAAGACGAAAAAATGGGTTGACTTAATAAATTTAAAATATTTGAAGTGGAAATTAAGACTTTTAGATGATAAAGGAAAAGTTAGTTAACCCTTTTGTGAATAAAAGAAAAAGAATGTTTTATTATTTGAAAAGACTTAAATAAGATGTGATTTGTTTTCAAGAATTTTATGTAAAAAGGGGATATAGAATATTTAAAAAAACAGAAAAATTTGGAAGGTTTTTATTTTAATACATTTGGAGAAAAATGGTGTGGCTTTATATATTAAAATATCTGAAGCGGGAATTAAGATTTTTAGATAAAGTAAAAGTTAGTTAATCTTTTTGTGAATATTTGGATACCACTTATAGATTCTTTGAGAGAGAGAGAGAGAGAGAGAGAGAGAAGAAGAAGAAGAAGAAGAAGAAGAAGAAGAAGAAGAAGAAGAAGAAGTGATGAAATGTGGATTTAATGAATAGTATATTAGAGATATAGGCTTAGTTAGATATTATAAGTAGAAAATATATAATAGTATACAAGTAGGATCTACTGCTTCGCACTTGCTGTAATCTTTCGTAGTATGTTGTATTGTTTTGTTTATTGTTTTGTTTTGTTTAGTAGTTTAGTAATAAAAAATAAATATATATTGAAAAAAAGAAAAAAAAAGAGTTACACAGGATTGGGCTGTAAAGGCTTGCATCCTAAGTTTAGTTAGTCACAACTACTTCCACTGAACTCAATGAAACTTACTTCTGAGTAGACATGCCTGGGATTGTGCTGTTAGTCATGACTAACTTTCTTACTGCGCAATCCTACGCAAGTTACAGGCGGCGGACCTAGTGTCTGCCGCCTGGAATAGTCATAAACGTGCCATAAGGCACATTTGACAACTACTTTAGAGCCAGGAAGGCCGGCGCAAGGCCGGCCTTCCCAGCTCTGCTGGCTGAGGACTCTGGCCACTGCCAGACCCAGGCAAGGTAGGATCCGGCAGACGGCTAGGAGGGTCAGTGGGTGGGGGGGAGGGACGGCAGAGCCAGGAGGGTGGCCATAGGCCTAGCCGTCCCGGGCGGGGGCGGGGATATGGCGTTCGCCATATCCCGGTCCCTGCCGGGCTCCGCAGGGCGGCTGGGCCGTTACACGGCCTCCTCCAACTTCTGCCAGCAAAAAAGCTGGCGGAAATTCGAGGAGGCCTACCGGCCCCAGCCGCCGTTACACTCGGGGAAGGGGACGAGCGTCTCCTTCCTCGAGTAGACTTTCTGCCGTGGGCTGCCTGCTGCAGGCTGCCCGCAGCGGAGCACTGGATCGGGCAGACGGCCTCGACCGGCCAATCTTTAGGTAGGATTGGGCTGTTAGTCATGGTTAATTAAACTTAGGACACAACCCAAAGTTGACAAAGTAGATGCAAAATATGTATGAATTTGAAACTACAATACAATGAATCCTTGATTTAACAGACTTATGGGGAAAGGAGTGTCTATTAATGCTGAAAGTCTGTTAAATCCAAATGCATTTAAGTCTATGGATATGTGCATCCGCAAAACGTATATTAACTAGTTTTTAATGGAACAGAAAATGTTCATTGTTTCTGGTCTGTTAAATTGAGATCCATTAAATCAGGGTTCACTGTAAGCTAAAATAGGTAATTTAAAAAAACAATCATTTTGAAGGACTACAGAATTTACTATATAAAGTCACTTTTGCAAAAAGCACCAGAATTTAAACATAAATATTTTATTTTTGAAATGTGGAATAAAAGCTTTCAGATAGTTACCGGTATGCTTTTATTATAATTAACAGAAGAATACCTGGTTGGTAGATTTCATAAGGATATAGTTAGTGACTTTTCCAAATGGAAGTCCAAGATTGATGACGTCATTCTCTGTGCAGCTTCCTTCAGGAAGATTGCAGATGTGCACTACTCGACCTGGAGTACATTTCCTTTGTGGGAGCTGAAATTATTAAAAATACTTTTATACAGGTATATAAAACAGCAACTAGACAGGTGCATGCATTTAAAAATCACTTTCTTAATTTATTCTATGAAGACAAGAACTAAAGGCAATCTTGATTGTTCCCCCCAACCCTATTTAATTTCATATTTTAGACATCCCAGTTGTCTATACAGTGATTTAAAGTATACTCTAATCTGATTTCATAATTATAAATAGTGTGTTTGATAGTTGGGACAGGATAGGATTTCGTTCTCTCTACAGGAGTATGTCAGAGTTGGCCTGGTTGGGCACTGGGACAGGGGGACCCATACCTATTGTGGGAGAACCCAGCCAGGTGGACTGCTGAACCTGCAGTATTGGTGGGAATTGTAGTGCCCACTGCACCAACAGGTGGTGACTAAGGACCACCATGGGGAACCCCAGTGGAGGGCTTTACCCCAAGGACCCAGTAACCTGACACCAGCACTTTCTCTGTATCTTTGGGCATTTCACAGGTCAGTGACTAAGGCTTGGCACATCTGACCTACTATGTCTATACTGTAATATTAGCTCTGCATATCTAGTATGTACCACAATGACAAATTACAGGAATTAAGGTAGGTACGGTGTAACCCAGTGTAATAAGTCTCTACATTTATCTAGAGAGAAGCCTATTTAAATGAAACTGAAAATAGTTGCTTAAGGAACTGTAATATACACTGGCGTCGCTTGAGGTGGGGCGGAACGGTACGGTAAGTTCTGCACTGTGCTAAACTCTGTTTACTCCCCGGCACACCCCCTCGCCGTCTGAGCCATTCAGTGTGGCAACGCGCAGTAGACTTCCTGTGCGTTGCCTTCGCCACACTGAATGGCTCAGACGGCGAGGGGGCAGGGCTGCCTCGTGCAGGGGAGTAAACGGAGGTTAGCACAGTGCGGAACTTACTGTTCCGCCCCATCTTGATAGACGCCACTGGTAATATATTCACAGCCCAATCCTATCCAAAGCCCCGTGCTTGGATGTAGCGGCACCAGGCTCCGCTCTATCCAGCGTGGGGCTGAAGGTCTCCTCAAGGGAAGACGACGATTGTCCCCTTCTCCCATGCTGAGCCCCAGCAGCCCCTATGGGGCTACTCAGAGGTGCACCAGCTAAATGGCTGGCGCAGGTCCAAGCAGCCTCATGTTGGGCTTTTAAGCCCGGGATAGGGGATAGGATTCGGTGGCCTCCTCTGCCGGGCCCGCCTCCTTCCGGGCCATGTTTGACATTCCTATTCATGGTCTGGATAGTTTACCAACTTAGGTCCCAGCCAAAAAAACCACTCTAGCAGGAGGGTATAATCTACATTCCAGGCTCTAGGAACATCAACTGATTATCAGTGTTCATTAAGCATTCAAACTTTGCAGTTCCTGACAAGCACATTATTTGCAGGAAGAGCATACAAGGCTGACGCTTTCAGAAACTTGAATACTTTGTTTATGCTTGTGAACAGAGCCAAGTATAATCTCCACACTGTTCAGTGCTATGTCAACAGCTTAGCTGAAAGTTTATCCTATCGTGTAAAGGTACAATAATTTCTAACCTACTTAAGCTTGCATGTTGAAAGACAGCCTGCAAATAACATCTTAATAGGTCTAAACTATCTTTGGTCTAACAGCTTCATAAAAGACAGATTAAAGAAAGAGCGTAGGAGGGCCACACATTAATAGCTGTTTTACTTATTACCATGCATCTGATCATACACAAGACTGTTTTAAAACGCTTCTACGCCACCTCTCCAAAGCCTGAGGCACCTTCCAACAGAAAAAAAATCCTGGGTGGCATCTACTTCCACAATGATTATTATGAAAGTATCTTCCTCGTCCTCCGACTGTGACCCCTTTGAGTCCCCTGAAAAGCCACACTTGACAGTTAGGTGATCCTAGACAATGGTGTGGAATGTGGCATGGGGGGGCTGCATGGGGAGGGGGAACCCCTGGAAACGGGGCAACAATCAGCTTTGGCTTGCTGAGAATGTTTCAACAGAAAGGAATAAAACCAGATCCAATAACCCTGTTCAAGCCATGTTAACAGAATTATACAACCCACTGAATCAAAGCTACTGAGAGGGAAAATATAAAGGGGGGGGGGGGAGAGTTACCTCTGTCAATTTTCTGATGTATATTATCCACCAAGCTCATAGGAGACTGGAATGCTAAAGTAGGAAATCAAGAAATAAACGGAACAACAGGCAAGTTTGGCCTTGGAGCGCAAAATGAAGCAGGGCAAAGGCTAACAGAGTTCTGTCAAGAGAACACGCTGGTCATAGCAAACACTCTTTTCCAACAACACAAGAGGCGACTCTACACATGGACATCACCAGATGGTCAATACCGAAACCAGATAGATTATGTGCTTTGCAGCCAAAGATGGAGAAGCTCTATACAGTCAGTAAAAACAAGACCTGGAGCTGACTGTGGCTCAGATCATGAGCTTCTTATTGCAAAATTCAGGCTTAAACTGAAGAATGTAGGGAACACCACTAGACCAGTCAGATATGACCTAAACCATATCCCTTATGAGTATACAGTGGAGGTGAAGAATAGATTTAGGGCATTAGACCTGGTAGACAGAGTGCCTGAAGAACTATGGACGGAAGTTCGTAACATTGTACAGGAGGCAGCAACTAAAACCATCCCAAAGAAAAAGAAATGCAAGAAAGCAAAGTGGCTGTCAGATGAGGCTTTACAAATAGCTGTGGAAAGAAGGAATGCGAAAAGCAAAGGTGAAAGGGAAAGATATAAACAACTGAATGCAGATTTCCAGAGAATAGCAAGGAGAGATAAGAAGGCCTTCTTAAATGAACAATGCAAGGAAATCGAGGAAAACAACAGAATGGGGAGGACTAGAGATCTCTTCAAGAAAATTGGAGATATCAAGGGAACGTTTTGTGCAAAGATGGGTATGGTAAAGGACAAAAAAGGCAGAGACCTAACAGAAGCAGAAGAGATTAAGAAGAGATGGCAAGAATACACAGAAGAACTATACAAGAAAGATCTTAATGTTCCTGATGACCACGCTGGTGTGGTCACTGACCCAGAGCCGGACATCCTAGAGAGTGAAGTCAAGTGGGCCTTAGGTAGCATTACTAACAACAAAGCTAGTGGAGATGATAATATCCCAGCTGAGCTACTTAAAATCCTAAATGATGATGCTGTGAAAGTGCTGCACTCAATATGCCAACAAATTTGGAAAACTCAGCAGTGGCCAAAGGATTGGAAAAGGTCAGTTTACGTTCCAATTCCAAAGAAGGGCAGTGCCAAAGAGTGTTCAAACTATCGCACAATTGCACTCATTTCACATGCTAGCAAGGTTATGCTGAAAATCCTACAAGCTAGGCTTCAGCAGTACGTGGACCGAGAACTACCGGACGTACAAGCTGGGTTTCGAAGAGGTAGAGGAACTAGAGATCAAATTGCTAACATGCGCTGGATCATGGAGAAAGCACGAGAGTTCCAAAAAACCACCTACTTCTGCTTCATTGACTACGCAAAAGTCTTTGATTGTGTGGATCACAAGAAACTGTGGCAAATTCTTAAAGAGATGGGGGTACCAGACCACCTTACCTGTCTCCTGAGAAACCTGTATGCGGGTCAAGAAGCAACAGTTCGGACCGGCCATGGAACAACCGACTGGTTCAAAATTGGGAAGGGAGTACGGCAAGGCTGTATATTGTCACCCTGCCTATTTAACTTATATGCAGAGTACATTATGAGAAATGCAGGGCTGAATGAATCGCAAGCCGGAATCAAGATTACCGGGAGAAATATCAACAACCTCAGATATGCAGACGATACCACCCTAATGGCAGAAAGTGAAGAAGAACTAAAGAGCCTCTTGATGAGGGTGAAAGAGGAGAGTGCAAAAGTTGGCTTGAAACTCAACATTAATAAAACTAAGATCATGGCATCTGGTCCCATCAATTCCTGGCAAATAGAAGGGGCAGAAATGGAAGCAGTAACAGATTTTACTTTTCTGGGCTCCAAGATCACTGCAGACAGAGACAGCAGCCATGAAATTAAAAGACGCTTACTCCTTGGAAGGAAAGCTATGGCAAACTTAGACAGCATAATAAAAAGCAGAGATATCACCATGCCAACAAAAGTTCGCATAGTCAGGGCGATGGTGTTCCCAGTAGCAATGTATGGTTGCGAGAGTTGGACCATAAGGAAGGCTGAGCGCCGAAGAATAGATGTTTTTGAACTGTGGTGCTGGAGAAGACTCCTGAGAGTCCCTTGGACTGCTAGGAGATCAAATCAGTCAATCCTAAATGAAATCAACCCAGACTGTTCCCTGGAAGGACAGATACTAAGGCTGAAACTCAAATATTTTGGCCACCTAATGCGAAGAGAGGACTCTCTGGAGAAGACTCTGATGCTGGGAAAAATTGAAGGCAAAAGGAGAAGGGGAAGGCCAAGGATGAGATGGTTAGACAGCATCACCGATGCAACAAACATGAAAATGAGCGAACTCAGGAAGATAGTGGAGGACAGGAAGGCCTGGCGGGATATGGTTCATGGGATCACGAAGGGTCGGACACGACTTAACGACTGAACAACAACATCCACCAAGCTACTAAAGCTGTCAGCCCCACAACCAGATCTGAACCCTAATTGAAAAGTGTTAAGGAAGGGTGTGTCATACAAATGTATATGCAGATCCTATGCCTGCAGATTCTGTGCCACCACATCTTTCCTAATCCACTTGGTGAATTTCTTTGGTTACACAATTTGGGAGGCACTGGCCCAGTGAACCACCAGAAAGAATTATTACACATTCCACGTCTAACTAGACAGCAAGCATGGATGTAGAGTGCAAATGAAGCATGGGTCCAACATCCATAATTTAGGAGCAACTACAATATAGCCATCCCACCTGCCCTCCCACTGTAACCCCTTTGAGCACCTGAGAGTCAGGTGACCCTTGGCAATGGTGAATATAGAAATACTGTATATTGTTCAAGGAATATTGAATATTCATACAGTATCAAATATTGTATGTTGTTAAATTGTCTTAACTACAGTTAAAACAAACCTTTATACTCCCTCCCCATGAATGGATAACTGAATCATGCTTCTATTTGTGAGAGAGTACAATGAAACAAATAATATCCTAATTGTATAGTATACTCACATTTACCGCAGATGGTACAGAAGAGAATGTAGAACCTGGTGGACCAAATGAAGAAGTAGAGTTGTATGATGACCCAGCATTTAAAGGATAATCTAAATGAGGGGTAGCACACATTCAATGAAAACCCAGAAATATATAAGTGGCAGATTTGCAAAAAATAAAAATAAAAATGATGCACTACTTCGTAAAGTAAATAAGCATTGTTTTTCTAACTTTTATTCACATCTCGGGACGTTGTGGGGGGGGGGTTGACATTGTTTAGACAGGAAGGTCCTTTTTGTGGCCATGCTGGAGTATGGACAAGGCAGGAAGTGAGCAGGATATGCTTGGCAGGTCCAGTCCTGGTGCATACATAGGGTTGCATCTGGCCGTCTCCACTGACTGGCTTGCTATGCCTGATTAGCCTACAGGAAGGCAGTGGCTGATGGCAGATGAGAGTAAGAACTTGGTCTCTTGGGTCTGTTCTTGGGCCACTTCAGTCTGGTCCTCCCTGGACACTGACCAGTCTGGTTCTTGTTAGCCAGCCCACCTCCACCCCTTTTCTCATCCTATTGCCTCCCATTGGGCCTTCCTGCATGTTGGGGACTTCACATCAATTGATGGTCAATGGGCTGGGAAAGAATTTTACTCATTACCCTAATTGGTTGCAGGATTTTCATCTCTCTCATGACAACTGACCCATTATCTCTGCTATTTTGGTGCTACACTTTGGTTTTGTCACACAACCTCATAGTTGGGAGGCCCTTTATGGGGCTACAGGGTTGGGGCGCTTGGGTCAGCCCACACGAATAGACTGAGCAGCCAGCCATGCTGCTAGGCAGATGTCATAGGTCACATGAACACAGCTAGCTGACAGTTGGTCAGTTTTACTTTCTGGCAGCTGGGCTGGGGCCTGAGGAGAGTTGTTGCCATTCTGACAGCAACTGGGCTACCTGAATTGGATCCTCTCCCTGTGCAATGCCTGATCTCTGTGAAGCTATGAATTGTCACCCAATTCACTTCAATTGACCTCTCTGCAGTGACCTCTCTGATTCACTGCTGTTGACCTCTTCCTTCCTGATGCAATCCCTACTGCGGACAGAGTAAACCCATCTACCACATCCTTTCATATACACTGGGGCATATGACCATCCTACATAGCATCCATTCTCTGATTATAGACCACAGTGACCCCTGATCTTTGGGGAAATAGAGTAATTTCTGATGCAGTTTCCCCCCTTTTACATTTTCCAGGAATGTAACCCCCATGTAAATCGAGAGCTACCTGTATTGGATGACCAGCGGGGAGTTATTAGAGACTACAAGTGTGGAGGCTTTATATCACCAAGCAAGATTTGATGAGTGCCAAAACCCTGTCCTCCAGGTGTGGCCTGGAAGTTGAGCCAGTACCCTGCCTGAAGAAGCTAAACAGGGTCAACCTCGCTTCTCGCTTGGATGGGAGATGGCAGCTGCTGATGAATCTCGCGAAGACTGAGATGGCATCGTGAGTGGGTGGAATGCTGAGGAGTCAGTTAGAGAGATAACATCTAGACAACCATCCGAGGGTGAACTGTGAAGCTTGGAAGTGCACAAGCCAGATGGAGGGCTGTACTTGGAAGAGAAAACATCTCAAGTATGGAAGGTTCTATATATGAATAGAACCATATTGTAAATACCCTTATCAGGTCTAGGATAGCCTGCCTATGTAAACCGCCTTGAATAAATCTGATGAGAAATCTGATGATGAGAAAAGCGGTATATTAATGTGGTAAAATAAATAAATAAATGCAAAGAATTTAAAGGGGCAGCACTTTGGCTTAGAGTACCACTGAACAATCTCCAGTTGTGCTTTTTATAGCAGAGACCCTGAAGAAAGCCCATGGATATGGGCTGATTCAGACTTTTTAAAGGTCTGAACTCAGATTATCCATCCACAATGGATCAGCTCAGCTCCCTGAAACGATTGAGACCCACTTCCGGTTTTTGCCCGAAACTGGACGTGGGTCTCTATTGCTTCAGAGAGCCCATCTGAAGTGTGGGGAGACCCGGAAAGGAGGCCGCAGGGGGCCCTCACACCCTCCTGAGGTTGCTGGTGCAACCCCTGGTAAGTAAAAAACAAACCTTTTTTCCTGGGGATCGCTGCCACTACCCCACCCCCACAAGAACTTATGACTTCTCCAACTTGTGGGGAGAAATATGAGAACTGCTGAGTTACAGGAATCAAATCAGACACTGTTTATTAAAAAGCTTTAGATTGATTGAAAAGCTTAAGAAATTGGCAACTCTGACAAGACCATGAAGAATTCCTCTTGAACATATGTCCAGTGAGCATACTGTAGATCACCTGGGCAGATTATCTAGGTCATTACTGGAGACGTTGCTAGGAGAAGTTCAAAGGAATGGCAACTTACCTTCAATACTGGAAAGATTAAACACAGTTGTATTATTTGGAGAAGAAGAGTGCAGCATTCCTTCAGCTGAACTTAGCACACAGCGAATATCAGTGCTGGAAAGGGGAAAAGGTTGAAACTGAGAAAAACAGTAGCAAAACTGGAACAGATCTTAAAATAGATACTAAATTACAGTAGTACTTATTCAGTCAATATTCAATCAAGTACGAAGTACTTGAGATTCCCTATACCAACTTTTAAGAGTTTAGGCTGGGGAACTTCAACAGAAATGCCAGCTCATTATCACAAATCATTAAATTATGCTGCTATTTCAGGGGCATTACAGCATTGCTGTTTAGGATAGGGATATAGGGGAATTTTGCTATTGTTTTGCCTGAAGCCTCCTGAAGCATTCCAGCCCACAAACCCCACAAAGCCCACAAATCAAATATGCAAATGAAAGAATGGTGGTTAGGGTTGTCATAATAATGCAGATCGTGAAGCTAGGGGTTCCAGAGAGTTGCATCTAGACTTCCTTCTGCCTTTGGTCAGAACAACTATGTGTAAGATTGTCCATGCAAATACATGTAGTAGAACACCTATAGGCCCACCATCAGGTTTGATCCAGAGACTTCAATGGCTAGGTAAGTAGTAAGGGACTCAATATTCAAGGTAAAACCTATGTAGTATTTATGCCTCTGTATACTTATAGCACAATCCTATGCATGTATACTCAGAAATAAATTCCACTGAGTTCAGAGGGACTTGCTCCCAGATAAGTGTGTATAAGATTACAGTCTCTATCACATAATTAAAAGCCCAAATTTGTACCAGTACTTAATACTTACTTCTCTGAGAAAGCCATGCATTTTTGAATATGAAGATTTCCTTTAACATGCTGATCCCAGTCCTGTCAAGAAAAATATCATAAATATAGCACAAAGACAGAAGCAAATAAGTTTACTAAGCTGATGTGTAATGGGTTGAATAAATAGTACACATGAGTAGGTTCCAGTAGCGTCGCCTGATATGGGGCGGTGGTGCGGTGGGCCCCAGGGCATAGGGGCGGAAAGGCTCCGGGGGCGCACGCGCGAGCCTCCTTAAGTTTTGGGGGTGTTTTTTTTGCTTTTTTTCCTTTTTTTGCAGGTTTTTAGGGGATTTTTAGCGCTAGCGGGGCTTCTAATAGTTTATGTATGCTTTGCGCAACTTATCTTGTGTACTGTGACCCTCCCGCGACGATCTCCAGGGGCGCAGACGGTCTTCCGGGGCAGTTCCTCTGCTCCCGGGCGCGAACTCTGTAAAGCGCCCAGAAGCGCTTTGCAGAGTTCACGCATGCGCAGAGCAACAATGTTTCCAATAGTCGCTCTGCGCATGCGTGAACTCTGCAAAGCGCTCCTGGGCGCTTTACAGAGTTCGCACCAGGGGCGGCAGAGGAGCGATCTGCGCCCCGGAAGATCGTCTGCGCCCTTGGAGATCGTCGCGGGAGGGTCACAGTACACAAGATAAGTTGCGCAAAGCATACATAAACTATTAGAAGCCCCGCTAGCGCTAAAAATCCCCTTTAAAAACAGTGAAAAAAAGCAAAAAAAACCCCCCCGAAACTCATTATGCAAATTAATTATGCAAATGAGTTTGGGGGCGTCGGGCTTTTCCGCCCCAGTAGCAGGGGCGCCTGGCTACTCCACTGGTAGGTTCCATTTAATTCACTGGATGATTCTATACTATTCAGAAGTATTTTGCATTGTGAAACATACTGCAAACAGGATGTAGTAGTTTTACATGAAGTTATCCCAAATGATGTGGGCTCTACAGACGGAACTAAATTCTGCAATGTGCAGCACTGCAGGAATTGTGCAGACACCCAAACCTAGGCACTCAGTACCCTTATCTTCCAGCAATGTCACTGTTACTGGGAGAAGCAAGTCTAACAGCTCCTAGTCAGAAACTTAATAGCTGTGGAAATCCCGTTATTGCTGGATACTGCTGCTGCTAGTCACAGCATGACAATAACACCCAACTATGCAATAAGGCACTGTTGTATGCAGTTCCTAGCTAGAAGCTGTTCGAACTACTCTACTCACTTATTCCATCCTTAGCAGCAGCACTGGAAGAGCATTACAATAGGGTGGAACACATTTTGGGTGTTTTACAACGCCACATTTGCATAGTGCCCTACAGTGCAGCGCAGCAATGTGTGGATTAGTCCTTATGCTTACAATTTCAAAATAAAAGTGGGATAAAGCTATACCACAAAAAGGAAATGCAAGTAAATGTATGCAAACTGTATACCAGGATTGGGCCTTCCCATAAACGGAAGTCACTTCCGTTTGGATGTACAGGGCCTTACTGCATTTACTTGCAGCGGATCAGGAAGTACAGGGCCTTACTGATGACAAATGAATGAAAACACCCATCAACCTATCTACTGCAGGATCAAGACAAACATATCTGCTGATCAAATACTTGCTTTCATTTCAAGGGGTCTGGCAAAGCTTTAAAATACAGTACTACAGGTCTCAAAAGTACTTCAGATATAATAAATAAAGATCTACATTTGTCTCTTTAACAAAAAATCCTCTTAGTATACACCCGACAGATTGATGTTTAAACATGTTTATTTGGAAGTAAGCCACACTAGTTTCAGTAGGACATAAACTAAAAATGTATCAGGCTGCAGCCTCTTCAGATGGCCAAGCTCTCTCTACCTGGACTCTGAGACTCAACTATTTTCTTACAACTAGTGTTGGCCAACTCACTTAGTCATATTTATACAACTCTTTCAAGATTAGAGAGGTAATATACAATTAACCAGTAACATCCTTACTGTGAAGGAAGAAAGGAAGGAAGCCAGGCTAATTCTCAGAAACTAATCAGAGTTTCTATGAACCAATGAAAATCCACCACAAGTAAAAGCAAAAACACAAAGTAAGCACATCTAACAGGGTTTTAACGGTGATACTACTGGTGTCAGGAGTCTCACAGTTATTTTACTGACTCACACTTCCAAATAGTAGAAGAAGGTTCTGTCTAAAACTTACCTTTAGATCAAATACCTTCTTATCACACATAGTACAGACATGGGGGAAGCAAAGAGGTGCTATACTATGGAAGTCACTTAGTTCATGAGGTCTCACTGACAAATCTGATGCAGCTGCTGTTGGTTCCTGCGTCTGTCTCATTCGTGAGTTATTGAAATTTTGTTTACTGCTATTGGCTCTGCTGAAAGCAAGTGGAGCACCAGCACTAAACTTTGTGTCAGGCGTTGGTTCTTCAGGGTTGTAGAGATCATTTCTTATTTCATATGGCACACTTGTTGACGGCCACATGCTGGCACTGGGCATAATGTCAGGCTTATTTTGGCCAGAGAATGTAGAAGGATTTTCCCACTGATGATTTGTTTCTGTTTCATGCATAATAGGACCTGCCTCTCCCTTTTGACTTAGAATCGGATGAGAATTATGTGGGTCAGTCACAAAACTCAAAGACTGTACCCCAGTTGTATGCTGGCCTTTAGAAGTGGTTCCATAAAACTCTTTCTGAAATCCTGGCTGATTGTCATGTTTACCAAAATTGCCATCATACGTTCCCCCTCCAGAGGAAGCTGGGACTGAATGAGACCCACTGGTTACAAAGCCATGCGGGCTACATTGTTCAGCATCAGCGGGAAATACTTGTTTACTATAGTCATATAATCCACCCGTAGTAGCAGAGGGGATACCAGTCTTATTTAGACCCATAACTATAGCCTGTTGTCCAGGTGTCTGAGATATCACCCCTCCAAAAGGGTGTATGGCCATAGCATTTGGGTTTTGATTCTGTAAGTTACCTACAGGCCCCAGGGTTCCACCTGCTGCTGCCAAAGTAGGATTCTGTGTTGGAAAATGTAATCCACCAGGTGGAAATCTAGTATTGGCAACTCCAGGTCCTCCGGCATGTCCCTGAGGATTGTTAAACATGGAAGGATGTCTTAATTGGTTGAAGAGTGGCTGAGACATGGCCACTTTGGAGAGAACTTGATTCAGGACTGTTGCAGCTGCTGTGTTGTTGGTGACTGCTGTCTGAGCCAATTTTAGCCTGTGCAGGGTAAGCTGGGCTTGTAGCTGAGCAAGCTGAAGACTTGCAGGAGAAGGAAGCAGTGGATTCGGGGTGCTGACAGAGAATAGATTCTTGTCCAGAAGCTTGGCAGCACTGAAAAACAACAGATGATCATTTTCATTTGAATTCATATTTAACAGTAGACCTTGTCACCAAATCATGATGAAGTGGTAAGATGCTACCCCTAATTGCTATCCTTGCTAAACCCTTGGAAGGAAAGAAAGTGATTTATGATATACTGTTAACCCAGCCCTTCCTCTAATGCGACTGGAACCATATTCATTTCAGTTATGATGCTAAAGGCAGATCAGTGTTTCAAAGATTAAAAGGGGGGTCATGTTCATTTGGGACTGAAGTCAAAAAACCATTTGAAGGTCAATAGAAGGACTTTGCCGATTTTAGTAAGTTTAGCTTCAAGGCCTATATGCTAAACATTCCTTTTACCATTTGGGCTAATGAAAACTCAGTTTGCCTTACCTAAATGTCGATCAATATATGCAATTGTGTTAGTCATTGTCATCTATAGCTAATTACCTGCTTTCAAACACAATAACTAATGTGAGATATTGCACTTGAAGGACTTTGGTAAAACATGCTAAACTGAAGTTCTAGAATAGAATCTAGCACTTTGCATTCATTTTCACAGCATTTGAAAACAGTAAACACAATGTTTCCAAATTACACACCATGTTTCTGTGATGAACCTGCTCACTGAAAGGGTCTGACTACCTCCTTTTACACAGGGTCTTAGATCTGAATAGACATCTCTTCTAGGATTTATGACATAAGTTTCCTTGCTGCCACCTCTATGGATAATTTCTGGTTCAGAGTAGAGGTCCCCTTTGAAGCGAGTGTATAGGAGAATATATCATAAACTGTGACCCCCACCCACCCATTCTGCATGTGAAGAGTCTTTCCAGCCTCCCAGTATAACGCACACACACACACCCCGGATCGATAACATTACTGGAGCACATAGAATTAATTTTGTCTATAAACCGGTTTGTGAACTTTTTTTGAAAAGCGGTATATAAATACTGTTAATTATTAATAATAGTGAGTGTGCAAATCTACAATAGTTCTTTTGAATAAAAAAGTTTTCTTTTTCTTGGTATACATACACAGAGAGAGACAAAAGCATCAATAGTCACATGAAATTTAGACCCAGGCAAAAGGTTAATATGATGCTCCCTTCTTTACTCTCGCTTCTAATGGTAATTTGCTGAACTAATATTTAAGGCTTCTGAAAATGACTAGGCTAAGGATCTTATTGGTCATTGGATTAGAATCATGATGACATTCTCTCCAGATGGGTTATTTCTGACTCCTGTTTTGAAAGGATACTTTTGGAGCTAAACATTTGCTTTGCAATAGGGCTATCACCTATAAGTTCGGAACAAGCCAATGGGGGAAAGTTAGCTTTGAAGTTAGCTGGCTCCTCCTGGTTTGCTGTTAATTACCAAAGGTAAGTAGGATAGGGAAAGAATATGGTGAAGTGCCGCAGGCTAACCGAGGGATTGCGTGCGCTATCCACTTGCACCCGAGTAAGTGGGTAGCGCACACAATCTCCCGATTAGACTGTGATGCTTTACTGTGAACTACGAGGGGGCGGGATTGCCTCTCCTGCCGTGCCCGCATCACATGTCCCTGACAGATATTTGTTAAGATTGTCACTTATTGGGCATTTACCCATCAGGAAGTATAGTTTGACTGAAGAAACAGTGGCAGCTCTTGAGACACCACTGTTTCCTTGAAGGAGCATCATACCTCCTCTCAGGGAAATCTCAGAGCCAGTTTTTAAACATGTAGATATTTGGAATCTCAAACTGTAACCAAAAAGAAGTTTATTCATCACAGTTGCCTGTGATGAATAAAAGAGAGTGCATGAAGTCCATTAATTACCTATATATTCACATCTCGCTGACTTCATGTCTGTAATGACTGTGTGCAGATCTGCATCAATATTACTAGTGGTAAGAAAGTAGACTTGCTTATTTGTAACTGGCATTTTCCTAGAGTGGTTCACATACAGTCATGCATAAAGGGAACCCTTGTCAAAACTGATGTTACAGTAGCTATAGTTCCAACCCTCCAGACCCAGAAGGTAGCAAATGTTAGCAAAATATTGTGTAATTAAATTAGAAAATCAACAATTTAACTAGTGAGTTCTTTACAGACTTTCAGGTGTACGACATGAGCTAGTAACTTGTTGACTACAGGTGAGAGAGGTACTTCAGAGGGTCTACTCCTCCACAGTAGATTCCAGCTAAAGACAATGCACAATACAATGCTTCCATATTGAGCTGCTCTGAGGCTGTGTACAGATTACAGTTTGTTTTTCAGATACTTGAAATCAATACTGTACAGGTGGGCCCCCATATCCACGGATTCGCTATCCACGGTTTCAGTTATCCACGGATTGCGGGGACTCCCCCCCCCCCCCAGGCTGTTACTTTTTTCCTTGTAAGTTTCATTTCTTCCTTAAACAAACAGGAGAAGCAGCCTCTGGCTGCTTATTGCAGGCAAGTAGAACGAGACTAAGTCCTAGAGAGGCTCTGCAAGGTTAACAGAAACCTTGCAGAGCCTCTCTAGGACTTAGTCTCGTTCTACTTGTCTGCAATGGAGGCTGCTTCTCTGTTTCAAGGAAGAAACCAAGCTTGCTGAAAGGAAAATAAGAGCTGGGGGGGCGCACGCCTGCCCGAAGGGGAGGCAGGGTGGGGGGCCCTCAGGAAACTATGGAGGGCGTGTTCGCTCCTATCCACAGTTTCAAGTATCCATGAAGAGGCCTGGAACATATCCCCAGCGGATATGGGGGGTGTATTGTAGTTATTGCTTTATAATGCCTGTACCACACATGTTCATTCAGTTGTGTCAAACTGATCTCTAGTCAAATTGATTTTGTAGGCTTTCACTGCATTCAGGCAACGTATCATTTGTTATTATTATTTTGGTTAGTCACAGCCCACCTGATAGTGGCTGGTGTTTTCTAAATATCAAGTCCTTCCCAAAGACCTAGGATATTTAGAGGTATTTATGTAAAATATGTGCAGTTCCAAGCAGAGCTGATTTTTGCAGCTCATATGTGGTAATTTCATTTATACCTGTGTGCAGGTGTTTTTCTAAGTTTTTTGGTACTGTGCCTAAACTACCCACTACTCCTAAACTATCCACTACTCCTACACCACCCACTACTTTATTATCACTGTAATTGGCTGGAAAAGCTGAAACAAACCTAGAAGCATGAGCAGCACTGCTAAAACAGACATTTACAAAGTTGATGCGACTATATATAATCTAACTAGTAGAAGTACCTGTTCTTCAGATTTAAAAAATGATTACTTTCTATGCTGTTGAAAGTCTAAGATTTAAAGACTTTGCTTAGCTATGTGGCTAGTGCTTCTTGGTACAATATGTTTTCAGTTTTACCCTCCAGAGCTAATATCACCAAGTTACTTGGTTTAGTAACCCCTGAACACACTACATAAAATTGCCCATGAGAGAAGCAATCTTGCCTTACATCAATGCCAGCCTATTTTAAGGATTGTCCCTGGGACTTATTGATAGTCACAGCAAAGCATACTCTGAGCAGGAATTGCATTCTTTTACATTTGAAAGGGTAGTCTGACGGGATGTTTGAGATGCATGGAATAAATACAGTTTCCCCTTCTGCACAGCCTGTAAAAACTGTAGCCTCGATGACACTGCGCCTGAGCACCTGGATTTGAAGCCTCATGGCATTACTAAGTTTTGGCGGATTCAAATTACCCCGTATTTATCGGCGTATAACACGCGCCGGCGTATAACACGCACCTTACTTTTAGCACTGCTGTTTGGGTAAAATGCTTTTAAACGGCCCGGCCTATAACACGCACCCTACTATTTTGGGCTACAATTTAAGACAAAAAGTGAGTGTTATATGCCAATAAATACAGTATATAACATTACAGGTGCAGCAACCTTTAAAGTTGGTGGGCTGGCATTCCAGGGGGATTCAATGTGTTGAGAAATTCAACAGGGTATTCACTGTCTGATCTGTATTTATCACCATATCAACTGAACGCAGCATGGGTGGTTTTACCACCTCCTACATAAAACACACTCTGTCTCACATGAAATTTTTATTAGCAATCCATAATAAACAACCATGCCAAATTCTAGTTTTCTAGCTGAATGGGAAATAGGAGATAAATGGATGAATCAGGGCAATATGAATCCCACATGGGCAGGTTTGCCGCTTTCTACGTAAACACACTCTGTCTCACAATGCAGTTCTTATTAGTGATCCATAAGCAAGAATCATGCCAAATTTCAGCTTTCTAGATGAACAGGAAATAGGAGATCCATTGATGTCGGCCTTTTGCTTTTACACACACACTCACACTCACTCACTTCTGGAACTATTTAGTGGGAGGGGGTTATATATGAAAGGATAAGTGAATTCAATGAAACGGGCAGCCCAATCCTGTGTATTTATTTTATTTAATGGATTTCTACCCCGCCTTTCTCCCAATAAGGGCAATCAAGGTGGCATTTGTGTAAGTAAATGCCGGCGGAGCAAATGCTCCACCAGCATTAGGCATTGCAAAAGTTTTTCGATGCCTCAAGAATAAGCGGCACCAGCACGGAGGCAGGCACCAATCACTCCCCTGGCGGACATGACCAGTGCCAGATGGCCCAGGTAAGTCCTAGGCTGAGTGGTGCAGGGGTGGGGAAGGGCAGGCCAGGGTGGCAAGGGAGAGGGCCATTGGGCAGCCCGGGCTGGAAGGGGGCAGGGACATTGGCGCCGATATCCTAAGCCCCTTCCCAGCCTGGACCGGCCTTACACGGCCTCCCAAGATGTACACCACCTCTGGAGCTGGCGTGCATCCGAGGAGGCCCATAGGCCCTGGGCTTGCCTACATACAGGGAAGGGGATGAACGTAAGGAGAGTAAGGAAGAGGGATAGGATCCTGGTGCACGTTGGTGCCCATTCTGCCTCCCACCTGCCCAGACACTCCCCCATTCCTCCCATCACGCACTCCCGCCCCAGTTTACCTATGCTCCTGTGAGTAGCCAGTAGCGGCAGCAGGCTGCCATCACCACTGCTGTTCGAGTGGCAATTCCAAAATGGCTGCCAGTGGTGCACACAGAGCACCACCGTATGATCAATTACAACAGCAGAACCTTTGTTCCGCTGTTGTAATTCTTTGCTAGGATTGGACTGAAACTCATAAGGTTCCCAGGATCCAAGTCATTATGCACCAAACCCTAGTGCTCTATGTGGTGTGACTGGAAACTCCCAAGCATGCCATAATTCCTACTAGAGCATTAGGCACACTCATGCCTAATTATATACTATGAAAGACAGCTTGTGTAGTTGGCATCTGGAATGTGACATTTTACATTTAGCTATGTGGGTATCATAACGATTGTAACTAGTGTTTTATTTCTTATGCACACAAAATGTCTTTAAAACAACACAAACTGTGCTAATGAACAAAAACTAATAGTTTTAAAATAAAAATAAAAGTTAGATTGGCATTTAATGCATATGATTGCAGAGGAGAAGCAAAATTATGTTACTAACATTTTAATTCAATCAGATGAAAAAGCATACAATAGCACACACAACTCAGAATAGTTCAAAAGCTGTAATAACTTTGTAAAACGTTTAACTTTATCTGTACATGGCATGGACACCTGAGAGATATAGTAAAATCATTCACCTCTCTGTCTGCTGTCATACTAAGTCCCGAATGCACTAGGAGCTTTCCATACCATAAATAAATAAACCCGTTAATTTGAGAGAGCTGCTCTATCCCTGAGGATATTGTTTTAGAATTCAAAGCGCCATTATAGGAGCAATATGAATGACTCAGCCTCTGCTACTATTTGCCCCAAAGGTGAAAATTACCAGGTTTTACTTAGTTTTAGAGACCAAATTTCTGTGTCCCTTCATTCTTCCAACAAAAATATAGCCCTGATTTAGCAACCTTTATAGGGATTGGCGCTTGTGACACGATCTGTTATGGCCTACTAATTTTCAAACGGGTCTTAAAGGCCTGGCAGTTTTTCTTTTCTTTGTCCAGATCACATAGATTTGGTGAAAAAATATTTTTATCAATTGCCAAACTGGTGGGGAGGAGGACAGAGGGTGAAAATTACTGTACTTGAACTCCGGGGGGGGGGGGAGGATGAAATTGAAGGGAAAACACAGATTAGCTAGCACAACAGGCTAGGGACAGAAGAGACTGTGTCCTTGATGTGAAGGGGTGAGGAAAAGACGGCCAAAGTTCTGATATGTGTTCTGCTGCCCGGGAGGGGGGGAGGTTATCGCATTCTCTGCTAGCTGATAGGATGAATAAAAAAGAATTCAGAACAACAACAACAGAATGGTGGGAAGGGATGCAGAGAAATGAGAGAGGCTGAAATCTAATAACCTTTTAGAACAAATCTTTGCAAATTTCTGTGCAGGATGAATCCTTTCCTCGCATGCTCATGCTCAAGCTTCAGGATTCAATGAAGATTCAAAACCTGAAACTGTGATTTACACTCAACTCCACCGACCAAAGCAACCTGGTGTGGTTTCAGATAGATGATTTTATAAGCTCACACACTGTAATACTGTACAGTAGTTCAACTGGAAAGTCAAACTATTATCTTGGGCCAGGAAGTTAGGCTTCGCGAGTCCTATGCCAGTGGGAAGGTATTATATCCATATGATATGGATTTAAATGTAATCTATTTAAAAATATTAAAAAGTTTACAACTTTCCAGGATGCATTTTCACTTGAAGTTGCCCATATGGTCTCTAAACAGATTTCAACAGTTTGCTGATCACGTTTGAATTTTCAACATCTGATCACATTATCATAGTACTCATGTAAAAGTACTCATCATCTCAAGTGCCTCCCACTCCTCTGCTAATTATAGTATGAATTTCTATCAAAAACTGGTTTTTTTTTCTTTTAAGGGGAAAAGACTTATACTGAGGCATTGGAAAATAACTGCCCTCCCACTACTCTTTAGTAGACTGAGGACATTTTAATTTTATCAACATTTGAACACATGGTTTATAGAAGCCCACTACATATGGATTTAGTTTTGGACAGTTGGAGATTTATGCATAGATCGTTTTTGTAGGTAGATTATTGATAAATTTTGTAATCTGTATTACATAAATTTATATTATATGCATTTCCCCCTTTTTCATTTTCTTTTGGTTTTGTTTTAATTGCTGCTATTGTTTTGTTTTTCTTTCCTTTTATATCCACCAATAAAGGAGTTGGGGGTGGGGGAAGAGAACACTTTTTGAGAGGTGATATGTGCACTTGCATGAAAGGAGTAGTAGATGATAAAAATAATGCATGTTCTTGGGACATAAGCACAATCTATATATAATTTTCCTTTTGTGTTTTTAGGACACAGATACTCTCTCTATACTATTTTCATTCCATTCCCTCCAAGAGTAGGTGCCATTTTATGAAACTAGACATGATCGTTGCATAGATGTGTTTAAAAATAGTTTTGCAAATCTGCAAACGAAGTAACAAACCCATATTCACCTAAGAAGGGGACAAAATCGAAGGTAAAACACAGGCTAGCTAGCACAAACAGCTGGAGTCAGAAGTCAGTATGTGCTTGCCCTTGGTCGAACGTAATGATGAGACCAGGACAGGAGGGGCAAATTTCACTGGAGGTATTTTTGTCACCCCCGCATGAATCATCTGCAAAAAAATGAATAGGGTTCCAAGCAGGAAAAGAGTAGTGAGCAAGGATGCAGAGGACTGAATTTACAATAAGCCTATTAAAATAAACATTTTATAATAAAATCTTAGTCACAAATTTGTCTAATTACCAAAACTATGAAAAATAAATTGTTAAGGGGCACTGTGGATGTATCGTGTTGATACCACCACAAGCTGTGCAGCTCAGTTTGCAATCTGTCACCATAAACATTTAGAGATCTATGGGTGTTTATAGTAAATTATCTGGATCTCTGGATTAGTCAAGTAATCCCATCTGTGAAAGTGATGAAAAGGCTAAGTAAAAAATATGCCCAATTGAAGACTTGAAGAATCTGATGATTGCTTATTCAAAGCCAAACTAAATACCAATTAAGAGTTTGTTAAAAATCATCTTACTATTTCCAGAAAAAAAGATATATTTGAATTTATCATATATATATATATATATATATATATATATATATATATTGAGTACAGAAAATTATATAAATAATGGATTTTAATTTTTGTTTCCACTATAAATGTCTGTATTAGAAATAACTTGTTTTTAAATGAAACCTGAACTTAGTGCAAACATCTCTGAAAACTGAATTTATGACCTTATGAACTTATGACCCACTTATGAACATAAAAAAGACTGTTTTCTTGTGTAAAGAAATAACTGTGGGAAAAATATCTTTGTCAGTCATCATACAGCACAATAGTTCATATATGTCACCACAAGTATCATTCACTGATTCAACTGGGTGGACTTTTACTCCTACTTATGTCTAATAACTAACTACCTGATCTCTAGAATTTGCTCGTAGTCAGCACTCTGAACATACATATATGATTCAGAGCGCAATCCTGCGCAAAAAAATGGCGGTGGAGCAAGCACTCCGCTGCCGGCACGTTCGCGACAACTCGAGAGTAAGGGCGGCCGGTGCAAGGCCAGTCGCCCTCACTCCGCTGCCGGGATGTCCACGCGGCCACCAGAGAAAGATAAGAGATCCCCCGGCGGCTGCATGGGCAGTCCGGGCGACGAGGGAGGGGGGTCATTGGCTGAGCCGGCCCGGGGGAGCAGGGATGGTGTCCGCCATATCCCCGTCTCCCGCCAGGCCGACTTGGCTGTTACATGGCCTCCTCTTACTTCTGCCAGCTATTTAAATCCGAGGCGGCCCATTGGGCCTCCCCCTTTCCCCGAGTAGATCTCTGGACCACAGAACGGGCATAAGATCCGGCGGGCGGCCCTGGAGTACCCGCTGGATACTTAGGTAGGATTGGGCTGCCCATCTACCAATCAAGTCTACTGGACATTTTACCTTTATCTTGAGGAAAACACTGATTGTCCAGTAACTATTATCCATCCTTGTTTCCAGTTGAGATATACATTTTTGTCAGGTGGGATATAGCAGGGCAGTTATGTGATAAACATATAGTGTACCCTCTGAGATTACTGTATTTTTCGCTCTATAAGACGCACTTCCCCCGCCCCCCCCCAAAATAGGGGTAAATGTCTGTTCGTCTGATGGACTGAATGCTGTAAAAATGTATTTCTTTTAACAGTTTTCCGGCCACTTGACCGCTTACCTGGTTGTTGATTTGCAGCTCCAATCTTCGTGTGCCCGAGCTCCCAGTTGCGTTTGGCACCTGCGCGAAGTTCCCAGGCGCTGGATGCGACTAGGAAGCCCTGCCCAAACATCACAGTAACTGCAATGTTTGCGCAGACCTTCCTGGTCGCGTCCAGCGCCTGGGAAATTCGCGCAGGCACCGAACGTGACTGGGAGCTCTGCACAAACATCGCAGTTACTGCGATGTTTGTGCAGACCTTCCTGGTAGCATCCAGCGCCTGGGAACTTAGCGCAGGCGCCGAACGCTACTGGGAGCTGGGGCACACGAAGATTGGAGCTGCAAAACAACCAGGTAAGTGGCCAAGCGGCCAGAAAACTGTTAAAAGAAAGACATTTTTCCCCCTGTTTTTAGCTCCAAAATACACATGCGTCCTATGGTCTGGTGCATGTTATGAAGCGAAAATAAGGTATATAAATGCTTTATGTAGTTTTTCACTCATTTTTATAGTTATGGCAACTAATTATTGATTTTTATTTAGTATGTACTGTATTTCATAATAAATGGTTTTTGTTATTTCACTGATTTAACCTGGCGTTTTTCTCTCTCTGGTAATCCACCCGGATATAAACATTATACAGTATATTCATGGCTATGTAAACGCCTTGATACAACAATAAAATACAGTATCAAAATGTTAAGTTGTGCTAATTTCAAATATAAACTGTTTTGTTCACATAACTGATCTTTTAAATATTTTTGCAATACTCATCTCCCCACAAAAATGTATAGTTTTGAGTATGTAACTAACAGTGCAATGCTATACATGTCTACTTAAAAGTAAATCTCATTTAGTTCAATGGGCCTTACACCCCTATCCACCATTCATGCCGGCGGAATGCATGTTCTGCTGGCTCAAACAGCTTTACAGCTGTTGCAAATGTCACTAGGCCAGCCTGGCTGCCACCACCACAAGTGGCTGGGTCTGCACAAAGATGGATGCCAGATGCCCGCCAACACAGGGTTTGGAGGGAGGCAGGGAGGGGGTTGAACAGAGTGGGGTGGGGGCAGGGGTGGAGAGGGCGAATCATGCCCAGGAGGGGATGGGTTCGGTGGCGGCAAATGCGAAATCCTGACCTGCCTTCATAGATCAACTTGGACTTGCGCCAACGATTGAGCTGGCGCAGGTCTGAGTTCACCCATAGCAGCTGCTGAGGCTTAGCCCAGGGCAAGGGAATGAATGTTCCCTTACCCTGAGGAGGCCTCCAGTGGACAAAACACCCCTGCGGGATACAGCAGTGGCCGCACCAGCGCCAGTATATCACCAGCAGTGGCCGCACCAGCGCCAGTATTTTGACAGTATATCAAAACTGGAATGATGCAGAGATTAATATAGCTACTGCACAAAGATGACACACAAATTTATGAAGCATTGCATTAAAATATGGCACATTTGTGAGATGAACTATTTATTATTATTATTAACAGTATTTATATACCGCTTTTCAACAAAATGTTCACAAAGCGGTTTACAGGCAAAATTAAATTACTGAATGGCTCTCTGTCCCAAAAGGGCTCACATTCTAAAACTTAACTAGAACACAAATCGTATTCAACAAATAGTAACTGCAATAATCAAACAGGCTTTGAAGATAAAATGACAGTCAAGGCTAGCAAGTTCCAGAGGGGTAGTCATGCTAGTCTGCTAGTGGAAGAACTACTAATCCTTCAGTACCTTAAAAACTAAACACATTTATTAGGGCAGACATGTTCAAGGACTAGATGTCTCATGTACATCTGATCATCTATGAAATGTTATGCTATAATGCATTTAATTCAGAATATTTAATTGTAGCATATTTTCCAAAAGTCAAATTCATTTTAATCTTTAAATTAACACATTATTTACATTTATAGCCTGTCTTTCATTTCACTTGATCCCAAGCCTGCCAGAAGAATATGATTAAAAACATTAAAACAACTGAATTAAATCATACAATATCAGATTAAAAAAACAACAGAGACCAAAAACTAATCATGATCCAGCTGCAGCAGACACCATACATTTATTTCATTTAGAGCCCAAATGCCTGATAAAACAATTGGGTCTTCAGTAGTACCCTCTTAAAAGAAGACAGAGAGGAGCCATGACAATATTTTTAATTAATTAGAAACTGAGATGAAATATTCAGGGACATATGCAGACACCTAGGCCGCCCTCACTGCCTGACACTCTCCTTGCCTAGACTCTGTTCTTCAGGCGCAAAAATCTTTTCTTGCTCCATACTGCAGGGCAATACTGTACTCTGTTCCTCACTAGCAGTTTCCCCTTTTTCTTTCTCCACTGTTGTCCTACACTGAGATAATATCAGGCAGGCAGGACAGATCATGGGGCTCTTTTGCCACTGCCTTGTCGCTCTCTCAGGCCTGCACCCTCCTCCTGTTGCTCCAATTCCCACTTAGCCTTGTAGAGTGTGTGGTTTTTTTTAATACCCAAGGTGCTTCCATGTCTCAATAAAGCTGCATCCCTTTTACCCTGAAAATGCTTACTTCCAATCAGTCTGATCATAACATGGAGCTGCTAGGTAGCTATGAGCAGCATAGTAAGGTAAAGGTATCCCTTGACAATTAAGTCCAGTCGTGTCCGACTCTAGGGAGCGGTGCTCATCTCCGTTTCAAAGCCGAAGAGCCAGCGCTGTCCGAAGACGTTTCCATGGTCATGTGGCCGGCATGACTCAACACCGAGGCGCATGGCACGCTGTTACCGTCCCGCTGATGCGGTACCTATTAATCTACTTGCAATTTCTTGCTTTCGAACTGCTAGGTTGGCAGGAGCCGTCGCACGGATTCGAACTGCCGACCTTTCGATCGACAGCTCATGGTTCAGTGGTTTAACCCACTGAGCCACCCGCTGGCTCTGAGCAGCATAGTACCTGACATTTTTCACAGACGATTATCCCAAAGGTCCCTTCTTTATGGATCTTCAGAACCTGTCAGAAGCTCTGAAGCATGCAGTTCTAAGTTATAACCAGAAATGGAATAGTATAATTAAGATTGTGCACAGGAAACATAGGAGGTATTACAGCTGATATTCTGCCCCCTTAAATATATTATGAATGCAGAAGAAGATGGAAGAGGAAATACCCAGTTAACACAAGCTTTGGCTAGAAGTTACAGTGCAGTGCTTGCTGAGTTACCATTCTTGATGAATGAATAAGTGAAATTTTTTAAATGGTGCAGCATTTCTATAGGACAAAATGCATATGCACCCCACACATTCCCAGAGGTAAAAAATTTTCATTTTACAAAATATACATGCATGTCACAGAGGAATATGAATGCAATGTGGGACTCATACCTCATATCAATGTAGTTTTCTGTCACTGTTGCATTGTCAGCAGGGAGATTTGGTGTTTTCAAAGAACATAAAGGGACTCAGACTCTCTTACAAATAACAGCCTAAAACTCTTATGCGGTTATTTATGTAGCAGAAAAAAGGGTCTGAAAAGCAGACTGAAAACTAGTTCCACAATCAGGTTTAGGAGGTGATGGCAGTTAACACTGCACAAAACATTTGTATATAAATACACTGGCTAATGCAGATGGTCATGTTTAACTATCATGGACATACCAGTGATTTTAACAGCATGCTCTCTATTCAACACACCACTTCAAAAATTGGCAGCATCTCACTTTTTCCCCCTCTCTGTGCAAAGTCTATCTCCTGGCAATTGCATGATGCTGGTATGGTGCCAAATGTGGAAATACTACACTGAACCTGGATCATCCTATTCTTATCATTCTTAGGGCTTATTTGCTTTTCAAAGTTGACTTAGAATTTAATGTTTTGGATGCAGTGGTGTATGTGTGTTCTATTTATTTATTTAAAATATTGTTTGCGTGCCTTCCTGCTATAAAATCCTCCCAAGCACAAATTAAATGAAAGCAATATAAAATACCAACAATAGTTGAAGTAAAATAACAAAAGAAAAAAGACAAAAGAACAGTGCCATTATAAGCTAAAAAGCAGAGAAAACTAGTTGAATTTAATTGTTGCTCAAGGCAAGAGTTAGCAGGGCAGCTTTAGCCTAGTGTCTACCAATTAATAAAGAAGGAGCTAGATGCATTTGTTTAGGGACGAAATTCCACAACTGGGGAGCCATCACAGAAAAGGCCCTTTCCCACCTGAATTCCAAAGGCAGAAGCACCCAGAAAAGGGCCTAGTCATATCCATGCCCTGGGTCATTTAGGCTAAAACCCTAAAATAAACCCACTTATAGGCTAAAGCTCTCTATCACCATTCTGTCTATGCAATGCTGTCTAGCAGAGCTTTTCCAAGTAGTAAGGGGTCTCTTCTCTCTTAGCAGCCAAGATAATCAAATGGAAACCTTGGCTACAAGTTATTTGCAAAGCACTTTGAGGATGAAATTGTTAGCATGTGTTCTGACTTAGCACTTCAGTTGAATACAATAGAGATTCAGAGTGTTCCTAGAGTTGCATCTGGTCACTGTTGGATGAATTTCAGTAACTGCAGCCTGAGGGTACGACAGGGTATTTGGAGATGTGTGCTCTACTAACTGTATGCTCGATACGTCGCCTTTTTTTGGCCCACGTAGGATGCAGGCAGTTGAGTTCAGGAGGTGGTAAATCTTCTCTAAGAGCAGATGTCGCCCCGCCACGTTGCAAAAGATAATGTGAGCTCCCTTTTGAATAAGTCCTCTTTGGACCCAAATGATTTTTCCAACTACCAATTGGTAGTGAATCACCTTTTGGGGGCAAAGTGTTTGAGCAGGTGAGAATGGTCTAGCTTCTGGCATTTCTGGATGCCAGAAGCTTTTCTAGATCCATTTCTATCTGTCTTCCAGCCTAGGCTGAGGACTGAAATTACTATAATATCCCTGATTGACACTATATTGGGAGAAGGAATGGAGCAGTGAGGTTCTCTTGATCCTCCTGGATCTGTGAAGCAACTTACAACACCAATACCCTTCTAGATTATATGCCTGCAACGGGAGTTGGGGCACCATACTTGGTGGTTCCAGTCCTCTCTGGTGAGAGAATTCCAGAAAATGGTGCTGGGGGACTGCTGTTCAGTCCTAGGGCATGTATGCAATGGTATTTCCCCTGCTAGGAGGGTCATGCTCCCCACACCCTCCGGAGGACAGCCCGACCCCAGTAAGTCTAAATACCCCTTGTGTCCCCAGCAGCTGCCGCCGCCATCACCCTCACAAGCACTCAAAGTTCTCCCCTACTCACGGAGAAAACCTTGAGAAATGCTGGTCTAGGGTTTTGGAGTTGGGTGTCATCAGCATGCATACACTTACCAGATCGCCGACCAGGACGGAGCTTCTTGCCCTTAAGGGGCGGAGCGGGGGAAGGGGGCCAGAACTCGTGCGTTCTGGCCCCCTCCCCCCGCCCCGCCCCGCCCCTTAAGGGCAAGAAGCTCCGTCCCGGTTGGCGATCTGGTAAGCGTAAGCATGCAGATAACATCAAGTTCTATCTTTCTTTTTCTTCTAATACAGCTGTAGTTATGGAGATCTTGAGCACATACTTAGACTTGGTAATGGCCTGGATAAGGGCAAACAAACTTAAGAACTATCCAGACAATTTTTTCTCAGTCCAGGGCAGTGGTATTCAGCCTATTCTGGATGAAATTGCACAGGTCTGCAGTTTTGGAGTGCTATTCAATCCAATGTTGCTGATAGATGGTCTATGTAACTTGTGCTGCCTTTCATCAATTAAAGTTGGCTCACCTGCTTTCACCCTTCTTGGAGAGAGAGACCTAGCCACTCATTATCCACGCTCTGTAAATATGCAGACTTGATTATAATAACATGTTATTTGTGGGGCTGCCTTTGAAGTGTTTGGAGACTTTAACTGGTTCAGAACAAAGCATCGGGGGTTAACTGGTGCTGAACTCTATGAATACACCATATTATTGTTGTACTGGAAAATTTACACTGTCTTCCAATTTGTTTCTGGGTTCAGTTCAAAATACTGGCTTTCAGCTTGAAAGCCCAAATGGCCTAAGGTTAGATATCCAAAAGGACTACCTTCTTGCATATTATCTATCAATCATATGAGCTAATAATCAGAGGTCCTTCTTCGTGTGCCCTGTCTTTGGAAGTTAGGCAGGTGCCTACATGGGAGCTTTTTTTCTATGGTAGCTAAAAGTCTCCCCCGTATGTCTGCCTGGTGCCATCACTTTTTCTTTTAGGCATCAAGCAATCTGTACAGTTTTCTTGTATCTTTACTGTCATATTTAAGACCCCTTTCATTATGGTTTCAGTGTCTGCTCATTTTTTTCTATTTTTGTGTTCAGTTACTGTTTTTATTTTGTTGGTTTTATTTTTTTCTGTTTTTATATGAAATTGGTTTTGTAAGCTGCCTCAAGGGCTTTAATCAAAAGGACAAGTATGAATACATACCATACATACAGATTCTGATGACAACTGAGATTCTATTAACTTTATAGAGAACTTTCGAATTCTATTTTATTTTTCATTGCATACCCTATCCTATCTCATAGACTCAAGGCCTTCTTCATAAACTGACAGCCCAATCCTAACTAGGATCAGGCTGCCCTGATCCTAGTCCCACTGTCTTAAATGGCCATACGGCAACATGCGCGGCAACACAGTCCCACTGTCTTAAATGGCCATACGGCAACATGCGCGGTGTGCTGCTGGCAGCCATTTTGAGTCTGCCAACATTGCAGCGGTGCCAGAGGCCCACTATTGCAGCCAGCTACCTCCAGCAGCAAAGGTAAGGTGGTAGCAGGGGCAGGGAGCGGCTGGAGACGGGGAAGGGAGGAACGATGGCGTTTCTGGGCTGGGGGGGGTAGAAGACAGAATGGGAGAGGGCAGATCTCGGCAGCACCGGCATGCACCAGGTCCTAACCCCGTGCCCTGTCCCCTTCCCTCTCCCTTACGTTCCTCAGACTTGCGCCAGCAAAAGAGGTAAAGGAATAAAAGTTCCCTTACCTTTAGGAGACCTCCATGACTGTCCCCCTGCAAGATACAGCACGCACTCTATTGGTATGGCTGCATCGGCAGGGAGGGATTTAGCTAGGATTGGGCCCGAGTCTGACCCTATCCACTTGAATAGAGTGATTGTGGTCACATATCCCTTGCCACACACTCACTCACACTTCTTACCCTTTCTAGTCCTGAGTAATTCCTCTCTTCCCTATTACAATGTGATCAACAAAAACAGAGTCTGTGTGCATGTGTGCGTGCACACATATGCTCTGCTTGCACTACCCAAACCAGCCAGCCATCTCTAGACCTAGAGTGCTGTCTGGAACAGTTGGAGTCATATAGGCCACTAATGGTAGATCTTTCTCTCCCCTCTAATATAATTTGTTAGCATGGTTTTCTTTATAGCGTAAGTACAGGTTGATTACCCCTTATCTGGAAATCTGAAATCCAGACTATTCCAAAATGCACACATTTTTGGGGTTATGACTTTAAAAAAACAAACAACCTTTTCCAGTACCTGGCTGACGCATTGCGCAAGGCATGCTGGGGCACAAAATTATTAAAAATGTTGTATAAAATTTCCTTCAGGCTATGTGCATAAGGTGTATATCAGACATAAATGAATTTCGTGTTTAGACTTGGGTCCCATCCCCAAGATACCTCATTATATTTATGCAAATATTCTGAAATTTAGACAAATCCTAAATCCAGTCAACTTCCCATCCCAAGCAGTCCGAGTAAGGGATACTCAACCTGTACAAATAAAATTACATGTCTTTCAATCTTTAGATAAAATCTGACAAAGCTTTCAAAGAACTGAGAATTACACATATTCTGAAGCTCCTATTAATATAAGACAATGAAAAATATTTTTAAGCTGATATGACGTATACTGTATTAATCGCAACAGAAATTGTCATAATAATATGATTTACATAGATTGCATGGATACAAACCACATTTTTTGTAGTTTGTGTAGCAGTGTGCATTTGAATGCATCATAGTCTACCTATGCTGCATTGCCTTCAATGGAATGTGCAACTGGATGCAAATCCATGAGCACATTCTGTGAAACGAACGCAGCATGGATAGACCAAGATTCGCACACCTCTGGACTCTGCACCTAAGAACAGTTTCTCCAAACCATACTTTCATACCCACACCCACACCGGCAGCCCAATCCTGTGTAAGTATCCGGCGGGCAGCCCAAGCTGCCCACCGGATCCTATCCCCGTTCCAGGAGCAGCCCGAAGGTCTACTCAAGGGAAGGGGATGTTCGCCCCCTTCCCCTCGGTGTAACGCGGAGAGGCCCCAATGGGCCTCCTCGGATTTCCACCAGCTATTTAGCTGGTGCAAGTCCGAGGAGGCTGTGTAATGGAAGAGTCAGCCCTGGAATGGGACAGGGATATGGCGGCCGCCATCCCCGCCCCCCGGGACGGCTTGACCAATGGCCCCCCTCCCTCGCCATCCGGACCACCTCGCCAGGGGATCACTTACCTTCTCCGGCAGCCACAGGGACGATCTGGTGGCGGAGTGAGGGTGGCGCCCCAAGTCTGTTAAGCTACAAAGGATAAGTCACCCTCACAATTTAGAGGAATTGCTACTGCTTGATGAAATCTCCTGTTGCTGAGGGGCTTAATGGAGCCATTGGGCTAGAGGACATAGCAGGCAGTCACACCCTAGGAGCAGAGTCATAGCAGGTGCCTGGCAGAGTTTTCTCTTCCTCAGTGCCTCTATAAAGCATGCCAGGAAGAGGTCCAAGAGGACTGGTGTTGAGATGAGACAGTCCACCTTGAAGCTTGAAGAATTTGTGGAGTGGGAGAATTGGGTTCAAAGGACATATATCTGTCTTCTGCAGCCAATTCCCACATGCATTTGGGTCCAAGGCTGAAAGGGAATCAAGCAGTAGGCTGCTTTTCTCTCCTTCGGTCTAACTGCCAGCTGTAGGCTCACACTTACATGGCAGTCTCTGCTGCTAATACTTCCAGGCAGAGTGCATATGCAGTCTTGTGCTGTGGGCTTGGCAGAATGCGGTTTGTCAGGGGTGATAGTGGAATTTGTAGCGTGCTTGTTTTTTAAAGAAAAATTAATGCCAGCCTTTGCACATGAAATCCCACCTGGCCTGTCATTTCTCTGCCCTGTACACTAAAAATATCTACTTTTCTAATAGGGATAGTGACTGGGAGCAGAATGAGTTTCCTATGTGTCTTTTTGATTCAACAAAGCTATTTCAAAATAAACCAAAAGCTGCCTAACTGAAATGGGTAAAACAAAAACAAAAACCCGGAGATATAACAGCTACCTCACTCCTCACGTATCATGCAGCTATTATGTGCCCCATTCTATTTTGTACATGCCAATCATTACAAGTTGTCTGAAGATAATCCGCTAACTTTAAAATAAACATTATTCAGTACTTTCTAAAAATCAGTTTAAAGAATAACTACTGATCTGTAAATGTAGGCTAACAATATTAAAAACAAATCAAGCAAATTTATGTGAACTAGGTGCCATAAATTTTATACATTAATTAGAAGTAACTGGAGATTTTGCATGTGCATGTTTCTTGACACTGAAATGTATATATATGTTGAAAAGTAGCAACCAATTTTGTTCAAAATATCGAATTCCACAGGGTCGTGTGGAACAGCTACTGAAAGAGAAAACAGCAACAAGTTTTTATCCCGAACTTGCACCCTCTAAACTGTTTTTTGGAGAGGCATATCCTTTGTATTTTGAAAGTCGAGACTACAATAGAAACCTACAGAGCATTAATATAGTACTGTATTAAAAATTCATTTAACGAGTATTTTAATAATAGTATTTAACTAGTACTGTAATAGTATTTTATAGCTGCAATATAGCATAATGCTATGATAATTTGTCCCATGGAAATATACAGGATTTGTGTATGTGTGTAACTGTATTTAGAATTAAACCACATATATTAATAAATACAACAGTATAAATACATGAATATATTAGTAGGATTTCAATACAAAATATTAAGTATAATATTGAATATATAAAGTATATATTAAGAAATAATATTTCATGAAATGTTCAAATGTTTCAGAAATATGAACTTCTCTCTGTTCAACTACTATACAAGTCTTTTGATTCATTTCACTTTTTCAAACAGAATAAGGCCCAGTGGCCAAATCTCAACAAATGAAATGTACAAATAAGAAATAACTTGTGACTCACTTTTCATGTTTAAAATTCATACAACAAAGTAGTAAAATATATTTCTAAAATCGGTAAGATGAAAAACCTTGACAGTACAACATAGTTTCAAAACTTACAGAATAATTTAAGATAACATTTGATTTTGATTAAACTATAAATTTAGTTTATAAAGCAACTTGACAATGCTATACTAATATTCACTACTGTGAATTAAGGAGATGACAGAAATCAGTTTCACTTCTACAGTAGCAAAGAGACTTGATGACATAATGGTATCTCTTACCTTTTTGTAACATACTAGAATGCCAGAAAGATATAGTTCTGATCATGAGAAAGGCCAGCGAAGTAGACATTTCTGGTGCCACGCTCTCTCTCCTTTTAAATTCCGTTCATATTCTATCTGCTTTCTGCATGCTATTTACAAGCGTTCCCACTTAAACAAAAAACACCCAACTACATCCACGACTAGGAGACAGGTCACATGGCTTCTGGGTGCCATTCTTTTTGCATTACACACACTGAGTGTAAATGGCAAACAATATCACTTGATGTTTATGCCATATGTTCTCAGTTTCCTCACATATTAGCACAGCACAGACATAATCCAAGGAATCCTGGAAAGGAGGGGATTCCAATTTAATAGATCTTGCATAACAAAAGAATTACAGTACATGAATAAACAAAAACTATAAAGCTTTAAAAGAAGGCACTGAAATGTTTGTTTTGTTCCTGGTTGGCCAATTAACCTCCAAGAAGCAGCCTTGTCAAAATTTAATATTTACACCTCCAAGGTTCCTTGTATAATACATTTTGTATTACATTCCTAATAGCTGAACATGTATTGAAAAAAAAATTAATTTGTGCTACTAACAGAAGTAGATACAACCAGAAAAAATAAATATGACTAAAACTCTAAATAGTAATAAATAAAATGTGTAACAATGCAAATCTATGAATGTCTACTCTGAAGTAACTCTCACCAAATTCAATTAAACCTACTCCTAGGTTAATGTATAGAGGACTGCAGTATAATTCTTGATATGAAAGAATACTATAGCATGAAATTTAGCATTTTAGTTCTAGTCTGAAAGAACAATAATTTAAATAGAAACACACTTGAAAAATCAGCTTATAAAACTTTCCAGTTACAAAGGTTTAGTTGTCATAGAAATCAGTTTCTAGATAGAACCCTTGCCAGACAGCAGAAAAGTTCAAAGATTCAGCTAACTATAATTTTCAAGCATCTGGAGGTTTTTTGTGTGTATTTTGTCTTTAAAAATAAAGCATATTTGTAAGTAACATTCACAGCGAATGACCAAAATTAGGCACATGGGGTTGCGTCTCTGTAAGGTATTGCATATAGTTGCACCAATCAGATCAGTTCTTTTACAGCTTATTTTCTGCTGTTCATCTGACTCGCCCCTTAAAGCTCCTGGGAAAGACGTCCTTCGCCTAACCTTATTTAGTAACCGTTTGTCCACCTATAAATCTTTTGCACCATAGGCGGCATTTTGCCGTTTACAGTGCTTTTGTATCAGATAGAATCAAAAGTACATTTTTAAAGTAGAAACAAATGCAGCTTGGTCAAATTATTTATGCAACTTAATTTCAATAGTCACGTTTCTATAATGTTACAATTTGCACTGAGACTGATGTGTGGCTATTTTCTAATCTGTGATATCTCAAAAATCTTTTCTCTAAAGAAGAAATAAATGGCATAATTTAGGGTGTTTGTCTTACGAAGAAGTCATATCTATATAGAAGCTTGCTGGGAGTGTAACTAAAATGGGCAGTACCTAACAGATGGTCTTGGGCATTTCTTCAGCCGCACGGAAATTCAACAGCGGAAAACAGCCTAAAACTACTTTAGAAAAATCTGTAGAAAGTCCCCAACAAATGTATATTTTTAAAATCTTGATCAGTACACACTGGACATATTGCATTGACAGTACTAAAAAAACACAAACCAATGTTTACATTCTACCGCTATCAAAAATCTCTCCAATAAATCTGTTTCATGTAAAGCTCTGTGGAAGCATGTGAAAATACATATGCTAGTCATAGCAATAGCAAACAAAAATTTTAAGTCCAACAATGAAACCAATCCTCACCAAGGTCTGAATATAACTAGCGGCTGGATTCTTGGCTGCATTTCTTCAGCCCTTCAGCAAGATAGTCAATCTACAGCATGGGTCAATCTTCTGACTAGTTCTTTACATGAAGACTAAATGTTTGTCTCCTACCAGTTAAAATGGACTGACGACAGAGTAAAGTAATGCTATTCCTTCTACCTAGCATACAGGCTGTTTGCGGTATGTTAAGCCTGGTGCAAGCAAAACTTCAATTGCTTGGCTGTACATTTGTCCCCTGTTATAGGTTAACATTTAGCTTATCATGCAAAAATTTTATTTCACTCAGCACCTTGGGGAGAAATTGCCCCTAATAGCAGCATTTCAGTGAACCTTGGCAAGCGTTGCTCTTGTGGAATGTAATTTTTCCTCCTAAATACTGAATTTACATGAGGCTCTTAAATTACAAAAATACGTATTTTTTCATTTAGGAAAAGTGTTGCTTCCCAGAATAAAGTGGTATCATTCAATAGAGTCCACCTTTCCATTCCTTCACAGATGTAATTAAATGACTAAAATGTAGTCTTTTAAGAGTTCCTGCTTTATTTGATTTCTGAAAATTAATCGAGTGGAGAGATGGATTTGTTATGGTACAGCCCCTCTACACTTGATATGTAACATCAGGATCAGGAGCCATTTTACTGTTTTCAGATGGGAACTGTGCTCTAATCTCAACACCCACGCTTGATCCACATAGATGGTCAACCATCTGTCTACATGCATGCCCAGCTGTTTGTGTAATAGGGTGTCTGCACAAACTGTAGCTCAAGGGAATTCATAGACACTTCTTAAATTGCATGGGTATATAAGAAAATCATTAAGACCATCTGTAGTGTGAAAAAATGCTACAATGAAATAAAGCATTGAATGACACTGAATCCAGCAAAACTAAACAAGTCAATACAGGTCATTCCCAAAATGATAATGTATGGACATGACCTTCTCCTGTCAGGTACAGGAAATAAATAAATATATTTCTGAGTATATCCACCTCTTTTATATCTTCTTGATAGGAACAATGGAGTAAGGGAGGTATCAAGGATAAGAGTTAGAACTTAGCTGTTAGGTAGAAGACTATAAGCCAGGGCTTCTATGGTAGAATTTTCAGAAACTCTTCCTAATTCACAAGCAGAACTAGATGGACTGAAGGAGCTGCAAATCTCCATGTGTGACTTAAGGTTGTGGTGATGTCAGCAGCACTAGCTAAGTAAGAGCGCAATCCTACCTAACTATCCAGGCCCAGGGATGCCTGCCAGATCCTATCCCCATTCTGGGCCACTCTGCAGCAGCCCAAAGGTCTACTCAGGGGAAGGGGACATTTGTCCCCTTCCCCTGGTGAAAACCGTGGAAGGTCTGATGGGCCTCCTCGGATTTCCGCCAGCTAAATAGCTGGTGGAAGTAAGAGGAGGCCATGTAACGGCCGAGCCGGCCCGGCGGGAAACGGGGATATGGCAAATGCTATCCCCGCCCCCCCGGGTCAGCTCAGCCAATGGCCCCCTCCCTCGCCATCCGGACTGCCCCTGCACCCACTGGGGGATCTCTTACCTGCCTCCAGAGGCCGTGGTGACGTCCCGGAGGCAGAGTAAGCAGCCCTTACTCTAGAGTCGTCACGAACATGCCTTACGAAGCCATTTGCTTCAGTTTAGGGCAGCGGAGCGCTCGCTCCACTGCCCTAAAGCTCCGGAGGATTGCGCTGCACTATCCTGAACCAAAAGACCTTTGGGAACTAAATAATAGTCTGTTCCCTAACCCACCACTTCTAAGCCCATAACAATTTAACCACCTTTCTCCATCGCTTATTCACACAGCTGGTCACTACACTCCTGTGTTGACACAACCTTCCTCTTTTTGACAGTCTTTGTGCAACAATGTGCGTCTTCATTTCATCTTAATATTTCATCTTGATTCTGCCACACTCTCATGCCCTGCTAGATTCCCACCTACTCAGGCCTGCCAATCCTCTTACCTTTTCCTCCTTAACTTGCCTTGCCTGTTCCTCTTTTTTTTGCAGGAACTCACCACTGTTTGTCAATTAGATGCCTCATCTTACCACTTCACTTCAGAAGATTCATCCAGACTTCACATGGTTGTAAAAAATATACCTTAAAGTTTATGGGAAATGCCTTTTAAAATCCGTCTATTGTAGATTGTGATTTCATGTAAGCCACCTCAAGCGCTCATGTTAATGTGGGAAAGGCAGGGTAGAAATATATTACATAAATATATAAATAATCTTATAAATGGTGCTGCTAAGGAAATGTTTAAGAAAGAGCGAGTTGTTCTATGTGTTGAGGAGGTGGATCATACATAAGGATTTTTTTTTTAAGTACCGGTAAGTGAAAGCAGTGCCATTTGTTACCCATGTTGTCAAGGCCACAGTCCAATAGGTACTTGCAACAGTACTGTCCGGGAATCGGGGTGAGCCCCGTACTTACCCGGGACGCTGCACAGGAGCCAGGCAACAGCAGCAACCGCGGCGTCTTGCCGTGGTCAACACGAGGTCCCCCAAGCAGCGCAATGCCCTCCGAGGCAGAGACAGTGGGGGAGAGGCCAGACTTGCAGGCGCCGACCCTGCTCCTGGATGGGGGCCGTCGCCACCCCGTGGAACAGGGTACCCTTGACCTAGCCGAGCAACCCTTGCCCCCAGGGATTGGCAGTGAACCACCGAGGGACAGCGAACCCGTAGCCCAGCTGGCCAAGGCAGGCCCTGGTCATGGCTCCCAGCAGATGCCGGCATCAAGGAAGGAATCCAGGACGGTACCGATTCTGAAGAGAGACTTACCCCTGCCTGTAGGCAGACGTGGTGAGATTGGGTCAGAGCCTGGGGAGGTGGGACCAGGAAGCTGGGAGGGGTATATAAGGGATGCCTGGCCAAGGATGAGTCAGTTGCGAGCAGGCTGGCTGGAGAATAGGAGCGACAGCCAGGCAAGCCTCCTGAACCGGCTCCAGGAGGAGGAATCGGGTGCGGCAACTCCCTCCCCATGGGCCTCTTCTAAGGCATCCTGATACGCCCCTGCGGGTTCGGCCTGGAGGTCTCCCCGGAGCCTGACACCCCCCCAAGACTCGGGGTTGGCCCTTGACACCCCGCTGCCGGGGTCCCCGATCCGGACCCTCTTACATATCCTTTGCAGTAGTACCAACCAACACCTGCCTTTTCTGGATTCAGTTTGTTAATCCTCATTCACACATGATGTCCTCCAGACACTAGTTCAGGACATCTAGAGAGCTAGGTATCAGCAGTACAGTATTTGCATTAAAAGGAATTATAGAATACAGTACATTGATCAGAATTTGGGTGGCATCTGTGCCTTATTTCTTTACATACTACTCTTTTTCCAGTAGCAAGAAGTGTGAGTCTTTCAAGGCTGGATAACAATAATCTCTGAAAAAGACCGGGGGGGGGGGGGAGTAAACATGGTATTTCATGCTTGCTTTACTTAAAAGGGGCATAGGTCAGTTAATAGCAGGAGAGAGTTATTTTGCTTGCCATCTGGCACCTTCTCTCCAGCCAAGACTCTAAATATCACACCCTGAAGAAAAGCCCCACTTACAGCAAGGCCCTTGACTCTCTCCACCGTTGAATGAGTGCTGTGCTACCGTAGCACCTGATGCTCCCTGGATTGGTCTGAACAACCTCAGTGAGGCCTATGAAGGGAAGAGTCCACTGCTTGACACCAAAGCTAAAAGGAGTCAATTATTTTATGGGGGTGTTCTGGGAGTAGGACGGGGAGGAGATTCTGCTTGTAGTAGATTAAGGGGCTATTGATTCTGTGCAGGTCATTAATTTTTATTAGTTTTGCTTTGGGCACCAATGTAAGTATTATAACAACCCCTGTACTGCTGCCTTAGGCCACAGAAGCCAAGCTTTTATTGGCTCTGTTGGTGAAAGCAAGGAAGACTAGATTGTTCATTAGTCCATTCACTATGGAGAGTAGCATGTGCCCAGGTTTTCTGAGGAGGGGGGGAAGGAGTGTCCTAATTAATATTATTATAAGAAGTGGGATACATGGTGTTGGGGCAGACCAGTGATGGTTAGGAGCAACCTAACCTTTTCTCCAACCCCCTTTTCCTATCTTTTCTCCAACCCCCCTTAACACTCAATGCACTGTGTGTGGTTCTTCTCCTTTTCAATGGGTGGTTAATGTAAAGTTGAAAGCTAATAGGACATCCATAATTCACAATTTAATTGTAGATTAATTGGCCAGCAAGGCACAAATCACCAAGACCCAGATGTGTGAGGTTTCTACATCAACCTTGGTTCAGCTGTCTCCAGTTAAGTACTCAATGATTCATTTGAGGTCGATTGCTAAATATGAATTGCCATCATCATCAGCTGAATGGCAATATTTACAACTACAGCATCTATTAGAGTCTAAATTTGGTCCAGTGACATTATCTGTTTCTGAAACTCTTTCACTGTTAGAAGTGCTTTTAGAGTCAATGGAGACTCTACCAAAAAGAAGCCTACAATATTTGTTTATAAATATTTATGAATGGACCTGGCCACGGTGGTTCATGCCTTAGTGACTTCAAGACTGGATTACTGTAACGTGCTCTACGTAGGGCTGCCCTTGAAGACAGTTTGGAAGCTGCAATTAGTGCAGAATGCGACGACCCGGATGGTCGCTGGAGCTAGGCAGTTTGATTCTGTTGAACCCCTGCTTTGGCGACTGCACTGGCTGCCCATTCGTTTCCAGGCCGAATTCAAGGAGCAGTGGCGTCGCTACACCCCCCCCCGGGGGCATCGACATGACACACCCTGTGACAAGCCCTGCCGGGGGGGGTTGATGTCACAAGCCCCACGCCTTTCGACAGCAATTCGGCGGCGTTGCGCCGAAAATGCACACACACACCCGGCATTCTAGATTGAAAACTTTAATGGCCAGCTATTACTTTCAACGATTTAGGGAATACGGGTAAAGATGCCATGTAAGATGCCTATTTTAGGCCACAAATGGCCCGGGAGGGCGAATCCCACAGCCACGCAGGGCCTGGAAAACGCCAGGGGGGGTGCATTTTTGGCGCAACGCCGCCCAATTGCCGCCGAATTCAGCGGCAAGTGCACATACACCCAGTGCGTGTCGCCCCCGCCACCTGGGGGACCACTGTCCCACCGCGCCCCCTACCGACACCTCTGCATCTGAGGAAGCTTTCCTACAAATGCTGCCTTTGTCCCAAATCAGAGGGATAGTGGCACGAGGGTGAACCTTTGCTGTAGTGGCGCCATAATTATGGAATTCCCTACCGGGGGAATTAAGAACTACCCCCTCGCTACCCCATAGCTTTTTGATGAGGGCTCAAAATGTTTCTGTTCGTCTGGCGTTTGGGTGACGGGTTGATGTCTGCCCTCTGTGTCTCTGTAATAGTGTTTTGGTTCTGCTGCCTCTTTCTGGACCAAATATTTGCCACCCCTCAATGATTTTATTGTTTTTTAATTAATTATTTTACTCACTGCTTATATTGTACACTTTACGGTGGAGCTTTGTAAGCCACCTTGGGCATTTGATTTGGCTTGGGAAAGGCGGGATATAAATTAAATGAATGAATGAATGAATAAATTTGATGTCAATAAATATGATACTCAAATACTTACAGCAGTATGGAATACACAGCTGGACTGCCCTATCTTGAATAACCAACAGAAAGTGGTTTTAACTAATACACCTGCAATATCTATGGATCTTAAACTGTAATTAATTCAACAAATATATTTTCAGGGTTTACTGGACACCACAGTGTCTTTAAAGTAAGGGGTTGACTGACAGTTCAATCCAGCGTAACCTACGCCGTCCCGAAGCCGTAAAGTCACGTTTTGTGATGACTCGGGAGTAAGCGGCACAGGCTCTCTCTTGTGTCACCACTGACTGAACTTCTGAGAATGGCAGGACTCAGCACAAACCTCTCCAGATAAGTGCAGGGAAAGGTCAGTTCTATATGGGTGGAGGTGGTACATTAGGGCTCTGAAGATAATAACCAGGGCCTTTAATTCCATCTAAAAACAAATTGGCAGCCAAAGACGACCCCAGCACTTCTCGAGCTGACTTCAGGCCTACTCAAGCCTTTTGCCTTTGGTGGTGCTTCTCTCTCCGCTTCAGGCCTGAACCGCTTCCAGCCTCGCTTTCCCAATGGAGGCCCCAAGACAGCTGGTGCTCATCCCTTTTCTCCTTGGCGCTCCTGCCCCGCCTCCCCAGCACAGGCCCAGTCATCCCTTGCCCCACCTTTCTCCTCCGGGTTTTGCTGGACTCAAGTCTTGTTCAGGGCCACCAGTGTTCTCGTGTGGGTCTGGTCCCTAGAAGTGGCCAATACGCAGTAGCAGCATTACATGATATTGAGATATGGCCTCTGTTAAAACATGAGCCTTTTTCATGAACCAACTGAAATTTCCAAAGGGTTTTTAAGGGCTGCCTCACACAGATCATGCTGGAGTAATCCAGCCTTGGTGACTGCAGCCAGGTCTGATTGATCGAGGAGTGGAAGCAGGTGAAGAATCACTTGAAGCACTTATGGTACAAGCACTTCTGGTCAGAGCTGACACCTGGGCATCCAAGAGCAAGGCAAGCACTCCCAAACTGTGAACTTGGTTTTTCGAAGGGAGTGCAACGCCATACCACGCAGACTGTCATTCTCTCATCTCATCAAAATGTCTTAATTGTTTGGATTTGGTTTCAGTTTGTTAGCCCACATCCAGCCCACCTCTGACCTCAGACAATGGTTCAGGACATCCACACCCTCCCTAGCCTGAGATGAAGATGGTGCTGAATGTTATCTACGTACAGGTAACACCCAGCTCCAAAACCCTGGATGATCTCACCCAGCAATTTTATGTAGATGTTAAAGAGAGAATTAAACCCTGCTGAACACCATAGGCCATAGGTGAAGGTGCTGAGCAAGAGCTCCCTAGCACTGTCTGCACTGTGCAAAACAGTGTCCTTGACTGCCACCCCAGCAAGGTGATCTAGAGTGAAACCATGGTTGATGTTACTGACAGCTGTTGAGAGCTCCAGCAGTCCGGCCTAGTCTAGTCCTCAGTGTAGAACATGCAGTAGGGTGACCAATGTTGTTTCAGTCCCAGATTGCAAGCATTCCCCTTTTCTCACCAGGTTCCCTATGCAGCAACATTCTATTTTTGAGTGTTTTATGTTGGGGTTCACCAGAAAAACTGGGTGCATCATCCTTTCAACACCTTACCAGACTCCCAGCTACTTTTATTATTTTATATCTTCACCACAAAACAATCCAAACTTTTTTAATTGTTATAGAGATGTCAACATGTAATATTTCTGTACTGTCTGCTGATATGTTTTAATTTTACATTCTGTCTTGAAAGAGAATTAGAGAATAATGTACCTGTACTGTATTGAGTAGGCCAGCGGGTGGCACAGTGGGTTAAACCACTGAACCATGAGCTGTCGATCGAAAGGTCGGCAGTTCGAATCCGCGACGGGGTGAGCTCTCGTTGCTTGGCCAGCTCCTGCCAACCTAGCAGTTCCAAAGCATGTCAATGTGAGTAGATAAATAGGTACCGCTTGCGGGAAGGTAAACAGCGCTCCGTGTTCCAGCCGCATGCTACGCGCTGCGGCAAGGAGAGTCATGCCGGCCACATGACCACGGAGGCGTCTTCGGACAACGCTGGCTCTTCGGCTTTGAAATGGGGATGAGCACCACACCCTAGAGTCGGACACGACTGGACTTAATTGTCAGGGGTCACCTTTACCTTTTTTACTGTATTGAGTATGCCAGCTGCTTCAATACAATCCACTGCTGTAATTTAAATAAAAAGTGAGCGTTGAGTTTTTGTTTTAAAAAAATCTAAAAGCAGGAAAATAACTATTGTATGAAGCACAATTGTTTTTCTCTTTACTAACTTGGTTCCAATCCAAACACAAGCATAATGGTGACGACAAAAACTGACAAATGTTCAGAATGCAGTTGGGGCACACATTTGGTGCAAAGGCACACACATCACAAGGAAAAAGCACTAGTGAAAGATTAGTGAGCATAAATATGTTATGTCAATAGTTGTGAATTAAAAACAAATCACCACTAGATGGAGATGTCTGACTGAGTCAATACTATGTGTAATATGTATTGCCAAGGAAAGAGAAAGAAACTGAAACAAATGCAGGAATATTTTATGTCAGCAACTAAACACAATACAGTAATACCTCCCATAACACTGCTTCCTTTAGGTATGGATTCATTACAGTACTCTTTGTCGTCATGATTAATGGCTATTGTAGTGAATGGGAGCAGTACATTCTGGGAAGTGCAGGGCCAAGTCAACATCAGTTTTCTTTTTATCTTTACCTAGCCAGCTGGACCGTGTTGTAACAGCGGAACAAACTTCCGCTGTAGCAAAACGGCCACCGACAGCACACAGAGCGCTCCATCGGCGGCCATTTTGGGAGTGTTTTACAAGAGGTGGCAGCGCTCCCGGAACACTGACAAATCTCCCTGGACCTACTGGAGAAGGTAAGGTAGTGGCAGGGGCTAAACGGGGAGGGGGAGGAACATGGGGTGGGGAAGGTGCAGGAGGGGTGGATCCATGGATCCAGTGAAGGCACATGTATCCTCTCTTTTCACTGCCTCCCTTCGCCCCTTTGTCACCTCTGGCTTGTGCCAGGTACAGGGCTGGTGCAGGTCCAAGGAGACCCATTGCGGAGAAGGAAGTTTATGGAGTAGTAAGGGAAAATTTCCTTTTCCCCCTCCAAAATCTCTCAACCTGCCCCCCCCCCACTGGATACAGCGTGCTCGTTTTTGGTGCAGCTGCATCGGATTAGGCACTATGTCTCCTTTGGCGCTATTTCACATAGCAGTAGTCTTTCCAGCAATGAATCCCCTGCATTATGGAGGTATTACTGTATAGACCTATATTTTGAGAAAAGAAATTGCATTCCTTTGGAGTTATGTTTATGAATTATGTAGCAATCATATTTTCCTCCAGTACCTTTTAGAAACCTTTAATATCACCTTTTCTTGATTGTCTTAAGCCTCATCTCAACCCTTAAGAACATAAGAAGAGCCCTGCTGGATTAGGCCAAGGGCCCATCTAGTCCAGCTTCCTGTATCTTACAGTGACCCCACTGGATGCCTCAGGGAGCACACAAGGTAACAAGATACCTGTATCCTGTCGCCACTCCCTTGCATCTGGCATTAAGAGATTGCCTATTACTAAAACCAGGAGGTTGCTTATCCTCATCATGGCTTGTAACTTATGATGGACTTTTCCTCCATAAATCTGTCTAATCCCCTTTTAAAGGCATCCAGGCCACGTGCCATCACCACATCCTGTGGCAAGGAGTTCTACAGATTAATTACATGCTGGTTAAAAAATATTTTCTTTTGTCTGTTCTAATTCTACCGCACTCAGTTTTAGTGGATGTCTCCTAGTTCTGGTGTTGTATGAGAGGGAAAATAACTTTTCTCTTGTCACTCTCTCCATTCCATGCATATAATTTTATAGGTCTCAATCATGTCCCCCCTCAGGCGTCTTTTTTCTAGACTGAAGAGCCCCAAACGCTGTAGCCCCTCCTCATAAGGGAGGTATGGGAACCTCATAAGAGAGGTTCAATATCCTTTTATTTGGTCTGCCCTTTGACTTTCTGTTAACTATGTGTGAGATTTAATATACATTACAATCAAGGAGTACAAACTACAATCCAACCTAACCACCACCCCCCTCAATGCAGGTATGTTAAGGAGGTGCACCCTGCATCCTATGATGTGGGGCGGTTGGAAAGGTCTCCTCGGGGTAACTGAACTTCACTTGCTCTGGGGAAAGCTCCCATGGTCCCTATGGGGCTCCTTGGTCCTGAGCCAGTTATTTTGCTGGTGCAGGACCGACTGAGGCATGTAAAGGTGGTGGAAACAGAGAGGGAGAGAGATAAGATTTGGCTGCATGCTCATGCCGTCAACCCTGCCCTCCCCCTCCCTTGTTCCGCCTTGTTCCACCGTGCAGCCACACCCCCACCTCACCTTTTGCTGGCAGATGGTGGCCTGGCTGCTGGCCTGGACACATAGCCAGCAGCACCAGAGTGTGCAACACTCTTTCACAACTTCTGGCAGGATCCAGGCACTTGTGCCTAGATCTTGCCAGCTCCACTGGCACAACACACTTTCCACCAGTGGAGAATTCAAGCAGGATAGGGCTGTTAATTCATGAACTACAAATTTTCTTCTGCTAAGAAAGCTAACTTTCAGAGGCGAAAAGAACATCTTGAATACAGAGACAGAATCATAGTTTAATAATAGTTTCATGTGATGTTCATGAGCCTCAGGCTCACATGCTCTCGCTTGCATGAGGGAAGAACGTATTAAACTTCCAATCCTGACGAACAAACAGGGATTTACTAGGGTATCAGAACACAGCAAATCCTGGTTTGTTCTAAATTGAATTTATGAACAAGGCAGCATGCAAAAATGGAATCATTTCATATTCTAGCTTATTCATAAATTCTAACTAGGACAAGACAAGATTTGTTAGGTCCAGCTATCACAGCGATTCTCTATTTGTTTTAAACCAGGACCATAAGCTTAAAACCTCCTTCCTTCATATGCAAAGTGAGGAGGGAGTATGTGAGTCTCATGCTATGAATGACACGTGAAACTATGACTGAGCCATGATTCAGTGTGACATCTTAACCAGGCCATTATCTGTACAGATTAGGTTAAAATATCAGTTATGAGGCCCTTAAACTGATCACTAACAGCGCAATCCGACTTAACTTTTTGCCTGTGTAACCAGCGGCCCAGGGAGAACGGGAGGCCCAGAACAGAAAAGGGATTCAAATCCCCTCCAAAAGAGGAATTCAAAGGGGATTTGAATCCCTTTTCCGTTCTGGGGCCTCCCGTTCTCGCTGGGCCGCTGGTTACAATGGCAAAAAAGTTAAGTTGGATTGCGCTGTAAACATATTATCAGAATATGGGATATTATTTGCATTCAATTACTTTCATACATTACTAGTGCATTTTAACATACACTGTGCATTTCGAAGAAAGGACAAGAGAAACAAATGCACAAGTTCTGATTCATGGAGTAAATTAAAAGACAACATTCCTCCACATGACTCACAAAGTAAGCCATTCAGAGCAAAAGGCTGCTGCATACCATTGTATTTGGAGTGGGTAAAAAAGAGTGTCAAATTTGCCTGAAATAAATAAATGCATTGTCTATCAGAAACAATCCAAAGTTAGGCATCTTCAAGGTCTATGTATAAATAGGTAAGAGAAATTGTGAACAACACTCTCAAAAGGAAACCATAGTCCATATTCAGAATTAGATCTAATATACCAAGGAAGTATAATCCAGTTCACAGTAACAGTCTATCAAAGAATAAACAGGACTGTTCAGTTCAAAGTATGCTTCTCTTATATTTTAGGCTTTGTGGTATAATCTTGCAAAATCTTGATTCAAAAGGCAATAGCACACACAATGCATGACCTTGTACACAGCATGGGAGTTGAAACTGACTAGACTCAACATAAAGCCTAGAGATCTCTGTTAGTTCCTAAGAAAGTCAGTTCTCGTTATCCAGGGTTAGGTTCCTGGAAAACCTAATGCAGTGTTTCTCAAACTGTGGGTCGGGTTCCACTTGGTGGGTCGCTACCTGATTTCTGGTGGGTCCCAGATGATGGAAAGATCAGCAAAGCAATTGCCACAAGCCCTGAGGCTATTCAAAAATCAGATAGCTGCTAATCACCCTTCAAAGAGCTGCAGTTTGCAAGGAGCTGAGCTCCTGCAGTTTGCAAGATTGTGTAAATATAGGGAGATAAATGTCTGAGCTAGGTGGGTCCCGATAGAGTGTCATTTTAAAAAGTGGGTCCCAGAGCTAAAACGTTTGAGAACCAATGACCTAATGGATACCAAATCATTGAGTCTATGGGGAAAATGGGGTTAGGTTCCAGGGGATGCTCTTCGCTATACACTATATGAACTTTGTGAACCTGAATCATACCTTGCAGTCTATAGGCTGGGTGATAGCGGGGGCAACATCCAGTATACCACATTGGTTCTTTGTTATGGAACAATTCCTAACTCTAGCAAATTAATTATCCCTTCCTAACAACATTATATGCAAATATAAAAGGTATTGTACAATATCCTGGAAGCTCAGAGAGCGCACAGATAGTTCCCATTGTGTTGCAAATGGCGTTCTACAGAAAACACACACACACAGCAACTCCAGAAGAGATAGATTACCTTATACAGTAAATGCAGCAAGGCAGAGAAATTTGCTCCCAGAGCAATGTGGAGACCCGCGGAAAAAAGCTAAGCACGCATCCGTGGGAACAATGGCCCCGACGAGATTGCAGATAGCGAGAGCAGACTGCAGATACGAAGAGGCAGGTGGGAATTCTGCCCCTCACAGATAAGCAAATTCGCATATAAAGAGAACTGACTGTATATAAAAAAGTAACAGCCCAACCCTGTCTAGAAGGCAGCAGCGGTGTACCTAAGGCGGCCTCTGCATCCCAGCCAGGATTGAGCCCACGCAGGTGGAGTTGGAGTGCTCCTCGGTGGAAAGGGACGTTTGTTTTTTCCCCTAGGTAGAGCCCCAGCAGGCCCAATGGGCCTACTTGGACTGCACTGGCAAAAACAGGTACCGGTAAGTTACGCAGCGGAGTGAGCGGTGCCGGCCTCTGCCCTGGTGCCGCTTACTCACAAGTCATCAAAAAAGTGCCTTATGGCACTTTTGTGATGCTTTAGATCGGCAGAACACGTGCTCCACCACTCTAAAGCTACACAGGACTGCGCTGTAAGTCGACTGTTTTGAATTTCTATCTTTATTACATTTTAACTTGGTTTGTTCTTAGTTTGCATTGGTTTTTAAATTTTTTGTAATCTCTTACCCAGGGCTAATTTGGGGTGGTAGCATGTGCTTGCTTTCTTATACCAACTGAACTGTTTGCTAGTTCATTGCCAGGCATAGTTCAAATTCCTGTTATCACTTAAAGGGTCTTTGTACTGAATGGAAAAAGATGCAATATAAATGTGTCTAAACTGAGGCTGAACAGAAGCCTAAGCATACACTTTGGTCTATAAACCGACTTTTCCTCTAGCTCAGTCTGCAATGTGATCCTTTTTCCATTTAGAACTATGGATTAGCTTTATGCCTTTCAAAACTGTGTTTAGTGTAGGTTTCTGGTTGAGGTTACTGCAGTCAATCAAGGCTTAACTTTTACAGCAAAGCTGAAAAATGTTTGTTCTACAGAATTACCTCCACAAAGATACATGGATACAACCCTCAAAATGATAAGCTACTTGTATTAGTACTCCGAACAATTAGTATTGTTTCAGTCAATGTTTTTACCAATTATTGGGGCTATTTCCAGTTTCAGAAATATTTTTATTAACCAAAAATAGCTCTTGAAAATCAGCAAAATGTCTGCCTAATTTGGGGCTTGAGGGACTGGGTTACTGATAGCAGCCTTCTCTCTTTCTTAAAACTTGAAATGTTGTCACTTGACAGAAAAAGCAGTAGCATGAGATAGTAGTGAAAGCATCAATTTTCGGCTGGATCCATCTTCTATTCCAGAGTGCACAGGGACATCAAGAAGTCTTGAGAACCCCTGGAAAACAACACATTTTTCTTGGGAAAACCCATCATTTTTTCTGGATAAATTTTGGGAGTACCAGATTGGCTTTAACTTGCTTTAGCACTTTCTGAATGTGTGAAGTGCTTCACATAGATTAATTTATTTATTTGCAGATACAAGTGCTGTTCATTTCAAGTACGTACAGATGTCTGATGCTCCTACCAGGAAGAGTTTGGGTGGATTAGGAAACTGTTGTTTAATTTACAGCCCAATCCTATTGCAGATTAGTCTGTTGTGTGGAGGCATTTATGACAGCGGAACAGAGTTCTGCTGTTGTAAAGTTCATTTTCCAAGCACTGCCGCAGGAGGCGGCAATGCTCCACTGCTACTGACGGACCTCACTGCATCCACTGGAGAAGATAAGGCAATGGTGGGGGCAGGGAGTGGGCGGGGAGGTGGCGAAACTGGAGGTGGGAGGAACAGGGAGCGGAGAGGGGGTGGACCTGGCGGCAATGGCGCATACTGGATCCTATCCCCACTTTTGCAAGCCTCTCTGCCCCCTTTGTCTCCTTGGATTTGCCCTAGCTATACAGCTGGCGCAAATCCGAGGAGATCCATTGCAGAGCGGGAGGTTTATGGAGGGGTAAGGGGAAATGATTCCCCTTTCCCCTCCAAAGCTTCCCAATCCCCCCCCCCCCCGCGCTGGATATAGTGTGCCCATTTTCGGCCTGGCTGCATGGGGGGGGGGATGATAGGATTGGGCTCGGTGGCTGCCCCAAGGCCTCAGACATGCTTACATCCATGTTTACCACCCTCCATGTGTAAACACCACCATCCATGTGTAAACCCTCAGGGGTGTCATGTGTATCTTAGGATTCTCCCTGCACCTACTGTCCTCTCACTGCAGACTTCAACCCGCATGCAGTCTATTCTCGGCACCTCCTATACATAACCAGCAGATCCTTTCATGCAGCCTTGAACGTTCAAGACTTCTGGGCTGACATTTCACTTGGAAGACTTGTGATGGCAGCATCTAGCATTGACAGTGAGGCAGCAACCTGCCCAGCTAAACCTGGTCATATTCTGGAACTAAATATCAAGTTTTTTCTACATGCAGCTCATTCAAGCTGGAAGTTCCCTTTTGACAAGCTCAGTTGTCAACAACCATGCCCGCAAAAAAGTACAGACTCTAATTGGGTAAAGACACATCCAAAGCCATCCGTGACCTCATCCTGCATAACTTCTGGGAATAGTCAAAGTGAATTAAGTTTTGCTAGCTTCTACTTTCTTTTACGTAAAGGAAATACACTTTCTTCTTGTCTGAAATCACTGCAGGAGATTGTTCAAGAAAAACAGACAGAAATGCTGATGTTGAAATCAACGTACCCATTTTAGAAGATATTATCTTTCAATATGAGAAAATGAACAAGATAAGCATATCTTCATCCTCCGTTAAGTTATAGATATGGCCCCTAGACATCAAAGACAGCAGACAACAGCTGAGTCACAGAGTCATTGTAAAAGATTCACTTACTTAACGCATATGAGCTAAAAGATCTGAAACATTTAAGGCATGATGCGAAAGTAATACAAATCTCTAGTGAAAAAAAACCCTCCTGATCCACAGACATATACGCAGACTTCTTGACCTCTATAATTACGTCCAACACTAAGATACAAGCTCGTGTGTGGGCACTTCTGTTTATAGTAACAACAAATCATTTTACATTACTTACTGTCTATGACTCTGGGAGATCAGTTAACATGTACTATGACAGATATCTTAACATTCCTAGTATAAGGTTTGTCTAACTAGAAGGGACAAGCATAGACATTACGAAGAAGTTGTCAGCTTAATATTCAACTCTAGTATTATTAAGAGAAAAAAAACAAGCATATGGAAGTATGAAGAAAATTTTTGCTCATGGTTTTAGGAACAGAACTGAGGAAAAATGTTTCAAATATGGCTCAAATTAGTTTTGAAAACACAGAACTCAACATGAACCTAAATTAGTAGAACCTAAATTGGTGATATAAAATGATACTATGAAATTAGTAGTAACAAATCACAGGGACTGATGAAAAGGAAAGAAAACTTTAGTATTCTTGCAGCACATTAGATAATGTCATACAGGAAACGGTATGACCTGGGGAAAACCAAAGATTTCATGTACAAAGTAATAGCCCATTAGATTCATTGTTAATAATAATAATGTTCAACAGCTATCCTTTCCAAACCAGCAGGCTATTATGTAAAGCTACTATGGTTCCTCATAGTCCATGTTAACTGATCTCCCAGAGTCATAGGCAGTAACATCCTACAAATTCAAGTCCACAGAATTGGTATCCTATGTTGGTGGTCAACATGATGAAAGCCCCAAACATTGGTCATACATCAGAATGATGGACTCCTGAACGATAAATGCAAAAATTTTGGAAAAAAGGTTCAAGTGATGGGCAGATTGCCAGTTCCACGCTGCTGTTGCCAAGTCTCCAGAAGTTCATGCCACTCAGGTTATGTTGAAATGACTGTACAATTAGAGGATTTACAATGGCAAAAGGTATAGCAACTCCTAGCTATGCAGCAAGGTGCTTATCTATAAAGGGAGATTTGGGATATATATTTTTATGAAACCCTTGGTAAGAGGCATACGTTATTACCTGAAACACAAAATACAATACGAAGGCATAATAACCTCATTAAGTCCAATGGGACATATTCCCAGGAAGATGTGAATACTTTAACATTTTGTTACCTATCAGTTTGTATGAGAGATGAAGCCACCCACAGACAGGGTAGTAAATTTCTACACCAGGGATGGGCCATCCATGAGGCCAACTGAAGCGATCACCTCATGCAACAGGTTGGTGGGGGGGGTGCCCATTTCTGTCCACCTACTTGCTTCAACTGTTCCTCCTTCTCCTTTCACTCTCCAGATTGGAAAAGGAAGAGGGGGACAGAGTAGAAGAGGAAATGTGGAGCGGAGAAGAGCACTGAACTAGAACATTGAAGAGTGGGAAGAGCAGGAGCTGGCATACCGTATCATCATCAGGGAAGGGGGACAGTATTTGGCATGCTGCCAAGCACATCAGGAGGTCTTGGGATGGTCCTGTTCTATGTACTTGGGGGACTCCCTAGGGAAGCAAAAGTAGATATGTTTCTAAATCAGTGGTTCCCAACCGGTGGTCCGCGGGAGCACAGGAGGTGGTCTGTGAGCCGACTGGAGACTGCCTTGGCCCCGCAGTTGGCAGGTGTGTCATGTGCTCATCCTGTCGCCAGGGTTTGGTGGACCCTCCTGCCCTCCCTTGGCTCCAGTTGACCCTGGCAGCCATTGGTGGTGGTGCGATGACATCATTACGCCACCCAGTAGCGGCGCTGGAGGTGGGGCGGAACGCTAAGTTCCGCACCGCGCTGACCTCCGTTACTCACTGGCACGAGGCAGCCCCACCCCCTCACCTTCAGAGCCATTCAGTGGGGTGAAGGCAACACGCAGGGAGTCTCCTGCGTGTTGCCTTCAGCCCACTGAATGGTTCTGAAGGCGAGGGGGCAGGGCTGCCTTGTGCCGGTGAGTAACGGAACTTAGCATTCCGCCCCACCTCCAGCGACACTACTGCCACCGCCGCCACCATGTACTTCCACGGCTGCGCACTCGGTGGTCCGCAACAGACCCCAAGTGTGGGCGCAGTGGTCCACGGCCGGTGAAAGAAACTGCTGTTCTAAACTGAAAGAAACAGAAAAGGAAGCACACACAAAAACAGACTGGCACAGACTGCGCATGCTCAGCAGCCCCCAGGAGCCATGGAATGCTGAAGCGTCCACCGGGGGGAAAAAAAAAAAGCCCTGAGATTGGGGATATTCAAAATTGCAAGATTCAATTTCCTCCTTGTGAGTGGGCATCCCTTGTGGAAGTGCTGGTGCCCTTAGCAGAAGCAGAGAAAGTGGTGGTGTTGCGGGTGTATGGGGACGTGCAGGTACGCTGCAGTTTACCATTGCATATATACTTGATGTTTCATACCAACAAATACATGCAAAATATGTCTAGGCACATTAAATATAATTTAATCAAGTGAATTTAAAATTAAAATCTTTTTTCATTTGCTTAATAGCAGCAGCCCTAAGAATCTGAAAATGATAAACTGTCAACAAGCACTGCCAACACAGAACAGCAGCACACAGAACAACATCAGGAAAAATAGTAGACATATTCCTTGGAAACTGGTATCAAGCCAGTAACCTCAGGAAGTCAGTACTGATATGGAAGAGATTACTGACAATATGTACTGGCAGAATTAGGGGGAAAAGTAGGTGATTCTTACACAGGGAAATCATGCATAAGCTAAGAAGAAAAACTAAAAAACAAAAATCTAATTATTAACTGTCTGGTGTAATAATGTTATGTATCTATTCACAAGTTATAGAAAAAAACTAATTTCTCTAGATCTCAACTGATCCAGGAACTGCAGATTGGGTTTTGCTCTGTGAATGGTTTTTACAGTGCTACAGCCTCAAAACCTGTTGGGTATAATTGCTTGCAGACACAGCAGATTTCCATCTGTCATCGTTATCAAGCTGTGGCTGTCAATCCCAGAGGTTTCACGGGAAGCCTCACTGTTACCAATCAGCTTGGCCTACCGTGCACACGCCACACAGCAATAAACCATAAAATTGTTTTTACAATAGCATTGGATTTAAAGAGGCTCTCTTATATTCAAGCAACAGGACTCCTGACTCCCCAAAATACAGTACCATGATACGCAATGCATTTCAACCAAGTATTCTTGGCAGATTTGGGCTATTCACGTCAAGGTGCACTGTATTTCTAAGAGCTTGACATACCTAGAAGCTAGTAAAGTGGTCTAGGTCTCTAGTTGTGGAATGATCCAGCCATGTGGGTTCAGAAAGGGGGACAGGTGGTATAGGAAGAAGACAGCTTTTAGGTGTGTGAAGTCTGTATTTCATTCATGCTATTTCTGAAACGCAAGATCACTGGCAACTAATCATGAAGCCACAAGTTAGGAAATTACATCATGTATTTGGCAAATATCACAGGATATAAATAACCTGGAACAGCAAACTGTTCACAGAAAACAGATGCAAAAAGGAACTAATTTTCTTCTGATCAGTTGACACTTTTTAAAAGTGAAACTCCATCATTCTGGAAGGAAAACCCCTGCTGGTTTAACAAGTGACAAGTAGCAGCAAACAGATTGTGAATCCGGTGAGCAATGAGCAATACCAAGGATCAGCCCTGTATTCATGAGTTACATAGGTACTGTAGAGGTTAATTTGATACTTTATGCAAGGCTATCAATGCACAAACATAAATAACATGTTCCCATTCCTAACATTACAGTCTTTAATGTGAGCAAAGGAATAGAAAACATGCTTGTTAATCTGTAGCACTTCACTTGTTAAGACGTTTAATGGTTCCCCATGAAAAACTATCCACTTCCCACACAAGAATAAATTCTTCTCAATGTCCTCTTATTTATACGACATCAGTTCACACAAAAAAATGTAATGTATGAGTGTGACAAATACATGTCTACAAATACATGTATTATATTCATCTCTGAGCCATAAATGGCTGGCTCCTTTCCCTGTTGGCACTACTGGAGTTGCCTCTGCATAAAAACGAAATGACATTTATTATCAGTATTTATAGGCTGGTTTGCTTCCCAATGTGGGCCATTTAAGCAGCATACATATTAGCCACATTTAAGCCACATTCACATCAGCTCTCGTTCTTATATTTCCTGCTGAATTAATTTGTCCCTCCTGTATATCTGCAGTGCACATCCAAAAACCATACCATCAATTTCACTGAGGCAAGCAGTTTCTCAAAACAAAACCAGTATAGTTGTATTCTGCATAAAGTTACTCATGTGTGATCACCTTCAGGACTGGTCTACTAGGGTGCAAAGGACCATTAATCCAAAGAACTTCTACACAAAGAAGCATTTGTCCAGCCTCATTCTTTATGTTCTAGTGATCTGAGAACAGCAGAAGCAATCCTGGGGCGACTGCTGTGATATCTAGCCAGGGCACAGGCCCACATATCTGTCAACAACAGCTACTGACCTCATCTGTATCACATGATCTTTCACTTCAAGACATGGTGTAGCTGGGGATGCTGGAATGAGCCTGGTGTAAATCCATCAGCAAGAGAACCTTTAGGCTTATAAAGCGCTAAGTACGAAACTTATTTTATACTATGCACTTTGAGAATTATTATAGGTCATACCAAAATAAGTAGCAGAACACAAGTGGGAGTGAAAAATAATTCATTATGGTGGGAATGGGGCAGGAGAATGGATCCACTCCTTCCACCTACAGTGAGCACGCATGCGTACGCAAACAAATACTCTTTCTCTCACATACATATACATGTGCCACACACATACTTTCTAACACATGCTTACGCTATGCAGTACACACAACGCACATACTTTTGATGCATGTGGATGGAGCAGAAGGAAGGCATCCCTTTATGCTCCCCCTCCATTCTCTCTCTCTCTCTCTCTCTCTCTCTCTCTCTCTCTCTCTCTCTCTCTCTCTCTCTCTCACACACACACACACACACACACACACACACACACACACAGAGGAATTGCTATGCCCACAGGGATCACTACATACATATGCTCTGTCCCATCGCCACTTCTTTTCCTGCTCCCCACAACTCCTAACACACAACTCTCTCTTACATTTTCAGCAGATGGAGCAATGGCAGGAACAGTAAGGAAGGAGGGCTGGCAGGCATACCTAGATAAGCACAGTTACTGAGGATTACCTTGGGGCAGACACCATCTCTCTCTCTCTCTCTCTCTCTCTCTCTCTCTCTCTCTCTCTCTCTCTCTCATCTTTGTTGCTGGTCAGCCACACGTAAACTGAGTGAATTCAGCAATAGAATGTGGGAGAGATTTAGAATGTCTTTTCAGTATTAAAGTTGGGAACTTTGCTTTCCCCCCTACACTTCCAAGCTTGGTTGGAGTAGTTTATACATTTAACAAAACCCCTTTGCAAACAACACATGATTCTTTATACCAATCCTGTTTTTAATCACTTGCCTTGCCAGGTTGCCAACATCCTTGCATTTTGGGTGGGCGAGTGGCTGCTGCAGATTTTTAAGAATTTTTTTTGCTGCATTTCTGTGGTCAGTGGCAGCTTCAACAGTGTTTGTTAGAGTTTCCAGCAGCTGGCTCTTGCTGGTCCACATTTTTTTTCCTTTAAAATGTGCCAGAAAATGACCCTACGACAAGGGTGACCTTGCAACATGCAATGGCCCTGCCGGAACATTACCAGCACCTGAAGCCAGGATAAAACTGCTGCTGTGAAAGAAGTGCAGTGAACAAAAGCAGGTTTTTTTTTTAATGCCTTGCCGCCAGCAACAAGGGAAAGCACTCCACCCTGAAAGAAGGGCAACCAAGATTTTTTGCTGGCATGTAGATTGGGGGTTTAATGACGAACCTGCCTTATATTTTTATGAATATATATAATGTGATTAGGGCACAGAGAGCTCCAGCAGTCCGGCCTAGTCTAGTCCTCAGTGTAGAACATGCAGTAGGGTGACCAATGTTGTTTCAGTCCCAGATTGCAAGCATTCCCCTTTTCTCACCAGGTTCCCTATGCAGCAACATTCTATTTTTGAGTGTTTTATGTCAGGGTTCACCAGAAAAACTGGGTGCATCATCCTTTCAACACCTTACCAGACTCCCAGCTACTTTTATTATTTTATATCTTCACCACAAAACAATCCAAACTTTTTTAATTGTTATAGAGATGTCAACATGTAATATTTCTGTACTGTCTGCTGATATGTTTTAATTTTACATTCTATCTTGAAAGAGAATTAGAGAATAATGTGCCTGTACTGTATTAAGTAGGCCAGCGGGTGGCACAGTGGGTTAAACCGCTGAACCATGTGCTGTCGATCGAAAGGTCGGCAGTTCGAATCCGCGACGGGGTGAGCTCTCGTTGCTTGGCCAGCTCCTGCCAACCTAGCAGTTCCAAAGCATGTTAATGCGAGTAGATAAATAGGTACCGCTTGCGGGAAGGTAAACAGCGCTCCGTGTTCCAGCTGCATGCTACGCGCTGCGGCAAGGAGAGTCATGCCGGCCACATGACCACGGAGGCGTCTTCGGACAACGCTGGCTCTTCGGCTTTGAAATGGAGATGAGCACCACACCCTAGAGTCGCACACGACTGGACTTAATTGTCAGGGGTCACCTTTACCTTTACTATATAATGTGATTAAGGTGATTTATCAATTAGGTTAAAAATATTAACACATAAATATTTCAGAGTGTTTATTTACTGCAACAAGTTCTGACAGAAAAAGAGATGAACTCCCACATTGAATTTGCAGTTTCAGTGCAATTTGGTTTATATTACAACAATGGCATTTGGTCACATAAACACTTCTTTCAAATGAAAGAGTTAACACTTGCCATGAGTAGTATACCATGAGTAGTATAACTGCTGCCAAAGACAGTGATGATATTGGGCTACACATTACTAGCCCTATATCGTCACTGTCTTTGGCAGCAGTTCTCTAGAAATAATACTTCACGACTGAATTGTGGGGCCATGCCAGAAAAGTTCAAAGGTTCACAGCAAGCACAGTTCTAGCAAGTTCTAGCAAATTTTAAAATTGGTCGTTGTGGCTATGGACCATTGCTGCAAATCCTCATCTATAAAAAAGACAGTAAAAGTTACTTACCTTAAGAGAATGTATGTGTTTACTACATTTTTATAGCACCTTTCTGTCAAGTGAAAAATACAGTACCAATTCAAGTACCAACTTTTGACATGTAACTGGAACAGCTGCAATGCTTTTTATCCAGTCCCATTCCTTTATGGGGAATGAGGACCGTGGTTTGCGGAGAGAGGGGGGATAATTCCTTTGCTCCTCCTACAGTGCCAGTGCGGATCAGGGATCTCACAGTCTACATCTGCCCTGGGAAGGAAGCTCCCCCTGAAGCCAACAAGAGCTTCCCTCCTGGAACAAATATGATCCATATTGGCTTCATGGGAAGTACAAAAGGTTAAAGCCTCTTTTTCCTACCCACTATGGTGCCAATCCATCACGAAGGGTCGGACACGACTTAACGACTGAACAAATGGTGCCAATCCATCTTGGGTTCCCTGAAGTTGCTAAACAAAAACAAGCGCACCAAGGTCAAGGTACATTTTAAAGTAACATGTAGCCTGTCACTCTCAGAGAAGTCTGTGGCAGAGGAGATGGTTGAGAATAGGGCATTCCTCTGTTGTGTTCTTGCTAGTTCATTTCTTCTTTTCACTTTCAGGCAGCCGAATTCACTGCAACTCCCCGTGTGGCGATGCAGTGGCGCCAACACGTCATCTGTTGTATCCCACGAGGGGGTGTGTGTGTGGCATGTTGAGGCCTCCCTGGAGTAGGGAATATTTGTTCCCTTGCCCCAAGATAAGCCCCAACTGCTACCATGGTTCAACTCAGACCTGCGCCAGTGATATCACTGGTGCAAGTTCACATTAACCCATGAAAGCACTGGTGATATCACTGGTGCAAGTTCACATTAACCCATGAAGGCACTGGTGATATCACTGGTGCAAGTTCACATTAACCCAGATCTGGGAAGGGGGTTAGGATTCGGTGGGCACTGCTGCCACTGTAAAACATGTTTATAACTCTGGGAGAGTAAGTGGTGCTAGTGCGGAGGCCGGCATCGCTCATTACCCTGGCCTACAGACCCTGCGCCGGATGGCCCAGGTAAGCGCCGGATGGCCCAGCCGTTGGCTGACCCGGACTGGGAGGGGGCATGGGTATCAGCACCGATATCCAGCGCCCTGTCGTAGCCCAGGCTGGCCTTACACGACCTTCCCAGATGTATGCCAGCTCTAGAGCTGGAGTACTTTTGAAGAGGCCCAAAAGCCCCGGGCCCGCTTACACCCAGGGAAGGGGACAAATGTCCCCTTCTCCCAAGGTGTGCCAGAACCATGTCGGCACGGTCCGTGAACAGAACAGGATGCGGTAGCCTGCCCTTTAGGCCTGCCGCCACATCCGACACAGGATTGTGCTGTTAAATACTGGACTTTAAGAAAAATGCCATTACAACCTTCACATATGGCACTGCTATGCACTTGTTTTCCAGTGTCCTCCACAAATTGATATGCAAATATGTGCAACATTTTAAACTGTTGTCAGATTTATCCTATAACTTCTTTTGTTTATGCTCTTCCCTAATATATATTCAAAATAATATAAAATAATTCAAAATAATAGTGCATTTATTTTAATTAATGTCACAAACAAAAATTTAGAACAGACTTTATCAGAGTTTGTAAAGCAATGAAATAAGCAGAAGGGTTCATGGGCTTGGAGATGTGGGCTTACGATTCAGTCCTCTGTAAAAGTCTGTCTGCGGAGTGCGCGCTCCACAGGCAGTGGGTGTTGTAAACGCACCATGGGGTCGGATCTCAGTGGCAGCTGCATCCGCAAGATCCTATGCTTCCAGCCAGGTCCCGACATGGTCCCTTGGACCTACTGGATTTATGCCAACAAAATAGCTGGCATGGATCCAAGTGGGCCCATTGGGGCCCAGAGAATGACAGAGTAGGTAAGTAAAACATTTTTTTAACTTACATCGCCACTACCTGGGCCCAGCCGGCCTGTGGTATACAATGGAGGCTGTTTTAGGGCCACTGCATCACACAGGCCAGTCCTGGATAGGATTGGGCCAGTAGCCCCTGCCACAGTTCTGAGTACAATTGCACACTCCCACACATTATTTACAGTTTTTAAATATTCCCATTGGCTTTCAATTGAAGCTTTACACACACACACACACACACACACACACACACACACACACACACACACACACACACACACACAAGGGTATCACAATGAGGATCAGAACTGCAGAAGAAGCTAAAAGCTGAAGCCCCAACTCTACTGCCCGCTGTGATTTCATGTTTCACTCACAGCACACACGTACGCACACACATACACACACTACTTAAAGAAAAACACGAAAAACAAGAGTCAAATTCATGTGTTCATAATGTGAAGTTTGGTCCTTGCTGTCACAACTCTATAATATGTTAAAACTTTCTGTGCCATCATCAACTTATGTGAAGATCTTTTAACTTGAGAATTGTTCCACTTTAAATGGTTTTCTTTTAAATATTGTTCAATATTTTGTGTCTCACACCACAGCTAACTCATCATCTGTTTTAACTGGATAAAAGCCAGAGATCCTAATGCCGAAGGTTGCTTCATGCCATTTTTTTTTTTAACTGAAGTAAAGAATTTGAGGGTTTGATCTGGCATGTAGGCAATACCCATGAGACTCCACTTAAGCACAGTCAACAAAGTCTCACATAGTTATGACAAAACTTATGTAGCAGCTGAGACCCCCGCAGAATTTAATCACAGGTCTTCACCAAAGAATCTCTATGAACTTAATCCATGGGCATTCTATCATGAAGTATATCCTGCTCCTATTATTTATCTGAGAATTAATGGAAACTATTCTCACCTAATGTAACCTGGTCAGAATTCATTTCTATTCCTTCTCTGTGAGCCCAATCCTATGCTGGCCTCCGCCGGCGGTACTGGGCTCCACACTGTTGCAAACATGCTGTAAAGCACGTTGCAACAGCGCGAAGGCCTGTCCCACCGGCATGAAGGCCAGCGCTACCAGGCCCCCACCAGTGAAGGAACTACGTCGGCTGGAAGCAGGTAAGCGCTCCACCAGCCGGTGGGGAGGCAGGGGGAGGGCGGCGGGGAGGAGGCATTCCAGGGCAGGGAGAGGGCGGGGAGGAGAGCGGATCAGGCCCAGAAGGGGGTGGAATTGAAGGAGGAGGCCTCCACCCAATTCTATCTCCCATCCTGTGCCTGAAAGTCCCACATGGGTCTTCTCGGAGCTGTGCCAGCCATTTTGCTGGCATGCCTCCAAGTAGGCCCAGAGGGGCTGCTGGGGCTTGACACAGGGGAAGGGGACAATCATCCCCCTTCCCATGCTGGATGCAGCGGAGTCTGCCCCAGTGCCACTGCATCCGAGCGCAGAGTTTTGAATAGGATTGGGCTGTGAGTCTCTCTTGGAAATATAAATAGCAAATGATTAATTTCTGAACTGCTAGGGTGGCCTTCCAGTACTCTTTGACTTAGCAGTTCAACCCACCCAAGCTCATTCTGTAAATACTGGCATATCAAGGAATAAAATACAGTGTTCATCTGGCATTCCAATGTGAGAGGCCTAGGGCAAAACAATCTAGCATAGCAGATTTTCAGATTATCAGGAAGGGATAGCAGAAATGTCACAGGCTGTGTTACTCCACAGAGGGACATTCATCAAAGAAGACAGCTGTTCTGAATTCACTATCTCCTTTCCGGCTGGAAGGGTTGCATTCTTATTACAACCAAACTTGATAGAACAGCCACTCATGCAAGCAAAGCACATATGAATTTGGAACTAGGCAAAATATATTTTGAAACTATACTTTTACAGTATTTTTATACTATGCTTATACATAGGCTTACCAGATCTCCAACCGGGACAGAGTGCTAGACCTTTAGGAGAAGAAATGTGGACAGGTGTACCGTATTTTACGCTCCATAGGATGCATCGGTCCATAGGACGCATGCATCCTATGGAGCATAAAATACAGGAAAAAAAGGTTTTTACTTACCTGGGCTTGGGGAGGCCTGTGGGGGCTTCGGGGAGGCCTGCGCGAGCCTCTGCAGGCCTCTCCGATGTTCATTTCGGCCGAAAACAGCGATTTTCGGCCATTTCTGGAAATGGCCGAAATGAACATCAGGGAGGCCTGTGGGGGCTTCGGGGAGGCCTGCGCGAGCCTCTGCAGGCCTCCCCGAAGTGCCCCCAAGCCCAGGCTTCACACCATAGGACACACGCTTTTTCCCCCCTGTTTTTTTTTGGGAGGAAGTGCGTCTTATAGTGCGAAAAATACGGTAACTTGTTAAACCTTAGAGCACAATCCTAGGCATGTCTACTCAGAAACAAGCCCCATTGTGTTCAGTGGGGCTTGCTTCTGAGTAGACATGCCTCTGCACAAATTCCTTCTCCTAAAGGTCTAGCACTCTGTCCCGGTTGGAGATCTGGTAAGCCTACTTATACAGTACATACTTTACTATACAGTACTTACAGCCCAATTCTATGGGCCTTCTGACACAAAAGGCTCAGCAATGGTGGAAACACTGTCCCACCGTCGCGCACAATTGAGCCACTGGTGGAAATGGCCAGTGGCTCCGCACAAGCCAGACCCAGCTGAATGCTCCGCCACTGCTGGAAAGGTAACAGTGAGGCTGGACCATGGGTGGGAAGGGGGAGGATCGGGGCATGTCAGGGGAGGGAGGGGTGGATATGGCAGCAGTTACGCGTGCCAGATCCTACCCCATAATCCCATCCCAGAATGCCCCCTGGCTCTCCGTGGACATGCCAGGTCTATAACTGACATGGGTCCAAGGAGACCCATAGGTGGCCAGAAGGCCCTATGCAAAGGTAAGTAAAAAAGTTTTACTTGTCTCTGTTTTACCTTCTTGTTGCACCACCCCTATAGCATGCAGCACAGCCTCTGCATGGTGGGGCGTGGCAGGGGGTAGGATTGGGCTGTTAGGCTCCAATCCTATCCACACTTTCCTGGGAGTAAGCCCCATTGAACACAATAGGACTTAATTGTGAGTAGACATGCATAGGTTTGTGCTGTACTTTTTTAATAGCTATGTTATTAAGTATGAGATCCATGCCAATTTCCTTTTGGAATGTTCCATATCTGGGTTGTAAGCTACACATTTCCAAAACTGAAAAATACAAAAAAGGATTTTTTTGTTTTTAAAAAGTCCTTCTTAAGTTTTCAATATGATAAATCACAGTTGTGATTTTCAATGTAATTTATACAAACTAAAATATTAACAAACCTGGATGCTTATATTTTAATACAAGCCAGTGGCAGACATCTGACCAAAGTAAGATGTAGCCTAAGCAGAGCTTACAAAGTGCATGCAACAAAAATATGCAACTTCACATTTGTTTATTGACTTAGAGTGCGTGACTTGGCTTGGTAACACATTAATAACACCAGCTTATGGCCTGACTATGTATCATACTCCCTGAATAAAGATGGACCAACTCCTAGGAGCATATGAAATTACTGACACAGCTGAACTACAGCAAGCTCTTTATTCTTTCCATCACAGAACAGACGTTTCACAGTACATTTCTTGATACTAAAATGTGCCAGATGAGTACACGGTTCCCATAAAATTACTACAGTATCTTAATCAGATAATTATCTGTAGCACATATAAGTTTTATATTACCTATATTTATGTCTGTGTTTTCAGTTTAAACAACATAAAGCAAAGTTCAAGCTAGCCCATTTTAAAGGAATGTGTACTCACACAAACTGCTTGTCACTATCTCTCAGCCCCACCTACCTCACAGGGTTGTTGTGAGGACAAAAAGGAGGGGAGGAAATATGTACACCACTCTGAGCTCCTTGGAGGAAGGGTGGTATAAAAATGTGAAAAAAAATATAAAAAATAAAATATAAAATATAAAAAAATAAATATTGTACTGATCTACAGCCCAACCCTGTCTAGCAGGATGCGGTGGTGCGAATAAGGTGCCCGCCACATCCTGTGCAGGATGGAGCCTGCGCCGGCGAAGCTGGAGGCCTCCTTGAGGCAAAGGGACATTTATTTATTTATTTATTTATAGAATTTATACCCCGCCTTTCTCTCACAAGGGCAACCAAGGCGGCTTACAATAAAAACATAAAAATACATATATACATTTAAAATCAAGAATTAAAACAATTAAAACAAACAGCCCCAGTGGGTCATCCACATTTACATTTGTTAAAAGCGATTTGTTAAATCATCCCTTAATTCATCTCTTAATTCATTCCTTTACTCCGGGTAGAGCCCCAGGCGCCCCAATAGGTGTACTCAAATGTGCGCCAGCTATTTTGCTGGTGCATATTCGAGAGGCCCGTGTAAGGCCCAACAGGCCCAGGAAGGGGGATAGGATATGGCAGATACCGCCGGTCCGCCAATTCCTCCCCCTTTCCAGGCCCAGCCGACCTCCCACCCCTCCGAAACACCTTGTACTGTCCTCCCCTGCCATGGGCACCTACCTCTCTGCCGCACGATGCCAGCAAAGTTTACTCTCTAGGTGCCACAAACTTGCTTTCTGGCATATTTGCATCACCTTAGACCAGCGGAGCAACTGCTCCACTGGTCTAAAAGTAGACAGGTTTGCACTGCTAGTCTACAACTCTATGCATATTTACTAAGGATAAAGTCCTTCTGAAATGAATGGAAATTACTTCCCAGTAAGCATGCATAAGATTGCATTAGAAATTGGATTTTATTTAAGAAGAGCAACATTATTTGATGTTGGCCCTAAAATATTTCCTCACTCACACTTTTCACTTAAAACTGCAGGTGTACGGATCTACTGATCTGTTGTAAAATGCTAGCTGAACACAAATGAAGTACCATATATTAATTCCCTCCTGCTTACATGTTCTCATGAAAAGACACACAGTAGACTGGACAATATAATGTTCTATACCCCTATTTTTTAATTTTTAAACTTACACTGCTCTTTTTCCAGTTTTATGGAGCAACCTAAACCCTAACCTTAGGGAGCAACAAGAGCAACAGTAACAGCTCTTGTTAAATAAAATCCAATTTCTAATGCAATCTTATGCATGTTTACTGGGAAGTAGACTGGCAGTGCAATCCTAACCAACTTTCCAGCACAGGTGAAGCATCAATGCAGCCCCAACGTAAGGGAACAAATGTTCCCTCACCTTGAAGAAGCCTCCATGACTGCCCCTGCACTGCAAAATGCAGTGTACACCCTGTTGGCATGGCTACACCGGCGTTGGAAAGTTAGTTAGGATTGCACTGACAAGCATTTAAATTCATCCTCTCACATCTTGGTTTCAATGAAATAGTGCAGAAGTTGCTTCTGGCCTAACACAAGAAATTAGCCCTGAGAACCCAAAATAGGAGACACTGGGCATTTTCTTTGCTACGGTCCACTTGTGCAAGAATGTGCCTCACACAACAGTGACACAGTAGTGGGAGAGCCGCAAGCACATGCTACTTGGGATATAGTCACAAACGACCTTTTGAGCGCAGAGGCCCCTACATTTGGAATTTCTGCCATTTTCAATTTTACTGCAGTCCACAAACGTTTTCACTGAAATAGACTGTCTTTATAGTGTTGCAACAAAGCACAGTACACTGCTACTCCTCTGGAAGCTTCTAAACGGCAAGAGGTTATTCACCATCAGTTTTATATCTATTAAGTTGATTAATTATGGTGCCAATTTCATTTGATATTTTATGACATGGAAACATATTTACTACCACTGACAAAATTGATACTACTCAATACTCCAAAATAGTGATGATCCATCACAACTACTGATATGTCCCCAGCTTCCTAGTCTGAAGACAGAAACTCTAGCAACCTGTATAAATTACCTGATGTGTTCACAAGCCAGATACCTTCCTTTTAGAAGCCCCACTAATGGTTTTAGAGAAAATAATCCAATAACTTATTAAGATAAAAATGCTGCTTCATATCTAGAGCAGAAGCGATGCTAGTTTATATTCAAATTAAACCGGGCCATCGTCTGTCATTAAACCACCAAAATGAAGGTTTTCGGCAGGCACAGAAGTAGAAAGCAGCTTTTGGGGAACAGAGTCAGATGGGTGATACGGGAAACTCATGAGGAATCTCATTTGAAATATCACTCACTGCTGTCCATAAACATGAGCCAAGTTTAGTATTCAGTTACAAGCAGAGAAGCTGTATAATTAACCAGTTCATGTCATGGAATGACTAGCACATGTGCAATCTTATTTATGTTCTCTGCACCTGTGTTTTCTTTGGTTTAAATTATAATAGTGATCTTTGAAACTACATGAGTGCAGTATCTTACTCTAACCAGCTGAAAGACATTAAGGTATTCCAATAAATGAACAGGAATGCATAGAATTATTGTATTACGACAATAAGCTAGTAATAACACAGGCCTGTGCACATTTTGCTTTCTTAAAAGTGAGACCTCTTCTTGGGTACATTTGGAGCGTTGATTCCAAAAACGGCATCGGTTTTGCACTATCACACCTAGTTTTGTGGGTATGGCATCACCACCTCAAAATGTGAGTCAAGCCATTTCCTCATGAGGAATTTGACACCATGGCTTCCTCACGACGAAGCTGTTTGCTTGCATTATGAGGTGGTGATGCTATACCCCCAAAACTAGATATCATAGGGCAAAACTGATGCCATTTTTGGAATCAGTGCCCCAAATATACCCAAGAAGAGGTTTCACTTTTGATGCTCCAAAGAGGTTTCACTTTTGATGCTCCAAATTCATATAAGACCACCATTAATTTTGAAAAAAGATTTTTTGACCCTCAAAGTTGCAGGCCTGTGCAATTCATCAATAAACTTGTTTAGATTTCAAGCCTCAGAGCCATCTAGGAATAAATGCAGCTATTCTGCATCCTTTATCTTTCACATTAATATATTTGTCCCAGTGTACCTATGAAAAAGAAACATCTGATGAAGAAACATGGAGGAAAGTCTCAGCAGTGTGATATATGTCAGACACACACAGCGTATGCGCGGACGGCCCAAAGGGGCTGGCCACTGCATCCTGCGCAGTTCTCGCGCCTTGCTGGTACGGTCTGGGCCCACCTTGGGCGAAAGAAACATCCATCCCCTCACCCCGGTGTAAGAGGGGCAGGGCTCAATGGGTCTCCTCAGATACACACCAACTCCGGAGCTGGTGTGCGTCTGGAGAGGCTGTGTAAGGCTGGCCTGGGCTGCGACGGGGCTTGGGGATATCGCCGCCGATATCCCTGCCCCCTCCCAACCCAGGCTGGTCAATGGCCCCCCTCCCTCGCCACCCCTGCCCACCCTCCCCCTCGCCCCTGCACCAACCAGCACAGGACCTACCTGCGGCAGCTGGCATGGGGTCGGTTCCACAGCCTAATATGTTAAGTGGTGCTGGCCTTCGTACCGGCGCGGCTTAATCTAAAGGAGTCACAAACGTGCTTTATGGCATGTTTACAACTCCTTAGGCCAGTGCGGACCCAGCCTAACTTGGATTGCGCAGACAGTGTGGTGGGAAATCACCAAATATTCTTTTCTGTACACTGCAGTCTGATCCTGGTCACCACCCCAGCTGTTATTAAGGATACTCAAGCACCAAATGTTTGCCTCAAAAAGGGGTTGAGCTCTGAAATGCACTCCAATCAAATGCTCACAAAAGATGTGCAGGTTTTCATTAAAACAACCAACTGTTACCCCCAGACTCAAGTATTAACCACACAAGTGCAGGACACCCACTATGTGTAACTGCACAGAGATCATAAAGAACTTCAAAGTGCTGAAAAAGGTTTTATGCTCCAATAATAATAATTTCTTTTAAAGCATGCATAGTTGATACTTTTGAGCTGAAAAGGTTCTTCCTCAGAGGTTAAGCTGCAACCGAGGAGTAAGTCCCACTGAACAAAATGGGACTTACTTCTGAGGGGACACACATAGGATTGCAGTAAAATAAGTAGTTTGAAATTCTCAAAAGCTAAGGAAAAGGGAGTTCTTCTAATGTTAAAATCAATTATACATCTGATATCTAGCATGCTGCAACAGAGACTTTCATTACCACTGTATTGTGGTATTTTACAACACAATTTCCACTGGTATTTTTACAGTGCAACCCTATGCATGTCTACTCAGAAAAAGGTAACATTATGTCCAATGGGGTTTACTCCCAGAGACCTGTGCATAGGATTGCAACCTTATTTTTTTTTCCTTTTAGTTGTGTACAGAGGAACAAAATTAGGGCAGTGCTATGTGTTACATCTGCTGTAAGAAACACTGGAGTTATACCAGTATTCACTGAAAGAAAGGTATAAAGAGAGTATGTAAAATATGTGAGCATGTGCATTTTAAATAACCATGTGTGCACATCTGGAAAAACTATTTAGAGCTCTACTCAGTGACAGTAGAAATTGCACGAACAGTATGAATCCTAGGAATCCAGACTGGCTATATTTTCACAACTTTACAAACAGGCTGGGTCCAATGTAGTTGGTGTAACAAATCTGATATTCGTTTTCAAAGATCATATATTTCGTAACCTGCTTTATTTATACCAGTTAACTTGTACATCAACCCCCTTTTCATAAGTACTGGCTATGTATATATTTTACAGAGCATATACGTCCCATTGACTTTATTGCCCCCTGGAGCTTACTTTTCTGGGAAATCCCTAAAATAAAAATAAAAAATGTAGGATTTAGATCACATTGACAGCGCAATCCTGTGTAACTCTTGCACCGGTGTAACAGTAGATCCACCGGTGTAAGTGCACTTATGCCAGTGTAACTTGTCGTTGGCCGACATACACAGGACGGACACCAGCGTAACCCCCCCTTGGAACCTGCACATGCACAGTTCGGACGTAGGACGGACTCCAGCGTAACTCCACCGGTGCAGGGGGCATTCCGGGGGCGTTCAGACACCTCCGGAATGCTCTCTGCACCGGCACAGTTGCGCTGGCATCTGTCCTGTGTCTGAACGGAGCATGTGCGGCGTCCGAGGGGGAGTTCTGCTGGTGTTCATCCTGTGTACATTGGCATATGGCAAGTTACACTGGCATAAGTGCACTTACACCAATGGATCTACTGTTACACCAGTGCAAGAGTTACACAGGATTGAGCTGTCAGTGTGTTATAGAGTTAGGGGAGTGCCTTTACTTGCATGGAGCAGTCATGTGGGGTTGTTATTTGGATCAGGATTATGGAAGGAAGGTAGGTGTTAAACCATTTTCCCATCAAAAATCCCCCCGCCCATCAGCTATTTAACTCTGAAAATGCTGTTGGCAATCCTAAGCATATTTTCAGTGCATTCAATTTCTACGTATGCTTTGTAAATTCAACAGTACTTACTCCCAAGGTAAGTAAGGACATAGGACAGCAGCTTTACTGGACACTTAAGTCCTCTTGAAATGAATGTAAGCTAAAACTTACATTTTGAAGTGGGGAACTTTCCATCCAACTTAAGATAAAATATATTAAACTAAAAAAATAGCTCAAAAACAAAACAAACAAAAACACCTCTCATGTATTTTTAGACTATTATCTTCAGGAGTGTCTTTGTTCAGTTTTGTCTGAATGAAGCTGAAAAAGAGAAAGTGCTTCCTCTAAATCCATAGCACCATGAAAAATACATTGATAACCACTCCAGGAAGGTCTTCAGAAGTCAGATTTTTAAGCAGCATGTAGCTAATCTTAAGGCTGCAAAACCTATACATAGCTACTGGGGAGTAGTCTCATTGAACTTCATGGTATTTACTTTTGAGTAGACATGCCTAGGATTTCACTGTAATAGCGTAATCCTGGAATTCTGGTCGGCGACGGAACGAGTGTTCCATCGCCGGAAGACATCGCGAATGTCCCGTGAAGCACATTCACGACGAATCACAAGTAAGGGAGGCCGGCGCAAGGCCGATCTCCCTCACTCTGGCGCCAGATCTCCATGTGGCCGGAAGCAGATAGTGAGTCCTCCGCCGCCGGTTGTGTGGGCGGTCTGGCCCGGGAGGGAGGGGGGCCATTGGCCTAGGCTGCCCGGAAAGGGGAGGGGGATGGCGCCTGCTATATCCCCGTCCCCACCAGGCCGGCTATGCCGTTACACGGCTTCCTCTACTTCCGCCAGCTATTTAGCTGACGGAATTCCAAGCAGGTCGATAGGGCCGGCCCCAGTTTACACCCGGGGAAGGGGACAAGCGTCCCCTTCCCCGAGTAGACCTCTGGCCCGCCATCGTACGAGCAGCCTGTGCACAGGATCTGGTGGACAGCCCTGGGCCGCAGGCTGGATCCTTAGTCAGGATTGTGTTGTAAGACTTCTTACAGTATGTCAGTATGTACATCAACTATTAATAATTTGGCCAATAAAGTACATAATCTCTTCTAAATCTATCTATCCACACATATTAAATAACTCTAATGTTGGGAACTGAAGCAACTACACCCTGAACTTGGAATAAAAAGCAATAAGGCCTTTGGTTGGTTGGTTGGTTGGTTGCATTTTAGGGTTTGTTGAAAGGTGTCAATTTTTCAAAAGTTAAAGTCACCTCTCCTCTGAGAAAAAGATGAAAATTAATGATAAATTTGGCATCATGTTATGTTTTCTGTCACATATTCATTTCAAGCATCATGTTATGTTTTCTGTCACATATTCATTTCAATTAATTTGCATATACTGTTTTGGAAGCCCCTTCCAATTAAAGTAATGTGAGATGTTTCTTGCAGATGTCATGACAATTTCAGTGTATTGTTAGTAGCTGGCTGCTGTCTCTATATATTTTCCCCATGCATACAGAATTGCATGACAGATAATCTTAAATGTAATCTCCAAGAATTTAAATAAGCTTAATACGGTTTTCCTAAATACACAAGCTATAATAATAATCTGATTTAAAGCATGGACAGAAATATATCCAGTTTACTATTAATTGACCATACAAAATCTAAACTTCATACCTAATTATCCAGCTCACTTCTGAAATATTTTGGAAATATTTTACTACGCAATTAGTGAGTGACAAAGATATATGGCTTATGGAATGGATTTAGTATATTCATACTAAATTACTAAATTAGCATACTAAACTGTGCTAGTTTTTATTTACTATGTCAACTATTGTTCAATTTAGTTGGTACTGGTGTTAACACAAAATTTGAAGAAATTTTTTTATGAATGGTACAAAGGCTTTTTTGATATAGTTTGATATATAAACACATTGTATCACTATTCCAAGTTGCACTTGGTAATGTCATTAAAAAAGCCAGACACCATATTCAAGCACATTCTTTCAGCAATTAATAAGATTATGCAGAATACAGTTTCTACAGCAAACCATTTCTAGTCCATCAAGGCAATTACTAAGAATGAAAAAAGCATAAATTTTACAATATTTTAAAGTATATAAATTATAGATTTATACAAATACTACTCCTCTGTACCACTCTTTGTAATTTTACTTATCCAGTAGCTGCATTTAAAAAAAAAAAACTCTATTAACAAGTAACTCAAATATACCTTTCTGTGAGCTTTCAAACCTTCTAATGGTATTTTCACACACTCCCCCTGCCCACTTTTTCACTATGGATTACTTCGGACTTGATAGCAGCCGTAGCTGAGTAAATTTAAAAATAGAACTCCAAAAGTCAGGGCACTATCTAGGTGTTTAAATACCATAACTATCTACTCATCCCCCTGTGACCCGCCATGGTTAACGATATGCTGTCAACAAAGAAAAAGTGATAAGGTTTTCTGTTGCTGCCACTTGACCTGACAAAAGCCAGGGCTTGTTAATAGCTTCAATGTCAAAAATAGATACTCTAACTCAGAAAGCAGCTGCACACATTTCCGCAGTTATCTCAGATACAGTCACTTCTACGAAATCTATTAAGCCCTTGATATAATGGAATCCGGTACTGCATTACCCCTTTAAAGATAGCTCTTTCTTCCACACGTCCTTGAAAAAACAGTAATATGGGCATTAAGATGCAGTTTTTCAAGATGAATTGTTAGAATAATGAGACTGGTGGAAGTCTCCATCCTATAATCTGGTACTCTATTCCATAAGCATATAGAATCAAGTTGAAAGAGTCAATTCAAGGGCCAACTGAGACAAGGCGGGCATATACTTCCATACAATCACTCATAAAGAGACACCCTAACCCACCACTCTTCTCTCCTTCACACTTCCTGTTCCATTCCATCCCCTTTTTCCTTTTCCAATCCAGTTGTGGGAGGAACAGAGGCTTGCACATCAACACTTAAGGGGGGGGCAGTATTTAGTATGCTGAATCAGGTGCCAGGTGGTCTATATAAACTGTATATAAAGTTTAGATTATCGAACAACAACAAACTGAAGAGAAGCTAGTTAGAATCCTCATGGTTAATGTATATTAGCAAATTCATCAAATTATATATAGCAAGAAAAAACTATGTTAGTGACTATTACTGAATATGAATTCAGCACTCACAATTCTTAAGACTCTGATCCAAAGCACTACTTAGGTCAAAGATCAACTGGAACCTATGAAATTTATTTCTAACTATTGCATGTATGACCAAGGTACAAGAATTTGTTTATATATCTGGCACCACAGTCCTAGATTATTCATGCATAGCAATTCATACGACTACTATTGCTCTGAAGTTAACAACAGGCCACCAGTTAATACATGAAAACTATCACATGTCTAATTTTACTTCCTAGGTAAGAAAAATGATAAATATATAATTGCCATCCATTGCAGGGTTCCAACCACACAGGATTTGGTGGAAATCCCTTCTGCTGATGTATGTGCCACTGTTTCAAATCCCATACCAACATGACATAATGGATATGCTAGCAGAACGTTATGCTGGCATGTCCACTCTGCTAGTACAGTACTGTACAACTCTGCCAATTCTGGTCAAAATGGAGCAGCAATCTGCAACATTCAACACTTACCCAGACCGTGCTCTTGGCCCCAACAATGTGGCATACTATTATACCTTCTACAGAGGTAGCATAACTTAAAAATTTCCCATTGAATCCTGTGAAAAGTCCAAATAGGCTGCCCCCATCTTTCTCCTGCTCCACCATGAAAGTATAGGATTCAGAATATGAACCCTACACCCAAATGCAGCAACACACCAACACCAGTATATAAAAAACCCCAAACAGAGAGACTAATAGATAAGGAGTATGGCATGCGGCTATATATCGCAAACCTGATGTCATGCACACTTGAAGCACAAAACTGTCTTTGTTGTAAAACAACAAAAGAGGAACTTTGGTAATGGCACTTTGTCCAAACAAGCTGGCATTAGAATATATTTGCAAAGAGCACATTACTAGCACTTGTCTTTTCAAAATGACTACAGGCACACTGGTTCCAGTCGCAAAACACCCATCTATCTATGCCTACTGTACTAATTGTGCCAAACGTTTAGTGATAACCTCTTATAAGCTACCCATTAATCTTTATGAAAGTGCCATTCTGATGTAACAACTCATACATACTTTCTGTAGTGCATTAAGTTAGATTCGGGTGCAAGTCTTTGTTTAAAAAAAGAATACTTTAAAACAAAAACCTTTAAACCAAAAAATCTGTATGTTCAGAAAATAAGAAATTCAACACACATTAAAAATGTTTCAAAAGAAAGAATAAATTGCAACATATCAAACTGCTCTTAGTTGCAACTAAACTCTCCCAAAATGAAAAGATTTTGAAAACTCTAATACACATATCAAACCTGACATCATGAATAATCTGCTTGAGTTGTGTGATCTCAAATAAATTAAGAGCCCAATCCTATCCTACCCACCCACCCACCCCCCGGCTGGTATAGCCGTGCCGAAAGGGAGCACCTGTATCCAGAACTCTGTTCCTCTGTCACAAAGCACTCCGGCCGGCAGCCCGATCTTGCATAGGTTTGAGCTGTATGTAATACAAGATGGTGTTGTACTACCTGTACTGTGAACAGGAAAATCACGGTTTGAGATTTTCCTGTCCATGAAAGGGAAGCAGTGATCCTCTGTGCGTTTTCCCCCCTCAAACATTACGTTACTCAAGCAAGCAGACCACTCACATGAACAGGAATTTATGCAAATAACAGCAAAATCTTATACATGTTCATTCAGAAGTGTTCAATGGGGCTTACTCTCAGGTACGAGTTATAGGATTGCAGCCTGAACCAGCTATTAATAATGGGATCAGATTCTTACGATTCCTGGGCACCAGGTTATAAGACAGCTTTGTAGACCCATCAAGTGCTAGAAAAGACCTTTATGCATCGTGAACTTTTTGCTGAAAATTAATCTAAAATTCTTGAATGGAAGCTCTCATGGCCAGCAACAATTTGTAGAGAAGTAAAAGTCACGGGTATAGAAGCCATGTAGAAAACTTTAAAATCCAGCCGAATAGAAATAACAATTAATCGATCCTGTCAGCAGTCTCCGGGTTTCCCCAGCACTGTAGTCAGACAAAAAATCATTAAAATCCGAAGCTAAGACAAAGTATAACCTGACGTTTCGTTTCTTGCATCTAGAAACATTTTCGAAGGGCAGTCAAAAGACTGGTAGATGGACTGACAGGATCGATTGATTGTTATTTCTATTCGGCTGGATTTTAAAGTTTTCTACATGGCTTCTATACCCGTGACTTTTACTTCTCTACTTAATCTAAAATGTTTAATAATAACAGTTACATCAACATGTATTAACAATTTTTTTAAAAAAAACAAACCCTACCGTTCAAACACCATACCTGACCACACCAAATCAAAAGAACTATATTAACCATATATTTAATAACTTTAAGGAATGAAGCATACACCCTCAAAAAGTGGAGGCACACAAACACACAGAAAATGAGTTTCTATAATGTATCATGCATCATAATCTATAAAAACTTCAAATTACTTAAATACAGAATATTATAACACCCATAAAGAAGCCCACCAAGAAGTGCTTATAATGGGGATGGCAGTAATTCACAATGGATTTATCACAATTTATCAACTACTAGAGTACAATTTACGTTACTCCCGTACATTAGATTTGTTGTTATTATACGAGAGATTTAAGAGGCAATCAATCTTCTGCTATTCATTGCCTGCTGACTTGTTAATCTGTGTGTATTCATAACATAGTAACGGATGTTTAAATTAAGAGCTATAGTTTTATTAAGCTGCAGTCCTATGCAGACTTACCTGGAAGTAAGCCCCATTTAACGTAAAAGGACTTACTTCTGAGAAAACAAGGATTGCAGTGCATGTTTTGTAATCTACCAAATCATACTTTAATTCATGGTCCAATTGACTACATTTGCACTGTAAGTAACATGCATGGAAAAGATTGAATCAGCTATGAAAAATGCTATCAGAAACCCACCACTAACATAAAGTTGTCCAAATCTCCCCCTTACAGACACCAGTGGCATCGCTATGCCGCCCCCTGTGACGTCACCACCAGAAGTGATGTCACCACCACTGCCACTGCAACTCCTGTCAGAGACACGGGGCAGGAGGATGGGCCAAACACATCGCCTTCTCCACCACCACCGCCCGCTGTTCCCGCCGCCAAAACGGTGCGGTTGTCCCCCCCGCTTTGTCACCCCCCACTTGTCACACAGGGGTCTACTGCTCCCCCCCCCCCGTGATGCTTCTGACAGACACCATAATCAAATTTGGGGTCCACAATCTATTGCTGTAGAATGACCACTGCATATGTTTAATCATTCATAGTTCTCTAATCACTTATTGCTCAGCCTAAACCTTCATCGAATTATATAAAAATATCCACAACCCCTTCCTTTCATGTATTTTATTTGTACATCCCACCTGGATTCCACCTGGATCCATCACGTGTGCAAGACTGCAAATAAGTTATAAATGAGAAGATTGCTCTGAAATCATCCCAACTCAAGGGTGTCATATTTACTGGTCAAGCGCGACAGCTGCTTGAATACCTTGCACCACGCTGTGTCAGGTAGTAAGGGACGTGAACTGGTTCCCTATTCTCTGAGCCACCTTCTCCCTTTCTCACCCTTCTTGGTCTGCCTCTTCCCCATACCGTTCCTCGTCTTCTGAGACGTCCTTCCATCTCCCAATGCGTTGGCAGAAGTGGTGCTGCTGAAAGGGTGGCCTGCATGATAATTTTCAGCCACTGCAACTCCGCCGGCACAGGGGGGCATTCCGGACGCCCCCAGAATGCCGCCGCCGGAGTTGCGCTAGCATCCGCCCTGCATCGAACTGCACGTGTGCAGCGTCCGACGGGGGTTACGCTGGTGTCCGTCCTGCATCCATCGGCATAAAGCAAGTTACACTAGCACCAGTGCACTTACACCGGTGGATCTACTGTTACACCGATGCAAGAGTTACACAGGATTGGGCTGTCAGTCAATGAACAACTGTCCCTGACCAGAAAGGCACCTCCCATGTTACTGGAATCAAAGAAAACCACACATTTTTAAACAAAAAAGGCTCTCTTTCAAGTGGTTATTCATCTACCAAAAATAGTTTTGCTTACAATTTCAAAATAAAGATTTACGAGTCATTCTGGGGGGGAGAAGAGGTGGTTACCCTATAAAAACTGATTGCTTCTTACTGCAGGGAAGTTTGGCTTATGTGGAATTGGTTGAACATGCATACAGAAAACGAGATAAGTTTAAATGTGTAACTTCGCTAGGTCTAAACAGTAATATGGTTTTGATACAGACAACACAAATTACTGCAGCCAACATACATTCCAAATCAATACCACACATATATTTTATGCTTCATTCTTTATGTTTCCCAAACATTTTTAGGCTGCAATCCTATTTCCTTACCTTGGAGTAAGTCTCACTGAACTCAACAGAACTTACATCTGAGTAGACATGCATAGAATTGTGCAGTTACTTGTTCATTATACTGTACATGCAAAAAAAGAAAATGAGAGAAATTTCAACAAATGTTACAGCCCATTCTTGTATACCCACCAAATTATGCATAACCAATTCATGGTATGCTGCACAGGAACCACTAACAAAAAGAATCTGTGCCGTTTTCCAAAATGTACCAACTGTTAGAAATAAACAACTAATCCTAGCAGTAAACTAACAAGATATTGAAACACATCACAAAATCTGAAACCTTATAGTAAAAGTATGAAATAGAAAATACAATTATTTGAAATAACATCTTTGAATGTATTTTCATAGCAGGATTGGCAACATTTCATATTTGCTTTTAAACACAAAGCTAAATACGTTAAATACGTAACGTAAACAATATTTTTATAAATTATATGACACTTCTAGCTGATATGAGTTTAAAGGCAGCTTTATTCATATATAGTAGAAATAATATAAACACTATCTTTGGTTGTTGTTGTTTTAAATACCTGCCAGTTTCTTATACATAGCACTTGTTTAGATGAAATAAATGGTGTAATTAATAAACATTACTGGGCATTGTTTATTGATGTGGAAATTGTTTCATTGCAATGAATTACACTAAAACAAAATAACATATCTACAAGATTTTATTATTTGTCTAGAGATCTAAAGATATTCTAGGTAAGAAAACATCCTAGCACTGTTAATGAGGACCAATTAGCCCAGCTGTGTGAAATGTCTAACCCATGCTGACTTCCATCTGTTTCAGCCAATACAGAGCTGGTCATGCACAAGTGATGCCATGCGCTGAATTTGACTTTTGGCAACTACAACTAGCTCTCCCCCCAAGACCTCTCTGAAGACAAAACTGAACCTAATTCTGCCCATGGTGGTGACTTTCTCAGCATAAGCTGAAACAGCTGGTAGTTGTCGGCTAGCCGCTAGACCTTCCTGTGACAACCATGCACTGAAATGGCTATGTGAATAATCCCAATTGAAATAAAATAAATTGCCAACAATCAAACTACAAGTTTCACAGTCAAAATTTGAATTAAGGATGCCAAATAGACCACAATGGCCTATTTGCTAAACAGACTGTCTCTTCAATGAAAAAAATCTAGCCATTCAGGGTTGGCATATTTACAGGAAGTGACTGCTAAAATGTTTTCTTGCATAGAATATCTTCAGATCTCGGGGGGGGGGGATCCAAATTGGATGATACACTTATCACATGATTGGGATCTGCATGGTTGACTTTTCAAAACGTTAATAGCAGCCATGGGGGACACAATTCTGATCAGGATCATGGCATGGGAAGAAGAGGAATTCAGCCCTACCCCACCAGCCTCCGCACTGCAGGCCAGCTAGCGGGGAGGCTGGAGCGGCCTCCCATGTGCCAGAGGACAGCCAATGATCTGCTGGTCCAGATAAGATTTCCGCTGTTGCAAAATGGCTACAGATAGCGCACGGACTGCTCCATTGGAAGCCATTTTGGGAGTGCTGGCGCAAAAGGTGGCAGTGCTCCCTGGGCACCGCGGGACCCTGCTGCAGCTGCCAGAGCAGGTAAGGTAGTGACGAGGGCGGGAAGGGGGCAAAACAGGGCGGGGCGGAACGGGGTGGGGAACGGAGGCAGGGAAGCTGTGGAAGGCGGTGGATCTGGCGGCAATGGTACACGCTGGATCCTATCCCCTTATTTTGAAGCCTCCCTGCCCCTTTCTCTCCTCACACTTGCGCCAGCTACAGAATTGGTGCAGGTCAGAGGAGACCCATTGTGGAGCAGGAGGCTTACGGAGGGGTAAGGGGATTTAAATCTCCTTGCCCCCCAAGTCTCCCAATCTGCCCCCCCACTGTGGGGGGAGGATAGTGGGGGAGGAGGATAGGATTGGGCCCTGAGAGAAGGAAGCTGCCAATTTGATTGGAATTAAGAGCTCACACAGGAGTTGGCTAATAGACCTGGAAATACATCTTGGGATGAAAGCTGAGGGACAGGCAGTCCAGAGTCAAGGAGGCTGAAGAATAGATAAATAGTAGACAGGGAATTGAGAAAGTGAATACAGAAGGAAAAGTAAATGAAGAAAGTGGTTTGAGGAAAAGAGCAGAGGCAGGGAACCGAGGGGAAAAAAGAGGCTAATCAGAAGAGGCTCTGACAAAACTACCCAGTGCTTAAGATTAGAGGAGGTGGTGGGTGAAGGGTGAGCAGAGTAATAGGATGACGAGGAAGATAAGATTTGAATAAAAAGTAGGTAGTGATGTAAAAAAGCAGGATCCAAATAATCAATGAGTAGTGGAGAAAATGTACTGAAGGAAAACGTAGAACTGGAGCTGTAACTATTGGCAGGAAACGAATGGACAGGGAAGAACAGGTTGAGGGCTGTGGGTTAAATAACCAAGAGAGTACTAAACTGCCATCTAAAGCACAGACCTTGGGCTGACCCAAGATCTCCTGACACCTAAGGTAGCATACCAAATGTATACCCCTTACCCAATGATGTGCCAGCCTCTGCCAATCTCCAATGTTCTAGCTCAGCACATTCCTACCTTACATGTTTCCTTTCCCCCTCTTCCTTTTCAATTCAGGGAGTGGAAGGAGAAAGGGGGGCAGTGGAGGCAAGTAGGGGAACCGAGATGGGTGCCCTCCACTAATCTGCTGCCTGAGGCAACCGTTTCAGTTGGCCTCATGGATGGGCCGGCCCTGTTGACAGATGAATTCTACCAATGGTGACTTTACTATCACGGTTTAATTTTAACCCTACACACCTAAGGGAGCAAAAACGGCCAAGACGTAGTGAGCATGGGGTGGGGCCTGAAGTTCACATCCTGTTTAAAATAAGGCTATAGTTTTCTAGCATGAAAAAAAGTTGCAAGAGTTTTTTTGAACGCACCACACCAAATTGAAATCAGATCTTGCAAATGTCTCAAAAAGTACAGCATTCAAATAAAAAATGCAAGTGGTTTAAAGGCAGATACAGTTTCTAACTTTCTGGTAATCTAATCCATTATCTGTTGCATATATAACACTACACAAAATGAAACCAGCAAGATTTTTTAAACATATGGCTGTGGCTACTAAATAGTCCATTATCCCTCATATGGATATCCCAGCAAGCTCCCTTAACTGACTGACTGTAAATCCCTTTTAATCTCTTTACTGGTAATTTGACCATCACCCTCCCAGCTCATTTTTTACTTTGAATGATTTGTAGACATTCACACAGTACATTAGCTGTAGACAGTGCTGGTGTCAGCAAATGAATCTTAAACACTAATTATTACATTACTGTTTTGTTTAACCAACTTTAGCTGGTATTATATGACAGCATTTTATCAATGAAATACATCTTATTCTCATTTTAGAAAGACATTCCAGGGCACATAAAGCATTTTACAGCATAGATTCTTTGTATCATGACTATGCCAAAACACAGGCTCTGTGTGCATTAAAGAGCTGTAACATGAGTTTCCAAAACCCACTGAGGCTCAGCACTTTCTAGGAATGCCCAGTAACCTGCAGGAGCAACACTCTTTGCCTAACAATATAATACTCAAACAATATTTTCAGTGACTTATAGCACAATCCTGTTTATGTTTACTGAGAAATAAGCCCCACTATGTTCAATGGGGCTTGTTGTTGTTGTTGTTGTTGTTGTTATTCCCAGGTAAGTGCATACAGAATTGCAACCTTAAAGATGCAAGTTGCTCCTAGTTAATTGAAAATAGGGATTCTGTTGGTGTACCGCCCGCCATGCTGCCCAACAGTCTCCCTGCCTGAGCTGACCGGGGTGATCTCGGCATTGGCGTTGGACTGCCCTCGCCTATTGGCGGGGGACCTTAATGTCCACGCTGAGGCCCTGAGGACAGCTGCAGCTAAGGACTTCATGGTCGCCATGGCAACCATGGGTCTGTCTCAGAGAATATCTGCCCCGACGCACGATGCGCAACACACGCTGGACCTGGTGTTTTACTGCTGGACAGGTGGATGGTGATCTGGATGTGGAGGAAATTAACATCACTCCTTTGTGATGGATAGATCACTTCCTGGTGAGATTTAGGCTTATCGCAGCTCATCGCCTCCGCAGTGGTGGGGGACCTCATTCCATGGTCTGTCCCCGGAGAATGATGGATCCAGATGGATTCCTGAGGGCTCTGGGGGATTTTCCTGTTGCCAGAGTCGACGACTCACCCAGAGCCCTGGTTGACCTCTGGAATGGGGAGATGACCAGGGCTCTGGATCTGATCACTCCTGTCCTGAGCATCCTCGACCAAGCCGCAGAATCAGAGTGGCCCTTGGTTTACTGAGGGGTTGTGGACGATGAAGCGACAGGGCAGTCGCCTAGAGCGACAGTGGCGAAAAACCTGTGCTGACTCCGACCGGGTACGGGCTAGAGCTCACTTTAGAGCCTATTCCGTGGCGGTGGCAGCAGCCAAGAGGGCTTTCTTCTCTGCCGGCATCACATCTGCGGAGAATCGTCCAGCTGAGCTTTTCCGTGTAGTCCGGGGCCTGCTCCATCTGCCCCCCCCCACAGTAGCTGGGGCGGAACACACTATGGCTCGCTGTAATGAGTTTGTGAAGCACTTCATGGACAAAGTCGATTGGATTCGGCATGACTTGGACGCTGCATTAGGAGTATCTAATGATGTCCCAATGGCACCTGTCTGTTCTTCCACCTGGGATTCTTTTCAGCTTGTAGAACCTGAGGATGTGTATAGGATTCTTTGGAGTGTGAGACTTGCCTGCTCGACCCTTGTCCAGCATGGCTGATTAGATATTCCTGGGCAGGGCTGGCCGAGTGGACAGGAAGGGTGGTAAATTCATCTCTAAGGGAGGGAGTGGTGACGCTGTCATTGAAGCAGGCGGTGGTGCGCCCCCTTCTGAAGAAACCCTCCTTGGGCCCCACTATTTTGGACAACTTCCAACCACTCTTAAATATCCCGTTTCTGGGCAAGGTGATTGAGCAGGTAGTGGTGTCTCAGCTCCAGCGGGTCTTAGAGGAAGCTGATTATCTGGATCCATTCCAGTCTAGCTTCAGGCCGGGATTTGGGACAGAGATGGCCTTGGTGGATGACCTGCGCCGGGGACCGGACAGGGGGAGTGCGTCCCTGTTGGTCCTGCTAGACCTCTCAGCGGCTTTTGACACCACTGACCATATAGGGTAGGCATTGATACAAATACTGACGATTTACTATACATGTAAAAATTAGATTATGGAGAGTCTGGCTGGATCAGACCAAAGGTCTGCCTAATCCAGGGTTTCTCAACATTTGGCAGCACACTGTACCACCTACATGGCGGCTGTCACACTGCATACCACCGGAAGTGCCAATGACATCATCGGCACTTACTTCTGTCTTCCCGCCATGTCGGAGGCCTCACAAAGGTAAGGCAGGAGACCAGGACAGGCGGGCCTTTTTTGAGCCCTGGAAACCTGTGGCTCGAGGTCTGCAGGTTCTGCAGATCTCGAGCAGCCGGTTCCTGGACTCCAGCAACCTTGAGCATTCAGTTCCAGGGCTCCGGTGCAGGGCAGTATGGGCACCCTGGTGTCCGCCATCTTGGCTGCCAGGGCTACGTGTACCACTCGTACCAGTTGAGATCCCCATGTCTAATCCATTGTGCTTCTCACAATGACCAGTCAGATGCCTCTGGGAGGCTCAAGTACATGAGGAAGAAATTTTGCATATATTTGATCGTGGCATCTTGTGCAACATGTGAAAAGTGTTGTGCAACACATTGCAGAATGTGTTGTGCAACGTGTTGTGCAAGCACAAACCCAAATCAGGATTCCATTTGGATTTCTGTGGGCAAGAACCTTGCATGATCACTTCTGCGTGTAGAAAACCCCCTTATGCAAGTGGAAAGATAACACAGGATACAACCCATGGTCTTGCAACGTTGTCATGATTGCTAAAGATAAGTGCATATACTTAAGCCTCTTGTTTATTAACTATAATGCAAAATAAAAAATTATTAGTAGAGTAGCAGAAAGTCCCTTTGGGGAGAAAGGTGGGGTAAAAATAATAAAAAGGTTATTAGAATGCAAACATTTTTAGTATGTCCATTGTTTACGTTTATAGTACTGCAGTACAGTAACATGAGAAGGGAATATTTTGAATAAGTGGGTAATTGAATTAAAAGAAACCTAAGGAAAGATTTCACGTTCATATTCAAATGCTAAAATAGATTAAAAATAGAATACAAGAACTGTCTGACTTCATTTTTTAATTTTAGCTGGGTGATGAACTAGCCCTAAATACTGAAAGGCACAGCAGGTTTTTTTTTTCCTCAGCAGTGCTCATCGTATGTTTATATGTAGGAAATGCAGCATGTTCTATTAATAACTCTTGTAGCCACAGTTAAATCTGTATACCCTTTACATCAGGAGAATGCTCTCGCTAGCTGCTTTAAGTCAATCAGTTTCACAGCATACATGCAGTTGTGGGACTTCCTGAAATCACAAGTTATTTTAAAGTTTAGTTATTCAATACATTAAGAAAATGAGTTACACTCTCTTCAGTGTTGAATGAATAATAATAATCTGTCAGGAAGAAAATGTGTTGCACTAGAAAGTTAGAAGTTCCATCTTATTTTAAAAAGAAGGTATTTTTTATCAAATCTCTGATATCTCATGGTGCACCATAACTATCAATTTGTAAGCGGAATTAGATTATATGTGCATTTAGGAGAACATAGACACTTGAGCCAAGGTGTAGTATGTAAAGTTTCTTAATTGTGGCTAAAGGATGATAACATAGCCTGCAGCCAAAAATAGAAAAAACAGCACTTAGTTCAATTAGCCCAGTGGCATACAAACAACTACTGTATATGTATAGGTGTTTTCTTAGAGAAGGTTTGGAAGAATTGCACACAATGATACACTTTTGTTTCCAGACCAGGATGCTGCTGTACAATGTATTCCGTTATCCTAACAGCCACAGGCCCAATCCTATCCTCTGCCACTCCATAGCACACAGCATGGCTGCCGGAAACATGCTGCATGCTACCGGGGGGGGGGGGGACGGGACCTGACGACAAAGGAACGTAAGTAAAGCTTTTCCTTATTTACCTCCCTGTAGGCTGCCTGAGGTCTCCTGAGACCTCCACTAGCTATTTAAGTGGCATAATTCTGAGGAAACCCAGGGGCATTTCGAAGTGGGGAAAGGGAGACAGGATCTTAACATGCACAGCTGCTGCTGAGATCCTCCCCCTCCCAACTCACTCATTTTGTCTCTTAAAATGCACTGTATGTAACACTGTATGTAAAAAGTCTTATTTAAAAACAATTTATTGTATTTTAAAGAAGACTTTTAAAGTATTTTATTGAATACAGTGCATTTTAAGAGACTTACAAAGTAGTTTTTAAAATTACGTTTTGAACATTTTTAACTTTTTCATTGTTTTATGACCATAATCCTGGAGAAGATGATCCACTCTTCTTACATTCAAAAGCAGTTTCTGATAGAGGTGGGGGAGTCTATTTACAGAAAAAAAAATCAAAACAATGCCACTATACTAGAGTAAGCATGAGCCTAAACAACTCTTTACATCCCAGTCCTGAATAGAATGTGTTCAGCAGTATTTCTATTCCTTTATCTTGACGTACATATGACCTTTTCTTCCCACATCCAAGGGGCAGCCCAATCCTGAGCAAGATCTACTGGGTGGTCTAAATGGCCGGCCGCTGCATCCTGCGCAGGATTCAGGTCGCGCCGGCAGGGCCAGGGCTCACCTCAGGGAAAGGGGACAAAGTCAGTGACCCCAATGGGCCTCCTTGGATGTGTGCCAGGTACTTAGCTGGCACACAACCAGGTAGGCCGTGTAAGGCCAGCCAGGCCCAGGAAGATGGTTTGGACATTTTTAACAAATGGCTTTTAACATATGTAAATGCAGGTGACCCACTGGGGTTGTTTATTTTAACTTAAATTGTTTTAATTAATTTTTAAATGTGTATATATGTATTTTAATGTGTTGGAAGCCGCCTTGAGTGCCCTCGGGAGAAAGGCGGGGTACAAATTCTTTAAATAAATAAATAAATAAATAAATAAATATTGGCGCAGTGTGGTGCCAACATCCCTGCCCCCTCCCAAGCCTGGCCAGCCAATTGCACCCTCCCCCGCCACCCCGGCCCACCCTCCCCACAGCCTCCTGCCGCAGGACTTACCTGTGTCCAGGACGGTGTTGGCCAGCAGTGTGAGCAGCGCCGGCCTTGGCGCCGGCCCCGCCTACACCCGAGGTGTTACGAAAGTACTTTATGGCACTTTCATGACACCGAAGTGCTTTATGGCACTTTCGACACCTACAGTACTTCTACTCTGGATTTCGTCCTTCTTATGTCATGGTGTCATTTCAGTGACATCGCAATCACATATTAGACATCCTGCCACAAATCTTTTTGATTCAAATGGAATTGCAGTTTTCACTTAGACTTGTTTTTAATCCATATTTCTTCATCATTCTAATTTAATTACTACAACTCTATGGCTGCAATCCTATACCCACTTACCTGGGAGTAAGTCATACTGAAATCAATGTGGTTTACTTCTGAGTAGACATGCACAGGATTGTGTTATACCTTGCATCTGTACAATTCTGAAATGCATCAAATGCTTCCCAGTTTCCCATAAGAGTGTTCAATGTGAAATGACTTTAAATTAACTCAGATCTGATTTAGTGTTTAACTTACAGAGATCAAATTAATTATTCCCTTTAAAAACTATGTCTAGCATTGATTTAGCTGGAGTCTATCCTTCTCCTTGGCTCAGGCATCAGTCAGTAACATCATATTACTGCTATGAGAGTGATGACCTCTGCTTAAGAAGATACTCTCGCAATAAACGAAGTACAAGACCACTTGAAGGCTGGGCTGATGACAGTAACTGATCCTTTTTATTTTACATTGGACATCTTTCTTAATCGAAGAGGTTTCCTTATGACCAGACATTTTAAAATGACTTTGTAATCTCACCCATAACAGAGTATGTTTTTCAAAGTATATTTTGCATTTTCTCTTCACTAACTCATCAATACAATAACTTGCAAATTGTTAAGCGCAAAACAGGAATTATGTAAACTGATCTCTTGAAATTGGTTAATACGTGTTTAATGAACCATTGTCAATGGCATCAAGTTTTCCTGAGTTAGAGGATAATTTAAATCTTGAATTTCAAAGGCCAATGACAACTGAAGTTTTTCTTTTCTGCTGCTGGATATATAGTTTAAGGTATTTGCTTTCACATTGCCTTCATGTGTCATGAAACACAGAAATTGATTTAAGTGATTTATGAAAGAGCTTCGGTTTTATCTTCTGCAGGAAAGGCTGAAGGGATTTTAAATTCAGATACAGACAATAAAAAGTTATTTCTCTTGTCCTTAGAGAAGAGTAATGTATGCCGAATTTTCCTAATGTTTTTGTGAAGTTCATTGCTCATTTGGTGAGCTTGTGGAGCCCCTCAACAGAACTCAGGGAGCCCCAGGGCTCCTACGAGCACATTTTGAGAAATGCTGGTTTAGAAGACAAAGTTTGATCCAAAGAGGTGTGTATATCAGAGAGGATTCCTTTCAAATTCTGCTGTGTCTGAGTCCACATATCAGTAGGAGCTGAATTTTAATTATTTCAACTCAGTACAAAATTACTGCATACCTTTCTTCATATCTGCAGTATCACTCCAGTTCTGCATTCCCAATTTCTTCTCATTTGCTTTCCTCTTGTCTTAATAGAAAATACTGGTTAATATACATATATTTAAACATTTTAATGTTGGGTTTAATCTTAAGTTTTGAATGTAGCATTTAAACTTATTTCATATGTTGATCTCCCAATTTTATCTCAAGAATAGGTAAATATATCTCAAAAATCACATAATGAAAAAGAATTATTACTGAAATTTAGATAGCATATTACTGTATTTAAGGTGTAATTGTGGCTATGCAGTAGACTAAAGTCACTGCCAAGAACATAACATTAAAATGTCTGGACCAAGACAGGCTCAGTGGTCCTGTCATTACCCACATTACCTTCTGTAATTTAAAATATAATAATGAAAATACCAGTAATGAGGATATTCAAGAAGAAACGAGTTATCCAATATCCCACCACAGTGTGTCAAAATAAGCAAGCGTTCCGTGAATGACAATGCCCACAAACATCAAGTGATCAGGAATAAGAGTCCATGAAAGCATTTCCAATGATCTCAAAAGGCTTTGCTTTAAAACCTCCATGTTATATATACAGAACTTTCACAGGATTCGCAGCACAGTGGCTGCAATCAACAATCTTGACAATCATTTTAGGTTCATTCAATTTGCTTTATTATACAGTGGCTCACATAAGAGCAATCATACACACACACCTTTTAAAAGTGCCTCAATGAAAAACAATTCAAAGATCAATTTAGGCAGGATAGAAAGAGTCTCTTTTGCAAGCAGTTCCACTTGCGCAACAAGGGGATCTTCTCATCTCTACTCATTCCTCCCTCCAAGTACAGTTCCAAGTACATCCCACACCACTCCAGGGGTCTTTTATCTCTCAGATTGGTTTTCAGGGAAGGTAAGGAAGAAAGACATGGGAAAGCACTGTGGTATAAGCAGAACTCTATTTGAAGTTTCATGAGTCCCACCCTATGTATCAGGAGAATACTAGTGTGTTGTTCTAGGATCCTAATGTCTCTTGCAGTCCCCACCCAACTCCCTCTCTCTTCAAATATTTGGAAGCTTTATCTAATTTCCAAATATCAAGTCATTTCACTTTTATCGGTCATTCATTCTCCTGAGGACACCAAAGCAAATACGGCTTCCTGGGTGACCTTGGGCCAGTCACTATCTCTCAGCCCCACCTACCTCACAGGGTTGTTGTGAGGACAAAAAGGAGGGGAGGAAATATGTGCACCACTCTGAGCTCCTTGGAGGAAGGGTGGTATAAAAATGTGAAAAATAAATAAATAAATAAATAAATAAAATAAATAAATAACAAAGAACAATAGTACAGTATAGAGCTGGTGTAGCACAGAGTGGTTAGACTGAGCTATAAATCAGGAAGTCCTCAGTTTGACTTTCACTTCTGTCACAAACTCACTAGGTGGCCTTAGACATGCCATTCCCTCTCAAGCCAGAGCTAAATTACACGCGTCGCGGAGCTTCTGACCTGATTTTTGAATCCGGCAGAACAGCCGCGACCTCCGCACGGCAGGCGTGTACCTGAAGCTAGTGTTCTATTTTTCAGGGGGCAGGGACGCAGAGCTAGGGGGTGGTTCGCGGAGCTACTGCAGCCTACCAATCATAGGAGAGTGGCTGCATGACAATCAGAACTACCTCCAATCTTCTTCTTAAGAAGGCGGGACAACATGAGGGACAACAGGCTGGAAGACACTCCCCCGCTTCCAGCGCGGAGCGGAGGCACAGGCGGCGGCAGAGCCTCTGCCTGTAGTGTAGCTCCGGCTTCAGACTCCTGTTCCTCATCTCCAATGTGGGGATTATACTGGAATAATCTCCAATAACTCACAAACCTTATAAGGTGGTTACACTGTCATCGCTGGAGGTGGGGCGTAAAGCTAAGTTCTGCAGCTTTCCGCCCCACTGTTAAGCCTGAGCTACATTACACGCGTCGCGGAGCTTCTGACCTCATTTTTGAAGCAAGCGGAGCCACTGCGACCTCCGCACGGCCGGCGCGTACCTCAAACTGGAATCCTACTTTTGAGGGGGCGGGCGTGCAGAGCTAGGGGGCGGTTCGCGGAGCTACTGCAGCCTGCCAATCGTAGGAGAGGGGGGGAGGGTGGCTGCATGCCAATCTGAACTACCTCTAATCACCTTCTTAAGAAGGCGGGACAACAGGAGGGAAGACACTCCCCCACTCCAAGCGCGTAGGCAGAGGCAGAGGCGGCGGCAGAGCCTCTGCCTGTAATGTAGCTCAGCCTTTACTCTTCAGTACGAGGTGCCCCGCCCCCTCGTCGTAAGAGCCCGTCAGCGGAGAGAAAGCAACGCGCAGCGCGTTGCTTTCTCTCCGCTGACGGGCTCCTACGACAAGGGGGCGGGACGCCTCGTACCGAAGAGTAACGGTGGGGCGGAAAGCTGCAGAACTTAGCTTTCCGCCCCACCACCAGCGACGCCAGTGGGTGGTTATAAAAATCACACCAAAATAGTACATGCGTAAGTTCTTTGAACACTCAAAAGTGCTATTATTATTATTATCTCTGTGAATTTTGCATAGCTACTGCCTCCTTCCACATGAATTAAGGTCAGACGAAAGACTGCCTTGTGCCAAATAATCATGGAAGGTGAAATCAATAGCTGTAAGGAGCAGAACCTTCTCTGTGGTAGTGCCATAACTGTGGAATACTGTCACCAAGAAGTTTCCTAACATCTTCATTTCATAGTTTTCAGTGCTACTGAAACTTTTACACTCAATTTTCTAGTCCTAGTTCCAAACTAGTATTGACATTGGTTTTACAGCTTTGACTTTTTCATGTTAGCTGTTATGATCAAGGAGGGGATTCACTGTACGGGCAGCCCAATCCTCTGCAGGGCTTCCCGGGCTTCCTCCTGGGCTTCCCGGGGACAACTCAGAAGAAGGGGACAATCGTCTCCTTCTCCGGGTGTAAACGGCGGGAGGCATGGGCTTCTTCGACTGTGCGCAAGCTCTGGAGCTCGCACACATTCGCGCCGCTCATGTAAAGCCGTGCCGGACCTGGAGAGGGCTTGGGATATTGGCGTATCTCACCACCGATATCCCCGCCCTCTCCAGGCCCAGGGCAGCCAATGGCCACCCCCTCGCCACCTGAATTGCCTTCCCCCTGCCCCTGCAGGTGTAGGCCTTACCTGCTCTGGCGGGTGTGGGGACAGCAGAACAGCCAGGTAAGGGCCGCCAACCGCTGCGCTGGCATCTCTTACTCGCCAGGTGCCATAAACACGTTTTACGGCACGTTTACGACACCCTGCGCCAGGGAAGCGTGCGCTTCTCTGGCACAATTCCAGAGGATTGCGCGGTAAGTTCAGTAAGTTGTTGAACCCTGGCATACCAAGATACTTAAACTGCCTACAACTAGTGTATTTACCTCAAACCAAAACGGAAGCGTTTACAGGGGGTATTCTGATTTTATTTTCCTAATTTGCATTGCTAAACAAACAACTGATTAACATACGTTAATTTTCAGTTTCTGCATGAGGCAGCACTGTAACCGCATACAACATCAGACTGAGGCTATTTTGTTTACATTAAAATAATAACCAAACCATTACCAAATTGTAAAAATGTTTACTGGGCAGCGCAATCTTGCCTACGTATCCGGCGGGCGGCCCAGGCCACCTGTCGGATCCTATCAACATTCCGGGAGCAGCCTGGAGGTATACTCGGGGGAAGGGGACGTTCATCCACTTCCCTCAGTGTAACGTGGGGAGGCCCCAATGGGCCTCCTAGAATTTCTGCCAGCTATTTAGCTGGCGCAAGTTCGAGGAGGCAGTGTAATGGCTGCGCTGGTCCAGAACAGGGACGGAGATATGGCGGCTGCCATCCCTGCCTCCCCCCGGGCCGTCTCGGCCAACGGCCCCCCTCCCTCGCCACCCGCACTACCCCCACGCCTACCGGTGCTGGACTTACCTGTATCCGGTAGCCGCGGGGATGATCCGGCGGCAGAGTGAGGGCAGCCGGCCTTCGCGCCAGCTGCCCTTACTCAAAAGCCATCACAAATGTGGTTTACGGCACGTTTGCGACAGCTACGAGCGACGGAGCACTCGCTCCGCCATTCGTTATGTGTACAGGATTGCGCTCTGAATTTAATCAATACCAGAGAAAAGTGGTAAAACCCAAGACCTTACCTAAAACTATTACATTTTGCCCAAAAAACTATTGACACTAGCTGTTGCTGAAGCTGTTTTTAGCATACAAATACATGTGGAACTAAAAATTATATTTTGAATACAATATTAACTCAAAAAGTACAATCTCCAGTACTTTACAGCTAATTACTTAAAAGGTTAATTAGCAAGAAAAAAAATCACTGAAAACAAAGGAATTGGAGAATATCAGAATGAGGTTACAAAATTATTTCCAATGGTTCCTTTGTTATTTCAGAGTGAACTTCTTACAGAAGGGAAGGAGTACTACAGATAATGACCTTGAATAAAGCTGTAAACAGAAGCAAGAGCATGAAGCTTGGTCCCTAGCTAGTAGGAAAGTGGTGACCGACAAAGAATGTGCCAGGTGCCCACGTGGCGAAAGAGTAGAGTATGAATAAGTGGCTTAGTAGATGTGGATAGTTAGGTTGTGAATGTTAAGAAGTGCTAATAGGAGGTACTTATGGTTAGATGAACAGGACACGGGTAGATAAGTATACTGGCTTGTTTACTAATAAGATTTGTCTGTTCTTGTTTAAAAGAAATTCAACCTAGATATTGAGCATTCATGAGATATATGGATTCTTTCCCAACAAACCTCAGCTTAATTCAACATACATTTTTTTTAAATTATTTAAGGGATTTTTGTCCTACCATTTGGTCACCAAAGGTTGTTGTTGTTCAGTCGTTAAGTCGTGTCCGACCCTTCGTGATCCCATGAACCATATCCCGCCAGGCCTTCCTGTCCTCCACTATCTTCCTGAGTTCGCTCATTTTCATGTTCGTTGCATCGGTGATGCTGTCTAACCATCTCATCCTTTGCCTTCCCCTTCTCCTTTTGCCTTCAATTTTTCCCAGCATCAGAGTCTTCTCCAGAGAGTCCTCTCTTCGCATTAGGTGGCCAAAATATTTGAGTTTCAGCCTTAGTATCTGTCCTTCCAGGGAACAGTCTGGGTTGATTTCATTTAGGATTGACTGATTTGATCTCCTAGCAGTCCAAGGGACTCTCAGGAGTCTTCTCCAGCACCACAGTTCAAAAGCATCTATTCTTCGGCACTCAGCCTTCCTTATGGTCCAACTCTCGCAACCATACATTGCTACTGGGAACACCATCGCCCTGACTATGCGAACTTTTGTTGGCATGGTGATATCTCTGCTTTTTATTATGCTGTCTAAGTTTGCCATAGCTTTCCTTCCAAGGAGTAAGCGTATTTTAATTTCATGGCTGCTGTCTCCGTCTGCAGTGATCTTGGAGCCCAGAAAAGCAAAATCTGTTACTGCTTCCATTTCTGCCCCTTCTATTTGCCAGGAATTGATGGGCCCAGATGCCATGATCTTAGTTTTATTAATGTTGAGTTTCAAGCCAACTTTTGCACTCTCCTCTTTCACCCTCATCAAGAGGCTCTGTAGTTCTTCTTCACTTTCTGCCATTAGGGTGGTATCGTCTGCATATCTGAGGTTGTTGATATTTCTCCCGGCAATCTTGATTCCGGCTTGTGATTCATTCAGCCCTGCATTTCTCATAATGTACTCTGCATATAAGTTAAATAGGCAGGGTGACAATATACAGCCTTGCCGTACTCCCTTCCCAATTTTAAACCAGTCGGTTGTTCCATGGCCGGTCCGAACTGTTGCTTCTTGACCCGCATACAGGTTTCTCAGGAGACAGGTAAGGTGGTCTGGTACCCCCATCTCTAAGAATTTGCCACAGTTTGTTGTGATCCACACAATCAAAGGCTTTTGCGTAGTCAATGAAGCAGAAGTAGGTGGTTTTTTGGAACTCTCGGGCTTTCTCCATGATCCAGCGCATGTTGGCAATTTGATCTCTAGTTCCTCTGCCTCTTCGAAACCCAGCTTGTACATCCGGTAGTTCTCGGTCTACGTACTGCTGAAGCCTAGCTTGTAGGATTTTGAGCATAACCTTGCTAGCATGTGATATGAGTGCAATTGTGCGATAGTTTGAGCACTCTTTGGCACTGCCCTTCTTTGGAATTGGAACGTAAACTGACCTTTTCCAATCCTTTGGCCACTGCTGAGTTTTCCAAATTTGTTGGCATATTGAGTGCAGCACTTTCACACCATCATCATTTAGGATTTTAAGTAGCTCAGCTGGGATATTATCATCTCCACTAGCTTTGTTGTTAGTGATGCTACCTAAGGCCCACTTGACTTCACTCTCTAGGATGTCCGGCTCTGGGTCAGTGACCACACCAGCGTGGTCATCAGGAACATTAAGATCTTTCTTGTATAGTTCTTCTGTGTATTCTTGCCATCTCTTCTTAATCTCTTCTGCTTCTGTTAGGTCTCTGCCTTTTTTGTCCTTTATCATGCCCATCTTTGCACAAAACGTTCCCTTGATATCTCCAATTTTCTTGAAGAGATCTCTAGTCCTCCCCATTCTGTTGTTTTCCTCGATTTCCTTGCATTGTTCATTTAAGAAGGCCTTCTTATCTCTCCTTGCTATTCTCTGGAACTCTGCATTCAGTTGTTTATATCTTTCCCTTTCACCTTTGCTTTTTGCATTCCTTCTTTCCACAGCTATTTGTAAAGCCTCATCTGACAGCCACTTTGCTTTCTTGCATTTCTTTTTCTTTGGGATGGTTTTAGTTGCTGCCTCCTGTACAATGTTACGAACTTCCGTCCATAGTTCTTCAGGCACTCTGTCTACCAGGTCTAATGCCCTAAATCTATTCTTCACCTCCACTGTATACTCATAAGGGATATGGTTTAGGTCATATCTGACTGGTCTAGTGGTGTTCCCTACATTCTTCAGTTTAAGCCTGAATTTTGCAATAAGAAGCACATGATCTGAGCCATAGTCAGCTCCAGGTCTTGTTTTTACTGACTGTATAGAGCTTCTCCATCTTTGGCTGCAAAGCACATAATCTATCTGGTTTCGGTATTGACCATCTGGTGATGTCCATGTGTAGAGTCGCCTCTTGTGTTGTTGGAAAAGAGTGTTTGCTATGACCAGCGTGTTCTCTTGACAGAACTCATTCAACATTCCACATTACATTCAACATTACAGTATTCAACATTCAACAATTCATTGTTCAACAATTCACCATTCAACATTACAGTAATCCAAGTGTATGCCCCAACCACTGATGCCGAAGAAGATGAAGTTGACCGGTTCTATGAAGACCTACAACACCTTCTAGAACTAGCACCCAAAAAAGATGTCATTTACATCATAGAAGACTGGAATGCTAAAGTAGGAAATCAAGAAATAAACGGAACAACAGGCAAGTTTGGTCACCAAAGGACCTCAAGACAACTCACATCAAGGTCTACAAATGTAATTCTTCTGCTCCGGACAGGCAGTAAGTGCCCAATGAATATTGCGAGGGGTGGGGGGAAACACAATGTAAGCTTTCTGAATTGGCATGAAATTCTATTACAACAACATGAACTAACTATAAAAAGGTAAACGACCTTTTAAAATATATAACAATGAAGGCACAACAGTGCCTTAACTTGCCAGCACAGAATTTTCCTAACATAGCTAACTGCGCAATCCTGCACAAGTATCCGCCTGTGGAGAGCGTGCTCTGCAGGTGCTGGGTGTTGTAAATGTGCCATAAAGCACATTTTTGACACCCGGAGAGTAAGGGATGCCAACGTGGAGGTTGGCAGCCCTTACTCCGCCCTCCCCCCGGTCCCAGAACCCACTGGTGCAGGTAAGTCCTGCACCGGTCGGTAAAGGAGCGGGGGGGAGGGAGGGCTGAGCTGCGAGGGGGTGGGGATATTGGCGGCAAGCTCCACCGATATCCCGAGTCCGTTCCCGGCTCGGGCCACCCTTACCCCGCTGCCCTGGATGTATGCCAGCTCCAGAGCATGGTGTATCCAGGGGGGGGGGAAGAGAGACACAGGTGGATCGGGAGGTTTTAGCAGGGAAAGGGGATTTAAATCCCCTTACCTGTGTAAGCCTCCTAATCTGCACTAGCGATTTCACTAGTGCAAGTCAGAGGAGAGAAAGGGAGTGAGGAGACTGCAGAAAAGGGAGATAGAATCCGGCGCATGCTATCGCCACCCGATTCCCCCCTCCCACAGCCTCCCTGCCCTCGTTATACCCCCTCCCCGCCCACCCCTACTCTGCCCTCCTCCCTCTCCGCCATTTTACCTACCTCAGTGGGCCTCTGCAGGTCCGGCAGCGCATGCGGAAAGGCCCAGGCCTTCCTGCCAGCACCCCAGCAACACACTACTCAGCGTGCTGCCAGAAGGAGTTTTAGCCTTTTTTTGGCAACAAAGTGCTGGAGTAACGTGTGTTCTGCCAGCACTCATAGCCAACAGGATTGGGCTGCAAATCATAACAAGCTAACTTTCAGCCCGATCTTGCCTAAGAAGTGGGAGTCAGCCTAAAGGGCCTGCCGCTGCATCCTAGTCAGTATGCAGGCCGCGCTGGCACAGTTGGGGTTCACCTCAGGGAAAGGGGACGTTCGTCCCTTTCCCCCAGTGTAAGCACCATAAGCCCCAATGGACCTCCTCAGATGCATGCCAGCCCTTTAGCTGGTGCACGTCCAGGGAGGCTGTGTAAGTCTGGCCTGGCCTGCGCCGATATCCCCTCCCAGGCTGGGCCAGCCAATGCCCCCCTCCCTTGTTGTCATCCCTGCCCTTGAGATGCACAGGATTGTGCTCTTTGTTGATAAGTACAGTATACACTGAATCTCAAACAGAAAAGCCATATTCCCCTAGGTTTTTCTTTCTTAAACACCTTCTAGAGGTGTAGGCATTAATGTATTACCAATTCAGCATCTTTTTTTATCCAGAAAAAAAAGTGTGTCAAAAGAAGATATATGGACAGCCCAGTCCTAGGCTGCCCTTATGCCGCTGGAACTAGCAGCATCGGGAACAGATGGTCTGCTGCCGCTGCAAGTGGTCACCTGCCAGTGGATTCATCACAGACCCTGGCACCAGTAAGCCAACACAGGGGGTGGGCGGAAGGTGGGGAGGGGCGGTACGGTGTGGAGGGAAATGAGGAGGATGGGGCAGAACAAGGACTGGAACGGGCGGTATTGGTGGCCACAGTACTGCTAATATCTTATCCCCTTCCAGGCCTCGAGGCGCAAAATCGCTAGCACAGATCCGAGAAGACTCATTCCAGCACCAGGGGCTTACCCCCAGGTAAAGGAACAAATGTTCCCTTGGAGGAGACCTCCAGCCCCCCCCCCCCAGCAGGATGTATATATAGGCAGGAAAGGGAAAGGATAGGACTGGGTCCTTAGTTATATAGGACTGGGTCCTTAGTTTAATGGTCAGAGGACCATTAAAAATGTATTACTCATCAATACATATGCAGTACAGAGTACTGAAAATGCTGAAAAGTGTTCATTATTAAGACTTTAGACTGGTCAGATTAAAAACAGTTACTCAAACTCTGATCATAAACACATTGCACTGGAATAAATGACACGAAATCACTAGGGCTACTTGGCTCAGTGGCCATTTCAGAGGCTCCAGTGTACATAAGAGTCTATAGAGTTTGGCTACAGCTTGCTTATAGATCAGGACTTAAATGCTTAGTAAAGGTAAAGGTATCCCTTGACATGTAGTTACAGTATTATTACTATAATTATTGTTAATATTACCGGTATTTATAAAATGTTTTCCTTCAGCATAGTACTGCAAGCATTCTACAACGATCTTTAAAAAAAGAAAACAAGTTCTAACACACTGATAAGATCATAAACACAAATATAAAAATGCACAGAACAAAATTAGGAACTTCCACGTAGGACAAATGCAAAAGCCTGCCAGAACAGCCAACAAAACAATAGAGAAAGGTGCCTAAACATTTTTCCCTGAACAAGGAATTCCACAACTCTGGAGAAATCCCCAAAAGGACTACCCAAGATCTCCTTGACCTAACCAACTAAAAAGATTGGATCAGAAGCAGACCCTCCCCAACTGAGTCAGAGGACCATGTGGAAGAAAAGACAAGCCAAGCACACTGGCTTTTAGCCTTTAGAGTTTTAAAGCTTAAGGGGTTAATTCCATGAAAATAGGGACATTACGGTGAAAAATGAAGAATGGTTCAAACTGACAAACGTTGGTGTCATTTTGTAGAGAAATGTTTGAGGATCAATAATTCATGCAGGTTTAATTCATGCCCTGGGCATACTAATTGGCTAGGAAGTCTGAAATGTCTAACAGAAATACCATGTTCATTGACAACAAAGAATCAACGTTAAAATATGGATAGCAAAAAGAAGTAAGTTACACTGTATGTGCATGATGGATCCCAAAGAGGGTATTTAGGGCTTTATTATCTCCCATTATTACATTTTTTAAAAAATGAACACAGAGGGATGAGCATAATGTACATAATCAGAAAATAATAAGCACTGTAATAGTTTGCTGTAGCAATATTAAGAAAATTAATCATGTTGGGGTACTACAAGTAAAGGTAATTTCAATATTGAATAGGCTGAATTTCATGAAAATGAAGACTGCTTTAACAAAAAGGAAACTTAACAAATATAACTGTTTCTGAAGGGTCTCCTGATGAGAACAGCAATATTAAATTTCATTTCTTTTTAAATGGCAAGATCCAGTTAATTTTGTTACAGAAAAGAGGAATCCATCGTCGTGTTGCTTTATTTATCCTTGCCTTGAAGGATATCATTTTCTATTAAGAATCACGAATATCATGGAACAAGTACTTTTGCAAATCCAATCCATATAGCCTGGAGATCAGTGACCCTTTTCCTTTTACAACCTACAAAATCACCATGTTCTACCAGGCTATCTCAAATTAGATAATGACTGGAACTAACAATAAAGCAGATTAGATGGGATATCTCTATTCCCAGGAGATTCTGCATGCTTTGAGAAGAAGGCAATTCCAGCGAGCTGCCCTTCTTCTGAAGTTGCCTCAGAACTGTCTCTAAAGTGAATACATCCCGTGACAGAAGTCTATTCAAATTTTACAATTCACATGGGAAAACTGCACAATATCTGTATACTTACTTCTTATGAGACATTTAAACAGTGACTCGTCTGTTTCTATAATCGGTTGACAGCATCAGAAAGTGCTAGACTGTATCCTCATATACTGTATATTCTAGTTCAAATGGCAACAGGTGTAAAAACTTTTAACTGAGAGAAATATTAAAGAATCATAAAATTAAAAGGCAGACCTACATTTGTGACAGAATCTTCTTAAGCATCACCATATTTCAATTTGAATTATTATTTATACTGATTTTTAAAAACTTTAATTCTGGTTAACGTTATTATTAATCACTGTCAAAGAAAGCAGCTCATTAGGTATACAATGTCAGGTGCATGGGGCTTAAGACAAAACTAACACATAGTTTTGTGTTAGTGGAACTTACCATAAAGAATGAAATGTGGAACTTACCATAAAGAAATATGTAGCTAGTAAGCTTCTGATTAGTTCTGCGTTTGCTAGTATTGCCAAGTTTCATTTCTTATACTACCTTTTCACTGGGTTTTTTTAATGGATAAAGTTTGTGTGATTAACTTCCTGTTTAGTTTTGCAAAAGGGGTATGAAAGGAAACAAAAACCTCAATGAACTTTAATTTAGGTAAATGTGGCGGGGGAAGGGGATTGGTTAAGGCAGTGGAAGTAAAATACAATTGTAGTAAATAGGAAGTGCAAAGTAGTAAAGAGTAGAAGTAAAACAGAAGACATAGTTCTTCTTTACATTACTAAATCAAAATATAAAAAAATGAAAACCCTCACAAAGGAATGACATGACATTAAGCAACCCAAATAGACAGTCAACCTGTTAGAATAGCCTTATAAGCAATTTACATTAGTTTTTATATACTGTATAATACATACAATGAACTATCTATATCAGGGGCGGGGAACCTTTTCCCTGGCGAGGGCCGTTTTAAATATTAGAAATTTGCTTGAGGACCGGCCATAAGGCCGGCCGCCATTTTTATTTATTTAATTAATTTTTGCCCCCGCCCCCCATCGGCCTCCGGAGGCTCTGCGCTCACCGTCCGAAGCCGCCGCTGGGTCCGCGCGTCACCTCCGGTGTACCATGCCGATGAGGGCAAGAGGGCAAGAGCTTGCCCTCATCGGCGTGGTACGCATGTGCGAAATGGCCAATGGCCTGGTGAGAAGGGGTCGAGGCGGCGGCCGGGGAGGACATGCAAAGGCCCTCTCCCGGCCTCCGGAGGTGACGCGCGGAGCCTCCAGGGGCCGGTTGGGCGGCCTCCCGGCAATCTCTCCGGGGGCCGGACCGGATGGCTTCGGGGGCCTGATCCGGCCCTGGGGCCGGAGGTTCCCCACCGCTGATCTATATATTGCTCGTACTCGCCCACTGTTTCCCAATGTAATTGTTTCAATTCTTGATAATGAAAACACAATAAGCAAAATAAACACAACTATGTCTTAAGTATAATGTCAGAAAGTGCACTCAAATCAAATTATTTAGATTCTTCCTTTTCTTCACTGGAAACCAAACCTACTTTAGTACTGGGAGATAAAGGCTAGATCCATTCTAGTTATCTAAATAAGTACTGTACATTTATTCACAAGACCTGTAGTACAAAGTGAACAGGAATTCTTAACATCAACGTTTCTAAAACTGAACAAGCAATAACAGCATGTGATCCTACATGGAAGCTCACTCAGGAAAAAAGGTATTTTCAAACGTGCATGCCATTGATTATATCGACTTAAGCTATAATTTTTTCATATGCAATGGGAAAAATAAACACTGCTTTTCAGTGGAGTAGTACCGTTAAGTTTGCTATTTAAAATTACCAGAAACGTGTATTTTGAATGTGTTTTCAAGTAGTGGTAAGGAGCACCATGTATAAAAAAAAGGGGGGCGGAGACTGTGATATGACAAAAATATAACTGAAACTGAATTTTCCACTGAAATTGATGCACTTACAGTAGTTAAATATTGGGCATGATCCTGCCATAGCTAAGCACTATTACCGGTAGTTCGTTTGCTTAAAATTTATGGTTTGTAAAAGCACTGGCTGGATTGTGTCCTCTGTTAACTTTCATGTTTTGAAAATGCAAATAAATGTTATGTATGAAGAAACGTTAAAAGCAAAATATACACCTAATTTAGCAGCGGCAGTCCATGAAATTACACAGAACATATTACAGTAAAATGCTGACATTCACTTGAAAGATTTATTTACAGGGTTTTTTTTGGGGGGGGGGGTTGTCTCGAAATTTATTGTGACTGCAAGACAGGAGAAGTTAGACATGCTTAAATCCTGTTGATAAAGGGATTATAGGAGACAATCCAGTATTTCATTGCATTGTTCTTTTTTCCTCTCACTGCTCTGAGGGCAGAATTCCCCCACTGTTGACTCCTCTTTCCCATCAACCTCCCCTCCACTATATGCAGATCTATGGATATGTGCTGGGATCCACGCACAAACATGCTCCTATACAAGGGACAGATTGGGTCATCTCTGAAATGCAACTAACTGTGTTGGATTGCAATCTGCAATTTATTCATTCAATGCCTTCAGACGAAACGTACAATGATTTCATGTTTCCCCTTATTTCTACAGTTATTTTCAATCATATGACACAGTGGCAAACTACACCTTGGAAAACTAAGGATTTGTTGGTTCAGATCACAAGCTCACAAACATGATTTTGTAAGAATCCCACCTTCTACACCAACTGAAACTCCACTGGATGGATGGTATCTGCTTGGACTCTACCCACCCATCCAAGATCAACACAAATCCTTTCCATCTCTGCCATACCATTCTCTCTCTCTCTCTCTCTCTCTCTCTCTCTCTCTCTCTCTCTCTCTCTCTCTCTCTCTCTCTCTCTCTCTCTGTGTGTGTGGGTGGGTGGGTGAGTGAGTGAGTGTGTGTGTGGGTGGGGAGGGGGGAGAGAGAGAGAGAGATTACGGCCAGGTTTGCCATTCTGTGAAGTTCAGTTGACATTTACCGGTGCATCCTGAATTACCCCTCTACAATCCCTAGGAAATCAGACATCCCTTTAGGAATTCCTAATTCAGATGGCAGCATTTATGAATTTCCATTCACAAGACTGGTGAAATGATGTAACTAGAACATGACTAACATATTTTCTAACATCTGATTTTAAAGCAGAAACATTGGCATATAACTTGATAAAAGTGTTTCAGTGAACTGCAGGGCGAGCGTTATGAAGAGTTAACATTATCATGCCTACCAGAGTCCAGACAGAATGATTATCAATCATTTCTATAGCTATTCCCATGATATTTATCTGTGAAACAGTCACATGAGTCTGAGAGATGTGGACTGGCTAAAGGCCACCCAGTGAGCTTCACAGTAAGTGGTGCTTTAGTCTCCCACATCCAAAAATAACACTATATTTTACATCAGAGTAAAATTCCTTTTGCAATTTAATAATCTACTTTGTTTATTCTTGTATATGAGATTAGGTGACAGGATGCAGCATTCTTAATGCTTCCTTTTACTTGCTAGTTTTCCACCACAAGAATTGTATTTTGTTCCCATAGATTAAAATGCCTCCTCTCACAGAAAACATGTTAAGTCTGGAATTGTAACCTTCCTGAAAATGTAATTTTACAAGTATTGACTAAAAAGTAGCTATTCATAGATAAGCTGATACATAATGTGATTTTCATAACACTCATTATTATTCACAATTATAACATTTGTGGAAAATATTATGAATATAAAGTTCTGAACTTTTTTTTTTAAATCTGGGAAACATTATTCTACCAGTTAATGCCTAATAAGGCTGTGATCAAGTGCAGTTTAATTTGTTTTGATACAGACTAACACTGTTCTTGCTGTAAAAAAATATGTTTACAATGAGTTCTGTTCCAACAATTTTGCAGAAGGAATGTCAAAGAAGGCAAGTCTAATAGAAATCCAGAACAATACAGTATATGGTAATTTCTAACAAAGCCAATAGTGAGTCTTTATTCAACTCAGTCAAGCCAATCACTTCATAGATCCTTTCTGCTTCAACTATTTACAGGTAAAGACCAAAAACTCCTGTGTGAAGACAGACAAGTCCCTACAAGGAAAGTAATTTTGTCTTTGTGCATTAGCAACATAGAAGAACGTAGAAATCCAGAAAATTTCTGGAAAAGCAACAGAGAACAATCAATTACTCTATAATTTGAATACCTTCTCTCTGGAGTTTTCCTTAAAATAGAGTTTTTAATTTAGCAATGCATAACATTTCACAAAACATTTTTTCATAATCCCTATGCTGATCAATATTCTTATATTCCAAACACCTCTTTAAATAGTCCATACAATGAGTCCAATGACAACCTAAAACTACTAATTTTCTATTTACTAGAGTTAGGATTGAAGCATATTAGTTATGTCAACATGCAGGATTAAATTATGCAGCGCAGTAACAAATACCACGATCATGTTGCGCTGCCATAGATGGGAGTGTTTGACATTTGCTATTTTACGCCATGCCGCCATGATGGAGAATGCTTGGAATACACTATGTTCTTTAATTCAAATTTTTGAAGACAGATATGATGATGGCAAGGTCTCGCTTTACAATTTGCTTATTTCAGCACTCACTAAAAAAAATCCACAACGCTCATAAATAGATGGCTTTAGACCACCATAATTGCTTCTGGTTTTACAATACTTAGAAGAAAATAAGGTTGCCATCTGCTTCCACCCAATCCTTTGGTTGTATAACAGAAATTGTTGATAAATATCTAAGCATAAAGGCTACCTTACAATATCACATTGTGAAAGCCTAGACTAACTTTTTCAACCAAAATATAAAATGAAAGTATACCACAACTCACTTCCATGGACACGATGGGATGTTGTTATACTGTTCACATATCAACAAATTAAGTATTCACAGCAAAATATTTATCAGACCTTAATCCTTTGTATTTCACAGGCTCAGGGTGGGAACAGATTTTTTTTTGAACAAAAATAATGTAAAATAAAATATCTTGTAAATTGCCCACACACAAATTTGCACACACCATCAAAATACGTAATATTTATTTAGTGAAAAGACTTCTACCCCGCCTTTGCCCAATGGCATTGAAGATAGCTAACAATATCCGTAATAAATATAATACATACAACACACACATTAATACACACTAACATTTCAATCTAACGGTATAGTTCCTATTTTATATTAAGAATAGTTAGCAAAAATGCAAGGAAAACTTGCTTTAACCTTCTTTGATACTTAAAATCACGCATAGCATTCTTTGAAAAACTCACTGATGGAATGTTGGATACAAATGCTTTTAAAAAATATTAATCATTTCCAAATATTGAAAGTTTCCTATGAAAAAAAAATTACAAGCACCAAGTTAAATAAGGCTAGCCTTACTTTGTAACAATGTTTCTTTCTCAGATTTACACCTGTACTGCTAACACAAAATAGTTGTAACCTGAACACAAAAAAAACTGCTTCCTTCGAGAGTCCCAAGTAATAATATAAAAACTGACCTTTTGCTATACTTTGCTAAATTGTAACACTCAACCACATCTTTTTTTAGTCAGACAGACAAGGACAACTACAGTATAATAATGCAGTGACCAAATGGAGAAAACATATTGGTATACAGTACATTTTGCTTTAGCACAATGTCATTTGCTATGCAGTAGTATTTACATAATAATATAACAATAACAGTAATTTATAGAGTTAATCTACAGGTGTTCCCTTAGGAACTACACATAGCCTTTGGACACTTGTACCTTTACCAATTTTGTTCCATTGTGGATGGTAAAACTAAAATCGCAATAGATGGGTCTACACTGTTATAGTAATCATATTGTGACTATGGAACGACTAGTATTAAGTATGGTAATTACCATTAGTATGAATAAAAAGATATTTAAGGCCAAGTACATTTTCTCCTACTATTGTCACTACTATTTTCATATAACAATTTGTACTTCATTTGCATTCGAGGCTTCAGGCACATCTCACACGCCTCAGTAAAAGCATATTTAAAAGCGAAAAAGAAAATATAAACGCTAAAACCTACAACAAGAGAAGGCGCGTACAAGAAGCGCCCTAATCCTTGCGGTGGTATGTTGATTGAGAGCCTACCCGGTTTAGAAGAAAACCCAACAAACACCACACACAAATGTGAAGAAGCAAAATCTAACTTTTCAGAACGCTCATCAGTGGAACGTATCTCCTCCCTGCCGCTGCGGTAAGGAAGGTAAAAGCACCGTTCCGGGCAGGCCAACTGACGTGTAACATTTGCAAGAACCGTCCAAATCACTGGGCTAGGGGGATTCCCTTTTGTAGGTGCATGCTTGAACTACTTCTAGAAAGGCCGCTAAAGTTACTAATTGACCCAAAGGGAAAAGTCTTGCAAGCAGCAGCAATCCCTGGCACATCGCTGCCTGCCTCTGCCCAGGGCTGCAGATGGGAGGGCAGGGCACACAATGTGGCACGAGAGCAGCAAACAAGCATTCGCCCCTCTTCTCCCCACCCCCGCCTCCTCCCCGCAACGGCACTTACTTTTGGATGAGTTGGGGTAGGCAGGGAGTCTGCGGCATCCCCCTCGCGGGACCGCTGCTGCTGCTGCTGCTGGCGCCTGGCTGGAGGTGGGCCGAGCTGCGGGCATCTCTGTCAGGCTGCTCGGGGCCATTGGGGTCCGGGGCCTGGTTCATGGCAGCCGCCGGGACCATTCAGGCAGATAAAAGGGTCAGCCAGCAGCAGCACCCGAGTCCCTCGGAAGCAGCGAGGAGGGCGGGCGCCGGCGAGACACCCGACCCCGGCTGGACAGCGTCTCCCGCAAGAACGCGAAGCAGGCGTCGGCAAGTGCCACTCGCACCCGCTCGCCCTTCTGGAAGGTGTCTCTGCTGCTGAGGGGGCGGCTGGCGGCTGGGAAGAAGCATTTATGGCGATGCCTGGCGCCGCGGAGCCAATGGAGGGAGGAGGTGCCCCCTCCGACGCCAGGAGCCTCGTGGAACCCCGGCCATTTCGGGGATTTCGCTGATTGGAGGTGGGTGGGGTGGGGTGGGGTGGGGGTGACAAGGAGGCGATGAGCGCCCGTATCCTGGAGAGTGTGCTGTGCTGTAACGCCGGGAGGGAGCGGGGGGGAGAAGAAGCTGCCCCCGTTATTTCCTGTTCATCCTCCGACAGAGAGGGAGAAGGAAGAAAACGGAAAATAATTAAACGTGCACTAAACAGCTTTCTCAATACCCTGCGCAGCCTTTGGGGGGCAGAACGACTCGCGCCGTCTTCTTCCGCTGCCCACTCGCTCCCCGCCCTCCTACCTCACCACTTCAAACTTTTGGCGCGAACAGCCTCTCAGGCACGTGCGCTTGCTTTGCCTTGGCTGTGTGTGCCCGACTGGTTGTTCTGCAATGGAAGTGGCAGGGTGGACCCAAGGGGAAACTGGTCCTCGAGCGCCAGGGGCCACCCTGCTGCCACCGCCCTTTCATGGGGGGTACACTCTCATTCTTTACGGGTAGTAGAAGGCACCTAGTGAAGGCACTCCTTTGCAGGCGGTAGAAGGCACCTCGCTGCCTCTCCTCCAGAGGAGAGGTGAGGAGGGTGATGACAATGGCGGCCACAGCCTCAGCCCAGTCACCTCCTCCTCTTCTGCAAGCTTGGAGAAGAAGGAGAGAGACGATGCTGGCAGCAGCCCTTTTACCACCACCCCCATTTTCTCCTTCTCGGACACAGTGGAGGATGCAGCAGTGGGGGGGGGGGGCTGAGAGGTCCACGGCCAGCGTTGTATCTCCTCCTCAGGAAGAGGAGAAGAACGTGGCTACAATGACAAGAATGGCTGCCGCCTCCATCCATCCTTCCTCGCTTACCCACTTCTCCACATTGGCTCTCTTCTTGGCTGTCTTGCACTGTTTTGAAATACCACAGCAGAGCGGCACAAAATTATCTCAAACCGTAGAGTCACAGGAGGAACAGGTAAGGGGCAAATAGGGCCAGGTGAGATGGTTGTGGAGGTGACCAATGACTACAAGGTGTTGTCTGTGCCCAACCATCACCTGAAGCAGTCTACCTCACCTTGCCTCATCCCTGGGCTGGCCCTGGGAAGTGATGTCCTTTTTCCTGACCTGAGAAGGTCATCTTCATACTTAAGACTGGGGCCTTTTCTGCTTCCTAACCTTTAGCATAGGCCAGCAGGTGGCGCAGTGGGTTAAACCGCTGAACCATGAGCTGTCGATCGAAAGGTCGGCAGTTCGAATCCGCAACGGGGTGAGCTCTTGTTGCTTGGCCAGCTCCTGCCAACCTAGCAGTTCCAAAGCATAATGCGAGTAGATAAATAGGTACCGCTTGCGGGAAGGTAAACAGCGCTCCGTGTTCCAGCTGCATGCTTCGTGCTGCGGCAAGGAGAGCCATGCCGGCCACATGACCACGGAGGTGCTTTCGGACAACGCTGGCTCTTCGGCTTTGAAATGGGGATGAGCACCACACCCTAGAGTCGGACACGACTGGACTTAATTGTCAGGGGTCACCTTTACCTTTACCTAACCTTTAGCATAGCAACAGCAGCACATTTCTTTATTCTTCACTACCGGTGAAATCCTGCATTGCAGTCAAAGGATCTAGGAGTCTCTTTACCTCTTAGCCTACTTTGACAGAAAGCACTTCCATGTAGGAAAGCGGAAAACCAGCACATAGATCGTTACATGTCACAACTGCTCATTTATGTATTTCTCTACATGTTGATACAACAGAATGCTTTCAGGGGACATCACTTCCCAATGCAGGTAGATACTGCAGTATACATGTATGTATGCTTGCCACATTGCCTATATGCAAGTTATTTTCTATTATTTGCTACAATTAAATATTTTCCATAGGACCAATTCCAGGCTTTGCGGGAGAATTGTCATTATATCCTTGTAGGCTTCTCCTCACTCCCCAGAAGCAGAGCCAACCCAAGCCTGCCCCTATACCTGAGACATCAAGGTACTGCCCCTCAGCATGGCATCTCACTGCCAGTGGCGTAGCACACAGGGGGCCCAGAGGGCCCCAGGGGCAGTCTAGCTGGGGAAGCAATCCATGCAAAACTGTCACATGAGGGGGTGCCACATAAGGCCCAGGCCAAGATGGTGGCGGCCGCCTCTTAGTGTTTCTTGGAGCAATCACTACTTTGCTCACCCTCTTCTCGCCCAGCCGCTCCGAGCTCGGCCAGAAGGGGGTGAGAGAAGAAGCCAATGCTACAAGCGGGATCACGGGTTCTTTCTACCTTTCCCTGATCCTGCTGCCGCCACCTCCTCACGATCTTCTGCCCTTCTCCTTTGGATGCCTCTGAGGGAGAAGGGCAGGTGGAGGAGGAGAGACAGGTGCAGATGGACAGTTGGTGTAAGGTCCCAGTAACGTGATCTGCAGCAATCTTACGCCTTCATCCTTCACCAGTCTGCCACCTGAGGCAACCACCTCACCCAGACGCAGTCCCAGAGGTCATCCAGCTTGGTTTCTAGCCCCATATGAGGACCCACCAATCTGGGCCAACTCCCTTAACCCCCAGCACCAGTCAGCTGTCACAGAGTTCCCCCCCATTCCCTCCATGAGAACCACCACTTGTCGTCAGTAAGCTTGGGCTGAGACCAGTGCAAGACATTGGCCACCAGGTCCTCCAGCAGCATAGTGCCAGTACTGTACTAGCCTCACCCCCACCATATTAGCAGATTGGCCCTGTCCAGCAGCCCCAGTCTTCCCCATTGGGCTGCCCAGTGAAAGTTAGCAAATGGAGGCAGCAGCTGTTGCTCATTGCAGTCACCACTGCCTCTGATCAATCTAGGTAGTTGGGATTGGGCCCGCCACACTACCCAGATGGAGCAGGTGAGTGTGGTGAAGGCGACAGCTGATCCTTACTGCTGCCTCTGCTACTTGCTTTCCCGAGCAGGCAACTGGGCAGCATGGCAGGGGTAGGACTAGCCTCAGTCCTCTCGCCACTGCACCACTTGGAGGGATATAATAACAAACAATGGGAACAGTTGCAAGGAGCATCTGGGGTCAATTCCTTTCTCTGGGAACAGTTGGGATTGTTTCCAGTGGACCACCCTGAGGGAGAAAGAAAGCACATAGAGGCTCCCAGGCAGTGGAGGCTGCTGCAAAAAGCAGCTGTGGCCATTTCCCCTTTCCCTGGGTAGTGGGATTGTTTAGGATTGGACCCAGTGGGAGGGAGGGGAGGCAGTGGCTTCTGCTCTTTACATAGGGCCTGCCCCACCACCCAACTACCTCTGATGCCACCCCCTGATTTTTCATATAGAAGAAAACCATAATGTGTGAAATGCTTTTAAAGGCAAGTCTTTGCTCTGTGTACATTCTGCACAACTTTCTTTGGCTTACTCTTATAAGAGTTTTATGCACTTCAGTTAACACAGAAATATACGTTGGTAGACTTAAAAAAAAGCAATTCAGTTGGCAGGGAGTTGTTTTAAATAAGAGTTTTGGGTTCAGGGTGACTTACTGCATGCTAATTTGGTGATCTGTTCACTACACAGGAATGAATGAAGGGTGGGAAAATATGAAGAAGAGTTTCACAACAATAAAACAGGAGTAGGCAGACTACAGTGAGTAATCCCAAATATGGCTGATTTATTACTGTGTTTTACAAGTGTATCCATCTTTAGCCTCACTACAGTCAGAGTTTGCATCTCTTTCATTGCCTTTTCATCTTCCGCCTTTGTTTCCTCTTGAACTCACAAATGGTCATACAATAAATTTAATCCTATCAAAGTGCTCTCTCCTATCAAATTTGCTTTATGCAAAATATACATGTGTTTTGGTCTCTTCAATGAAGATCTGCTTCTCTCTCATTACGATTGTGTGTGTGTGTGTGTGTGTGTGTGTGTACACACACATATATATATATACACACCAGTGTGTGTGTGTGTGTGTGTGTGTGTGTGTGTGTGTGTGTGTGTGTGTTTATACCAGTTTAACGGGTGTTTCCCAAAGAAACAGGAGAATACTGAGAATTCTCTGTTAGTTTTACTAGGGCTGCAATCCTATACACACTTTCCTGTGAGTAAACCCCATTGAACACAATGGGAATAACTTCTGAGTAGAATGCATAGGCTTTGTTCTATACATCTCACTACTGTATTTGACTTGTAGTTTCAGATGTTTAGCTTTCTCAGGGTTTCCAGGGGCAGTGGCATACCCTGTTTCCCCTAAAATAAGACCTACCCTGAAAATAGACCTACCGTCATTTTTGCATGATTTTTGCTGGCACTCGTCAATATAAGTCCTCCCCGAAAGTAAGACCTAGCTAGGATCATCAGCCAGACGCCACCCCCCTGGCACTTACTTTGACCGATTTAAGCTTCATTCTTTCCCGAGGGTGCAAGGCTCTGCAAGACCTGCACTTGAGTCCTCCACCATAGAGACGACATGCTAGAGAGGCCTGCAAGGAGGCTGCAACCTTGCAGAGTCTCTCTAGCATTTCGTCTCCATGGTGGAGGACTCAAGTACAGGCCGTATACAGGTCTTGCAAGCCTTGCACACTCGGGAAAGAATGAAGCTTTAATCGGTGAAAGTAAGTGCCGGGGGGGGGGGGGTCGCACCACAGGTTGGGAAAATAAGATGGTGACGGCAATGCATGGGACACTCCCCCGTCACCACCGGAATGGCTCCGAGGGGGAGGGACCGCTGACTCCAGTGTAATGGAGTCTTGCAGAACTATTTGCCGCTGCCCTGGCCTAGCTACGCCACTGTCCAGGGGAAGGAGTTAATCTCAGATGGTGAGCCAAAAGGAAGAGCGCAAACTATTTTCCACAGAGTCCATTCCCTGACTTCCCCCATTTTAAAGTTTAAGTTGTCCCTTTCCCCCTACATGTTCTTGTCAGTATCTTTTCCTCTTTTTCTGTCCAGGCTGAGTGACTGAGAGGAAAAGAAAGAAATAACTCTGTATGTGAGATTAAGAAGGGCTTCGGGTTCTCATATTTAAAAGGAACAAATATGCCCAGCTCTGACAGCATCCACCCTTAGTCTCACAGCGCAATCTTAACCAACTTTCCAGTGCCGGTGCAGCCGTAATGCAGCCCCGAAGTAAGGGAACAAATGTTCCCTCACCTTGAAGCAGGTGTTTGAGCCATGACTCAAACCTCTATGACTGCCCCTGCACTGCAAAATGCAATATGCGCCCTGTTGGCACGGCTACACCAGTGCTGGAAAGTTGATTAGAATTGCGCTATCAGGCTGCAACCCTGTACTATACACACTTTCCTGGAAATAACCCCAACTGAATACGGTGGGATTTACTTCTGAGTCAACATGCATAGGATTGCTCCATCAGGGTCTGAGCCTCAGAATAGCGGGCAACCATTGTCAGAAATCCCTGCCTTCCTCACAATCTGTAGTTCTCAGAGTGTGCAATCCTACTCCGGGTCAGTGCCAGCGCTGACCGTCGTAAATACACCATAAGGCGCATTGCGACAACTCAGAAGTAGGCACCACAGGCAGGAAAGCCTGCGTCATCCCGCCGGCGCTGAATCCTGACAACAGCACCATGGAGCAGGTAAGCCCTGCTTCGAGTGACACAGGGACTGGGGGAAGGCGAGGAGGGGCGTAACAGGGTCGGGGTGGATCGGGCCCAGGAGGAGCGGAGGCTGCCATGTGCGATATCCTATCTGCCCTCTCCGGCCCTTCCAGCCTACACTGGGCTTCTTTGTTCTGTACCAACTGAAGAGCTGGCGGAGAACCGAGTAGCCCCTTTGAGGCAGCTGGGGGTTTACCCAGGGTAAGGTGACGAACATCCCCTTACCACGAGTAGACCTCCAGTCCAGCCACCTCCTTCCCTGCATAGGATTCAGCGTGGGCTGCGTGGCCCATGCTGCATGGCCCAGGGCAGAGGAGGATAGAATTGGGCTGTTAGTTTATGATGTGGATATTCCCTACATCTCCTGTGGGAACACTGTGCTTTCTGTAAAATTGTAAGTCAATATGTCCTTTAGGTTTGAATTTATCTTGTGCTCAGATTTTAAAATGTCTATTCATTTGTGAAATATGATTCTCCAACTGCACTACATCTGGTGCAGGCATTCTCACCTGTACAAGAAGTGTGTACATTGGGTGTAAAATATAACCACTGTGGGGGAGTGGAAAATTCTAATTTCACACAGTTTACCCTCCCTAGGCTTAAGCATAAATTATTTTACCATATGCAAAAAGACTGGAAGTAAAAACATATTTTAATTCACACAACCCCTAATAGATGTTTAACACTAACTCTTCTAAAGCGACAGTACTTTAGTCCAAAATTCAAATGAAGGTTTTCTTCAAAGGGTGTTTTTAGGCAATAACCAGATAATTTTAAAAGTCTCAAACTTCTTCAACTTTTGCTTTTTGAATAAATGTACTTGTACTATGGAGTGCATTTTTTGTTAATGCAGCTGCTCTTTGATGCCTATATGTTTATGGAGTTGTGAAAGAAACAATAGGTAGTTTGCTAACCTCCATGAAGAATGTACACATAACTGCAGAACTAGCACCCACCTGTGGTCAGTACAAGGTTTCCTAGCTTATACATAGGAAGTGATCAGGTTACATCTAAAGCACATTTACAGATCAATCATATCAGTTGTGAAACCTGATCAAAAGTATTTTAGATTATAATTAAATTATGGCACTAGCCTGTGAAGAATTCTGCCGGTGGAGCAATGGCTCTGCCGGCACTGGGTGTTGTACACACATTTTCAACACCTGGTGAGTAAGCGGCACCAGCGGAGAAGCTGGCTCCGCTCACTCCACCCGGGGCCGCAGGTCCTGCACTGGCTGGGGCAGGGGCGTATGGAGGGTGGACAAAGGTGGAAAGGGAGGGGTGATTGGCCAACCAGGCTAGGGACGGGGGAGGGATCATCATCAGCGTGCTCCACCGTCCTGGGCCTGGGCAGTCTTACATCGGCACCGTGGATTTACGCCATTTTGCAGGCACACATCTGAGGAGGCCCATTGGGCCTGCTGGGGCTCTACCCAGGGGAAAGGGACATATGTCACTTTCTCCTGAGAAGTGCTCCAGCTCCACCGGCATGGGTCCAGTCCTGCCTAGGATGCAGCTGCCGCCTTAGGTACGCCGCTTCTGCATTCTAGAGAGGATTGGGCTGTTAAACCGTTTCTCCCATGTCTCATTGAAATCAGTGAGACTTGAGCACAACCATGCTATCTATACTATACAGGAATGTTAAAAAGGCTGTACTTATTACAATATCTTACTCAAATTACTCAAAATTCTAGATTCTGATTACTCAGACCCAAATTACACATGACAGCAGCACATCCATTCAGACATACAGTGAAAATCATGGATGCAGTGAAGCAGTCAACGGGGTATGTGGACAGGAGTACCGAACAGAGCTAGACATAGGGCATAGCTCTATGCTATTTTCAGCTTTCATCAACTGAATTGTGAGCATTAGCATTTGTCCCTACTACTTCTAGTAATGGAATCTTGTTAATTAAATTATCTAAATCATGTATTTTATGTCTAAATCATGTATTTTATGTAATGAAGAAGTAGAAACTATCACATACGTAAACATTTCTGAAATGTTAATCTGGGTGCAAATACAAATGCTTTCCATTTTTAAAGTCTTAAGATGATACTTGTTTGGGTATCCTAAGTATGCATATCTGAGGGTCAGTATAAATGGTGATCTGGGATCAGGATCCGCTTTTGTTATGAAGCAAATCACGATCATTCATTTCCTCTTAGTGAATCACAACAGTGCAAATGAGCTCTGAATAACTGGTTTCTAATATTACATATATTAGCAAAAGGGCTCAAGGAACTAAAATAGGAGAGCAAAGAAGCTACAATAGAGTGAAATGTCTGGTATCCAGAGCCTCAAAACAATGCAGAATCAAATAGCAAATAGCTATTGCTGAGCAGTAAAGGTAGGAATTGCATAGTATCAGTAAAATGAAATACTTATGAATAACATGCCTTACGAAGGCAAGTAATAGAGTCCAATATGTTTTACTATTTGATTATTGTCAGACTTGTTTTGTAACTTGGCTCAGCCTCACTTGTGTTTGTGTTACTCCCATGTAAAATGATTGCAATAATGTTGATAAGAAGTTTGAACATTACCTTGGACTGAAAAGTAGAAGTTGCTTTATGTATTTTATATGAACTGAAGCAAAATACAGTAATATGATGCCTATACTGTACAGGAGAAGACATGTGTTCATATAGCTTGTTTGAGGGGGTTAGGACACACCTAGAGTTATGCTTTATATAGCAATAGGTTTGAAGTTTTATTCTGAAGTGGCTCCTATGCATGGCAAGCAGAAATTCAACAGTTGAATTTTTTTTCCTGGAATGGAGATGCAATGAAAAATTATATCTACTGAATTTTAAGCTCTTTTGCAGGTACAAAGGCAAGGTAGCCCTACACACACACACACACACACACACACACACACACAAGTATGACAATCCTACACTGGAACAGAAAGGTGAGCAAAGGGATAATTGAAGAAGTAGGTTGGGAAGCCATGCCTTCCTGCCTCCAGATCTTAAAGTGGCAAGCAGTACTGTATATCTGTGAATACCTGGCAACGCTACTGCTACTGCTGGGTTTGCTCTACTATCTGCTTTCGTAACTTCTATATGTTTTGCCAGGTCTGTCCATTTCTTAATGGTCACTTGAAAAAGAAGAAACTAGTTATGAGGTTTAAATCATACAGTATACAGTTCAGATGGTAGATCATACAGTTCAATCTGCCTTTGGTAGATTCAGTGGAAAGGGGGGGAAATAGCAAAGATGTTTTCTGGGCTCAGAGCTACAGAAAAAAAAAGGCAGTGTGACAGTACTGTGCACATATTATATTTAACCCCTGGTTAGTGCCATACGGACAGCATATCCCGAAAGCACTTTTCTTCCAGATATAATAAAGCAAATAGCTCAAGTTTACAATATCCCATTCCCAATCAATAGAAGGATAGTGATAATTCAACATTGAATTGCAATCGTAAGATCATGGATATATGTCATCAGGACTCAAGTAGGACAAGATTTACAAGGTTGTAAAAGAATATTTTATGGAGACAAAGCCACCAAGCATTACTTGACAGATGCCACATTTGTCCACGTTATCATGGGGTAGCTGAAACTTCCCAACAGAGAGGCTTAGTCAGCTGTTGAAAGGCACACACTGTAATGGTCTCTCCTGATTCAGTACAGCATTTATTAAAGTAATATAGTCTTTGTATACACAGTGAAAGGATATTACTGCCTTTTTCCCTACCCAGAGCTGGTGACAGCATAATCCTTGGCCTAAATTCTGTAAGTTAAGAAAAGTCTGGAGTGTGCAGCTGATCATACCTTGGATATTTACACATGCTCTTGATCTCAAAATACTGTCTTATGTCATGAGTGACTAGTTCCCAGCTCCTTTCTCAGTTCAGAATCAGCAAATGTTTATCACCATGACTATTTGTGTTAAAAAAAGACAAAAAAGAAAAGTAACTGAGCATAGCTTTACAGGCCACTGAAAATACGATTTCACAATGAATTTTTTTAACAATAGAAAAAGCAAATGTTCAAAATGACCTACCTTTTCTTACTAATGAACGTAGGTTTTTTAACAAAAAATTACTTTTATAAAACTATAATTTCATACTTTTTTCCATTTTAGTCAGCATATATCCTGTAAATTCTCAGAGAAATTCTGAATCACCCCAACTTTTAATTTGTGTTTTATCCATGTTTATGAACTTTTGTCTCAATAAATCAAACATGCATTTGATTCCAAAATCACTGCAAACATCACTTTTACATTTTTCTATCAATATAAACATGCCTACGTTGCTTTATATGTATGAACTAGCCTAATAATTAACATTTCACTGCAAGATTAATTGGTAAAACCATGTATAAAAAATAAATTTTAATGTCTATTTATTTTATTTATTTAAAAAAATTATACCCCACCTTTTCCTATGCCGAAGGCAAACGCCCAAGGCGGCTTACAACAATTAAAATACATAATTTAAAATACATAAAATAAGTTTAAGCTATAAAAAGACAAATTTGTCTATAAAAAGACAAATCTCTGTTTCTAAATTCTCCCTAAAAAGTGTTAGAGATAGAAATGCTATTACATACATGTAAAATTTTCATTGCTATTTTTAGTTAAGGAAATTTGATTTTCTTGGGATTCAAATGGAAATATTATTGTGAATCAGATACGGTGAGATGCATCTCTAGGATAGTAGGTGAAAATTAAGAATTAAAATTGACTATCCTGCTGTGTAGGTCTTTTTGGAATAAAAAATGGAAAACCATTTAAATTGGAATAAATGTATCAAGTTTAACTATAACATCAAACAGACTAAAGAAGTAATTTTTTTTACAATTAATTCAAATAATATTAACATGTACAGTAATGACATATATCACTCTTGTGTCCTTACAGCAGATCCATGTCAGGAAGAAAGGTAATCTAAACCAAATATTTACGATGAATACGAAGGAATTAAATCCAAAGCAACCTGCAAAAAAATGTTTTCAAATCACCACTATATAGGTTATATAATCCATAGTATATAAGGAAGCAACATTTATTGATCAGAATTGGTTGCAGTGCTAATAGCAACTTTGTTGTGGGACTCAGGCAACTGTTAACTACATCCAGGCAGTGAAAATCACTCCTGAGTCCTGGGTGTTTTTTTATTTTTTTCCCTAAGAACCACTGGACATGTAGAGAGGGCCCCCAATTCTCTGGAGGCATCCTCAGTTTTCATCACTTGCTCAAAAGACAGAACAGCAGTACACTTCTTATTGCTAGACTAGAGGAGTGACATAACTTATAATTAAAGGCCCAAAGGCCTAGCTACCCAAAACACCTTTTAGAAAAACAGACAGCTTTGATCTCCTAGCACAGCACGAAGCTTCTGGTCTGCGTGTCAAGTATCCCAATATTACTGACTAGAAGTAGTTGAGAAGACTGAGGGCCAAACTTCACATGAGGCCATGGTATGAGGTGACCCTTTAATATTTTGCCCCTCCCAGAGGTGAAACAAGGGTGGAGCGAAGGCAAGTAGTTCTGCAAGACTCCATTACACTGGAGTCAGCGGCCCCTCCCCCTGGCTGTTGGAGCCATTCCAGCAACAACAGGAGAGTGTCCTGCGTGTTGCCTTTGCTGCCAGAATGGCTCCAACAGCAAGGGGGAGGGGCCGCTGACTCCAGTGAAACTGAGTCTTGCAGAACTACTTGCCTTCGCTCCACCCTTGTTACGCCTCTGGCCCCTCCTATGGTCCCCCATCTAGATGAACTCTATGCCACCGGCTGTTATTTGTCCCAGGAGGGAAGCTTCCGTTGGTGCCAGTTGGAGCTTTCATCCCATAGAAGGTAGCAGCAATGGGAATGGGGCTGAAAGAACTCGATATAACAGGGTTCAGTGGTGGTGGTGATAACATTCCCAGGCCTAGCATTCTTAAAGCTATTTATGCAGAAAGATTGATTGATTGGCTGATTGAAAATATTAAGTTGTCCCTTTAGCAAGCTTTTTCATTAGTTGTCAGCAAGGAGATGGAAGCAGCATTAAATAGACACACAGCTTATAGGGTAACCCATTGCACAAGATGTGTCTCTAAGTAACAGTCTATATACCAGGGCTATATATATTAGCATGAAATAAATGCTTCCAGATACGCATGGCTTGATTATAGATTCAGACAGGCCTTCAAATTTCAGTCATTCCATTTGTATCCTGTAAACCAGTGGTTCCCAACCTTTGTGGGGCCGCGTACAACCGCAAGGCCCCTCCGTCCACCGCATACCACTAGAAGTAAGTGCCGATCACTGGCGTCACTCCCGTGAAGCGACGGGAGTGGGTCGCCTCGGGGCGACGCGCGCACAGGGGTGACACGCGCACCCCGCACACCACCTCTGTGACGGGCATCGCCCTCCGGACGCTCCGACGGAGCATCCGATCTGGCCGGTGCTCCAGGGCCTTCTGAACGAAGGCCCACTGCGTCAATACGCAACCTTTTTCGGGTTTTGCGCATGCGCAGACCGTTTTGAGGGCAAGAGGGCAGGCCCTTGCCCTCAAAACGGTCTCTGCGCATGCGCGAAAACCGGAAAAGGTTGCGTATTGACGCAGTGGACCTTCGTTCAGAAGGCCCTGGAGCGCCGGCCAGATCGGACGCTCCGAGGCCGGCTCCCGGTCCGGCCTCGGAGCGTCCAGAGGGTGCCGCGAAGGGGCGGGGGGCACCCGGGGGGCCCCCCCAAAGGGCATCATTGGGGTGACGCGCGCGCCCCCGCCTTGGGGTGTCGCGCGTCCTAGTGACGCCAGTGGTGCCGATGATGTCATTGGTACTTCTGGGTACGGCAGCGCAGGAGGCCACAAAGGCCGTGATAAGGAGCGTGGACGGACAGGAGCACCCTTCCCTGTGCTCAGGATTGGAAGCCCATGCACTCGAGGTCTGCCAATCTGGCAGAGCTTGAGCACATGGGCTTCCCGCGCACAGGGAAGGGTCCTCTTATCCACACCTATTTTGTAGGGCTTTGGAAAGTTACCGTTTTGCATTATGTATGAACTCATCATTTGCATGTTATTATTTAGTCGGACTTAGACCTGGAAGATCCAGGTTCAAATCCCCGCTCAGCCACAAAACGTCCTGGGTGACCTTGGGCCAGTCACTATCTCTCAGCCCCACCTACCTCACAGGGTTGTTGTGAGGACAAAGAGGAGGGGAGGAAATATGTACACCACTCTGAGCTCCTTGGAGGAAGGGTGGTATAAAAATGTGAAAAATAAATAAAAACAATAATACAATATACATATTTTTATATTTTTGTCATTCATTGGTTTCCATGTTTTGTGGCTTCATATTATACAATATGATATGATGTTGACAGAACCCTGCTATTCTTAACACTGTTAATACATAACACTGTTGTATTACATACTACACATAACACAATTAGCAGAATTATACAGTTATAAAATGCCTCTGTGGGGGAGTGGAACTGTAGCTACACTTGAGTGAGAGTCAAGGTTGCCTGTCAGCTGAAGCATAGTGAGGAGAACGTCAGAGAGAGAGAGAGAGAGAGAGAGAGAGAGAGAGAGAGAGAGAGAGAGAGAGAGAGAGAGAGAGAGAGATATGGACTGTGAAACCATCTAGAATGAAGGCTTCTACGAAAGAGAAATCTGATGACCAAAGAAAAGGCAGTATATAAATACTGGTTGTTTTATTATTATTATTATTATTATTATTATTATTATTATTATTATTATTATTGTTGTTGTTGTTGTTGTTGTTGTTGTTGTTGTTGTTGTTGTTGTTGTTGTTGTTGTTATTATTATTATTATTATTATTATAAATTGGAATATGCTGTATGAAAGACATAATTGTAATACATAATAAAATATGCCTATCCCTCTGAAAGATTTCATATTAATTATTAAACATAATTTTTGTACTCAGAAAATTCCTAGAGTGGGTTTTACACATCACCCTTTCTAGCTATTTAAACAATGAAAAAGAGGTCAAATGACATCCGTTGTGATTTATTTTTACTGGATGATCAGTGGTGAAACACGATACGCATGACTTGCATTAGCTCAGCCTTCACTTTCCTTTGATGATTAGGACAGAATTTTCATTATGGTGCATGCGGATTTGTCCGAGTCACTTAAAATAACAAGTATGAAAATAAAAATGCAACTCTCAAAATCTAAAGCTCAGTATTCCAAAATTACAATGAAAATAGCAACAATAAAATATCAACATTACATGTCAGCCCCAGTTTCCAAAAAATACAATAGTAAAACGTACTGGAATACAGAAATAAATTGTTTGGAAGTGCAGAGCACAAGCTTGGAAGTGCAGAGCACAAGCCAGAAGGAGGGCTGCACTTGGAAGGGAAACATCTCGAGTATGGAACGTTCTATATATGAATAGAACAATATTGTAAAGACCCTTATCAGGTCTAGGATAGCCTGCCTGTGTAAACCGCCTTGAATAAATCTGATGAGAAGTCTGATGATAAGAAAGGCAGTATATAAATACAGTAAATAAATAATAAATAAATAATTCTCTGCAACCTCAGTTCAGAACCAATCCTCAGTACCAGCTTCATACTCAGTATCAGTCTCCATGGCATCTCTCTATTTCTAATGCATTCTTTGGCAACTACCTTGGTGCAGATAGTACTGGTGCTCCTGCCAGCCTCAAGACCCTTGTTTATATGACAAATGTCTCTCACATATGGCATCAGCTCTCGGACTAGAAGTACAGCAACTTCCACGACCCAAGAATGATCCTGTGTTCCAGTTGGTGGGTCAGATGCTGTGATGAATGCCCTACTTTCCCCCCTATTTTTCTGAAATTTTGGACACTTCTTACACCCCAGAAGCTTCTGTGCTGGTTCAGCAGCCTAAAAGCTTCTTGGACATGCTCCTGCAGCAGTCTTTGTTTGAAAATGCCATTCTTAGACAGCAATGCGCTGGAATTGGATTTGATTCCTTCTTCATGTCTGGAGTAGCTAAGCCTCCTACTGAGATTGGCATGTGCCTACCAACTGGGCAGCCAAGCCTGTCTGTCTAGGAATAGGGGTGGGATGGAATGGCTAGGTGGGCTCCAGTTGTCCAATCAGGTAACTCTTATGACATCATCAAGCCTAGGTTACTTAAATTTAAGCACAGGAATGCTTGTGTGTGCCTGCTTATGGCACAGGAATGCCACACCTGCTTATGAAACCTAGTGTTGGTTCTTGGAAGGCACACCCACTTACTTTCCAATAACTGCAGGGACCAGGAATTCTTAAATAAGAACCCCTGGGATTTGGTGCTCTCCTGTGAGGGTTTTTTTCCCAGACTGCCCCCCCCCCTCTGCCTGAACTTTCTAGCCTGGAATGGTGGCACTGGATAAAACTACTAATTCCCCCCACATTCAGCTGCTGACCCAGTAAAAAAGGGAAAGTGAAGAGCAAGAAGAGATTGCATGAGCACTAACCACTAGATGCTACTCCCCTCAGTCAGACTGCCTTCTCCGGCTACCTTCCCTGACAGATGTGCATATCCCAGTAGTCCTGCCAATGCTCCCTGCACCTCTGGTTGAAGATGGGACAAACCCTCGTCCATGCCACCTACATCTTGCTGGTTGGAGAATATATTTAAAGTGCACCAGAAAGACTGCTACGTCTTGTTCTATCACCCTCTGCAAACTTTGGTTATGGTTCAGTCCTTCTCTTATGCCGGTGACAGACCAGCTCTGGTGCTCCGTGCGCATCCGTGCGCGTCCGTGCTGCGGGCGCGTTTTCTCAGTCTGTCATGGCTCCGTTCCTGCTCCCGGCTGTCGTCGTCAGACGTCGGCAGCCCCCGGCGCGTAAATGCGTCAGCTGCCCCAATCCCAGCGCTGGCCACGTTCGTCCCGTTCCGTCCGTGTCCCAGCCCCCTGGGGGCAGGACACAGAACGGCCAGAGCCAATCAAAGGAAAGAAAGGCAACGTCAATCAAAGGGAAAGAGGGGCAGAATGTTTTCATAAAGCAGCCATTTTTCTCCTCGCTTAGTGAGCGCTTTGTTTTTCAAACTTTCGAGCGTCAGGTCCCCTCACCTCTTCTCTCCCCCCTCGCTAGTGTGTGTGTGTGGGTTTACTAAATCTACAATATAAATGGCAGTAACTATCGCAAATTGCGATAGTTACTGCCATTTATATCGTGGCTTTAGTAAACACACACACACACACACACACACACACACACACAAAAGCGTTTCTCTTCTGTGCAGTCCCCACTAGTCAACAGGTTATGGTTCGTATGTCAGTGGTTTCCCAGCGAGTTCCTTCTTGGCTTATCTCTGACCTCTAGACTCCATGCCTCTCTCTTCAGCTTTCCTGTTGAACTACGCAAGCAAGCAAGCAAATGGTCTCCAAAATGCAATCATCCCCACTAGTCCTGACCTCTTCTGAGGGAAGATCCGCAGCGAGGATCGAGCAGCGAGTGAGCGAAAGAGGGGGGGGAGAGAAGGGGGATATCTCCCTCCTTCTCTCCCCCCCTCACTCGCTGCTCGATCCTCGCTGCTCGATCCTCGCTGCGGCTGCGATCTGGTGGGACATGCAAACGTCCCATCCAGCCCCCTAGCGTGCGTCCGGTGCGGCAACGCAGCCGGAGCGACGCACGCTCCGCCCGAACCATTTTCTTTGACCATTTTCCTCAAGGTGAGTGGGACCTGGCTTCTCTAACTGCTGTCCCATATACAGTCTTCCTTTCAATGGTGGAAATTCAAAACCAACCTTATCGAACCACAGGCTTGTGGTTCAAATTCAAAACCAACCTTATCGAACCACAGGCTTGGTCTGTCTCGGCCTTTAACCTTGAGGCAGAGACAAAGCTCTTTCAGCACAGTTCAAATTCAAAACCAACCTTATCGAACCACAGGCTTGGTCTGTCTCGGCCTTTAACCTTGAGGCAGAGACAAAGCTCTTTCAGCACTGGCAGATTGTAAAGGGTGCGAGTTGGCTGATATGGTAAGGAAGTTCTGTTCTTCCTTGAGTCTTTGCACTGTAGACTACCAGATTTGTTTGTCACGTTACTGATATGTCTAGTGGGAGAAACTTGCTTCTTTCTTTGACCATTTTCCTCAAGGTGAGTGGGACCTGGCTTCTCTAACTGCTGTCCCATATACAGTCTTCCTTTCAATGGTGGAAATTCAAAACCAACCTTATCGAAGCAGTGCCTTATACCTGACAATTATTACCAACGCATCTCTCAGAGATAGGGGAACCCACTGTAGAGGGCACACTGTTAATTTGGTTGGGACCTTGAGACAATCCATCACCACATCAGTTCATTGGAGTATCGTGCAATTGTCAAGGCTGTTTATGACCTTCTGGCCTTTATGACCACTGGTACAGGGCTTGGTAGTGCAGATTCCCACAGACAGCATCGCATCGCCATGAAATATTGCATTGACAAACAGGAGCTCAGGCTCTTACTCCTGGCTTTCTCTACTATGTCATTTTGGGGACTGTTCACAACAACCTCCCTCTGGCCATTCAAGTTTAGGGTTTACCAACACTAGTTTAGGGTTTACCAACACTCATGAACAGGTTCAGTAGATGCCTTGCCACCTCCCATGACTGGATGTTAACCCTATCTTTGACAAGTGGGGAGCTCCAAATATCAACCTTTTCACTATATCAAATAATAAACAATGCCATCAATTATTCAGGAGGGCAAGACACAAACCTCACTTTCCTGGGGATGATTTCTTCAAGAGTGGAATGGTACTTCACTCTTAGGTAGGTAGCTTCTCTACCGATTTCCTCCGTTTTCACTTGTTTCATGTGTTATCCTCAAGACTTGTGTCGACCGTTTCAACTGCATCCTCATTGCCCTCTAGTGGTCTCAGCAGCCTTGGTTCACCATCCTTCTCCACCTTGCCAACTCCAGGTTCCTGCATCTTCCTCCATCATGCCTCCGGTTCACACCTCCTTTCTTGGGATGGAGGACATGTTCTCCATCTTGTTATCATGACTCTCAAATGCATGCATGACTCACAGCATGGAGGATCCAACTGTAGAAACATATAACATTAACAGACCTTTACTGGCATACCAACTTCAATTCATTTATGTACAGGAAGCATTAATTAGATCCAACTGTAGCTGATTTGCCTTCACCACTATGGCAGGTGCTCCTCAAATCACAGAAACCTTCCACCTGAAAATTCTACTGTTGCAAGTGAAAACAATCCTCTGCTTTTGCTTTGTCATTTCATGTTGCCCCACTTACAGCCTCGGTACCTTTCAGTTCTCAGCTATCTGAGAGAATTGGGCCTGAGCATTTTCTCATTGGGGGGTTACAATCTTAGCTTTTCACACCCCAATATCCTTGAGGTCCCTCTTTTTGGACCCACCAATAAAAAGGGTTTTCAAGGGTTTATTTCACTGTCACCCTCTTCAACCACACTTTCCTCCTGCCTGAGCCTTGCCTGTAGTTTTCTCTGTACTTATGAGCAAGACTTTGAGCCTCTCACCTTGTGTGACTTTCACATTATCATTCAAGATTGTTTTTCTAGTTGCTATAACCTTCACTAAACATGGAGAGTTACAGAACGTAAGAACATAAGAAGAGCCCTGCTGGATCAGGCTAAAGGCCCATCTAGTCCAGTTTCCTGTATCTCACAGTGGCCCCACCAGACAGTGGCGATTCTGGGGGGGCCGCAGACGCCACGCCCCCATGTGACCCGGGCGTGACGTCAGCTTCACGAGCATGCCCGGCGCAGCTCCAATTACGCCCCCCGTTTTACTTGCTATTTTGGAGCCGTATGAGCTCCAGGGTGGGCGGGAGGGCCCAACGCCAGGACAACTGAGGCAGAAGAAACGCATCTCGGAGGCAAGTATGCCCCTTCGCCGCCACGTCCGGCCCCTGCCCTGGGGTCCATGGCCCACCCACCCCAACCCCGCACCCCGCCCCAACCCCTGTGTTGTGTATCTTGTGTGTTCCCTGAGGCATCTGGTGGCAGAAGCATCCACCAGATGCCTCAGGGAACACACAAGACAACAAGATACCTGTATCCTGTCGCCACTCCCTTGCATCTGGCATTAATAGATTACTAAGACCAGGAGGTTGCTTATCCCCATCATGACTTGTAACCTGTGATGGACATTTCCTGCATAAATCGACCAGTCCCCTTTTAAAAGTCCAGCTAGTCCAACTTCTTTCTAACCCTCCCATCCTGACTTTTGACAAGGATAAAGTGACTCTCTGCCCTGACCTATCCTTTTGTCCAAAAGTTGCTCAACTGTTCATGTATCACAGGACATTATTCTATTCTTTTCCTTCTTTTGCCGACATCACCAGGGGAGCATTGCTTGCATATTTTCAATGTTCATCAAGTCCTCTCCTCTGTACATTGTCTCTTTCTATCTGTCTCTTTCTATCACGACCCCTATCTTTTTGGTCCACGGAAAGACCAACAAGTGTCATCCCAGTGCCTTTTTTGTTCATCAGCAATTGGTATCAATCATTCCTGCCCATCTTTGGGTACATTCAGCAAGATCTCTGACTGCTTCTTGGGCCTTCCACAAGGACGTCTCCCTGTCTGACATACTGTATGTCAAGTTGTCATGTGATCACAGCCATCGACCTTTGTCTGAATTTAGGCCCTGGATTTCTGTTCCTGTAGTACTGCTACATTTAGACTGGCCATTCTGCATTCTTTGTTCAGCTGTACCCTCCTTCCAAGGTAAGGAAGGTGACTAATCTCCCAAATGTGTGCCTGCACCGAGACCACAAAGACGAAGAACAGGTTGCTTACTGGTAACTGATGGTCTTTGAGTGGTCACCTGTGCAGTCACACAATTCATCCTTCCCTCTGCTGCAACAGGTGCTACATGTTTTGTACTCCTTTTATCTTTGCTGTGGTGGACAAGAAGGAACTAAGGGGGAAGGTGCAAGCCATGCCCATATGGGACACGAAAATATGACAACAGACATCAACAGTTCGTTTGCCCCCCATCTCTCCTCTTCTGTGAAGAAGGCCAATTCCATGCTCGGGATCATTAAAAAAGGGATTGAGAATAAAACGGCCAATATCATTATGCCTTTGTACAAATCGATGGTAAGGCCACATCTGGAGTACTGTGTCCAGTTCTGGTCACCACACCTCAAAAAGGATATAGTTGAATTGGAAAAGGTGCAGAAAAGAGTGACCAGAATGATTTGTGGGCTGGAGCACCTCCCTTATGAGGAAAGGCTACAGCGTCTGGGGCTTTTCAGCCTAGAAAAAAGGCGCCTGAGGGGGGACATGATTGAGACTTATAAAATTATGCATGGGATGGAGAAAGTGGATAGAGGGAAATTCTTCTCCCTCTCGCACAACACCAGAACCAGGGGACATGCACTAAAATTGAGTGGAGGGAGAGTTAGAACAGACAAAAGAAAATATTTCTTTACCCAGCATGTAATTCATCTGTGGAACTCCTTGCCACAGGATGTGGTGATGGCATCTGGCCTAGATGCCTTTAAAATGGGTTTGGACAGATTCATGGAGGAAAAGACCATCACAGGTTACAAGCCATAAGCAACCTCCTGGTTTTAGAAGTGGGTTTTCTCTGTGCCAGGTGCAAGGGAGTGGCGACTGGACACAGGTATCTTGTTGTCTTGTGTGCTCCCTGAGGCATCTGGTGGGGCCACTGTGTGACACAGGAAGCTGGACTAGATGGGCTTTTGGCCTGATCCAGCAGGGCTCTTCTTATGTTCTTATATTCTTATGTTCTTGTTTTTGTCCCTCTTTCTGCATTCACGTCTTTCCCTGTTCTCGTCTCCCTCCCCTATCTTGCTTTTGGAGCCCTCCCGCTCCCCCACTGAGCCAATCCCACCAGGATTGCCAGTAGCTGGTCCACAAATAGCATCTCTCCCAGTCTGGTCACTTGGCAGTGACATCACCACCATATCCTTGACAACTTAGGGCTGGACACATATGCTTCTGGAGGCTGCTTGGGAGCTCGGGCAGGGAAGTGGACCCCGCACTAACATTTCTTAGATTCAAGCTTACGTGTTATATCTGCATAATCTGCAGTATCTCAGACTCAGCTATAACTGACTGTCAACATATTAATTATTTAAAATACTAACAATTCATTTGAACATATCACTATAGGGCAGTGGTTCCCAAATTGGGAGGTGCGGCTCCCAGGGGAACCACAGAACCAGCCAGGCAGGGGAGATGCAGAATGCCACGAAATCGTCTCGGAAAATAGTGCAATGCTAATTGGCAGGCATCAACATAATGTAATGGGGAGCCACAGCCAATAGTCACCTATGGTCAAGGGAGGGAGCCACAGGTTAAAAAACGTTTCGGAAACAGTGCTATAGGGAGATTTGGTTGTTTGGGAGCCTAAGTGCATTTAGCTGTGAATTCAAGCTTCACTAAAGTCCAGATGTGTGTTTTAGTTGCTTTTGATACCACAGATCCATCTGCTATAACTTTTGCATGATCTACAGAGACCAGTTTTGGAGGAGTGATCAGAAACACACACAAGATTTTTTGGAACAGCTATTGACATACACTAGAGACATGATGTGGAAATGTTCCTTATTTTCATTCCCCAGTACTAAGCGCTAATGCTTCAAAAACTTTGCAACAAGAGCCTCAGACTATTAGTGTGCCAACAGGAGCCTGGAACTGCTATAGGTTAACAAAACATGAGTCTGATAATCCTCACACTGAATTTCAACAGTGGAGTATTTCGTGTCATAATTCCCAGTGCACACGATAAACCCCTTCTGGAAAGGTTAGCACAAACAAAAATCTTTCCAATGTCATGGGTTCCTGTTTGCAATCCCACAGCCACACAATAGTCCAAATAATACTGTGCACAGTTGGAGGCTGCAATATCATGTCTTCAGTGCATGAGCCAGAAGATCAAAAAGGGACTCAAGATATCTTGACATTTTGTTTTCATGTGAAACACCTGCATGACAGAACACTTTCAAAGACTAGGAACAGATGGTTTTTGTCTTGGGACATGCATCGCCTTCAAACGCTGCTAGTGATACCCCATTTTAAGCATAAAATCTCACTATCTAGGTGACTGGGGATTTGTGTGTTCTAAATCAGCTTAGAAAAGGTTAGATATTTCTTTATGAGACTGCATGAAACTGTTACAGACAAAAGAAAATATTTCTTTACCCAGCGTGTAATTCATCTGTGGAACTCCTTGCCACAGGATGTGGTGATGGCATCTGGCCTAGATGCCTTTAAAAGGGGTTTGGACAGATTCATGGAGGAAAAGACCATCACAGGTTACAAGCCATAAGCAACCTCCTTTTTTTTAGAAGTGGGTTTTCTCTGTGCCAGGTGCAAGGGAGTGTCAATGGGAAACAGGTTATCTTGTTGTCTTGTGTGCTCCCTGAGGCATCTGGTGGGGCCACTGTGTGACACAGGAAGCTGGACTAGATGGGCTTTTGGCCTGATCCAGCAGGGCTCTTCTTATGTTCTTATGTTACCATACCTAGGCTTAAATAAAGATAAGGCACTTATAGCAGCCATTTCTGTTATTTTACTGTTGTAATTATTTGACAGTTTTATCATCTTATTGTTAATATTGTTTTAATAAATTTGTGATGCTTTTCAGAGAGTAACTTTACTGAAGGTGCAAGGTATAAATAAATAAACCATTTTAAACTCAAGGGAATTGCATCCAATAGTAATAATTATTTCCAATAATACAAATCATGTGTGCAATCCTATGCACACTTACTAGGGATTGATAGGAGTAAGTCCCACTGAAATCAGTTGGTTGTCAATGGAAGGTGGTTTTTTCAATAAAAATAGTACACAAGGGGGTCACAATCACTGGCGCCACTGCAGGGGGGCGGAGCTATAAGTTCCGCTGTGGCTCCGACCCTCCGTTACACTGGAGCACGAAGCGGCCCTGCCCCTCGCCTTCAGAACCATTCAAGGAGGTGAAAGCAGCTTTCACCACCTTGAATGGTTCCGAAGGCGAGGGGGCGGGGCCGCTTTGTGCTCCGGTGTAACGGAGGGTCGGAGCCGCAGCGGAACTTAGAGCTCCACCCCCCCTGCAGCGACGCCAGTGGTCACAATTGAGGTAGGAACTGCAGTGGGGGCAAGGAACTAAAGTTACCCCCTGCTGCTATTTTGCCCCATTTCAGTCCTCCTCCAGTGTGCTATTTACCTAACACAAACAAAAAACAAAGGGCCACATTACACATTTGTTGTAACATATAGTTTGCTCCTAAATGCGCATTGGATTGCCTGCACGTCAGGTATGACTTCCAGGTGAAGTAGATATTTGTGATGGTCTAGAACAGTGTTTCTCAAACTGTGGGTTGGCACCCACTTGGTGGATCGCGATCTGATTACTGGTGGGTCCCACAGAGCATCCAATGAAAACATGGGTGATGGAAAGATCAGATAAGTAATTGCCTGAGGCTATTCAAAAATCAGATAGCTGCTAATTGGGCTTCAAAGAGCTGAGCTTCTAAAGTTTGAAAGATAGCTGCTAATTGCCCCGCAAACATCCTGCAGTTTGCAAGGAGCTGAGGTCCTGCAGTTTGCAAGGAGCTGAGGTCCTGCAGTTTATAAACTTTTGTAAATATTGGGAGATAGTGTAAATGTTTGTATGTCTTTTTTCTGGTGTTTTTTCCCCAAGCCTGTCAGTGACAGGTAGTGGGGGCAGGTGAAGGCTGGATCATATACGGTAACTAATCCCCTGAAGCCTTGAGGTTATTCGTTAGGGCTGCCTCATTACTAAAAATTGATTGAGGTTTTTTGCAAATAAATAAATAAATAAATATTACTTGTTAATAAATCAATATATTATTTCTTTCTAGATCACCCTTTTTTAAGTTTTGTAAAGCTAGGTGGGTCCTGATAGAGTGTCATTTTAAAAAATGGGTCCCGGTGCTAAAACGTTTAGGAACCACTGGTCTAGAATATTCAAATCAAGAAAGATGTGTTTTGGGTTTGTTTTCTGAAATGTGAACTTGTAAAACTAAAATGTTGTTATCAAGGAAGCTATGCAACTGGTGATCCTGAAAACCAGGTCTCATGTAATATCCTAGGATGTCTCTATAAAGTTGTTTGTTTATTTATTTATTGGATGTGACTCCACCTTTCCTGACTAAAGTCAACCCAACGTTAAGCAATATACACAAGTCAACAACGCCTTGTGAATATTTTTACTCAGGGTGGGGCTCCCAAAGCAACGGCAGATGAATTTATTAAGGTGGTTCTGTCGAGGAGATGAGAGGTGGAAATGCATGCCAACAAATACATGTCTGTCATAGACAAATCAATCATAATGATTTGTGGATTGTTGGCTTATAAAAGTTTTATTGCAAAGTGTAGTCTGGAAAGTCTCATCTGGCTTTTTTTTTTAAGGTTGATTTAAGAAATGAAATATCTTTAGAGATGTGGGAACATGCCAGAATTCCTCGCTGAATACTGATAATCCCCATTAAGTGTGGCAGCATGCTGGTTTTTCCCATCATCCTTTTTAATTATTCTTGCTTCAGAGCCCACAGTATGATGGTACAAACCAGGCAAGGCATTTCTGGTGGATTATTGCATTTGCAGGGGGTTGAAAGTACTTGGCCTTCAGCCTCATGTCTTACAACGTGTCCAAGGCCTCAAATAATCCTCCAGAAATACACCATCCATTGAGTTACTGCTTCATTAAAGGCATACTTTATCTCTGTCTGCTTTCCAAAAATCTTTCAAACATCTACTAGCTGAGTGGTGAAAACACAGAAAACACAGGTGCTGCTGAACTACAAAACAGTTATAGTATAAATATATTGAGGATACTCACAAGAGTCTGTGATAGATAATAAATACAGTAATAACAATCTGTATAATTGCCTTTATTTTTCCCTCTGAATGTTTGCGCTATTTTCAGAATGAGAATTCCATATACTGTATTATTGAACATTTTTGAAGTTGTGTGTGGAAAGAAAAGGAACCCACAATGAATGTATCACTCTTTTGTTACTTTACAAAAAGAATGAAACTTTTATTGTGTTTTGCTCCCATTGCATTAATTACCGTAACCACTTTACAGAGATCTGTGCTTTCCAGATTCTCATTACAAAGTTTCCTGAACTTAAGGTCAAATAGTAGCAATACTTTCAACTTAATTCCACAATAAGAAGCTAAATTAAGCAACCCTTAACAATTTCTGAAACCGACATTAGTGTGAATATAGACTTTCTAACAGCGCAATCCTAACCAACTTTCCAGCATCGGTGTAGCCATGCCAACAGGGCGCACACTGCATTTTGTAGTGCAGGGACAGTCATGGAGCCTCTTCAAGATGAGGGAACATTTGTTCCTTTACCTCGGGGCTGCATTGCGGCTGCACTGGCGCTGGAAAGTTTGTTAGGATTGTGCTGTAGTAAAAGATATAAACTTGTATTATTTTACAATAAAGTAAAAAACAACTAACCTATCCTTGCTTGGATTTATGGCAGTGGGACACTGTCCCGCTGTTGTAAATTCGCTGCCGATGATATGTGGGGCGTCTTGCTGGCAGCCATTTTCGAGATGATGACACAAAGCAGCAGCATCAGATGCCCGCTGCTGCAGCCAGCAACCTCCACCGGAGCAGGTAAGACAGCGCTGGGGCAGTTTGTGGGTGGGGAGGGGGAATAAAGTGGAATGTTGGGGAAGGAACAGCAGGCATGTCGAGGCAGTGAGGGGTGGATCTGGCAGCAATCGTGCACACTGGATCTTATCCCAAGTTTTTAAAACCTTTCCGCCCTTTCTCTCCTTGGACACATGCTACCCAAAGGGCTGATGTATGTCAGTGCAATACATCTGCAATACAGTGCAGTACACCTACAATGCTGGTGCAATGGCAGTGTCCAGTGCGCCATCAAAGTGCTATGGAAGACCCAGTGCAGGTGTTGCCCCACAGCACCCAGCAGCATTGTGCCATCACTACTCTTCTTCTGATGCTTCCACCCTGGGAGATGGGTGATCGCTGGGAGAGGGCGTATTGCCCCTTTATGGAATGCTTTACCCAGGGAGGCTGCCCTAGTACCTCCTCTGATCTTATTTAGGTACCACACAACTTTTAAAGTTTTTTCCAGACTTTTAAAATCTCCGCTGAACCATTTTAACTGCTGCACTTACATTCTGTTGTTCTTTCTCCGCTTTGTTTTTATTGTTGACGCCAATGTTATTGTTTTTATTCTTTAAATATTGTGAGCTACCCTGGAAACACAGCAATGAAGAATAGGTTTGATCAAATAAGATAGGTAAATTAAGGATTGTGTATTTCAGAGCACCGAGACAATGTGTGATTGCTTTGGGGAGTTGCCTTCCACACTCTTCCACCTTCTGTTCTTTCTTAGTCGCGTTGCATTGGCCATACTATCCTTTGTGTTCATATTGTTTGGCAGGTTTCCATATTTGTGGACTGTACAGTCATCACTGCAGTGGTAATGCTTGGAACAGTTTTTATTTATTCCGAGTGTATGATGAATTGGGCCATCTGTCTTTTATGTCCACCCCCACCACTCCCTTGCTGGCATGTTGTCGGCGCCGCCAGGCTGTCAGCTAAGGTCAAGGGCTCACACCAAGGTCTCTGTCCCTTTCTGTCTGTTGAGAAAATACTGGTAGAGTCCTGAAGTTACCTTTTGAAATTTCACTATGTGGCTGTTGCACATGGACAGAACTGACAAACCACAACAGAAGGGAATGACTGGCCTCCAGTTGCATACATTGTAATACAGACAAATGAGATCATCAGCTTTCTGCACACAAGTAAATATTTAAAGAGACACAGAGTCTAAACATGACAAAAGCAGAGTTTAAACGTTTTATTTGACAACTATGCTGGAGCTTAATTTAATTGTGCTCTTCCCACAGCTGCAATGTTATGCTAGCTCAATAATTACCCATCAGTTTCTAAGAGGCCTTACCAAAAGCATTTTGCCATTGTTAATTTTGCCACATACAAGATCCATTTGTCTTATCCCTAGTTTTAGATTGGGAAAACTTCTGGAACATCTAGTGTTCGCCTAGAAGAAATTTGTGTTGCCCTAGGAGCAGATCTGAACTTGACTCATTCATAGACCACTTGAAGCCATGGCAGCAGGCAGCAGGGTATTTTGTTGTTGTTGTTTTTAGACAACTGGCTTGACTTTTGCCAGCACTCATGGGACTGAGCCATCACATGAAAGCCACCCGCTGCTACACACTTCGTATTGAACTGAGCCTAGATCAGAGTTTCACACAGCTAAAAGCCCAATCCTATACTTACTGGCCGATGACGTAAAGCAGTCAGTGCCAGTTGTAAAAGGTGCTCTGACAGTGTGCTACTCAGTGTGCTGCCAAGAGCGCCGGCAGGAAGGCCTACTCCTTCCTGGCCACATTGTCACATCCCCCACCGCTCACCGGAGCAGGTAAGTCAGTGGGAGAGGTGGGAGGTGGAACGGGAGTGGGGTGTGCCGAAACAGGGAGGGGGGATGGGCGGATTGGGTCTAGGAAGGAGGTGGGATCAGTGGTGGCAGAGGCTGCTGAATCTTATCCCCCTTCCTGGACCCAATCCCGCAGTGTGGGTCAACGCGGATCTGCGCCACGTATTATAAACTGTTTATATAAATGATACAATTAATGGTACTCACTCTGCCTGTGAATTCAGTGGGTTTTGGCTTAAATTCAAAAGTAGACAAGAACTGATTTCAACAAAGGCGAAGGTTATCAACAGGAAGTTGTTTATAAACTGTGTTGGTTTCATCACTGTACCAGTGAGTGCTTGGGAGATAGTCCAGGATTTAAAGTGCCAGGGATTTGCAATAGATCTTAGGGTTCATATCTATATGATGGCAGAAGATCAAAGATGTAGAGCAGGGTTTCTCAGCCTTTGGAGTATTATAGAGTATTACAGTATGCACAGTATGGAGTATCCATTTTGGTGTGCAGAAAGTCTCTCACATCTCTTTGAAGCAACATACATACGGTAGGAAATAAGTGGAGCCTCAGCTTGCCGCTCCATACATTGAAAATTACTAATTAAAAGACGATGTTCTTTTCATTATGTGTAATGTATCCCATCAGCTTAAAACGTGATTTAGTTTCAGAAGGCAATGTACACTTGTGTGCTGAAATTCTGCTCATGCCTTTGATCATATTTCACTTTGCAAGAGTGCCTGATAACACACAAGATTCAACTTTGCATACATTCCAACAGGCTAGTTTAGCCTACCCTTTGCTTGTCTTTAGGCTGCTGCAGCTCACGGAGATGCTATTACATTTAAATAAAAAATATAGATGTAATTTATGTTTGTCCTTCTTGACCAAATCAACTGTATCAACTTTTGAACTTCTTTAACTGTCACAGCTTCTTCCCATACTGATTAATACTGAAGATGGGAAGTGTAGTTTTGTGAAGCTGCTGACATTATCAGATATCCAGTTCCTTCACAGAACCTCCATTCTTGGGGCTCAGAATGAACCAGTTTAGAATGAACCAACAATATTACCAGTTTAGTTTAGTAGTACAGACTTTTGGCGCAATCCAAACTGGACCTAATGCCGATGCAATGGTCCCTGCGCCTGTCTAGAGTGTCACAAAGGTACCACATTTGCGACTACTGTAGTGCAGGGAACACCTGCGGAAAGACTTGCACCAGCCCACCAACACTGTCCCCTGACCCCCGGCTGCCGGCAAAGGTGAGTGCAGCGCTGAGCAGCGCAGGGGCGGGGAGAGGATGGCAGGAGGGTTGGGCAGAGGCAGGGAGGGGGTGTTTCTGGGTGTGGGAGGGTGGGGTGGGACAGGCCTGGGAGGGGGAGGGATCAGCGGAGGAGGCCTCCGCTGTAGCCTATCCTCCCTCCCAGGCCTGGACACCCTACATGAGGCTTCCCAGACTTGCACCAGCTAAATAGCTGGCACAGATCTGAGAAGCCCCATTGGGCAGGCTGGGACTTTACCCAGCCCTTACCCCGTTCCTCTGAGTAGACCTCCAGCCTCCTCTTGACCAGCGTAGGATACAGCATGGGCTTCTCGGCCCTGCTGTGCCGGTGCTGGTTAGGATTGAGTTGCCCAATTTGTAACTTTGCTTTCTCTTCCATTTACCTCTCTTCTTTAGCAGTAGAAAGCTGATAGCAAAAAAAATGGCTACTCTAGCCAACTCTAGACATGGTTGTGGCATAATTTCCCTCATTTCCTTCCTCATCTATTCATGTGTTATAGATGTGCTTTTTCTCTTATATTCATCCTTTTCTACTCAATTACTTTGTAGATTCAGCAAATGAAATGCAAAGAATTAAAGGTCTTAATTAAGAATTACCCTGAGGAGACCTCCAGCAGCCGAAACTCCCCTGCGGGATGCAGCGGAGGCCACGCCAATGCCGCTGCATCACCGCCTGGGTTTTTTTGTAGGATTGGGCTGTTAATCCAAGAGCAACTTTACACAATATGACAATTGTACAAAGACATCACATCCTGTTAAGGCTAAGTAAATGCATGTGATATCAGTGTTTCCCAAACGTTTTTGACCCGCAGCTCCCTTGACCATCCATTATTGACTCTTGGCTGCGGCTCCCCATTACATTATGTTGATGCCTGCCAATTGGCATTGCACTGTATTCCGAGAGGATTCCATGGCACTCCGCAGCTCCCCTGGATGATATCCGCGGCTCCCCTGGGAGGCATGCCTCCCACTTTGGGAGCCACTGTGACATGTGTACTCAATTGCTTCTAGAACAAATACATTACATCATGTCTACATTGTGATGTATAAGTGTCAAATGGGCCTACTTCCCATTGCATTACATGTCACAAAACAGACACATGTACATTCATGACATGCGATGGTGCACACATGGGGCAAACTTCCTATATGAAAATGATACCTATGTGAGATATTCATCATGTGTTAAGAAGTCCTAAAGCTTGCCTAGTACTCCTTTTCCTCCTCCTCTTTCTCCTCCTAATTTTCATGGATTTTATTTTATTGTATTGCCCCTTATGTTCAGGGATTTCCCCCTCCTTTGTCCTGCTCCCAACAGAAATATTTCTTTGCTCGATAACAGGATACTGAAAGAATGACCTGGGGGTTAATTTAGCAGGACTGTCTTCTGAAAAATAATTTATCTTTAAAAGTCTTTAAATTTGGTTTGCAAAATGATTGGACAAAAGTTACTCAATTTTATTGTACTGAGGCTTTGATCCTTCTAGCCTTTACCTTGCAGAAATGATAGCTGCCCACATTAAAGAAGGGATTATTTCACTTTGAAATGTTGTATGGTATGCTTGTAAGGCACACAAATGGCAATTTCTTGCACATTAAAGAAGGATTGTTTTTCTTGTACAAGTAGGTCAGAAGCCATCAGCTCCTGTCAGTACACTGATCTGCAGATACAGGTTAAGGAGGCTGCTGGCAGCGGTCTCAACTCATGTCCTTGCCACCGTGTTAGATGATAAGTCATAAGAACTTTTGACTGTTTTGTTTTCTGCAAAGTTATTAATGCTTTCTGGACAAAATTCAGCTTAGAAGAAAAGCCCTGCTGGATCAAACCCAAAGCCTATCAAGTACAGCATCCTGTTTCCCACAGTGGCCCACCCCCCTGCCTCTGGGAAGCCCACAAGCAGGAGAAAAAGGCATACTTCTCCCCTGCAGTTAGTATTCAGAGGCATTCTGCTGCTGAACCTGTAGGTAGGGTATAGCTGTCATGTCCTCCAGCAGCGGACTTGGGTGGAACGCGTGGAGCAGGAGCTCCAGGCGCTCGGGCGGGCAGGGGCGCGCACTTGGGGCACTTACCGATGCGAAGCGCCGTGTTGGATCGGCCCTCCCTCCCTCCCTCCCTGGAGCCCATTCGGCTCCAAAATGAGCTCAAAACGGGCGGGGGGGTGCGTCGACGTGACGCGACGCAGGCCCCGCCCCCACGTGCTGGGCGTCGGGAGTGCGCCTGTCTTTTCTGCCTGTAGCCATTGCTAGACCTCCATGAATTTATCCCCTTTCAAATCCACCCAAGCTAGGGTTTCTCAACCAGTGGTACTAGTACCACCAGTGGTACTTCAGCTGACAGCTGGTGGTACTTGAACCGCCGGACCACTGAAACCCCACTCTGACATGGCACTTTCAGCGCTGCATTTTCACTAATCAGTATGTGACAGAAGTGCCTTTAAAAAATAAATAAATCAGCACGTATAGGTGAGGTGGAGTCTCATCCAGTACATTTGAGATAGGAGGGTGGATAGGGATTAAACAGCTGTGTTCACCATCAGGGTCAATTCACATGACTTTTTTTCTTCCATTTATATTCAGTGTGTTGAGACTTTTGGTAATGTGTGTGTGTGTGTGTGTGTGTGTGTGTGTGTGTGTGTGTGTGTGTGTGTGTGTGTGTGTTACTTCAGTGCTCCACTGTATGCCCTGATGCTGATTTTCTGATCACTGCAAAGGCTTCTGGAATATAGTATGCAGCAAATCAGGGTCTGGATGACACTCAGAGCATTTTTATTTATTTATTTATTTATTTATTTATTTATTTAAAGGATTTGTACCCCGCTTTTCTCCCACATTCAGGGCACTCAAGGCAGCTCATTGTGTGTTATTGTTATCAAAATGTGCTTTGTGAATTAGCCCTTAGTTATGCTCAGATTCCATAAACTATTCTGGGTTTACATAGACCCTCTCTGCTACTCTGGTAGGCAGCCAAAAATTCAACAAGGGAAGCTGTGAATGTTTCCCAAAGGACAAGTGAACGTTGAGTTCATTTTTATCCCACTCCTCCTCCAAGGAGCAAAACCCATGGTTCTTCCTCCCCCTAGTTTTATCTTCACATCAACTCTGTGAGTTGACTAGCCTGAGAGAGAGAGTCTGAGTGGCCCAAGCTCATCCAGCAGAACCTCATGACTGAGTGGGCACTGGAACCCTGACCTTCCTAGTTCTAGTCCAATGCTGTAACCGCTACACAGCACTGAATAGTGACGCCATTGCTTATGTGAGAGCAAGTGTATGCATTTGTGCATTTATGTGCTCAACATGAATAAAAAGCCTATGAACAAATTTCTGAAAGTGAATGATAAAAGCCTAACAACAGAAGGCCATGACAAAAACAGCAGTTTAAAAACAGCAGCACAGTTAAAATGCTAAAAATGTCTTTGCCTAGTACCAGGTGATCTTCTCTAGAACGGGAGTTCTGCAAACGGTGTGCCATAACTGAAAAGGCCACCCACCTCACCACAGAGGAGGCTCTCCGAAGCTATTAGTGTTTGGGCAGGTTGGCGTTAGGGCAGACATTCCTTCATGTTCATTCTACAGTAAGTTATGTAGGTCTTTATAGGTCAACACCAGCACCTTGAATTGTGCTCAAAAATTGATTGGAAGCAACTGAAGTTTTCTAAGCACTGTGTGAGATAAGTCCCCATTATCTAGCCCAGATAATCCCCTAGCTGCATTTTGAAGGAACGGTAATTTCTAAACAGTGTTCAAGGGCAGCCCCACATCCAACACACATAAATTCTGGAAGTTACCTAGGCAGGAATAAGTGTGGCCAGGTTATCTTTATCCAGAGGGTCCACAGTTGGTACACCAGCCACAGCTGGTGGAAGGCACTCCATGCCACCAGACACTTGAACCCCCAGTGATAAAGCTCAATCTAGGAGTGTGACATACAGCTTGTGATAGGGTTGAGAGTTTTATAGTTGATCCTGTAATCTGCTGCTGTTGCACATAAAGTTTTAACACCTGATCCTATGTAATGTATGTACCAGTATATTTATTTGGAAGGAAGTAGGGTTGGAAGCATCCCCAAACCTAAGATTTCTGAGCAGAGGCGAAACAAGGGTGGAGCGAAGGCAAGTAGTTTTGCAAGACTCCGTTACACTGGAGTCAGCGGCCCCTCCCCCTTGCTGTTGGAGCCATTCTGGCAGCAAAGGCAACACGCAGGACACTCCCCTGTTGCTGCTGGAATGGCTCCAACAGCAAGGGGGAGGGGCCGCTGACTCCAGTGTAACGGAGTCTTGCAGAACTACTTGCCTCCGCTCCACCCTTGTTTCGCCTCTGTTTCTGAGGCAGGGCCTGGTTATGCCACAACATGGCCAACCCTTGAAAAATGCTGGGAAATGGCAGAGGCCCAAAAATGGCCTTTGCATCGCAGCCCATCTGTCTGCGAAGGAAGCGTAAAACTGAAGATTATTTTGGGCATCCTGGTAACCTTAGAAGGAATTCCTACTGAGTTCAATGTGTCTTTCACATTGAAAGTGTGCATAGAATTGCAGCAATAATTAGCTTAAAATCTGTTTCACCTACTTTGTGTGGCTGGGCCTGCTTTTGTTACAAACAGTGTGAATATAAGGCAGAAAGGCATCCCCACAAGTACTACATTCTTGGCTTGGAATCCTGGCCTTCAGCTGTGACTTTTCTGGCATTTTATCACAATAAATAAGGGTCTTTGTAAGCTGATAATTGCCCTGAAATGTTTCAAGCAGCAACTTACTCCAGTGGCTCAGACTGTTTCCTAGGCCACTTCAGATGGTGATCTGATCAGAACTGTCTGGTAGGCTTCTTTTAGCTGCTTACTCCATTGCCAAAGCTTACTGTAGGTCATGGAATTTAGAAACTAGTGATGTTGTAGGCTTTTTAGTTTGTGTGCAGTAAACAGGAAAAGAATAGATTTGTCTGTTGTGGGGTGAGCTGTCCCCTCCCCCCTGCTCCCCCCACCTGTGTCTTAAACTGTGCCTTAGGAAAGGGTTCTCAACCCTTTCGTAACCCAGTACGCCGCTCTTCTGCTGTGTGCCGCCGGAAGTGACTGGCAATGACATCATCGCCAGTTACCTCTGGGGGTTCAGGTTCTTGGAGGCCAGAAAATGCAGGTAGGAGGCTCTGGGTGTGTGGGAGGGCCCTTCTCAGCATTCCCGAGAGGCTCGGCCAAAGGGAGGAGCCTCTTGGGAGCAAAATGCGCCACCCAAAACGCCATGTTGGAATGGGGTTCCAGTGGTCCAGCAGTCCAAGTAACACCGGTGGAACTAGTACCACTGGTTGAGAACCCTGCCTGCCCTTAAACAGTGTAAACGTTCCACATACATATATACACCAGGTGTTTCTACTTCTGTACTTCAGGTAGACTGTCTACTTTGGGTTTTTCCAAGGCCTTGCAAGTTTATATGATCAAACATTTGTTCACTCACTGCTGCTGCTTCTGCTTATTATTTTAATCTAAGCAGCATCTTTTACACTTGAACATTTCCTCTGAAAGAGGTGTCTTCATGATTGACACAAGGTCCAGCCAATCACACAGCCCCCTTCAGTTGCAAATGCGAAGATCCTCCAATCCCAAGGCAGGCACATGAAATAACGGTTTCCCCCATCATGTGCAGAGCAGGGCAAAAATTTGTTTCATGAGGAAGTGCTTGCATAATTCAAGAAATAGCAGAGCAAACCCACACAGGTCAAGCTAAACTCTTAATTTCTTGTTTTATCTTCTCATGCTTTCTCTACACACAATCATGAAGACTAGAAAAGTGTTTTGTTTTTAATGAACAGAAGTTATTATAATTTGTGTGATTATATATTTATTGATGTTGTGTATTGTTTTTGGAAGTTGTGAACTGCTTTTAATATAAAATCTTTCCAAAAAAGTGAAATAAAAGTACTGTATATGAAATTCATTATCTTGTTTTTAAAGATTTCACACACAACGCAAAATTGGAGTTGTATCTAATTTTACACAGCTCAGTTGCTGTAATAGCCAGATTCTGAGTGGTGATGGTTCCTGCGCTAAAATGATACCACATCCATAAAGCAAGGAATGATTGGGCGTCTTGATGTCTCAAGGTTTGGCAGTTATCCCTTCATCTTTTTACCAAGCTGGGTTTTTCCCCTCCATCCTAGGGTTTACTAATAATGCTATATATACTACAAAGATACCGGGGGGGGGGGGGAGTCTGATTTGTAGGAAAGAAAAGAATGCAGCAATTTTTGGAACAAACAGTTAACAACCAGTGCATGAAATGTAACTTGAAACAGCTGTGTCAAGCTTCCAGTAGCACTGAAAATTGATGCTCACCCGCTGTGCTTATAAGTAGGCAGACTAAAAGCAACTGCTTGCTTTAAGAATCATAAACTACTTCACACATTGTCCATTAACCTCAGGAAGAATGGAACCTGAAGGCAATCACAGTTTGGAATTGCACATTGCTATTCTGCTAATATGAAACAACTGTTAAAGTCAAGAAAAACAGAACCTGGAACTAACCAGAAAGGCAGTGTATGTTGGATTAGACACACCCTCTGGTGGCTGCAAAAACCATGTAACCAACAGAGCTGAAATTAATACAGTTTTTTTAATTGCTAAATTTTTAATTTCTTCACCTGAGTGACATTTTTGCATGAGAAATTTTAAGCCAAATTTAATTTATAATGTATTGGGTGTACTGTATATTGCAATTCAACTTTTAAATGCTTTACAGCACAAGTCATGCATCCCTACTCTGAAGTTAGTTCTGTCCAAGTCAATAAGACCCCATGTAGTGTTTAGGATTGTAAGATGAGACTTGCTGGCATCTCTTAATTGAATTGACTTTAGCAGATTTTAAATATGCAACCTCATAAACTGTAAGCCAGCGCTTCTCAAACTGTGGGTTGCGACCCACTTGGTGGGGCGCAGCCCAATGTCTGGTGGGTCGCCAGTTGAGCCATCCCACCCCCATTTGTACCCACCCTTCTCGGCCCCCCTTGGCTTCAAATTGGAGCCCTCCAGATGTAATTAGGGTCCACTCCCAGGCTGTGCTAGGCCTCCGCAGGCCAGAGGAGTTGCTACACCCCCAGTAGCGGGGGCTGTCAACGTGACACCCCCATGTGATGCCAAAAGCCCCGCCCCTGAGGGGTGACATCACTTTTGCCGCACTGTTGCCGAAATTCAGTGGCGAAGCAGCGCAAAAGCACCCCTGGGTGTTTTTTTGGTCGTTTTTAGACAGTTTGCAGCCCGGGAGGTCAGGCAGGCGGGCCAATCCTCCCTCCGCAAATGGCTGAAAAAATGCTGGGGAGGGTGCTTTTGCAGCAGAGGCGCAGTGAAAGTGACCCACCGCCACTTGACACCCCCGCCACCCGGGGGGCACTCCCCCTAATGACGCCTCTGTCGCAGGCCTCTGGAAGCAACCAGAAAGTGACTTCTGGTTTACTTTTGGATTCGCGGAAGTCACTTCTGGTGCTTCTGGAGGCCTGCGAAGGCCAATGGAGGCCCACTAGAGGCCCACCGCAGGAGAATGAGGTGGATCGCAGCACCTCCCCACCTGGAGCAGGTGGGTCATGGCGGGGGGGGGGAGTTTGAGAGCCGCTGCTATAAACCATCAAATATGTAGTCACCATTACAAGGTTATTTAGCAAATGCTGCCAGTTTTTTTTCTTTATTACATCAGCTATCAAATATTAACTAGTGTTAAATATGATCAGTATTTATTTTTAGAAAGGGAGATGGTAGGGTTCAAATCTTTCTGGAAACAGAATCTGATTTGGAAGCACTTTCCCTAATCCCTACTGTGAGTCTTACTGTGTCTTACTGGAGTCTTACTGTGATTACTCTGTAGTTTGAAAAGTGTACTTTGCACCTGCTCAGAATTTTGATGCACTTAAATATGTTCTTACCCCATATATTCCAGGACACAAGAGGGCAGTCTTTAGGCCTACATTATTTAAGGAAACAGATGTTCACTTGTCAGAATAGAATAGTAGATTTAAAAATAAGAAAATATTGTTGAATTATATTAAGGAAGCTAGTTTCAAAGGTTGTTCAGAGAGCTTTAGTATCACAAATACAGTTAAGTTCACATTTTGCAACTAAATGTGCTTACTTCCAGGGAAGTCCCAGACTTACAATATTAGCATTTTTGGTACAGGCTCATTTATTGGAACCATATCAGAGTGTGAAATCTCCCACAATATGCATTTCAAAGTTGTCTTTGGGAATTCTCCTATGCCTATTTGAGTCTTTGGAGTTGTGACACTTTATCTACTGCAAGTAGTTAAATTCCTGCTGTGCCCGTTTCCCCTTTCAGGAAGTGACGGCTGCTATAAACCACTGGAATAGCAACATGAAAGAAAAAGCCTTTGCTTTATCCTAACTCTACACGATCCTAACGTGATACCAGGCAATTTTATAGAACGGGAAGCTATAGCCTGAAAAGCTAGGCATGGTTGAATTATTGTTCTTACGTTTGAATTTCTGCAGAATCAGAGGCAGGGCAGTGGTACGGAGGGACATTAATGAACAGTCCCGAGATCTAGGAAGTCGCACAGAGGAAAGGAAAAAGGGCCTCTCAGTCACTACTTGAAGTACTACCTAGGCACCTGCTTGTTCAAAGCTGACAATATCCACAAATTTTCAGTATAAAGTGTCGTGCCCTTTTAACCTGTGATGCCTTGCCCTCCCAAATTAGAACACTGAATTCTTGTTTATGAAAAATAAGGGTTGGGTTTCTTTTTTGCAAGTAGAACTTGTTGTGAGTACCACTTTTGCAAGTACTATTATTGCCATTAGAGATTAAAGTTGTGCACAGAGGGGGCAGCTTGCCCCACAGCTTGGGCTTCATGCTGAACTCTCCTTCCCCAAACCATGATTCTTTTAAAAAGCCAGGGAACTGCACATCCACATCTTGTTCATTAGTGCACCAGCCATCTTCATTTCCAGTGGGGCAGTGCCACATGATCGCCATGGTAGTAGAGTCAAGTACCACCTACCATACTGCAAGTACCCCACTTGAAAAGCACTGCTCTACCATTAGAGTATTTAAGTGAAAATACATAGACAGATCAAGAAGACCTGGGTTCAAATCCCTACTGAAGCATGAAGCTTATTGGGTGACTACTATCTCTCAGCCTAACCTACTTCATGGGTTGGTGTGAGGTTAAGAGGAGTAATCATGTAGGCCACCCTGAGCTCCTTGGATGAAGGGTGGTACCGTATATAAAATGAGAAAGTAAAGATGGAATAACTTCCACATCACATTTTATCCAAATAATTTATTCAGTCATACTGAGCTCAAGTGATGCCACATACAAGCAGTCCTCAACAATGCAAACATTTTACTGAAAAGCAAAATAAAATTATATACAGTATACCATTTTTTTGTCACTTGGTTCTGCTCAGCATGGCATGACTGGAGCTCCGAAATGCCTAGATCCATTTAATATCTTATGGAAGCTACACTACTTCCTTTTTCAGTATAGACCTTTCTGTAGTTTGCAGTGAACTAGATCTTTGTATTTTCTTTATGGCCTAGAAACTTTATTCCACCTAAATTGGAAGCAACCGTTACATTAACAAAGTTTCCTAAGCATGACAGAAGCCAGAATTTCTCAATCACAGCATATGGACACAGAGAGATGATCAAGCTTAGAATTTGCTGGCATCATTAAGCTGGGTGCTTAGTCAAAGTGATGACTGAAAAGCTTGATTTTCCTCTAAAGACCTGAGATAGAAATAAAGCACATGCTGCCCTATTGTACCTGCTTATTAAGAACAGCTGCTTATACCAACTAGACAAAAAGTTCTATTCATTTGCTGCAATGCAACTACTTATGGGTTTTTGCCCTTACATTAGAACTATTTATCTACTTTATGTAGTGTACAATGTTCTCATCATGGAGGGTGGCTTAAGAGCCATCATTTTCTTGTGACAGTTAGTGAGTTGGTCCCCAAGCATTAAGATCATGACCTCTGGACGAGGAGCGTGACAGGAAATTTTAATAAACCTTATTGAACTGACTGCTTTCATTTTTGTGAGAAAAACTATTTAAATAACAATACCAATACAAACAAAACAATTGCAAACAGAAACTAAGATTTTTTTTCAAAAAAAGGGGGGAAATTATGAAGATGTTTATGCAATCTATAGTATTGCTTATTTCACACGCTATATGTATATCGGCGCAATCCTCTTCTTCGGTTGGGCAGCAGAACGAACGTTCCGCCGCCCGAAGCCATTGCAAATGTGCAGTAAGGCACGTTTGCATCTACGTTTGAGCAGGGAAGGCCGGCGCAAGGCAGGCCTTCCCTGTTTTGACGATGGAGCCCTTGTCCTGCCGCCGGACCCAGGTATGTCAGGATCCAGCAAGTGGGGGCCCCCGGATTGGCGGGGGAGGAAGGGTGCCCATAGGCCCAGGAGGGGGCAGGGGAATGGCTTCGGCCATATCCTGTACCCCGTCGGGCAGCTGAGCCGTTACACGACCTCCCCGACGTCCACCAGCGATTTCGCTGACGGAAATCCAAGGAGGCCAATCGGGGTTCCCGCCATTTACACCCAGGGAAGGGGACGAGTGCCCCCTTTCCCGAGTAGACCTCTGCTCCAACAGGATCCGCCCGCCGGATTGCGCTGCATGACTTCCAAATATTCATAAATATGTTTGTAGTTCGGCTCAAAAGTTGATAAAGTCAAAAGGTCTTTAATCCATTGACTAATAGTAGGGGGTACTTTCCTTTCAATTTTTCAGCGTCTTTTATAATTGCAGAGTCTATTTCCACTGTCCCACTGTTAACTTCTATGATACAGGTAGATAGTTCAGAAGGACATAGGCATCAGCTGATGTCAGTGATCATTGCGGTACCACATTAATATTGTTAATAACGTCTTCCCCCAAAAAACATTTCTGAACAAGACCAAAGCATATGCGTAAGAGGGGCATCCGAGGCATTACAACACCAGCCTTTAGATTATTTAATTAATCCTTTACTATAAAGGTGATAAGGTGTCCAATAAACCCTAAAAAATAATGTTTTGCTTTAGCTCAAAGTTAATATTGAGAAGCTGTCTTTCTACAGCACAAATACCATAATAGGTTGTCGGTAAAAATAGAGAAACGCCAATCGGAAATGACAAAGATAGCCGGGTAACTGCATTTTCTGATACTCATTTGCATATTATATTCTAAGGTGGCTTGCACTCACATTGTACATTCTTCAGAAGGCAAATAATATTTTGCTGGTGAAGTACCAACATGAGAGAGCTCTGGTCTGGAATCTCCTAACATAAATGTTCTAATCCAGCGGTTCTCAAAGTGGTGGGTCGTGACCTACCATTGGGAACAAAAGCTGTCCCCTGCCCCCTTAAGTGGCGGGGACAGCATGGCGACCTGGGGGATTGCCGCCGCTGCCAATGTGCCCGAAATGGCTGTTGCGGCACTTACTGGGGCTTAGGGGAGCTTTGGGGAGGCCTGCGCGACCCTCTGCAGGCCTCCCCAATCTTCGGATAGCTTCAAAACTGCGATCTTCAGGCACTTCCGGGTTTCGCTGTTTTGGGGGAGGTTGCGGCGGCAGCAATCCCCTGGATCGCCGCCGCCGGCTCCACCCCTGCAAATACTCAAAAGTTCTCCCCGCCTCGCAAGGAGAACTTTGAGAAACGCTCTTCTAATCAATAGTACTGTAAATGACAATGGACTGTGATCAGAGAGGAGTACTGCTAGAAATTTGTTCCAGTTGTTTACACTCAAAAGTTCTCCCCGCCTCGCAAAAGTTCTCCTCACCTCGCAAGGAGAACTTTGAGAAACGCTGTTCTAATCAATAGTACTGTGAATGACAATGGACTGAAATCAGAGAGGGGTACTGTTAGAAATTTGTTCCAGTTGTTTAGAATAAGCTTAAGATATGATGTTTCCCCCTCTTTTTGTGCGGGGGGGGGGGGGTGAGGTGAACTGGGAACACTTGCCTAACGAAATATATCCCCAAATATAGTGTAAAGCATTCACTGAATATGAATACTGTACTACTTCACCTCAATTACATTTGGAGATAGATGAAGGAAACATTTGTTCAAAACTTTCCCACCCTCATTCTGTGCTTTCTAAGAATCAAAATAGTGGGTGGATGAGAAAATTTATTTAGTCAGAATAGATGCTGTGTGCATAAACTGTCTGGGAGGGGAACCAGAGAGGGACAGAGTATGACACTGTTTGGGTGGGGGTGTTCAATGATCCCTTGGGTTATGATAAAAGAATAACTTGATTTGATTGTGATCCATTGCAGCACACAAATCAAAACTGGACACATTTATAACATATGTAACATATGACATCTAAAATCAGATGAAATAAGGCAAGTCAGAAACTTAGCATTTACCTATAAGGAAAATAGCCTTGTAGGAAAGGAAGAAAGGAACTATTGCAGAGTTGTATATATCTGTATATACAATCTGTATATGTCTTTTTGCTTCTGCCCCCCTTTCCTATAATGTAATCAAAATGCAATATACAATAAGCAATGATGGTAGAGATCTTTGTAGTTCTCAAAAACAACAAAATGTATCTAAATTAGAGCATTAAAAGCAATTGTTTTATTGAAGCTATTTTTTAAAAATCATGTGAGGCAGTATAAATGATAAAATCCTAACTGGGAAGAGCTGGCACTTAAAAAACAAAACAAAAACACTTTTAAACAGCAAAGACAGTTTACCAAAAAAATCCAAGAGAGTACATTTTCCAAATGACAGATACAGTATAAAGGTAAATTAACAGGTATTTTATAAAAGAATACAGCAACACACACATAGACTCCAAGGTCATAATCTTCAGGTGGTTATTAGCTATATTTGAAAGCTATCTTAACAGAGACTATGCATTTCAGATTTACACATTTGCCTGGTGTAGGCACAAATATTTTACAAAACTTCAACAGGTTGGCAGCTCTGCTCCATTTAACCATGTGTAGTATCATCTTCCACAAAATCTTTGGCCATCTCTGCTGTGATTACATCAATATGACTGACCTAAAACAGCAAGTGTAATTTACAGGCGTTACTGAAGATTTTAGCTGACATTACAGCTCCGTGATATGTGTGAAACATGCTCCATTTACAACAAATTTATAATTGTTAAATGTGGATGAAAGATCCAGGCAATGATAGTCTACAGAGCCTTCCTCATACAACTATATTCTGCACAAGTGTGGAAAAAGCACAAAGTACTGTATAGTAAAGGTAAAGGTGACCTGACAATTAAGTCCAGTCGTGTCCGACTCTAGGGTGTGGTGCTCATCCCCATTTCAAAGCTGAAGAGCCAGCGTTGTCCGAAGACGCCTCCGTGGTCATGTGGCCGGCATGACTCTCCTTGCCGCAGCGCGTAGCATGCGGCTGGAACACGGAGCGCTGTTTACCTTCCCACAAGCGGTACCTATTTATCTACTCACATTAACATGCTTTGGAACTGCTAGGTTGGCAGGAGCTGGCCAAACAATGAGAGCTCACCCCGTCGCGGATTCGAACTGCCGACCTTTCGATCAACAGCTCATGGTTCAGCTATAGTACTGGATGCCAAATCCAGAGCCTTAATTTTCATTTCTAGCTCTTAAGTTGGCAAATACGTGTGAGAGGATCTGGACACAGACTGATGAAGGCTTAGAAGCTAGAGTGCTGTGTCAATAAGATTTCTACTTGTCATGGATTTAGTGCTCTATAAGGTCTTTGAACCTTACCCATGACTAGCAAATGTTGAAAAAGCAAGATCTGTCATTTATAGAAGTTTTAAAGGGTTTTTTTAAAAATACAAAGTACTGTACATACTATTCTGCTTCTGCGCTTCTATCTACAGAAAACAGTCCAGCAGCAGGACAGTATGCGCTTTGTATTAATCAATGATAATAAAACCTTCAGAGTTTGTTCAGATGTGTCTGTAAATTCAGATACCTCCACGGTGCTCCTAGTCTCGCAGTGACATCAAGCCAAGCTGAAAATCAAAGCTAACACTAGCCTTTGAATTATCTGAGGCCATCATAGTCTTTAATGTAACTTAAATCCTCTGCAACTATACCTCTATAATAATAATTCATTAATTTTAATGGTATATTCAAATTCATGGAGTATTCTCAGCTGTAGCCTACAAATATGATCTACATTTAAAAAAAAAGCATACCTTATTTCTGAATTTTACGCCATAGAACTTATCAGCAGACTCAAGCAGTTCAGGCCTGAAAGTTGTGGTAATAAATTGAGCATGTTCTGCTAACTCCATGATCATATCTGAAATTTTTTTTAAAAAATGTCATTGAATATTTTTACTGTAATTTGCAGGACATTAATTTAGTAGGTAAAAGGTAAATAATAATAATTCAACCAGTTACATTTATTTATTTATTTTTTAAATCTTGTATTCCCAGACTAGTGAATGCAGGTTTAGTAATACGGTAGTCATTCATGCCTTCATAATACACTCTGGTAGGGTGGGGTGGCTTAATGACAGTTTAGAAATGTCAGTTGTTACAGAACATGACAAAGATAGTCCTCTGGGAACATAATATAACTGTGTTCCAGCATCTGAACTGGCTCCCTTCCAGACATTAAGCAAGGGAATTGACCCACACATTTTAAAAAGCCTAGAACCAATTTACTTAAATCTTGTTTGCTTTTTAAAAAAATCTTATCAATAAGCAACAGAACAAAGAATGATTCCACACTAAGGACAAACAAATCTAAGATATTATCTCTATATTTACTTTAAGAAGTTCCCATTTAGAAATTATCATTCATGAGTCATATTTGGGCATAAAGATATACAGAAAGGAATTATTAGAAGCTGTCTCACACCTTTGATATTCCATTCACACCAAAACCAGACTGTCATCAAGAACCAAAACTCATCTGGGAAGTGCTCTTTGGTCTTACTCCACTGGGAGGCCCTCCCCCACCCTCACCTTCAGGAGGCCACACAGCTGGAAGCAAGTTATCCAAGGAGTTACAAGCACTTCTCTAGACCACAGTGAAAAAAGGCCTAGCCCTGCTCCTGAAAGTACTGAGGCTAATCATCTCTCCATTTCAGAGAATGGTACCCACAAGCCCCTATATATTTTGTCACATGGCAGCAGCTACACTGAAGTAGTAACCCCCAAGACATTTTTTAAAATCATGAGAAGCTTCCTTTCTACCAGAAATCAAACTAAATTGTGAAATATAATATTTGGTCAACACAAATAATATAAAACTCTAACCTGAAACAGCCTTTCTGTGTTGGGCATCCAGGGCTTGATCAATTTCATCAAAAAGGTAGAAAGGAGCTGGGTCACATTTCTGGATTGCAAAAATCAAGGCTAGTGCCACCAGTGACTTCTGTCCACCAGAAAGCTGCTGCATCTCTCTCATTTCACCTTGCTTACCAGTAAATGACACCTGAAGAAACAGCATAAAAGCTTATTATTGTTGCTTCTTCAGTAATACCAGAATGTGTTTCTGCAACACAGTTCATGGGCATGAAAGGGCTAATTAAGATATAAATTTGTTTACCCTAATCCCAACTCCAGTGAACTGGTCTACAGACGGGACGCTGCTCTGAGATCCTGATCCTTTTTCACTCTCAGCACTGCCTTCACCTTCATCTTGAGACTGACTGCCTTCCACATCACCCTTCTTCATTACAAGTGTAGCTTTTCCACCAGGCACCAGTTTCTGAAATACTTCACTGAAGTTCTTTGACACCTTGAGAAAGTGGAATCCAGTTCAGATTAGTCATTGAAAAAATAACTTAAAGGGGTTTCCAACAGCTATTTTGTTATGATACTGTCACAGGAATCACTTGACACACAAAATCACCTGATTAATTTTGTACATTAACAACCAGTTTCCATGTTTCCAGTAAGACAGTGGTTCCCAAACTGTGCATCACAACACAACGCCTTAGAGTGTCGCGGCAGTCACAGGGGCGCTGTGAGATGTCCCCAGTGGCCCCTCCTACCTGCTTTCTCAGGCATCGCCATCTTCAATCGTGTAAAATCTCGTGAGATCCAAGATGGCAGCGCCCAAATCTTGTGAGATTTGAGTGCTGCCATCTTGGATCTCACAATATCTCATGAGATTCGGGCACCACCATCTTGGAAGTCGTGAGATTTGGATGCCACCATCTTGGATCTCGCGAGATTTCATGTGATCCAAGATGGCGGTGCCCAGGAGAGCTGGGAAGAAGAGGCTGCGGGGGTGTCATGAGCCAGGTACGTTTGGGAACCACTGCAGTAAGGGATTACCTTCTGTATGCAAAAGGAAACAAAACAAAAAATGTGACCTCTGCCTTTTACCCAACAGAGGACAGTCCAAAAAGTTATGGTCTTTCTGTATCAATTCATAGCAATCATGACAAACCCACAATATCCAATATTAGCAATCATTGATATAACAGTATTCATTTTTAGCATGTACAATCTCTATACTCTGCTCTGATCATATGGAAACACACTCCCTAGCTAAGACATTTTTATGCCAACAAGCTTAAGATTTCAAGAAGGCCAGATTTTTACACTGTCAAATTAAAAAAAACTTTTAAAATTGAAAATCTATTTTACATAATACATTCCAAGTTCACAAAACACACAATGGTTTCCAACATGCAATTCAAAAATATATATATCCATTTTTAAAATCTGAAAAGCCATAATTATTGATATGAGTATTCCAAAGAGCTATCAAGGATCTCCACTTCTTTCTAAACGTATATTATAATAAAATAAATTTACAGAGCTTACATACCTTTATATGGTGGCAATAAATGCTACCGATTTAAAAACCACAGAATAAAAAGCCCACATTTATAGAGTGACATCAAGAACTTTGGTGGAAGGGTGTACACGGGGCCCCCAGTATCTGCAGGGATCTGTTCCCCCCCCACGGATACCGGAGAACCATGGATAGGGGCGAACCTTCCCCCCCCCAGACATTATTTTACCTTAGAAGCAGGTCTGTGTCTTCCTTGAACTAACGCTATGTAACGCTAAAGCCAGCTGAGTGCAAGAGAGGTTCAGCCGAAGAACAGGAAGCAGTTCCAAATGCTGCTTATAGCGTTTGTAGCATTTGTTTAACGGAAGACACAGACCAGCTCCTAAGATAAAATAATGGCCGGTAGGGCGCGCGGGCAGGGGGCCTCCCGCTATCTGCGGATAAGCAGATACAGCCCCCCATACTGTCATGAGCAGTTCCCAACTGGAGTACTCCTCTGTCAAAAGTCTGGATGCTACCTAGTGTTGAACTTTGTTCCAAAGAACCAGCATTTAACAGCTTTGTCATAATGGGTGCCAAATAATACCTGTTTGAAAGTCAGCTGGATAGCTTCATATTTTCTGAGCTCAAGGACGTTCATCAACTCCATGATGGATTTGTAGCCCCTATCCAGCTCCTCTTGACGTTTTATCAGCTTTTCTTTCTGCTCTGAAAAGTTCACAAATTGATCTAGGGCTTTTTTATTGACATGACTGTATTTTTTCAGTTCAGTGTTGCACTGCTCCAGTTTGCGAAACAGCTGCATAAAAGAGTAAACACAATCCGTCAGAGTATGATATTTCACCAACACCAGCTATCATTGGAGGTGACGTTCAGTTGACCCTACCTCATGCTGGCGCGAGGGCAATTTCCAGTCAGTTGGAATGCCCCTTGCTCTCCAGGGAACATCTTTCTTACCTGCTTTAAGCTCAATGTCTGGTATTTTTCAAAGGCTTCCTGGGGAAGAGAACCCAATTCCCTGATTTTCTTCATACACTCTTCCTTCTTCTTCAGAAGCATGCCTTGCCTGTTAGTCATCTTCTCAAGTTCTTTTGTGTCATGGTTAATAGCATCCATGTGGTCTTTCTCCATGTTCTTCCAACGTTCCATGCTTTTCTGTAGTTCTTTAATCCCTGCTTCTGTTTTATCAATTGAATTGTCCAGATCTAGTATGCAAAGTATAAAAGAGTAAAAAGGTATGAACCCAACCCAAACCTTACAAAATGACACACAAATAAAAAACATAAGATTTTTATATATATGAGACAGAGAGAAAGACAGAGAATACAGTTGGACCTCGCTATCCGCGGGGGGTCCATTCCGGACCCCCACGGATAGCGAAGATCCATAGATAGCAGGTCCACCATTAGAAGCCATTTAAAGGGGGGGAGCCCCTAACATGCTGTTTTAACTTTAACTAGCAAAATTGCTGCATTTTCAAACCTCCACGAGGCTTCTTGGAGCTGCACGACCCACTTCTGGGTAGCGCAAAGGCTCTTCTCCCTCCCAGCTTTGTCCCAGGAACAAGGCTGGGAAGGGGGGGGAGAAGAGTCTTCATACAACCTGGAAGTGGGTCGTGCAGCTTTAAGAAGCCTTGTGGAGGCTTGAAAACGCAGCAATTTTGCTAGTTAAAACGGTGCTTTGGGTTTTTTTTTTCTTTTTGTACAGGTTTTTAGTATTTACGTATATTCGCAGGTCCGGCACCCGCGATGTAACAAATCTGTGGGTCCCGAACCTGCAAATAAAAAGGGCCCACTGTACCTTTATATGACAAAAAATGTGACTAAACACACTAAAGAATATTAAGATACTTTCAAAAGCAATGAAAAAAAAGGCCAGAACAAGGATAGTTCATATTGATTGTAAAGGAGGGAGGAAAGACAGAACAAATAACTGAAGAGAAGTTAGCCAGATACATAAAGTACAGCAAAGTAGATAATCCTAGCAGCAGAGTTTTGAACAGAGCCATGGGAATCAACTGCCATAAGGCAGTCAAACAAGAATGTGAATTCTATATCTTTCTGGGAGGCTTCCTGTGAAATATGACATACCGTATTTTTCGCTTCATAGGACGCACTCCCTCCCCCCCCCAAAAAAAATACACGTGCGTCTTAAGGTCCGGTGTGTGTTATGGAGCGAAAAATACGGTATATCAATGAAAGCAGTTCTGGATGTTTTTGGAAGATGAAACTGCAGATGATTTGTTTACTCTTTTAAAATGCCCATATTTCTCTATTAGTTAAATTGCTCTTGTATACTATTTACATGTATAATTTATTTAGAGTATGTACAAGCAGGTCTTCTCAATTAAGACAGCAATGTTACAAACCATCTGATCGTGCCAGGGTATCCTTGACTCGTTTATTGATTGCCTCAAGCTCAGATGTTGTGGCTGTAAGAACAGTGCCACCTTCAGTTTCTCTCAACTCATTGAGTTCCTAGAAGGTTAAAAAATTATGTTTAAATTCAACTACAACAAGTTATCACAGTATAAAACTATATTGCATAAAATAGGGATGATTTACTGGTAAATACAATATTAGAATAGCATTTTCACAATGCAAGAAATATCAGGTTGGACCAAAAACAATTGACTGTATAAGAGAGTCAAGCAGATAATTCCTCAACTGTAACAACACGTGTGCTAAGAAGAACTAGAGCAGACAGCAGAACATCACACCTTTGACAATGCCCCTCACAGGGACAAAATGTTAGGAGAAAAAAGTTTTTGTTTTAATAAACCGTGGTTTATAAACCTGAATAGTGATTCTTCTCATTTTATGGATATTTTGGCCACGAAAAATTGAGTATGTATGTAATTAACTGTATAGTTTTCTAGGAATGAGCAGCTTAGATCGTTACTAAGAATACAGCTCATACAGCTCATGCAAAAAAACTAGCATAAGAAAACTAGCATAAGAAAACTGGCAAACTCGACAATTACAAATATAAATGTTTAGAGATAAGGAAAATGAGAGAAAAATGTAAAGGGAAGGATCTGGGGAATGCAAGATGGTTGTTTCACACTTACATGTACATCATTAGGCGACCAACATATGTGAATGAGCCATAACAGATCTAACCACCATAGACAGAACATTCATATCATTTCAAACATCCAGTTGTAAATCAAGCAATAAAGAATCAAGTGATAGACTTGCATGTATGAACTAGCCCATATAATCAGGGGTGGCCAGACTGCGGCTCCTGGGCCACATGTGGCTCTTTGACATATACCGTATTTTTTGCTCCATAAGATGCACTTCCCCCCCCCCAAAAAAAATAGGGGGAAATGTTAGTGCGTCTTATGGAGCGAAGTTTTAAAAAAGTTTAAAAAAATACTTACCGGGGTTTGTGGGGGCTTCGGGGAGGCCTGCGCAACCCTCTGCAGAACTCCCCGATCTTCAGTTTGGCGCTAAATGGCCATTTCCGGTTTTTGGAAAACTGGAAATGGCCGAAAATAGCCATTTAGCGCCGAACTGAAGATTAGGGAGTTCTGCAGAGGGTCGCGCAGGCCTCCCAATCTTCATTTCGGCAAAAAAACGGCCATTTTCGGCCAGTTCCGGTTTTCGTGAAAATGGCCAGTTTTTGCCGAAATGAAGATGGAAATGGCCGAAAATAGCCATTTAGTGCTGAACTGAAGATCGGGGAGGACTGCAGAGGGTCGCGCAGGCCTCCCCAAAGCCCCCACAAGCCACGGTAAGTGCAAACTTTCCCCCCCTATTTTTAGCTCCGTAGGATGCATGCGTCCTATGGTGCGATGCGTCTATGGAGCGAAAAATACGGTAATGTGTGGCTCTCAGAAATATGTTGGCTGAGCTCCCTTTTGCCTCACAATTAATATAAAAGGAAAATAATTTTTTCAAGCTTTATAATTATTTACTGGGTATAAACTGAGAGTCCACTGGATTAAAACATAAGTTTAATGTTCATGATGAGTAAATATATTTAAGAATTTAAATGCTTCTTAAATACTGCAGCTCTCAAACATCTGAAGTTTATCGTATGTGGCTCTTACGTTAAGCAAATCTGGCCACCCCTGCCATAGATAGAAGGAAAGCAAGGGGCAAAAGGGAAGAATCAAACCACCACTGAAGTAACCAAGGCAAGGATAAACAAATTGGAAAGGGAAAAGGCTGCTGGTTACATACAATCTACCCAGCTTTCATTTCAAAGAAATCTGTTTAACCTTATTGCAAATATTCCATTGTTAGCAAGATTGAATGCTTTAAGCGCAGTGGTTCCCAAACTATGTGTCACGAGGCCTTAGGGCATTATGGTGCACTCACAGGGGCAATGCAGGATGTCCTTGGTGGCCCCTCCAACCTGATCTCCCAAGCGCTGCCATCTTGAATTGCGCAAAAGCTCATGAGATCCAAGATGGCGGCACCCAAATCTTAAATGATTTGGGCACTGCCATCTAGGATCTCATGAGATCTCGCGAGATTTGGGCACCGCCATCTTGGATGCTACGATATTTTATGTGATCCAAGATGGCGGCACCCAGGAGAGCCAGGAAGAAGAGGCTGCGGGGATGCCGTGAGCCAGGTAAGTTTGGGAACCACTGCTTTAGTGTATCAGTTCTCACATGGTGAAGTCCTGAATGCTGCGGAGCAATACTGCTCAGGTGAACTCAAAGACGAGTGACTAACCCTTAAATTAAACAAAGACTGAAGATTCAGAGAATGGCAAATGTTTAACTTTTTTTCAACATACATTTGTATAGAGCATGGATTAGAACCGGCAATGGTGAATGCAAGTGACACGTGAAGAATTGCTACCTGAAATGGATAAGTAAACTGGCATAAACTTTTTTTGCAATTTTGAGATCTACTGTACTACAATGAAAATTAAAACTTTGGTGACAGAACTATGCAACTTCTGTGAATATCCAAAAACTCAAAAGATACACCAGTGAATGCTGATAGTTACTTAAAATGAGAGTATTTTAAAATGAGAGTTACTTAAAATAAGTACTCACCAAGGTATGTTCCAGCAAGGGCGACGTAAAGCACATGCGAATGCCAATATTCACATTTCAGACATTCACTGTAATGTTATATAACTAACAATGCACCTCAGGTTCTGAATGAGTGATAAAGGTTACACTGCAAAATAGGTACAATTTGTCAATTCTTAGAAATATTTTAAAAATAATTTTAAAGAAAAAACTTACTTGTTCAACTTGGTCTAAGCGCTTTCTCAGATTCTCATTGAGATATGTCTCAACTCGTGTGATGATGCCTTCAAGCTTGATCCTCTCATTCAAAAGCTGTCTGTTTTCCTACAAAAAGAACAAATTGAATTAAAAATTCATAGAAACGCGTTTTGGTAGGTTAAGTATTTCAAGCTTGAATACATGAAGTATGTATTGAATACATACTTCTTATTTTTTACACGGATGCACAGAAACTTAATAAATTTAATAAAAATCTCATCAAATACTTCCCTATGTTAAAAATGCTTTGTGACCACCACTATTTTATGCGCATATGCTTCACATGCACCTTCTGGTCAGATTTATCTGGACTACAGATAGGGTTATTTGTGAGGTGTCCAGAAAACATGGGTTCTGCTAAAATGATAAAATAAAACAAAACACAACTATACCGTGATTTACACAGCAGTAATTATTTGTTATTTATACCAATTAAGCTTCATGTTTCCTCTTCCTGTATTTATCTGCCTCTCAGTTCAATCCATAGTAAAATCTTGGGAAATGACCTTACTTAAACACTTTGTATTCACCACACTGATTTGTATTATGCTGCATAATTTCACCTCACTTCATCCATGGTAGTCATTGTAGAATACTTATTCCTTTTGGAAGGAAAAGCTAGTCAACCAAAAGAAGGTTTTAACAGGCTTTCACTTAAAGTGGGGAACAAAAAAGAACCCAATATTCAGTGGCCTATGATAGTTCTAAACTTACATATTTTTGTAAACCATTTTCAAATTATCACTAAACATTACCTGTTGTAGCTGTCGGATCTCATCATTAAGCGCATCCACTCGCTTCTGGTCCTCTAAACTGAGCTGCGACAACAGGTCTGTTCCCAGTTCTGCTTTTAATGACTCTCGTGTTGATTCCATAGCATGCAAACTTGCCTCCAAACTTTGTAAGCTGCGTTGCTAAAGTAAAATTACACTGGTCAACACACTTTCTGGCATAAGGTATTCCAATGGTTTTAAGGTAATTTGGGGGCGCTGATTCCAAATCTGGCATCAGTTTTTGTCTATCCCATCAGGTTTTTGAGATATCAAATATTGCATTTGATAAAATCAATGAAATACAGCAAATTTACACTGGTCTACAATTTTTTTTTCTGGCCTGGACTTTTGCAGCTGTTTTAGACTAATTTCAGGGTGCCGATTCCAAATCTGATCTCAGACTTGCTCTATCACATCTCGTTTTTATGCTATCGGCATACCCCATTTTCCAAAGTACAAAAATAAGCCCAAAACCAAAATCAGAGAGACAGAAGGGCTTCGAAAATAATTACAATTTAAAATCCATGTTAATTAACACTTAATTAGCTGCTGATGGGGCAGATAAGGGGCAGGGCTTGGTGTACCCCCAGGAAGAGGTCCGCATACCCCTAAGGGTACCCATACCAGAGGTTGAGAACCCCTGTTGTAGCCATTGTTAGATCACGCCCTGCAGAAGGAAAATATTAAATAAATGTGGATATCTACATAAAATGATATTATAAACACACTATCCTAAAAATACAGCACCATATTTTAACACTAAAGCAGTCACTGACTCGCAACAACTTGCAATCATAAGTGACAAAGAGTTAATTTTGGGTAAAATCAATGAAAATGGGGTATGCCAATAGCATAAAAACGAGATGTGATAGAGCAAATCTGAGATCAGATTTGGAACCAGCACCCCGAAATGAGTCTAAAACAGCTGCAAAAGTCCAGGCAAGGGAAAAAAATTTTTTTTGTAGACCAGTATTATATTAAATGTTAGCATGCTTTCATGAAAGAGAGCCCTCCCAGTTATTCTCTTTCCAAATGCTAAAGGAAAATGTTTACATCCTGACTAGCACTTCTGCTGTTGAGAATAATCTTTCAATTGCAAAAGAAGCCCCCCTCTTGGAATGGATTATTCCACTTGCATAAGCGACTCTTGCACAATTGGAAAGTCCCCCTACGCGAGCACAACACTCCTTTTATGCATGGAAACATAAAACAAAAACAGAAAACAAAACAGAAGCACTGGTCAGGATGCTACCCAAAGTGCAAAACAGGTAAGAAGCAGTTAAATAGTCCAACTATTTATTCTTCAAGAGGATATGCTATAGATTCAAGGACTCTCAAGGAATGTTCAACTAACCTAAGAAATGGTCATAGCTAGGCTTGCCAAATCTCCAACCGGGACAGAGTGCTAGACCTTTAGGAGAAGGAATGTGGGCAGGTGTAGCTTGTTAAACCTTACAGCACAATCCTAGGCATGTCTACTCAGAAGCAAGCCCCATTGTGTTCAATGGGGCTTGCTTCTGAGTAGACATGCCTAGGATTGTGCTCTAAGGGTTTTACACCTGCCCACATTCCTTCTCCTAAAGGTCTAGCACTCTGTCCCGGTTGGAGATCTGGTAAGCCTAGTCATAGCCTCTCGTATTCATTTGCTTCCTTGCTTCTTTTTTGAACCAATAACCTGCTGGATATTTCCCTATTCTGTGGCACTGAATTCTACAGTATATGCTGTACTATATACTGGTAGTTGTCTTGAATATTCAGTACCATGAAACTAGTGCAGATGCTACTAAATTACAAAGATTCTTAGATATCCCATACCTTAGGCATAAATGTTTTCTCTGACTGCTGTCTCTTTTCTTTCAACATTTTCATCTCTGACAAAATGCTATCTCTGGATGCTTTGAACTTTCTTTGTTGTGTTTCAATCTGCTGCATTTGATTCATGAGCTGATCAATTTCATTATTAATCCATACAATGTGCTAAGGAAAAATTCCTTCAATTGTTTATTATGGATTACATAAAATCAATCTAGTCACACACATTTGAGTCTGCCTCTGAGTGAATAAATAAATCATTATTTCTTAACACAAAATGAATAATACTACATGCTATAACTTGCTATAAGCAAGAAGAGAAGCCACAATGTGGTTGAAAACCATGCTTGTAAGAGTAATAACCTCCTGATTTAACCTAATGATTAGTCATTTATTGCAAGATATCCATAATACGTCATTTATTGCAAGATATCCATAATACAACATAAACTGAGTTATACCTTCAAATAAATGTGGGTGTTGTATTATCACAACATATATACCTAAGAAAGTATTTTCACAGCTCTCAGTATCATATTGAAAATACTAAAGCTTAGGATTCAGTTCATATATAGCGTAGGCACAATACGCACAGCACAATCCTGTCTAGCTAGACTGTAGCACAGATGCAGAGCCCACACCGCAGCCTAGCCAGATAGGACCCAGCACCCGCGCAGCTGGAAGACTCCTTGGGGTAAGGGAACATTCATCCTCCTGCCCTGAGTAGAACCCCAGCCACCCAGATGGGTCTATTTGAATGTCCGCCAGCTATTTTGCTGGCGGACATTCGAGCAGGCTGTGTAACACCGGGCAGGCCCAGGAAAGGGGACAGGATCTTAGCACAGGCACAGCACATTCTGTGGTGGTGCTTTTGCACAGGTGCAATAGAGCTGGCAAGAACCAGGTGTTTTTACTTAAGTACAGATCCCTAGAACCTACTCTGTACTTAAGTCAGGGACTTACAGCGCAATCCAACTTAACTTTTTTGCCTGTGTAACCAGCGGCCCAGCGAGAACGGGAGGCCCCAGAACGGAAAAGGGATCCCCTCCAAAAGAAGAATTCAAAGGGGATTTGAATCCCTTTTCCGTTCTGGGGCCTCCCGTTCTTGCTGGGCTGCTGGTTACAACGGCAAAAAAGTTAAGTCGGATTGCGCTGTTAGGTTGCAATTCTATACACACTAACCTGGGAGTAAGTCCCAGTGAACTCAATGGGACTTATTTCTGAGTAGATATGCAGCATAAGATCGCAGTGTTAGTGTACAGACTGTGACAAAACTACCAAAAGCTTTCACACACAATTCTCTAATCTTCTTTGCATACAAGACAGCAGCATTTTACAGACGAACAAGCAATTATTCCAATATACACATGCGAACACAAACACACTCTTATGAAGGATATTTTCAATATTTCTGCGCAAGTTTTCATTGAGTTTTGCTTCAAGTTCTGCTAATTCTTCTTCTGCCTTTCTAACATCTTTCTGGAGTTCAAGTCGAGACTTTCTTGTGTCATAATAACCACCAGTCAAAGCCCCTCGGTGGCTGACTTGATCACCTAGGAACAAAAGTATTTAATTTGCTTGGCCCAAAAAGTATTAATGTCTCATAAAGAGGTTTGTAGTCTCAGCTAATCTATTCTAAACATCAACCTTTTTTTAAACTAGGTTTCATAATATACTTTGAACAAATTTAGCTAGAGAACTAATACAGAACAAGACTAGCTTATTGAAACACATTATAGATATTGCACAGAGTAGCTGTCAAGATGACCAAAGCAAACTGGGAAAAAAAATCCTTTTCCCTCCAAATAAAGTTGTACTCCAAACATACCTTCCAAAGTAATACAATCCATTGTAAAAGCTCTGGCAAGCTGGGTAGACACTTCCATACTCCGACAAATAAGAGTTTTTCCAAAAACATGTTTGAAAGCTTTATCAAATCTTGGATTGTACCTCAGTTTACTGATCATAGGAATAGCATCCTGAACGTAAAAAAATGCCATATTACACAATTAAATCAGGAGTTGCATTAGTACTGCAATAAATACCAAGGTAAAAAATGTTTTAAAAAAGTGACCCTGTTAAAAACAAAAATATGGTAATCAAAATGTAGAATACTGTTAACACCTTGAATGAAAGATACTCATCCCAGGATTCACTTATGGCCAAATCCTATGAGGGCCTTGTGCTGCCGGAACTAGTGTGCCAGCAGCGTAAGGTCCTTTACGGCTGTTGCACAACGTGACATGCCATTCAGCACAGCCAGGCTTGAGTAGACCCATTCAGGAAGCGGAGGCTTACTGCTGGGCAAGGGAACAAATGTTCCCTTATCTAGAGATCTCTGGGACTGCCCTGCCCCACAGGATGAAGCGTGTGCTCCGGTGGCACGGTTGCATCAGCATGGGGGGTTGGATAGGATTAGGCTGTTAAAATGGAATAATAACCTGGTTAAAAGACAGAATAGATGGGCAACATATGGCCTATAGATTGCATAAAGTCCCTTCCGTCTTTTCATCTGTGGTCAATGGAACACTAGAATTATTATAATTACACATGACCCAACAACACAGTTGGTTATAAAAAGAATAAATAACTCACATTGGTTTCAGGATAAGCAGTATCTCTAACATCCAGTTTGTTCAGGGGCAGAAAAGTTACTTCTCCAGGTAAATTCATTTTATTGAACTCCATTAATATCTTAGTACTAACTTCATCAGAATCTACAATATGATAAAATAACCTAGTATAAAATATACAAGAGGGAGAGAGAGAATGAATCAAGGCTTTGCCATAATCAAGACAATATGGGATATCCTCACCCATGAGATCAAGGATTACTGGGAGGGGGACCTCTCTCAGAAAACAATCTTAAAATACTGTACCATTTTAGACATATGACCACCACCACCCCCGTTTTAAAGAAACAAGTGAACACTGTGCTGCTTTATCTTACTGCTAATTCTGTGTAACCTTGCACCAGTGTAACAGTAGATGCACCGGTGTAAGTGCACTTATGCCAGTGTAATTGCACTTACACCGGTGCATCTGCTGTTACACCAGTGCAAGGTTACACAGGACTGCGCTGTCAGTTACAAATCCAGTTTAGCAGTGTAGTTTCTCACTAAAAATGCTCCCAGACCATTTATTTTATTTACGTAGTAAAACCAAACATTTCCTTCAAAGCCTACTCGTGAAAAACATACCTGTTTCCTGCAGTAACTTCAACACATGTGTAGAAAGCAGGCTCACACTCAAAGTTATTCATCACTATTCCGTGATAGCCATTCTGAACATGTTGGTTAATGCCTTTGCGCCGAAAATGCTCTAAGACTTTGTTTATACTGTCAATGCCATTTAGGATAGCCTGCGTAATAAAGGAGAATGACTTGTCCTTGCTATAGTTTACACTTTGTGTCACAAGAAAAAAGTCTAACTTCTCAAATATTTTTAAGGTTTTTGCACCCTTTGGGTTATTAATTTACACAGATAGGAACAAAGTGGTTTTTGATGTTTTGCTATAACTTCACAATTTTGCCACAACATATCCATATCCAATGAACACTATAAAACACAAAGCAATACATCCAGCTTTTTTCTTAAGACATGATAATTTACATGGACATTTAAGCCCAAGCACCAGGCTGCTGTTTACACTTAAGCAAATGTTAAGTACCGTAACTATTAAGAATATTTATATACTGCTTTCCTACAAAGATTCAAAGCTCACAATCTAACAAAAGATGCAAAGAAACACCAACAGTCAGCCACTAGAAAAGATAGTTACCCTCCCCCTTCTAAAAATAAGAAAACCACCACTTTAAAAAGGTGCCTCTTTTACCGTTAGCAAACAGAAAAGATTCCCAGTTTGATTTGAATGTTCAAACCTTGATAAGCCACAAATACAACTGCCTTTATCATTACAGCTGTAATACCTACTTTCAGCCCAAATAAGCCACCCCCAAAAGATTTGGAAGCAGTCATCATTTGAAATGCTAACCTTTAAACACCAAACAACTGCATCTAATTCAAACTTTTGTCACACTTAGGTTTAGATGTTGGATTTTTGGATATATTGCAAATATACGTAGCAGGGCAGCAGAATGCTTGCGTGTATGTGTGAGCGAGCGAAGATGGCCGAAACAGCTGGAGTTCTAATGAAGGCGGCAGTTTCTTGTCAAGGCTGAGCTTCAAGGAATGCATGCTGGTGTCCCCCCCCCCCCCCTTCCCAGAAACCTCTACTTATAGTATTAAAACTTGTGAGGTTCATGAGAAGAATATGTGCCAAGGTGGTAAGAGATGAAAGACATGTACCACTGAACTCTGCCTCAGTGGCTTGGGACAAGGAAGAGATAGCTGTGAGATGGCAATGGCTGAGAAGAGGGAGTGATGTTCTTTTAACCCTTGTAAGGAGCACCAAAATATATATCAGCATGTTTGGGATCGCTGACTCAAGACTAAGGCAACATGTGCATGTCTGAACACGAGCCTCAAAGACTTTGGTCAAAGACTTTAGAGTTGGTCACTCTAGTTGTATGTCTCTGTGAGTATGCTTGGATAGGGACTAACTGGAAAGTTAACATAATAAATCCTTGCTTCCTTGTAATCCAAATAAAATTTATTTATAACATTAGCATTTGTGTGTCCCAAGATTCATTCTCAAACAGTGACTAATAGCTTCTCAATAAGACCTCTGGGCCGGGTTTGAGACTGATCACCTCTGGGACATTTATGGAAAATTCTGCGTAACACTATATGCCAGGAATCCCACCTTTCCTGTTGCTGCCCTAAGAAGCTGTTGTTTCTTTTCCAAGTCCTCTCGTTTGGCAGCAAGAGCTTGCTGTTCTGCATTCTCTTCTCTCCACAAGTAACTGAAAAATAAAGACTTTGTTATTAAAAAGTAACTTTCAATAGATATACTGTATACTCTCTACAAAAATTATCAGATTGATATGCCTATACTAGAGTTTTCTAATCTCTAACAACCCTGTCGTATAATCTAAAGCAGTGGTTATCAAAGTTCTCCCCGTGAGTGGGAGAGAACCGTGAGTAGCTGTGGGGGTGGGGTGACGCCGGCGCTCCTGGGATTGTGCCGGCACTGGTAGCAAAAGGGGTTATTTAAAATTGTTGCACCGGCCCCCCCCCCGGTGGGCGTGGGGAGGCCTGTGACCCCATCTGCTGGCCTTACCGTGCTGCCGTTCGGCTCTCCGCGGCGATAGCAATCCACTTCCGGTTTCGAACAAAAAACAGAAGTGGGTTGCAATTGTCGCAGAGAGCTGATTGGCAGTGTGGGGAGGCCCGTAGAGGGGGCCGCGGGCTTCTCCGTACCCTCCAGAGGGCCGGTGTGACCATTGTAAGTTAAAAATAACCTCTTTTGCCACTGGCGGTGGTGCAATCCCGGGAGCACCGCCATCGTGGCCACCATGACCCTTAAGGGGCTGACGGTTGCTTCCGCTTCCAGTCACAACCCACCAGTTTGAGAAATGCTGATCTAAAGCATTCAGTGCACTATTACTTCTTTCATCAACTCTCTTGTAAGGTGCATATACTTCCAACTACAGTGCAACCTCCGTGTCCGTGGATCTGCTTCCTGTAAATGTTCTGTTCTATGTCTCTCTATCAGGCAGGCTGCCTGCCTGCCTGCCGCTATAAGCTTGCATGCTTATAGCATTCTGTTAAAAAAAGAAATGTTCTGTTAAAAAACCCAAACCCATGTTCTTTAAGAAGATAAAGGTAACGGGCATGCGGGGGGGGGGGGGAGAGATAGGGTTCCACAGTTTCCAGTATCCACAGGGGGCCAGGAACCTATCCCCTGTGGATATAGGGGTCATACTGTAATTTTAAAAGTGTTTAAATAATCTCTAACAGGAAGTGATAAATTGCAATATCCTTTGTTTTCTTTTTCTTTTTTAAACTTAAAACTTTTTTTTTAAATATTGACATAAAATACTTGCTTTCAGAGGTCCAGGAGGACCTCTGAAAATAAAATTGAGGGCAGACAGCACTCCACACACACCCAAAACATCCAAGCTGAAACTCATATTCTGTGAATCATGCAATTTCATGTATTTATTTGGTCTGCAATGCTTTGGAAAAATTTTGGTAATAGCTGAGACACTCATAGCTGCTAGACTAAAGCTACAGGAGGTGACAGAGAGTATGCTAACAGGAAGTAGACAGCAGAGGAAGCAGACAGCGAGAACACTAGACTCCACTTCCTGTTATCGTTCTCTGTATCACCTCCCGTAGCGTTAGTCTAGCAGCTGAGTCTAGTGTTCTCAGTGTCTGCTTTCGTTTTCTCAGTGTTCTGTAGCAAAGAAAAAAAGTTGCCTTTTACAAAGCATTTTCAAACAAATAGAGGTGAGTCATGAGTGTGACTGGATTCGCCTGTACAGTACTGAGTAGGTTAGCCTGTACAGTATAAGGGACTTCAGCATCTTTGGAATTTGTTACCCACAGGAGTTTCCAGAACCAAACTCGTGCGGATAAGTACAGTCCACTGTATTCACTTTGAGACAGCAGAGGGACCTAAGAAGTTCAAGCATTGCCATTGTCTTTTTCCACATACTCAGAACATGTGGGGCATATAACAGTGAAGCTATTTTAAAATACTTGATTAATCATACATTTTTGTGAGTTGAATGTGAAATTCTCAACAACCATTTTAAAAATATAAAAAGTGAATATGTACACATAGTTAATAAGTTTAAAGTTGCACATTCTAAACTAGAACTGACAGAAGAAAAGTCAATACGTTACTAACTTTCTCTCACTCTGCAGTTCATCTTTTTTGTTTTTCACTTCATAATATTTTCTGTCCAATTCTTCAACACGAGCCTTCACTTCATTAAGATCCTGATCCAATTTCTAATACATATAAAAAGAGTTTTAAAACTTGACATCTCATCATTTTAACTGATTTTCAACCACTTTGTTACTTTTAAGCAGCATAAATATTTTGTAAATGTCAGAATGAGCTGACGGGTGCTTTTAGATAACATAGGTAACAAAAACCAAATAGATTTCTAACTATTTTGAGCACAGAAGATTACAGAAGATCAGTAACAACGAAGACTGAAGTATGGCTTAGATCCAAAGAGCTATTTAGGCATACACAAAGGTTTGGGGGCACCCAGTGGAATCTTTGATTTCTTGCTTTTGAGAGGTACATTCCCATCCCACATCACAGAACATTTTATAAACATTCCTCAATTTCAGAAGAGGTTTGCCATGCAGCATGATGGTTGCTGCTTGAGAAATGCAAACTCAAATCTAATCTTACAGTTCTTTGAACGCAAGCCAAAGAATCATGTTTGACACCTGCCTTGACTTTTTTCCTTTGCAACCTATGCAGATGTTTTAATGTGCAGTGGAAGATTAGTATCACTCTTCATCAACTACTGCTGCCACATTCCTAGCATGTACATTCTGCCCCAGACTCACCCAACATCCTCACATTGAACACTACTGAGCATCAGGCCATTCTACATAATCTTCTTCTCTCAAAACCAAGGACTAACATGGTGTCAGCATAGAAGTTGAGTCTGGCCTGAGCACTCCACAGGACGTTCAGTGGACTGCTGCCATCCTAATTTCCCATTACACACAGATAGGGAACATCTGGATAGAGCTTCAAACACATTACATCTTTGATCCTGATAGTCTATGGGTTGTATCCTAAGCTCAATTTGCACAAATAGATGGCATCTCTGTCCACCACAGCGGATGTGTGTGCGTTTCTGCAGACTCCCTTTGCAGGTCCTTTGGCATCCCCCTTTCCCCATCCTATATTGCTGCAAAGGGACCCCTGATTTTCAGGAGTGAATTTTCGGGTGCCCCAAGAGGTTGCTACAAGGAGATGGGGACAGGGAAGTCACCACACAGTTATTTCATTCTACATGCACTAGGTTAAGCTACAACCCCAATATCTGTCATGTAAGGATATTCAGAAAACAGGACAAGATATAAGGTTAGACTGCAAGTTCTTACATCACAAAGACATTCATGATACCATAACCATCTCCAAAAAAATTTCAGGATTATATGCATATTATAAACAAAAGAATAGGTCATAACAGCACCCCATCTACCCAATTATGTACATAAAATTTAGCCTGATTCAAATATTTCTATAGAGGAAGGCAAACTCCTTACACTGTATTGTTCCAGGTTCTTCTCTTTATTAGCCTCTGTATCTTCTAAATCCTTATGTATAGCAGCAATCTGCCGTTTCTTGTCATTGATTGCTTGATCTAGGGATTTCAGTTCTTTTTTAATCCACTTATCTCTCTCTTCTTTAGAAGTAAACTGACTTCCTCGACCTTGCTTTGCATAAAGATCAGTTCTTTCCTGGGTAGCTTGTGCTAGTCTGTTTGAAGAGAAAACAGTATGACTCAAATTATTTTTAGATGAAAGCATTAAACAAACATAATGGACGAGAGCATTCTTAAAATTAACAATGTGACAATGTTAATTAGCTAAGGTTGCAATCCTAAACACACTTTTCTGAGAGTAAGTCCCCTTGAACTCAATGGACCTTACTTCTGAAAAGACATGCATAGGATTGCATTGTAAACTGCACAACCATCTTGGGTAACTGAAATAAATCATTTCAAGAGATACTTTTGTGTGTAAGCTCATTCAAATTTTATTTCCTCACAGTTGGTTCTCTTTTGAACTCTAATTTTCTATTTGTCAAATGATAGAGGCGCATGAAGCAATAAAAATGTGAAGCCTTAAATATTCGCTAATATGCACTTTAACAGAAATATGCATTAGAACACCATTCACTTACTATATGTTATGCTGTTTTTCCATACTTGTTCAAAGCAGCAATTATAAGTTCTATTATTTCAAATTTCTATCCAGCTCTACTACTTTGACACAAAGGCAGACCCTGAAAATAAAATGCCAACTCTATCGCACTCTGTGCCACTGTGCCACTGACTCTTACATTGGACGGTCCCCATCCTCTCTGTAACATGTAGGTGAACCAAATCCGTACCCGACTACTGTATTCTCGTTTCTCACAGAATTGCCATGAATAGTGCCTTCTCATTTTCTTCAAGACAGAAATGCTTGAGTGTGCATGGGCATTTTCTAATGAGAGTGCTGAATGCTTCCCTTTTGTATCGTACATCAGTGTCTCTAACCACCATACAGACCTGGCAATTCCTCGTTCTTCTTTCTCTTTTACACTGTTGAACTTTGGTTCTGTTTCTGCCAATTCCTTCTGTTTTTCTTCAATTTTCTCAAGAAGTTTCTGCCTCTCTTTCAATAGTCTTTTCTGAAAATAAAGGTAATGTGAAGGTCAAATATATGGTAAGTCATTTACCAGCAAGCTGTGTGAAAGAACTGATACAGAAGTATTAGAAAGGAGGTTTGCAACTTGTCAAACTTCAAAGCAGCTTCAAAGCACCCCTAACATTCACACAACTAATTTGCAATAAGTAATCTTGAACTGCAGCCTCAGACAAGGCACAGTAATGTGGATGAATTTTTCTTGGGGAGTTTGATTAAATAACTACCGGTACATCTGCAAGAATGCTTGGGAATAATTGGTTTCTCTTTGAGGTCTGCATGCTGTACTTTAAACTCAAATGTAAATTGCAACAAGAGACAATAGGTCTTTTTCCCCATGCAATTATAAATAAACGAATATAACTTTCACAACTATAAAAATAGATAAACTCTCTGCATTGATGCTTTTACACTCTAAATGAGAGGCCTCCCAAATGAAATTAGAAACACCTTGACATGTTACCTACAAACAACCTCCCCCCTTACCCTCTGTTCACTATTTCCAGCCAGTTCATCTTGCAAGTCTTTTGCTTTAAGCTCTAGTTTGGTCCTCTGTTTGATCTGTTCTTGTCTTTCAGCACTGAGTTGCTCTTTCTCTTCTTTCATAGCTGAAATCTTGGTTTTTAGTTCTCGGACTTGACGTTCAATTTCCTATACAGAGATGAAACACACATCAACAAAAATGTGAAGAAATGCTGTAGTTAGGTTATATATAATTTCAGAATTTACAAAAAATGCTTATTATCCAACAAGCCAATATACGGGGATACAGCCACTATAAAAAAGGTGAAGTTTAAAAACGTTAAAGAACAAGACATCAGTTACCTTAAAAGTATTCTAGAAATGTTCAGGCTACTAACAGTGCAATCCTAAGCATATCTACTCAGAAGTAAGTCCTATTAAGTTCAATGAGGCTGACTCCCAGGTAAGTGCATATAGGATTGCAGCCTTAAGTTAATTTAACTGAAGTTCAAAAGGGACAGTACTGAAAAGTCTGCCTCAAGCTGAGCATAAAAGACTTAGCTCATGCAATTCTCTGGGGAGGAATGATACCCAGGCCACTCTGGTCTAATCATGGGGGTGCACAGACCTGGAGATGTGTCATTCCATGTCTGTCCAATGTTGCTAGACCAGGTGTCTGAAAATATTACCTCCATTTTATCTCGAGCATCCTGTTGCGCATCTCTTAATTGCCTTGATTTTTCTCCACTTGTTTCTCGTTTGGCAGAAAGCTGAAAAGATATCACAACTTAATCAGCAACTAGCCCTTTCACACATTCTTATTTTTGTGAATTATATATTACTGTATTTGTTATCTGTTATTTGTATATGCCAATAAAAGGTTCTGAAAATGAAATACTTTTGTGAATTAACATGCACACAAAATAGCTTTTCCCCCCCTAACAACAGCATAAAACAGCATGTGCGTAAAGAAACTGTGGGATCCAGGGAAGGGCAAGCAGAAGGATGTTTACGAAAGGGGACTTCCTTCCCTACTGCAAAACTGCAAGGAAATTTCTTGTGTGAAGTGCCTCTGTCAGAATTCAGCTGATTTCCCCCTCCCCCTGCAATGCCCCATTACACCCCCATACTGCTCCAGAATCATGCAAATCTTAGGGCTCTTGGGTAGACAAAGTGTACACAGAGGGTCAGATAGTCCCATTTGCATTAGCAAAATTCTGCTCATGCTTCTCTGGATCCAACCCATTGTACTGAGTAGTAAAAGAAAAGTGACTTACGGTACCTCATCAAGTTTTGCACGTGTTTCATTAAGTTCTTGATTATAAATGGTATATTCAAGTGCTCTCCTCATTTTATCCCACTTTTGATACTGAGCTAACTCTTCTTTCTCCTCTTCCAGAGTATGTAATCGTTCTTCAATATACTTCAACAGCTCATTTATTTTCTCCCTTTTTCCCTCTTAAAAAAAGTAAGAAAAAATTAAAATGATCGAATTACTAAAGACAAGAAGCCAAATGAGCCAAAATTAGGTTTCCTCAAAACAAGAAATGCCTCACTAAGCAGAACAAAAAATCCACCACACAACAGAAAGATTCTTTTAAACATTCAGTCCAATCAGAAGAAATAACAACGCTTGCAAGTATGTCTGCTCAAATGTTTACAATTCAAGTCTGTTAAATGTTACATGTGATTTAATTATCTCAAATTAAACCTAATAGTCCTCTTTTGTTTCAAAATAAAAATGAAAATCCTAAAAAATCAACAATGTTAAATGCCATTTGTTTTTATAAGAATAAATTATGAGAAGGGAAGCGAGAAAATTTTCTTACAATATATAATGAAAATATGTATAACTAACAAAACATTTGCTTGGTGTTTCACATGGATAAGTGCAATGTAAGAAAACCAACAAGTAAAAGAAATACTTGAAATAAAAGGAAGCAAGCGTGACATGGATATATTTTGAAACTCTACTGGCTTAAGACTACTATTACCTGTTTCTTTCATTAAGGAGATACTCTCTTCTTTACGTTCATCGTATACTCTAGTGCCAGCAACTTCCCTTAACAGCTTTAATCTCTGAGAGTCAGGAGCCGTGGCCATCTGATTGATCTAAAAATCCCAAACACAAAAAAAATTAACCGTTTGGTTATCATTTTCTTTATTACACAAGTAAACAACTAAAGCTATAAACATCAATTTGCAACATATACAGCACTATATCTCTCTCCCATAACTGGTCAAGAGACTATTCTCAGCTGCAGAGGCGTTGTTGGGGGGGGGGATCCCGGGCACAGGGGTGTCGAGCTCAGAGGGGGTACACTGCCGCCGCCGCACCGAATTTAGGCGGCGGCGCAGCGGCAGTGCACCCCCTCTGGAGCTCGACACGCCCCCAAGCGCAACACACTTCTTACTACTGCGTTCGTGCAACCCCCCCCCCCGGGTGGCGGGCGGCCAGACACTTCCTTCCGGGCTGGCTGGCAGCAGCAAAGATGATGCTGCAGAGGCTGCGCCTGCGCAAACTTGCTGCAGCCTCTCTAGCTTCCTTAGTCTCTTGCTATCGTTCACTTGAAATAATCAACAACTGGGGAATCAATACTAAAAACCAACTAGCACATTAAAAAGCTGTAAATGACCAAAGAGAAAGGGAAGAGCGTTTGAACTGAGACATACTAGCAAAACAGCAGCTGCAGCAATCATGTAACATGGGGATTTGTCAAACCTTAATTTTTCAGGTGGTTAAGAATAAACACAATGACTAAAGAAATATTCACAAAGTATGATGCAATGTACCAAAAAAACCCCTACTTATTATTTGGGAAATGTCACATTAAAATCACTGACTTTTTTTCCCTCCAAAACATCAGTTATTAAGCATACCTTTCCTTGCTTAACAATATAGTAGGGATTGCTGCGAGAAAATCCAGCACTTTCAAGAAGATTCATCACATCATTTTTCCTGTAAGAAAATTTTCAAGCAATAAACCTTCAAACTGTGTAAATTCAGAATAAAAGGAATCATTTAAATAAAGGACAAAAATGATAACTGATCTTTCATCAGATTTAGATATTAAAATGACTTTTTAGTCAGCACAGAGCAGCGTTTCTCAGTCCTCCCTGCAAGGCGGGGAGAACTTTGAGTGCTTTCGGGGGCGGGGCCAGTTGCTGGGTAGAGCAGGCCTCCCTGAACCCTCCAGAGGGCTCCAGGACCCCCAGTAAGTCCGAAAATTGCATTTTAAAACTTTTTTTGCGGTGGCAGCAATCCCCGGGATCACTGTCACCGCCATGCTGACCCCGCCCCTTAAGGGGGCAGGGGACAGCTTTTGTTTCTTCTCTGCACCACCACGCTCAGGGCCGCAAGGCCTCCTCCAGATTATATCATGAAATACAAAAACATGAGAAAAAAAACATGGGATCTTCTATTTATTTCTGGTCCTTGAAGCTACAGCTATATGACGTTTCAAGTTTTCTTCTCCAGACATCACTCCCCAAAACCCACCCATGGGTACTGGAAATTTATTCAAAAACCAATTTCACAAAAACTGAATACAGTGATTTTCAAGATTCCACATAGTTTGCAAGCTATAGTAGAGAAACCAGGTAGTCAGTCATCCCCTTTATTACTTTTTGCATAAGATTGTTGTGGTGTCTTGGTGCATGTTAAACCAAACATGGGTGAAAGGGAGAAGAAACTGCACCTACGTCACCATTTTCTTGTCTAGGAAATATTGGTCCTTTTTTGCTCCAATGACTCTGCGGAGAGATACTTCTTCCTTATCAATCTTGAGAAAATAAAACAGCATGGATTTACCATCTTGGACAAAATCTCTAACTTGGATAATTTCCAATATTTGCCTATTCATTTAGAACAAACAAAAAGCAACAATGTGTACACCAATAAGAAGCTAATATATTTAACTTACTGGTAACCTGTTGTCCGAGTTGTCAAATATAATTTCCACAAAGGCAGAAATGACACGAGGACCAGTGCCTTCCTAAACAAAGATGATCAGTTATATTAATCCTACTGTTTACGTTTTTGACTCACAAGCTTTATATCTGAGCAAATTTATATTTTTTTCTATAATATAAAGAGAAGTATTCTAATATAAATATAGCCTAAAGAAAATATTGATGAAGGAGAGGAGTGGCTACTATGTACAATTTCAACGCATCCAAACAAAACACAGCACTCATTTCAGTTGCCTATTTGATGGCAACAGCACGCTTATCTTTAATATTTTTACTTACATGTAGTAAAGCCAGCCTTTGCTCAGGACGAAGATGACTGAATTCATCACTGAGAACAAACTGAATTGCTGCAATAAAGTACAGTAAGTTCTGTTCGATCATTTTCAGCGTTTGGTTCAACAGTATACTCCTAACAAATAGCTTTTTTTAAATGGATCTCTGTATCAGCAGCAGAGTGAATGTAACCTACCATTCTTCAAAGAAATGTGCTCATATGTTCAGAAACCTTGATAAATTTTAGAACTAGGATTTCTTCATAAAATGTTAAGTTATTCAAGCCTTTAGTTAAAACAGTTAAAGCAGCATTTTTTTGACCATACTGTGCAAAGAACATTCACTCATTACCTATGAAAGTTGGTATGAGAATGAGAGGGATGGCAACAGAAGTGTTTTTACCACCTCTGCAATTTGCCTGAGTAGAATACAGCAGTCACTAATTGTGGAGTGCATGTATCCTGCCAACTTACCGCTACTCTCATCCTGGCAACACACAGTATGTTAATGGTAAATTCAAGGTTACATGACCCAACTAGTCCCACTGAGAACAGATTACATAAGAGAATAGCCAGTGGTTCTACTAGAAATTCACATGTATTCCTAACAGAGGAGCTGTTTTAAGAAAATAATCAGTTCCTTGCGTATCCCACACCACAGAAATGCTGACATTTTGTAGAAACTCAAGGATGGGATCATTCATTGCTGTCATCATGAAGGAAGCTTTGGGTGATACGTTTTACAGCACAAACCTATTCATGTTTTACTCAGAAGTAAATGGTATTCAATGAAGCTTACTCCCAGGTAATTCTCCCAAGAAATTGCAGCCTTAAATAGGAAAGTGACATATTTAATTAATATTTGCAAGTTCAAACTTACCATAGAAAAAGTTGCTTTTTCCAGAACCATTTCTACCCACTAAAAATAAAAGTTGAAAGTTAAAGATTAAGCCATTTTAAATTCTGTTTCATGAATAACTAAATGGTTTACTTCTAAGATTCAGAGACACATGACAGAAGAAAGTTGCAGCCCTTCTCTAGCTGCCTACAACTGGAAAGAAAAGCTTGGAGCTAGGAGGACAGACCACAATGAAAAACCTCCCATCTCCAGTCTTATATACTGATAAGAGAACTGCCCATTCTCTGGAAGGAGTAAGGGGGGCATTCCGGACCAATGGGATGTCCTCCTACTCCTGGGAAGGCAGGGTCGCTTTAAACTTGAGTCTCCTCCCACGTAGGAGGGCGCCCCACACCCAGTTCGGCCCTGCCTTCTCTTGAGGCAGGTTGCTTTTGTCAAAGCTCTACAGCTCAAGAAATTAGTCTTCTCTCTTTATTCAATCTTCGTATGTTTTTGTATTACTATTTCCAACCTCTACGTCTCTCCCCCCCGCCCCCGTCTGTTAAATTGCATGGGAGGGAGCCTTTTGTCGGCGTTTGGCCGACGGGCTGTGTAGAGGCTCTGAAGCAGGTCTCTCAGCCTTTCTTCTCCTCAGAGGACTCCGAGGGGATTTTTCTTGCTTGGCGGGAGCCATTGGAAACATCAGTTTGCCACAGGGCGTGTGGAAGAGCGGCTCCCGTGGGGACCGTCGCCGCTTCGCTAGGCAGCCACCGCTGTAGTTCCGAGCAGCCAGAGGCCCGGAACTACCAACTGGCATCAACGCAGAGCGGCTCCTCACGGACCACCGCTGTTGCGACAGGGAGGATCGTTAGACGCGTCCCGAGCGGCCAGTGGTCTGGGACACTTCACATCTAAATTTCCGGACACGAGGACAGACGGTAGCTCGACGGGGAGCGAATTGACCTCCCTCGACATCGCTTAGATTCGATTGGCAACCGCGGGCGGTGGACGGACCGCAGCACCATGTTCTTCTTCCCGCCATAATTCACCCTCGCAACAGAAGATACAGGTATGTCTGTGGAGGGCTCTGCTGAGGAAAAGGCTGCCCCAAGGGGACGGGTTGCGGGAGAGGGTCCTTCTAGCAAGGCAGAGCCTCTCACCAGCGACATGCAGTCCAAAATTTTGGAGTTGGTTAAGGGGGCAGTGGAAGGGACTGTCAAGGCTTCTCAGGCACAGCGAAAAGGCAGCTCTAAGCAGGTCCTTTTGAAGCGTCACAGATCTCCCAGCCCAGAATATTTTTTCTCCTCAGAGGAGTTTGTTTCGTCTGCAGAGTCAGATACTCTTCCATGCAAACGCCATCATAGGGGACATATGCCTAGGTCCAAACTGCCCAGACGGTCCAGTCACAGGCGCAGACGACAAGCACTACCCTCCCCCGCTTCCTCTCAATATTCTTCTGGGTCAGTCACTTCAGCTTCTGACAGAGAGGAGGGTGAGCTATAAGGAGATCAGGAACAGCCTGAACAGAAGTTAGACAGGCTTTTCCCCACAGACCTGTTCCCTAGAATGCTGGGCAAGGCGGTTCAGGCCCTAGACCTGGGACAGGAGACAGACACACCAGGGTTGGTTTCAGGGGGTAAGGTAACAGCCAAGAGACTTTTCCCCCAGGGTCCACCCAAACCCCACCTGGTTCCATTTCCCGAGGCTTTTCAAAGAGTATTGGACGTGGAATGGGCTACCCCTGCAGTAGTTAAGCATCCATCACGTCTAATTAATGGAACCATCCAACAATTACTTATTTTTGTTCCAGTATGCCTTCTTTTTGTAGATTTCTTTTTCTTCGGACCTTCGACGAGTTCTGCTTCAGCTGTTCCCAACACAATGTTCTCCCAGCTTTGTTTCGCCAGGTAAGTCCAATTCATTTTCATCGCTAATTTGTTCCATGTTGTTTTTGTCATGATGCACTCGCTCACAAAGTGTTGTAAAGTCTCTCTATGTTTTTGACCAGTTCTCTCCGCTTCGTGTTGGCAGGCTATGTTTGGGCAAAATTGGTCGCTGGTCACTAACCATGGTCTTGCTGCCTGAATGCCATAGACTTGATGATATATTCTCCACCGTAAGTCCCACAAATAGTATGGCACTCTGTTGTCTTTAAAATGTTCTATAGGAAATTCTGGTTCTCTAAGGTATTTACACATATTAATTTTTGTCTTTTTTTGTCTTTTGTCTCACCCGCATAGTAAGGGATTTCTACAAGGGGTTTCGTTGATCAATCCTCCAACGGTCCACCATTGTCCCACGTGGGACCTTCATCTGGTGTTAACAGCACTCACCGCACGCCCTTTTGAGCCGATGGCGACAGTTCCCATCAGGGAGTTAACACTTAAGACACTTCTGTTAGTCGCTATTACCTCCGCTAGAAGGGTGTCGGAATTGGGGGCCCTTTCTATAAACCCAAATCTTTGTGTCTTCCACAAAGAGAAAGTGGTCTTGCGTCCAGATCCGCCTTTTGTTCCCAAAATCAATACGTTATTCCACCGGCAACAGGAGATAGTGCTCCCATACTTTTGCCCAAACCCTGTCCATTCAAAGGAGAAGTGTTGGCATGTCCAGCGGACCCTCCGTTTTTATACCACCAGGACGAGAGAGATCTGTAAGACAGATGCTTTGTTTCTAAAATTCAGGGGAGCCGCAATAGGGACCAAGGCTACGGCTTCTTCCCTATCTAGATGGATCAGGCAGGCTATTGAGTTAGCGTACCAGTCCTTGGGTAAGGAGCCTCCGGCCGATATTACAGCTCATTCTGTCCGTAGTGCAGCCACCTCTGCAGCGTATGAGGGGTATGTATCCCTGGAGGATATATGCAAGGCGGCCACCTGGTCATCCGTGAATACCTTCATCAGGCATTACAAGATTGATCAGGCCGCCTCAGCATATGCGTCATTTGCCAGGAGGGTATTGCAAAGAGTCCTTCCTCGTTAACGGTGATGCCAGTCTGCCCGCCCTCATGGTTCCAGCTCTTGTATGTCCCATTGGTCTGGAATGGCCCCTTACTCCTTCCAGAGAAAGCAGAATTTCTTACCTTTTGAGAATTCCTATTCTGGGAAGAGTAAGGGGGGCATTCCCACCTCTTCACAGACATGGCTTTCTAAGCGTGAGGGGCTTAGGACCAGGAACTCAAACATGCCTTGGGGCTTAGGTTGGGGGATTTCCCTCTCTTCCAAAGGGTTTTTTTCCTACTGAACATGTGTTGTTGCTCTAACTTGTTATTCATTCTGTTGTTTCCTTATGTTTGTATAAGTGTTTGGGCTGTAGGCAGCAGCCAGTTGTGGGTTTTTCCAGAACCGTTCTGGGATCGCAGCTCCACTAGGTGGGCAGCAGAATCCGGGAAAATGGAGGATGCTTCAGCTCTTCAGTCCAGACTGAACTGGGGGGGCGGGGTGCCCTCCTACGTGGGAGGAGAGTCAAGTTTAAAGCGACCCTGCCTTCCCAGGAGTAGGAGGACATCCCATTGGTCCGGAATGTCCCCCTTACTCTTCCCAGAATAGGAATTCTCAAAAGGTAAGAAATTCTGCTTTCAGCTTTTTAGAACTTCACAGGTTTGAGGCTTTCTAAAAAAAATTGTCACACTCTTCTATCAAGGAGTTTAGGACAGGATACAGTCTTCCCCGTGCATACTCTTATCCACAGAACAATCAGGTGAGGTAGGTTAGGCTGAGAAAGTGACTCCCACGTGAGTCCACATGTGAGCTGATATTTGAACATGTTTCCAGTTCAGCACTTTCTCTAGTACACTACACGGGCATAGAAATCCTATATCATGCTCTGGATTCTGTGCTTAACTATATGGTGTTTCTGTCTCTGGGCATTAATTCTAGCTAGGATACAACACCACACTGAGCTATGGCTGACAGATAAAAACCCAGAAATGAATTTTCCTATGGTGTGGATTCCTCCCAACAACATTTGAGGGGGAAACATAACATTCCAGGGGCAATGCAGAAGGCTTAATATTTCCACCATGTTCATGAAGAGATGTTTCCAAGAAGGTACTTACGTTATACACATTTAATATCACAGACACTGCACTAACAGAACTTACCAATGACGTTATGTTTTGAACTGAAGGGATCTACTATAGTCTGATCTCGGTAACTTCGAAACCCTTGAATGATCACCTGAAATAAACAATTCAAGTTAAAAAGTAATCAAATTGACTGACCCAAAGTCAACAAGTGAACTTTACAGCTAAGCAGCATTTGAATTTGGGTCTCCTACACCAAATCTTACACGACTTTACATTGCCCTTGATTTTATTTATTTTTGGCCTTTCAGGTCAAGGTCTAAATATAGTCTTCCTATAATGCAGAGGATACACTTCCCAAAAGTTGAGCACTGCGTGAAACAGCACCATAGGAGACATACAGCGCAATCCAACTTAACTTTTTTGCCCGTTTAACCAGCGGCGCAGCGAGAACGGGAGGCCCCAGAACGGAAAAGGGATTCAAATCCCCTTTGAATTCCTCTTTTGGAGGGGAAATGAATCCCTTTTCCGTTCTGTGGCCTCCCGTTCTCGCTGCGCCGCTGGTTAAACCAGCAAAAAAGTTAAAAGTCGGATTGCGCTGATAATTGAACAATTAGGCAGTTTTATGGCAGTGACTGGCTAAGTGCTCCCCAGAATGCACTTCTCCCACTGGCTACAACAGTTCTCAATCATAGCAAAAATGAAGAGCACTGAAGTGAAATTACACTAAGGAAGATGTGTTATAAGATACATTTACAGTAAACGTGTAAAAATTTTAAGATACAAATTAAAGATATTTTTTCATATTTAGGTCAAAGCATATTAAATTAGTAGATGTTAAAATAAGCCACAGCTTGCTGGCACAGCATTGTTAAGATGAAACGATATCACCAATTACACTATATGTTCTCTTTATAAAGTAACATTGCAATTAGAATAGAGCTGATCTACGCTACCCATTTTCTACTTGTTGGGCATCAGGTTTGCATAGGCAGCTACATACATAAGAGGCCTACACATGTAAGCCCAGACTAAAGAATCTGTGCACTAACAAAATCAGAATGAAACCTACGCACTTAAGTTCCTACATGTATGATGTCCAAAGCATGGGTGCTGAAGAATATGGCAAGCATATTGAGAGGAAACTGCATAGTTCCCTCCCCCACGTTCAATAAAATGTAAACATAAAGATCTGAAATGTGCTTATGAGTACAAAGCTGGAAAAAGTGGTTAAAGTATACTGTCCATGTGCTGAGGTCAAGGCAAGCTGACTGAATAATGTACAGAAAACCCAGCAATTATGGAGAATATGCACAAGAAATTATGTACACTGCCTAGTCAATATAACCTACAAGAACTATTGGATGTTGCAAGTACAGTACTCCCCCCAGATCTGCATGGGGATATGTTCCAGGCCCCTCCGTGGATACGTGAAACCGTGGATAGGAGCGAACACCCCCTCCATGGTTTCCTGAGGGGCCCCTGCCCTGCCTCCCCTGCAGGCAGGCGTGCGCCCCCCCCCAGCTCTTATTTTTCTTTCAGCAAGCTTTGTTTCTTCCTTAAAACAAACAGAGAAGCAGCCTCCATTGCAGGCAAGTAGAACGAGACTAAGTCCTAGAGAGGCTCTGCAAGGTTTCTAACCTTGCAGAGTCTCTTTAGGACTTAGTCTCGTTCTACTTGCCTGCAATAAGCAGCCAGAGGCTGCTTCTCCTTTTTATTTAAGGAAGAAACGAAGCTTACTGGGGAAAACGTAAAAGCTTGGGAGGGTCCCCACGATCCGTGGATAACTGAAATTGTGGACAGCGAATCCGTGGATATGGGGGCCCACCTGTACAGTTGGCCCTCAGTATCTGCGTATACCGGGGCCAACCTAAAATGTCTAAAAAAGCGGTTTTCTTACCCTTCAGATGCAAACCGCTGCGTGTTCTTCTTTTAACAAACTTAAACCGTGCTACGGAAGCCTCTTCCCAGACACACGATTCCCCCCTCCCCTCTCCCAAGATCGCCCCAGAATGCATTCTGGAGCTATTTTGGGAGAGGAAGGGGAGAGTTGTGTGACCCGGAAGGGGCTTCTGGAATGCAATTTAAGCTTGTTAAAGGAAGGACACGTATCAGTTTGCATCTGAAAGGTAAGAAAACTACTTTTTTACAGTTTTTTCTTTTTTTTAGACTTTTACAGTGGACCCCCATATCCACGTAGAGACAAATCCGCGGATGCGGGATCCACGGATAGCTGGGGTCCACTGTATTACACATATTGACAAGTAAATTAGTGCAGTATCCCCTTTGAGATACACTGACTGGGTAATATACAGCTCTCTCATCAACATTGTTCGTTTATATAGATTCTCCATATAGTGAATCTGCATAAGGGCTGGTTTTCATGCACATTCTTCAATTAACTCACATTAACCAAAGCATACATATAGTAAAACGCTGCAGTATTAAATGTTTTAAATGTCGTATTAAATGTTGTTTTCATTGTATACTTTTGTATGGCCTTTAATCCGGAAGAGATGCTACGTTTGTGCTATTCTTGAAGCTCTGTAAAAAATGACCAGGTGGAATGATTCAGTTTTGTTTTCCTTCCAGACCATCAAGTGGGTTATAAACGACTTATTTAGGTATGTGTGGACCTATAGGCTAATAAAAATATCATGGATTTATCTGAAACTCTTTTTAGATGAAGGTTTCATCAATGTATGCTTCCACTTTCTATCCAGTGACAATGTAGAACGTAGAAATACAGTACGACCCCAGTATCCACAGGGGATAGGTTCCTGGGGCCTCCAGGGATACCAGGAATACACGGACAGGGGGAACGCTATCCCTTGTGGCCCCTCTGTGCCCATTACCTTCATTAGGAGTCTAGCGCTGGCGCCAAGCAAGCATGTCTCTTCCTGAAACAAAACACTATAAGACAGCATGCTGGCTTATAATGTTTTGTTTAAGAAAGATACAAGCTTGCTTGGCACCCACGCTAGACTCCTAATGAAGGTAATGGACGCTGGGGCCCCCTGCAAACTGCAGATAAATGAATCTGTGGATACACACACACACACACACACACACACACACACACACACACACACACCCCTGTATTTTTAAATTTAATTCAGAAAAAAATATGCTATCTGACAGCTCAATCCAGGGCAAGGCAAGGAAAAGCTTATAAAGTGACCTTTATGCTTATCCTGAGAGGCACCCACTGATGCTGGGGAACAAATAGGTAAGCTCCTATGCTTTTGGTGTGTACATTCAGAAAATATGCCGCCTAAATTATTCACTAAAGCAAAAATTGCAAATAGGACAATTAAGCATTTGTTTCTGAACTGCACCACTTGACTGCCAGCGGGGGCTGACATGACAGAATGCTCCCCTATGCAGAAAAAACCCTCCTAAGACACATACACACGAGGGAGGCTGGAATACATATTTGGGCATTGGAAGCTGCCTTATAGCAAGTCAGACCATTGGTTCATCTAACTCAGTAAGGTCTATGGTGACTGATACTAATTCTCCATGGTTTCAGACAGCCTTTCCCAGCTTAAAGGTGCCAGGGACTGAAACTGGGTACGTCTTCTGCATACACTTTACCACGGAGCTACAACCCCTTCTCTACAGCCCCTCCCCAATACCCTCCACCTGCAGCATGAAGGGATGCAGTCCAGTCACAGGCTTATCACCTGTTTGTTCTGCCTCTCAGGCCTGATTTTAAGATCGGAAAAGCCCTGCTGGATCAAGCCCAAGTCCTAACTAGTCCAGCATTCTTCTTCCCACAGTGGCCCACCAGCTGCCTCTGGGAAACCCACAAACAAGTCTTCACTTTGAATACATGACACAGGCCTGTTTTACGCCTAACCAGAGGCGTAATTCACTCAGAACTCCAACGCTCACATCCTCCTGTCATTCAATTGATTTTCTGAATCTTGGGCTGCAATCCTATATACGCTTTCCCGGGAGTCATTAAATACCCATTGAATGCAGTGGGGCGTGTTTCTAAGTACACATGTTTAGATTACAGTTGTTGAGCGAGAAAGAAACCCAGGCCGACAGGCGCGCGAGTTCTACGACCACTCATTCGGAATGATAATTCCAGCCGGGCCCGTAACTTTCAATGTTTGTGTCTTTCCTCGCCATTCATTTTCGTGCGTGAGCTGAGAAGGGCCGCCTACCGGGGCTCGGGGCTAGTCACCTCACCCTGCTGTCACCACACACACGGAGGAAGAGGAACTGCTCGCCTGGGCCTTGTTTCTCTCTCATAAGTGTGCCGCACAGCAAAGCTGGAGGGGGAACCATTATGCAGTGTTACCCCCCTCCCCACCCGGTCCCTCCAACATTTATATGACAGGCAACCTGCAAAACAAAAACCGACGCTGCCGCCCCCAAAACGTTGCTCTCCGCTCTCCCACCGGCGCCGGGCCTCCCCGATAGCACAACCTGTTCCTCCCTCACCCCTAGCCTAGTCCAGACCCCCCCTGTCAGTCATCTATAAGCCCGCCCCCTTTTCTTTCAGGGAAGGCTCAGCAACGGAGAGCCCCGCACAACACAACCCCATTTACCTGCTTGATGTACATGGTGGCGGGCGGCAGCCTCCCCTCTTCACGGTGCAGCGCCCACCCCACACACCCTCACAACACAAAATGGCGGCAAAGCCTCCCCCTCCCGATCGCCACGGAACGTACCACTCGGCAGGGGAAGAGAGGGGTGGAAAAGAGGGGGAAACTCGTGAGACGCTAACGAAGAGACAGTGGCAGAGCCGCCCAGATAACCGAGAAGACACCATTCTGCCTGAGACTATCGCTCGACATTCAAGGCTTTGCAGAAAGCTTCACGACAAGACGCGTGTTCCCCCCCGCCTCGTAAGAAATTGGTTCATCCCGACACAGGATGAGTTCGGCGCCAAAGGAAAGCGCAGGGGAAGGAGGAGAGCTACACAAGAGACTGGCGGGCATTGGAGAATACAGGGGAAACTGGACGGCAGGGGGCGCGCGACACTAGGCTGAGTGCTGGGGAAGGAAAGTACAGTACAGTATTCTCTCGCTTATCTCGCGAATACCCCCCCCCCCCTTAAGTGTTTTCCATTAGGAAGCGGAGGGAATTCAGGTTGAGGTGTTCTTGTTCTGTTCGGATTAGGCTGAATGGGTGCCTTACATCTCATCCGGATAGTTAAATTGAATTGTAACGGAAACAAACATCACCCCTTTTTGCGGAATCTAAGCATTTCTAGGATTTTTGCCTCTTGCACCCCGCATGCCTAACCACTTCTGTATTCTATTCAGCGCCTCAGGCTCTCACATTATTGGTGATAAAGAAATCTTGGTAATACGGGTGGTTCTCCCCCCCCCCCTACGTAAAGTTAAGTACACCAAGCTTAGGAGATGACATTTTATCCTGGTGGCCTTTTTCACAATTCGAATTTGCTAAACTGAATCAGGAAGGGGAGAGAGGAGCACCTGCTTTGCATCCTGAAGGTCCCAGGTTCAAGCCCTTCGACTAACCATCACTTCTACTATTTCCTGAGCTAACATCATAAACAGAAAGAGATTTAGTTCTTTCTATCTTTCAGGAACCTCAAAAGCATCATCACCACCCTGAGCCTCCATCAAGTATACATTGGTTACCAAAAAGACCTCAACGTGGTTTATATCCTCCAGGCCAGGGCCTGGATGAGATGAGCCCTTGCGCCTGGTGACACAAACCCAGGTGATGCCTCTGCCCCAAGGCACTGTGTGACACTACCTACAGAGTGTGCCTTGATCCCTACGTACCCCAGGCACATGGAGTGTGTCCCACTCCCAGGGCAGCCCATTATTGCTTCTTACTTTATGTTCTGGTCCTCCAGGAAGTGTAGGAGGAGGAAGAGTAATGGTAGCGAGGGAAGGGGATAGGATGTGGGGAGCCATAGGGATAGGACAGGGAAAAGCTGCCAGAGGTGCAGTAGGTTGGCAGAAAGCTCCCACGAAGGAATTGGTTGGGGGAGGGGGTAAGAAGGGAAAGTTACCTAGAGTTGGGTTGGAGAGAGAAGCTACAGGAGATATGGGCTAGAGTGGCTGGAAAGAGGAGCGGTAGTGACTGCTGTGTGATGGGGGATTGTGGAGGCACAGGGAGGCAGCTGGCAGATGTGGTGGGTGCAGGACACTACCTCTGCCAATCCACCCCCTGAGGCAGCCATCTGATTGGCAGCCAGGCCTCGGTATCCCCCTTCCTGGTGTCTCATGCCCAGTGGTGGTTTATGCTGCAGTGTGTAATCAGCTGTTATGTTGGGTGTGCAAAAGGTATAGCTGATGGCATCTTTCCAGAGGGTGAATGGTGTGACTGACGGTCATACTAATGGTTACCAACACATCCAATTGTTTTGTAAATGGAAAGCCCAGGTGGAGGCTGAAAGTGACCTGTAGGTTGGCATTAAGGCTTTGCCTCCATGATGGTTCTATTCCCAGTCATGCCACCCATGTGCTATGTTAATTGGTCAAAAACATTCCATTGGAAGCCTACAGAAGTTTTTCCAATAAAAAAATAGTACACAGGGGGAGGAGATGGTCATGATCATACATCATAACTATGGTGGAGGATGGGGGTGGTGGTTTAGGATTTGCCCCTGCTGGTGATTCCAATCCCAATTACTGTCCCCCTGTGTGCTGTCTTTATTGGGAAAAAATGTATTGACTTTAAATCAATGGAAAGTTTTTTCCAGTTAAAATAGCACATGGGGGGGGGGGAAGAACAATTGAGATCAGAACCATGGTGGGGAGCAAAGTCCTGAAGCCCCTTACTCCCCCCCATTGCAGTTTTGCCCCTGGTGTGCTATCTACCAAAACAGGGGCATATTACACTTCTGGATAATGTCAGTTTGATCCTAAGTAAATGTGGTATGTGCATGAGAATGGGTACAGAATGGGTAAATGGTATTACAAAGATCACATTTGAGAATGTTCACAATTCTTACCTTTTCTAATTGGCAGAAGGTAAGGCCAATTGCTTGTAGTTACAATACCTGAAATAACAAGCTGATTGAGTACTTCAAAAGTCACAAAATAATCAGAAGAAATAAAGAGAAAATTGTTATTTCTAATGTCTTTAAATTATAGCAATTTTTGGCACAACATGTAACAACAGTGGGAACAAAATTTACTAGAGGAAATGGAACTTTCACCTTGACAGCATCTCATCTTAGAAATGTAATTACTATCAAAATCAATTTGTATGTATAATAGCATTTTTGCAACTAACCCTTTTCCTATTAATTCAAATTGTTCAGAACATAATTGCTTGGTTCCTGTCTCTCCACTGTGAACACAGTAGATATCGGCCAATTACTTCTCTTTACTATTAGCATCTCCACATCACAAAGAACCCTTAACACTTTTCAAAGAGTAATAGTAACAAAATAATAATTTTGTTAGTGAACACACTTCAGAAAGGTGGCACAGACCTGTTTATCTATAATATGTGAAAGAATAGTATGTATGCTGTGAGCACTGCACAACAGATAAATATGTTTGTTTTAAATTTTAATCCCATCAAATCTGCAAAATTCCAATGTTTAAACCGTAACGGTTCTTAAATGACATATAAATGAGCCAATTACAATCAGAAAATTCATTAAAATGCCTTAATTTTATTAAAGAAGGCACTGTTGACTTGCATACAATTGAAACCTGCAACAAAATGTTGCAGTGTAATCTACTGCTCCTAAGAGAAGTGCTTCTGTGTGCCTATTGAGGCAGCCAGGCATAGAAGCTATTCACGCTTAAGCCTTCTCTGGCTGTGCTATGGGGCTGGCTGCCAGTCCAGAACCTGAGCATTTTACGACTGTAGAGCAGCAGTTGTGTGGGAGTGGTTCTGGAGAGTGAGAAAAGGAAAAGCTCTCCTTTTTTCTTTCCTGTTGCAACATCCCTGTATAGTAGGGAGGGCGATTTTTTAACCTCATGGCACATCCCCCCCCCCCAACAGTCATCCTATCTCTAGAATGCATGCTATAAGTTGTTGGGGGCTTGAGAAGCCCAGTTCATTCCCCTTCTCCCCTTCCATCTGCCTGTTCCTGTTTTTCAATCAGTACATTAACATTCTGCATATCAGCTACTCTCAACCATAAACTGATTTGACAGACTCACAAATCCTGCATGCCTCCTAGTCCCTTTAGATTGTTTTTTATCCTCTCTTCAGTTGAAGTGAGAGTTGACCATTGAAAATAATGGAGAAATCCAGGATATTCTTAGGCCCAGACCAAATGTGCAAAAACCTGTGTGGAAATGCATTTTCCATGGAACAAATGCACATTTGGATGGAAACCCACTTGAGTTTCCTTATACATGAGACACCTGTGGGGTTTTTTGTTTGTTTGTTTGTTTTGCTATGGAATATCCAAGTACAGTACCTCTTTTCCACTTTTAAAAACGTTTTAATCCATGTGTTCAGAGTCTTCCATGTGGGTTTTTGAACATATGGTTGCAAAACCCATGCAGTTTTTGATATACTGTATTTCTTCAATTCTAAGACGCATGTTTTTTCCCAATTAAGCATTTCAAAAAATGGGGTGCGTCTTAGAATCGAAGGTCTCCAAAAAATCACCCCAAAATGCTATCTTCTTACTTACTGTGGCTTGGGGGAGCTTCAGGGAGACCTGCGTGACCCTCTGCAGGCCTCCCCGATCTTCAGTTCAGCAAAAAACGGTGATTTTCAGCCATTTCCAGTTTTCGCGAAAACCAGAAATGGCCAAAAATCACTGTTTTTCGCCGAACTGAAGATCAAGGAGGCCTGCAGAGGGTTGCGCAGGCCTCCCTGAAGCTCCCCCAAGCCCAGGTAATGAAGGAAATGACACTTTATGGCGGGGCCAGAAATGCTATGCAAAGGCAGTGCACTCAGTCATCCTCAGCTGCTGGAGACATGCTGGGGAGAGTTGGTGCTGAGCGGGTAGATTCAATGAAGGGAGGTGAGTCTTACAATCGATGGATTTTTTTTTTCCCCTACTGGTGGTACTGAAAGTAAAGATGCGCCTTAGAATCGATGGCGCCTTAGACTCGAAGAAATACGGTATCCATGAGTTTGGGAGGTAAGATTGTGTCCTAGATTGTCCCCTGGGAGAGCCCATCTTCTCCACAGGTTCTCTTCTCCCTGTTTTTGCCTTTAAAGGGCAGCCATCTCCTCTCCTTCGCTCATGGAAAGTAGGACAGAAAGGCACAAAAGTGGTGTGTGTTTGAACTGTGGCCTGAGAACCTTTAGATTGCATTGGCTCATGATGATGGAGGGAAGCGATATTCCAACCACGCAAGCTACTCTTCTCAGCAGCAGGGGGCTTCCACGCCATCCGAGGAGTCCTTCACGGAGCAAGGAGGAGTTGAGAGCCTTCATCAATATTTGGCAGGAAGAGGTGGTCCAGGTGGCTCTCCTCAAAAGTTACCAAAATGTGGAGCATTTCCACTACATTTTGGAGAAGCTCAAGGATATGGGCTATTGCAGGGACCTGGATGCGTGCAGGAGCAAAGCCAAGAAACTGAGGAGGAACTGTAAACTGGTCAAGGAGGGCAATCGTTCTGGGTGCTCCAGAATAACCATGCCCTTCTCCAACACCCTTGGCCAGTTCCTCTGCGTGGACTGTGGGTTGGTCATATCCTGCATGAGTGGCACAGGGGTGATCCAGCAGGGGAGTTGTGCTGCTGCACTGAGGGATGCAAGGGAAGCAGCAGGTGATGAGGAAGAAGTGATCCTCAACCTGGTTCCTGTTGACCCAGAGGAGTCTTTCTCTCTGCAGCCAGGACCTGCAGCATTGGGTGAGTTATCTCAAGCCCTGGGACTGGGTGATGCAGGCAGTTTGCCACTTTTTCGTGATCCTTTCCAACAGGTGTCTGAAGTTCCAGGTAATTACTCCCCATCCCCTGTGGGGAATACTTTGGAAAGTGAGGAGCAGTTGGCGGTAGTGGGGAGAGCTGTGGTGGAGATGCCTTTTTGGCATAGGACAAGTACCATTTAAAACCAATGCTTTGGAATGTGGAGGGGGGGAGTTGGTGGGAGCGGGAAGATCAGGAGGGGGGATGCCTTTCTCACCCTTGGCACTGATCAAAGTCAGGATCGGATAGGCACCACACACTACACTATTCAAAACTGTGTTCTCCTTTGCAGAATTCGAGCAATGGAGAAGTCGGATGACTGCTGTAGCGAGGATATGGCACCTGAGGAACGGACAGAAGCGGCTCTGGCAGCGTCTAAACTTCTCCCAGGAGCTCTTGCAGGTGAACAGAAAAATGAGCAATAAGCTCACGGATACCTTAAACCACCTCGAAGACAGAGACTTCCAGGAGTGGGACACAGGTTTAAAGAGGGTAGCAGCCAGGGCAAGCCCTGGACAACATAAGTACCAAGCTCAAGGCCTTAGAGCAGCAAAGGCCTTAGAGCAGCAAAGCCGCCTTGAGTGCCCTTGCTGGGAGAAAGGCGGGATACAAATTCTTTAAATAAATAAATAAATTAAACCCAAGACATAAGGATAAATGCACATTTGGGTGGTTGGGGTTGTTGAGGGCACTCAGCACATGAATAGTGTCTTCATGGAGACGCAGGCCATGGTGATGGTGGCTTACCTATCCAGGCTTGATCCTTCACAAGCCAGGGGGGGGGAGAAGCACAAGGAGGTTGCGTCATTGAGGGGCTGTGCGATCCCAGTTCAGAAAACCCATTTGCCTGCACTTGTTTTATGTATTTGTGCAAATAGCTGTTGCTGCATTGAAATGCAATAACCACACCATTGTTTATTGACAGGTAACATGGCATGAAACTGTTTCAAAAATAAACCTTTGTTTGTTAAAAAAAAAAAACCACCCTTCTCTTTATTTGAAAGACTGGGGCAGGGATGGGGTTGTGTCAAGGGCGGGAAGGGGCAGTTATTGGTGACAGCAGCTCTGCCAATATCCTATGTCCTTCCCGACTTGAATCCACCTACCCGGGTCTACTTGGACTTCCACCAGCAAAATCGATGATGCAGGTCTGAATAGACACATCGAGGCAGAAGACACGCTTGGGCAAGGGAACAACTGTTCCTTTACCTGGAGGAGACCTCCAGGACTGCCACCCCCGCAGGATGCAATGGCGCTCCTGTGGTGCGGCTGCATTGGGGGGGTGGTGTTAGATCGGATTGGGCTGTTACTCTTGGCAAGCATTCTAGAATTCCGTAGGCTCCTGTACAGCTGCAGGACAAGCAGGCGCTTGGTCCTAATATAAAGGTGTTACCTTACTTTCAACTGTTTGGAGCTTTCTTTTTCACTTCACTTCCATGAGAAAAAAAATTGTGTTGAATTAGTTTCCGATGTATAAGTGAAAAAGGCACAGGATCTTATTAGAAAAAGAAGATGGCAGTCCCTACTTATGGTTAGGAAGCTTTCCCAGTACTGTAATTAATGAAATCCTGCTTTCCTGCATTTTAAATCATTTTCCTTTTGTTTGTTTCAGTTCGGAATAATTGCTTTCCATCTTCTTTCTGGCAGCCTTCTTTCTTGCACTTGAAAATTATTATCGGCACCATCCAGCCTCATCTTTATTAGCCAAGATGGCTGTAGAAAGTGACATTAGTCATTCAGTAGGTGGCACTCTAGACACTTCTTTACAAGTTAATATTTGGCCAACGTTCATCAACAATGCAGTGCGATGTCGTGACCATGACCTATAAGAGAGATTGTACTAGTTTATTTAACAAGTAAGCAAGTGAGTATTGTCCAAGTCTTTGACACATTCATAATTAGGAGCTAAAACACAAAAATTCTTGGCTTCAAAACCCTTCATCTCCCTATTAGTCTTCTCCGTATGACATAATACATAAATTGGTTGTAAACTAGCCAGTAGTAGCATCCCGTAGTATCTTGAGAGCTATATCCATGTGTACAAATATTACCATTGTCTTAGACTCTTAAGACTTAGAGCATTGTGTAATCTGGAGTATTGTGTCCAATACACATCTGGAGTATTGTGTCCAGTTCTGGTCACCACACACCTCAAAAAAGATATAGTTGAATTGGAAAAGGTGCAGAAAAGAATGATCAGAATGATTCGTGGGCTGGAGCACCTCCCTTATGAGGAAAGGCTACAGCGTTTGGGGCTTTTCAGTCTAGAAAAAAGGCGCCTGAGTGGGGGGGGGGACATGATTGAAACGTATAAAATTATGCATGGGATGGAGAGAGTGGATAGAGGGAAATTCTTCACCCTCTCACACAACACCAGAACCAGGAGACATGCACTAAAATTGAGTGGAAGGAAAGTTAGAACGGACAAAAGAAAATATTTCTTTACCCAGTGTGTAATTCATCTGTGGAACTCCTTGCCACAGGATGTGGTGATGGCACCTGGCCTAGATGCCTTTAAAAGGGGTTTGGATAAATTCATGGAGGAAAAGACCATCACAGGTTACAAGCCATAAGCAACCTCCTGGCTTTAGAAGTAGGTTTTCTCTGTGCCAGGTGCAAGGGAGTGACAACAGGAAACAGGTTATCTTGTTGGCTGTGTACTCCCTGAGGCATCTGGTGGGGCCACTGTGTGATACAGGAAGCTGGACTAGATGGGCCTTTGGCCTGATCCAGCGGGGCTCTTCTTATGTTCTTATGTTAGAAATAGAAAAAGATGGGAACAGACAGGATATATGATAGAATTTAAAATTCCCATGTTCCAGGTTTTCAGATCGGTTTAATTGTGATAAGATATAATCTAGATAATTGTGATAATTGTATAATTGTGACAGGATATAATCTAGAACAAAATTTTGACATCTGGCAATTGAAATGTTGAAGATTTTTAAATTTTGCTTTTGAAATTCAACTTTCCAGTTTGATGGATTTTAAAGTACTAAGATACTGTAAAGTACTACGGTGATATTAAAGAGGAGAGACATGTATCTGATATCAGATTCTCTCTCTCTCTCTCTCTCTCTCTCTCTCTCTCTCTCTCTCTCTCTCTCTCTCTCTCTCTCTCTCTCTCCCCCCCCCCCATGTACAGATGTTATGTATTTATTTATCGATTTATATCCCACCTTTCTCCCCAAAGGGCACCCAAGGCAGCTTAGAACAATATCATGTTATCAAGGTAAACATGTTGAGGGTAGGGAGAACTCACCCTCCAAGTTTGCCACTGCAATCAAACACTGAACACATGGGAGGGAGGCAGGGATTTGGGAATATGTCTGTGTGGGGGTGAGGCTTGCTGGTGCACTCGTCCCACGATGTATTTGGGCTACACATAAGCAACGTCTGCACAGGGCTCCTGTGATTGGGAACCCTGCTTTTCCAGGGTTTCCAATTGTGTGGAGACAGCCTCACACGTACTGTTGGCTCCATATAGACATTGAAGTGAATGTGCATACACTAGGGAGTGGGACCTCCCACCATAATCCTGCTTTCCCCTAAACGTGCTTGCTTGGCCCAGATATATTGTGAGTGTTACTGTATATCTAGTTAGTTTAATGTCCAGATGTCTTAGATTACATTTGCTCAAGATGTTAATCAACAGTAGCTACTGGACCCATAAATACTAGAGTTGAAATTCATAAGAATGGAGGCCAAATTGGATGGTAATCTCTCCTAATCTGATGGAAAGGAGTGTGTGGGCACAGCTCTTGAATTGCGCAGGAATGCAACATTGAGATGCCAATCAACCACATGGCAATAGGCCAGCGGGTGGCGCAGTGGGTTAAACCATGAGCTGTCGATCGAAACCATGAGCTGTCGTTGAACCATGAGCTGTCGATCGAAAGGTCGGCAGTTCGAATCCACGACGGGGTGAGCTCTCGTTGCTTGGCCAGCTCCTGCCAACCTAGCAGTTCCAAAGCATGTCAATGCGAGTAGATAAATAGGTACCGCTTGCAGGAAGGTAAACAGCGCTCCGTGTTCCAGCTGCATGCTCCATGTTCCAGCTGCATAGCTGCGGCAAGGAGAGTCACGCCGGCCACATGACCACAGAAGCGTCTTCGGACAACGCTGGCTCTTCGGCTTTGAAATGGGGATGAGCACCACACCCTAGAGTCGGACAAGACTGAACTTAATTGTCAGGGGTCACATCACAACTTATTCAACTGATTGTTCACTACTCTATTAACGGTTTGATATTCTCAGAAATAAAGAAGGGAGAGATAATTACAAGCATGCACCATCTTTTTCTGCCTGCAGATGGCACAATATAATATCACCAGTGATGGAGCCTCCTCAGTGATGACAGACAGGGCTTGACAACACCATGCCCTCTTGCAGAAGTAATACTTTCTGCCATCTTTTCCAGTTTTTCTAAGGTGGAGTGGTGCACAGTTATCACACAAATGGTTTTGAAGTAGCAAAAAAAGCTTCATGAAGTAGGTGAGGCTGGACAATGGCCAGAAAGAAGCACAGCACAAGACTTCTGTTCAGAATCTAGATGGATAGGTCAGCAAGTTGTATCTCTATAATGAGGCACATGCTTTTGTGCTGGTCCTATCTCTTTCTCTCTCCCCCCCCCAGCCAGGAAATGGCAAAGTCTACAATAAGGGATTATGGAATGCAAGCAACATGGGCTGCATCATCACCTTGCATGAAAAACTGCCTGTCCTGATGCATCTTTGGTGCTATAACCTGTAATAGTAGAACTGCACCAGGAAAACAAAACCTGTAAAGGAGGGGGTGCTCTGTGGTTCTGACCTTCTGTTTTGTCATCTGTCTTGAGCATATATGCCATTTTCAGACATTAGGTGGCCAGTCTTCAACACAGTCAATGAACGTATATAGGAGGGTGGCAACATAGCAGTGACAGGCTCGACCTCCAATCTTTGCACATTCACTGAATGCCTGAATAAGATACCTGTGTGCATACAGCTGTAGATGTCAGAGTGAAGATGCATAGATAAGAAACAGAGCCTGCTCAGACATGGGGTCATTAAATGCAAAGAGGAGCTGCCTTATAACATCTGAAAAGAGCTATAGAGAGATAAGATATACATATTTTAAGCACACATGAACAGGTCCCCGGTGAATACGGATTGATGTAAATGTCCAGGTTCCTCACCTCTGTCACAGCCATTGGAACCCTGGATGCCACAGTCGCCATCACTGTTACGGCTGTTGGAATCCCGGACGTCACAGTTGTGGTTGCAATCGCTACCATGGGCACTAAGGCTGCTACCCCTAAGTGCTTTACCATCCTCATCTAAGTTGGGGGGGTCTCTCCATTTGGGAAATATAGCACCTTGGGAGCAGCAAGTGGGACAACTGACCCCCACGTCTTATGAGATGTTGGGCACAGGCTTCTCGGTTTCTGAGAGATGCCCAATGCAAGTTCTTGGGAAGTGAAGGGAGGCAGCAATGGAACTGCTGACAGCTGGAAGGGAGTTAAAAGGTCCAGTGTGTGCCGCTGATGAGAGTGAGAGGACACAAGGGTTGAGGGCTCTGTGACAAACTGTGGGAAGCTGTCCAACAGGAATGGAAAACAAAGCGGGTGTGATATACCTCCCTCCCCTCTCCCACACACACCTGAGGCACCAAGACAGGAACAGTGACAGGCACTCAGTCCATCAACACACTCCTTCCACCTGCAAACCTTGTGTGGGAGGGAGGAGTGGCAAACCTCAGGGGCCAGTTTCCTACCCAAGGAGAGGCATTTGGAGTATTCCAGATTGACCTGACCACTGCCTGGATGCTCCCTTTCCCTAGGTTCGAGGTAAGGGCTTCCTGGACTATTCCCCAAAGAGGAATTTGGGGCAGAGTGCACCCACACCCACACAGAGTCTATTTTATGTACTGTTTTTGATATCAAGGAACACTGAGTGGCATATGTGAGGTTATTCCATTTCATCTTTCCTGCAAGGTAGATTAGGCTAAGAGATAGCGCCCAGGACCTCCTATTGAGTTTCACAGCAAATGGGAATAAGGACCCAAGTCCAGCATTCTACCTGCTGGGAAGGGGGCCATAGCTTGGCAATAAGAGATTTGTTTTTCATGCAGAAGGCCCAAGCTCAGTCCCTGGCACCGCTGGCATCTCTAAGACCTCTTTAAATAAAGTCTGAAGTCCCCCACTTGCTGGTTTGACAAATCACACAACGGAGCACAGTAAGGAAGTGGATGATCAGCTACTTTCTGCTTGCTTTTAGTGAGCAAGAAGCGGATCAATATGGCTTGTATCTGAGTCAGGTTGGAGGGAAGCAGCAACAGATTTGGGGTGAAGGGCACCCTGAATCCACAACCCCCTTGCTCCCTGACATCTGCTGCTGCTGCTGCTGCTGCTGCATGCTGAATCAGCCTGCTTCATGGCTGGACCAGCCCTGCTAATAAGGGCCAAATCTGACATTACACTAAGTGCATAATGTGGTCAGTGGCATCACTAGGGCGCACGCCGCCCTATAGCGAGGGCGCATGCGCTGCCCTAATGACCCCAAATTCTTACCCCCCGCTGCTGCCGGCTCCGCTGCTGCTGGCTCCGGGACATCCTCCCCGGCCGGCTGTCCTGGGCCTTCTGACGAAGGCCCAATGCGTCAATACGTGCAATTTTAGCTTTTTCGCACATGCGCAGACCATTTCTGAGGGCAAGGGCTGCCCTTTTGCCCTCAGAAATGTTCTGCGCAGGCGCGGAAAACCTAATAAATGACGTCGCCGCATTGGGCCTCGTCAGAAGGCCGTGGACCTCCGCCCGGGGCGGACGGTCTGAGGCCTTCTCCTGGAGCAGAGGTGACGGCGGCCGCGTGCATGGGTGCGCGCGTCACCCTTTGCGAGCGTCACCCCTCGGCGGTCCGCCCCCCCGCCACGCTCCAGTGACGCGTATGCCTGGTGGTTTGGGCTTTTAAAAAAAATATCTGCCTGGGGGGTGGTGGGTGGTGAAAGCAGAACCTCAGCAGGGGGGTTGGAATGCTTTAGGTCAGGACTTTGCCCTGGCATGGTTCTACTCTCAATAGCAGCCCTCCCCCCCACAACATGCTTTTTTAAAGAGAAAAAAAGGTTCCATTGGCTTTCAATTGAAGCTTTTTTTCCTCTCTAAAATAGCACAGTGTGACAGTGGCTATGATCAGGAGCAGAACCACAGAGGGGCAAAATCCTAAAGCCCCCCACTTTTTGCGGTCCCCTCCAAGCAGCTATTTGTACAACAACAACAAACATACCAGGCCATTGTATGCATTGTGCATAACATCTGATTTGGCCCGAAGATTGTATCACTTAAAAAAAAACCTTCAAGTAAAAGATTCAAGAAGTGGGGGCTTTAGAGCTGGAGGACATTGACTCATCAGAAATGAAACAGGTCATGTGTGCTGCTTCAGCACTTCTGCATGGAACGTGGGTGGGGACTGCAACAGTGTCCCCTCTGAAGACAGCAGCACCTGGTAATTATCTTCAAGCATACTCATCTTTGCTCTCGCCCCAGTCCTGAGAGAGAAGATCGCTGCCTTATCATCAAGAGAATAATGATACAGCTACATATTGTGTGCTTGCACTCTACCGGGCATGTTGAATAACCAGTGAAAAACCATCCCAATTATAGAGGGGAGAGAGAATGCTAACTAACAGCCATCTTAACGTGGCATGATGAATTAACTACGTAGTCTGAAGAATTTAAATCTGCGTTCTTCTTTTCTTTCTTCCCCCCTCCCTTCCTCCCTCATCAAAGAGCAAATAGATAGAATTGGAAGCTGCTTATAAGTGATAGATGATGATGGAATATAAGGAACTGGATAGAGGAAAAATGGTGTGTGCGTGCGTGCGTGCGTGCGTGCGTGCGTGCGTGTGTGTGTGTGTGAAGAAAAAGAGATCCTTTAAGAACTGTGGTAGTGCTCTAAAACCACACCACCTCCTTGTGCACAACTCTAGCAGACATGACAGGCAACATGACTGCTATTTTTGCTGAAACATTGTCTGGGAAAAGAATTATCATCAGACATTGTGTAGGACTGAAGGATGGGAGGTGGGACTGGTAGAGAGCCAATGAATACTCCCTAGGCAGCTGGGGCATATTTCCAGGTACTGTAGGCGTATTTTCTCTTTCGCTGATGTGAGCTGCAAATCCACCAGCCAGTGGGCAGCTGAAGAAACCCAAAGGATTTTTTTATTAGTAGTTCCATATCCTCACTGTCCACCCTGTTCTTGTCTGCCCAGAGAGGCATACAGTAGCCGTGGACTGCAATAACTCGCTCCTCCCACATCTTGGGAGTGAATCATTAACAGTGTGGTGCCACTGACAAGTGTTCGACAACTCTTTGTAGTGAGGAAATCTGGAGGAGGAAGAAGAGCAGAGTTTATGTGCATGAGTACAAACTCCATACTTTAAACATAGGCTGTTGGGATTTATTTGTTTGGTGCTATTTTCTCCCACAAGCCAGCTTCATCATCATTGATTCATACAATGGTGCGCCTGGCTTTCAGAAGCCTCTGTAAAAGGAGGAAGCTTCTGTCTCTTTGCCCACTTGTAACTACACAATGACTTCCGAAATGAAGAGATCATATATTAAGATCATTGCTGAATTCTTCATTAGGCACACCAACCCTATAAGATAGATTCACAACTGGTACACTTGAGAGAGTGGAATATATTGATGGTGCTATGTTTACATTCTAAGTAAAGTAGGCCAAGGCCAAGTCTATCTTGTGATCATGTGGATACCACATTTTCTCTGATGAAACTGGCTCCAGTGTGGTGAAAAAGCTACTTGGAAGCTGTGAAAGAAATGTCTGTCCTCCTGCTATCTTATGCCTCCTCTACATCTATAATTCATAAGACCTTTTGAAGAATAGCAGCACTGGCACTAGCACTGGCTGGCAGTGCTAGTGCAAATCAGTACGAACTCCTGGGATGGCTAGTAGCACAATGTCATTGGGCTGATCGCACCAACAGTTACCTCTGTACCAACAGAGGTACAGCAGCTCCTCCTGCTGAGCCTATGTGATTCTGAGCCAGCCCAACAAGCCATAGGATTGGACCTCTTGTTGTTGTCAGGAAGTATCAGGAATTAAATGCTGATATGCCTTCATTAGTTGTGGGTTCTCATAGATAAAGTCCATGGGAAAAGAAATGGAGTCACTGTCTGCCCTGCACTGATGCAGGTCAGTGGCCGAACCGGATGCAAACACTTGTGAATGGTCCAAAGTGATCTGGTTGGATGAACTCAGTAAACAAGGTCAAGTAACTTCCAACGCATTGCCTATTCATCAAGCTACTGCTTTGGCCTCTTCCGATTGCTCATCCGCTTGCTGCACTAATCTTTGACTCAGCTCTGTCATGCTAATGCTGCTCGGCTCTCAGCTACTTGCTTTTTGTCCAGCTCCTTTTTCGCCTACAGGCTTTCAATTTAACTCTCTGTCATATATTCCTATTTTCTTTCCAGTCCAGTCCTCTGGTATTATTCGCTATTCTATCTCAGCTCCTGTACAGAACATCAGATCTACTATCTCACACAGTTCTCATATATTGTCAACCTTCTTGCTTAGGCAATGATCATCCTTCTTCCTGTATCCCTCAGTCTTGTTCCTTGTCCTGGCTTTACTCTCTAGTTTGATCCCTTGGCCTGAACCTCCATCAGGTTCATAGTACAGTAGACCCATTCTATCCGTGGGTTTGGGATCTGCGGATTTGACTCACGTCAGATTCCAGACCTGCGAGGTCCACCTTCAAAACATATTAAAAAAGGAAAGGAAAAACGTGTTGTTTTTTTAACCTTTTGACTAAAACTGCTGCATGTTCTTGCTTTAGCCATGCTGAAATTGAACTCTGGAAGCCTCTTCCAGGTTGCGCGACTTCCCTCTCCCCAGATTGCCCCAGAATACACTGCAATGCATTCTTTACCTATTTTGGGAGAGGAAGGGTGAGTCGCGTGACCCGGAAGAGGCTTCCGGAGCACAATTTCAGCATGGTTAAAGCAATAACACACAGCGGTTTCAGTCAACCCCCCCACTTCCCCCCTTTTTAAAAACACATTTGCTTTCAGACCCCGGTATCCATGGATCTTCGCTATCCGTGGGGTGTCTGGAACGGACCCCCCCCCCCGAGGTCCGACTGTACTGTATATCCTTCTGGAGTTTTTTTCTCAATTGAACACTGTCTTAGCAGTCTTCTTGTCCCACATTAATCCTGAACATGATCTAATACAAATTCCACTTATGAGATATTTTATGGTCACAGGCAGCTGTGGAAATGAAGTCAATAGAAAATCAATAGAAACAATACCAGTTGTATCGAAACAACTCTGGTGCAAATGGAACCAGAGGGCCATTTTGCACATTCCACTAAGCACAGTAACTCATGCTTTTCTCTCCCACTTTTGTGTCTTGAGTGAAACAGGAAGACGTGCACAGGGGCGTCATTAGGGTTGGTGACACCCGGTGCAAGATGTCATAGTGTCACCCACATGGACCTCCTCCTATACCAGACCACATGATGTGGAGATTTCCTGGGAAATGCGATCCCCGCGCGAGTCTCAGCGGGGATGAGGAAAAACCCATTTTCTAGCAATAGTTCATTTTTGCACCACTTGTATCAAATACAATATAAAGTCATTTTAGTATCACCCCTCTGTGGGGCGACACCCAGAGCGGTCCACCCCCCCCCAGTGATGCCCCTGAAAGTGCATATCACACACACCCTTGCACAAACTAGGGGCAGTGGAAGGAAGTGTGACTCATGCTTCGTCTCTCATTGCTTCTGTGGAACATCCAAAGTGATCTGAAGAGTTGAGCCTATCAGAAGTATTTTTATGGTTGCCTAGAAAGGTCTGTGGACAGACTGAACAATAGCCTGGAATTACTCCAGGTGCAAAGGGGGAAAGGTGTCCTGTACTAAATTGCAATTGTGTAGGAGAGTGGGTTTTGGCTGACACCGTTTGTCATGCAGGGATGAAAAAAGATACACTTGCTGAAATTCTCTCTGCTACACAATTTTTAAAGGTATACAAGTCCAGTCTTCCTGTGTTTCTGATTGATCGTACCTTTTAGTGTCCTTCGTACAGGATGTTTCTTATTTGTCCTCCAATAGGTTTGTAGCGTCCTTGATTCTGTCCATGTTCCCAGCAATTCTAGTTTTCCTTCAGCTATGTCTGATGGCAGTCCTACAGTGTTCTGTACTCAGATCTGAGAAGGTCAGCAGTATAAGCAGCCAGTTCCGATGGTTGCAGCAGCCTGGCACATACTGTAAAAACCTTAGTACTCTCTGTAACTTTCTTATGAGTTCATGTTTCCAGTTTAATAGATGGCTTCAGAAGGATGAATTTCTCCCTCACCAGGCTTCATCCATCTTCAGATCGTCAAACTAGCCTGTATAATTATTGAAGGATGTATGTTTCACACATCACTTTTTCAGTATAGAGATTGGTTTCCTTTTTAGAAAGGATGGTGGAAATGCATGGATCCTGTACTGACTGACGGGAAGTGTAACTGCCCTTGTTCCCTTGTGAAGCCATTGCCGAGGGGGGGGGGATCCTGCAAAAATCCTTATTTTGAACCAGATTGCAACATTTCTATCCAAGCACTTTTGCAGGGTGAGGAAAAACAAGGAAATTTGTTCATCTTATAACCTAGTACAATGTATGATAATTTTAGGCTATGCCTTGCCTATTCTTCCTATATGAAGTTGGTGATAGGGCCATTTTATGGCCATCCCATGCATGAGGCCAACTGAAGCAGTTGCCTTGGGTAGCAGGCTGGCTGGGGGCACCCACTTCCTTTCACCCACTCAGCCACTGATCCTCCCACTCCCTATATTGGAAAAGGAGGAGGGTTGGTGGGCCAGAGGATTGGAGAGCAGAGGCTGCACCAGATAAGGGTGGTCGCATTTGGTACGCTGCCTCAGGCACCAAGACGTCTTGGGCCGGCCTTCGGGCCATGCAAATGCAGAAAAGATGTATGTGACAGAGGTTTCTCCTAAATGCCAGAGGTGTTCCTACACCTCCGCGGGGGCGTCTACGCAACACCCACCATGTGAAGCCAAACGCCCCACCCCTGGGGGGGCGTGACATCATTTTCGCATGCCAATGCCGAAATTTGGAGGCGGCGCAGCGCGAAACACACACACGCACGCCGCTTTTCGGCCCTTTTGGGAGCCAAACGGCTCCTGGTCGACATTTGGTCCACCCATCCTAAACTTTTCCTACGCCCGTCACAAACTCGGCCTAAATTCGGCCTAAACGGCGCTATTCCATCCTAAATCGCCCTAGGCTGATTTTAGGATGGAATAGTGCCACTTAGGCCAGAATAAGCCTTAGGTTGGATCGGGCTGCCCTTATCTTTATTGAATTATCTCAAGATATTTTAAGCTAGTCTTGTGTTTTGGGGAAGGCTCTGACTCATGATCTTTATGTCCTTGAGGTCAGTAACATCAAAACACATTTTTTGTGTGGTTGTGTACTAAGTCTGCTCCATGTCTGCAAGGAATTGCCAGACATTATGTCCTTTTTAAAATTTCCAGTTAATCTAGATTCATACCATTCTGCCTGCGAATATTTGCTTAGCTCCTGAATTCAGTAAGAGTCTTGTCTCTTAACAGAGTGTGCCTATATGTCCTTCCTCACCTAATTTCTATAAAAAAGGATTCTCCTAAAATTGTTTGCAGATTAATATACCAGATGCTATCTGAGCGAGCTGAACCTGGTCTAGCCTGTCAAGAGTTCCACAACATATTGGCTATGTATTTTAGACCTAGAGAGCTTTTATACTTCCTTCAATGCATTTGAAATTTGTCTTTGTTTTCTACCTGCACAATATGCCCAGACACGAAACACATTTTCTGTTTTCTCTTCACAAGATCTTACATGAAATAAGGACTGAAAAGCATCTGGCAGCTATTCACAACTGAGAATATTCTTCCAGAAATATTACGTCAAAGCATCATTAAAATATGAGAATACCTCCAACTGACCACTCTTCTAAAATGTGTCACTGCTGTGGTGGGGTCAAATCTGTTGCCATGTGTAGGGCTAGTTTGTGGCTTACTAGGCATGGTAGCCTATATCTTTCGGGTTTTATTTTGAACCCCAGATACCGTCTTGCAGTGCCTAAGCAGCAGGCTTCCACAGCTGCTGCTATGATGACTCACCTTCCTCTTGGGCTTAATTCTCAGAAGCATTCCCTTCCCTCAGCATGGCTACTCCTGGGAAGAAACCAATGAAACGCTCTCAACTCACAAAGCAGAGGAGGCAATGCCCTATGAAATGGTCATCTAGCCCTTTGTGATACAAAGCTTTCTCAAACACCCACGCTCACCTGAATTTATCTGTGCAGAACCATCATTAATTCCGATGTTATGAAGCTTCGTTCTCACTATGCAGTTGTAAGATTATACCTTAGTTCCTGGAAATGTGAAGCTTCTTTCTGTATCAAAAAGGACTGAATACAGTATTCTGCAACTCTCTTGGTCTGGACACCCATCTTGCGTAGAACACAACTAATACTGACATGACTGATTTGCAGCTGAAGTCACTACCTGGCTCCTTGCTTCATCTACAGGGGATTCTGAAATCCCTCTAAGAATGTACATGAGATTCTTAACCATGGTTGTTGCCAGTGTGCAGACCCCCCCTTCAGCAGCTGCAAGTGCCACAACTCGTCACAGCACCACCTCCAGACATTTGGCAATAATGTCATCACATCATCACTGAACTTCCAAGTTGTGGAGCTCCGTGCTGGGCAGAACTTGCCTGGGAGGTGTGTGGCTGTACCACCACATGCCTTAGCAGGAACACTGCTCTTAACCCCTTCCTTGCTGTTTCCCGACACCAAGCATGGTGCCTAAGTTGCAAGCTCAGCCCTATAACCTGTGGATGATTGTGTAGAGTCTACATAACTATGGGGTTGGAAAGGGCCAGCCCAAGACCACCTGATGCCTGAGGCAGCATGACAAATGCTGCCGCTTTATGCCATGATGCGCCAGCCTCTACTCCTCCTACTCTCCATTCTAGTCCAGCACACTCCTCCACTCTACATTTCCCGTTCCTCTCTGTCCCCCTTTTCCTTTTCCAATCCAGGGAGTGGAAGGAGGAGGAGCAGTGGAGGCAAGTAGGCGGACAGAAATGGGCACCCCCCACTAATCTGTTGCCACAGACAACGGCTTCATTTGGCCTCATAGATGGGCGGCCATGGGGCTGGATGAATTACAGTATTTGTAAGTAAGGCTTACAATTGTCAGCCATTGGTCTTTTAAATAAAATGGATTCAAACACTCATCCAGAGACCTCTCCACCAATCTGGTTTCTTCTGCAAACTGAAAACACACCTTCATTGTTATCCTGGGGGAGATTCTCACAAGCCTCTCTACCTGCATGCAATCCATGTACTCATTTTCTGTCTGTATCGTCGGTCCATGTGCTGTCACCCTCCACTTCCAGGTTATTTGAGACCTTGTTTCACACACAGTATCCATGGTAGGAGCCTTTCCTCAGCATTTTAACACTGGATAGAATGTGGTCAGTGTGCAAACACATGATGGGGGTTGAGAAGAGAGGACGGAAGACATGAATGGTAATGATGACTACACAACATGCATAGCGATGATGGCATCACACAAGAAGGGACAAGAAGAGAAAAAAGCTCTGCCTGAGTAAGTGCCTTGTGCTCCTCTAGCTTTTTCTGCTTGGTTCAATAATTTATCACTGCCTTTTCTCTTAACCTCCATCCCTCTTCTTTCACCACTTCCTCTCTGCCTCCCTTGATTTTCCCAGCCTGAGGCAGGAATTATAAGAAGAGGGAATTCTTCTTTTGAGGGGAGAGCCGGGAGGAAGTCACAAGAAGAGGAGAAAGGAGTGGGAAGGAAGACAAAGAATAATGGAGCGCAAATGTTTGAAGTGGAAGAGTTGCTGTTGGCACCCTATGACGACGAAGATCTACAGACATCTCCCATTTGTTCTGAGGACCTTTTTATAGAATCCAGTAAGCCAGATATTTCAAAAACTTCATAGCTTCCTATCCCTTGTAAACTTCCTTATGCTCTCTCTCTCTCTCTCTCTCTCTCTCTCTCTCCTCTCCTCTCCTGTTTTTTGAGCCATTTCTCCAAATAATTTCAGATGAAAGCCCAAGGAACAAAACAAAACAAGTGTTCTTCCCAGCTGTCTGGAGTAATCAGAACTGTCAGAGGCCCACTTTATGATGGTTGTAGCAGCCAGAACAACGCACCTTCTGTCTTTCTGCTTCCTGAGGAGTGCCCCCCCCCGATCAATTCGCTGAAGCATATCCCTCTGCATACAGCCTGCTGAAGGCCAGAAAACCAGCTGCTTCTCACAGCTGGATTTAGTAAACTGAACCGTGTCAACTCTTTAGTGCTCAGTAGCACAGACATTTTTTACCGCCCACCTGGGGTCTGGCATTGTTTACTTAACTGTAGAGTGGCTGACAACGTGCTCTGCATAGTCTATTAAGCCGTTATAGGAAGTGTTGCCTGGTGCTTTTTGATTCGAAGTACGTACATGACATTTTACAGGGAATATAAAAAAATCAGCCAACAATCTGCAAGCATATTGCTTTCAACAGAGTGCAGATTTATTACACCATACATGTGTTGAGGTCAGTGTGAGTTGAACAGGTGACATGCACAAATCCCAGGCATTTTGCTTGCTCATCAGACATTGTCAAGAATGTGCATTATTGAGAAGAGGAACAGGGGCTTGTGCAGCCAATATGAATAACTTCCATGTCGTATTCTATTGGATGATGTGAGTATTACAGACATTGGCCAGTGAATGTGCAGAGATTATGCATACTCATCAAGCAATACGTGAACTACAATGTTCTGCATATTTCCCAATGTCAGTCCAGCATTTTGCGTATATTGCCAATGATAGGGTAATATGTAAAAATCCCATCAGTGCTGTTTACTTACATACATCGTTTGTGATAGGCAGTAAACATGCACGATGGCCGACATGTATATTATTATGAAGACACACTGGTAACAAAATAGCCTGATAGTCCTTTGTGCTAAAATAATGTAATCAGTCTATCAGATGTGCACATTTTTACCAACTGACTGGTTTGGAATGTACTAAATTTGTTTTGGTGGTGAAATATCAGAACCCAGCAAACAAAACCTGGATGTGATTTTTCAAACATTGGCATGGTAAAATTGGAAAGTTGAGATGCAGATTTTGCCATTCATCTTTAAAGATTCTGAAACTGCATTGAAGCATTCAGATGTGATTATACTTGCCTCTTTTGTCTCAGCTTAAATAATTGGACACATGGCCACATTTAAGGTTATGTGCGAACTATGTGCAAAAAATCATTCTGTACCTGGGAAGCCCACATTCTTCACCCAGAAGAAATCTAACAGGTCAATCCTATGGGGCTGCTGTGTCACCAGAATACGCATTCCGGTTGGTGTAGCGTGCTTTACGGTCATCACAAAATGCAATGTGCCATAGAGCGCAGCCTGACCACCACCGCAGAAGGTGAGCGGTGGTGGCAACTGGGCGACAGCAGCCACCACAGAAGCCTCAGCACCGGTAAGTTGGCACAGGGGGCAGGCAGTGGGCAATGGGGTATTTATTTATTTATTTATTTAAAGAATTTGTAGCCCGCCTTTCTCCCGAAGGCACTCAAGGCGGCTTACAACATATTAAAATACATATAAACAACTTTAAAACAATTAAACACATTAAAATAATTAAAAACACTTGAGATTAAAAACAACCCCAATGGGTCACCAGCATTTACATATATAACCATTTGTTAAAAAGTCAGCCCACCGTGTCAGACATTAAAAGCAGTCCTGAATAAAAACGTCTTAAGGCCCCGCCGAAAAGCCTCTAAAGAGGGAGTCGTTCTTAGTTCCAAGGGGAGGGAATTCCACAATTGGGGCGCCACCGCCGAGAAGGCCCTACTCCGCGCCGCCATCCCCCTCACTTCCGCCAATGGCGGCACGGTCAACAGGGCCCCCCCTGATGACCTCAGAGTACGGGTCGGATTATAAGGAAGGAGGCGGTCCCTCAAATACCCTGGACCCGAGCCGTTAAGGGCTTTAAAAGTCAAAACTAGCACTTTGAATTGTGCCCGGAAACGAACCGGTAGCCAGTGTAGCCGCCGAAGCAACGGTCCGACTGAGTCGAACCGACAAGCCCCGGCAACCACCCGGGCCGCCGCATTCTGCACTAATTGCAGTTTCCGAACAGGGTAGGCGGAACAAGGCAGGAAGGGGAAGAACGAGGTGGGGACTAGGGCGGGAATGGGGTGTGTCGAGGGTGGGAAGGGGGCATTTATCAGCGGTACCAGATCCGTCAATATCCTATATCCCATCCCAGCCTTGATCCACCTACCCAGGTCCTCTCAGACTTGCACCAGCAAAATCACTGGCGCAAGTCCAAGTAGACCCATCAGGGCAGCGGAGGCTTACCCTGGGGCAAGGAAACAAATGTTACCTCGAGGAGGCCTTTGGGATTTGAAACTCCCTGGCGGGATGCAGCATGCACCTTATTGGTGCGACTGCATCAGCGCTGGAGGAGTTATGTTGGATTGGGCTGCAAATCAAGCTGTTTTCAGGTGTAGGTGGTAGAAAAATCTGGTAATAGTGTTATGGAGCTGAAAGGGACCAGAGCTACCTAGCTTCCTATTGGGAGGCAGAACCATCCGCCTGCTATCCCCCTTCCTCTCCTTATTTGCAATCAATTATATTTGCATATATTTCTTTAGTTTTCATAATTTAAGCACCTTTGGTGATTTGGGATTTGAAAGAATCTGGAGTTCTTGGCAAGGTTTGGGTGATAAACAGCAAAACAACATGGGGCCAGGAGAAAGGAAATATAGAGCAATGGGGACAGGAGGACCATACTTTGAAGGCCTACTCTGCTTTCTGAATCAACTGCCAGTCAGGGCCAATCCTGGAATGGGTGAGGTGGCTGTAATGATAGAAGGTAGATTCTGGAGTCTGGACACTACTGAAGGGTGGCAGATTGTCAAGTTATTAAATACAGTATTGCTATCAGAACCATCTGGATGTGCTGCATCAGGAACCAAAATATCTTGTCATTTTCCCTTTTTAAGATATTGCTATTGGAGTTGCATAACCTCTGTTCCTAAAGATGCAGAGCCCTGGATTTTCTTTATATATAAAAAAGTGTGATTCATAGGACATCAAATTCTGCAACAAAGATTTTTTTAGTTGGTTGACTAATGGAACAAACAATAATTAAAGGTGGGTCCAAACAGCCATTTTTCTCTCCCTCTCTCTCCCATGTTTTCTTATTTATTGTCACTTGACAACAAAGCTATATGGCTCCTAGTCAACTGAACCTGGACATCTAACATGTCTTTAGCTGTCCTCTAGCTACCATGCACTTGGCAAGCCTGATCTGTAGACCTTTTGCCTTTGCACATGGCAGCAGGACAAACTGAATAGGTATTGAACCTTTTCACAACCCTGGGCATGTAAAAAGACACAACCCAGTGGGAGAAACAATCATGTGAATTGGTGTAGGCAACACAGGTTGCATCCCACCCATCAATACCTTACTCTAGCTTGCATACCCCATGCTGCAGCCTTGCAGCAATACATGTTGCAATGTCCAGGCATCACCATCTCATGAAACTTGAGGAGGGGGGACCCAACTGGTGTTGAGTAGATGCTGATGTACAGTATTTCACATGCACGTAGCAGAACAAAAATAGCTTGTTGATCTTCTAATACAGTGGTGGCCAACCCGTGGCATGCCATGTGCCACATTTTATGTAGATAATCTTGAGTGTGCCACTTAAATAAATAAATCTAAGGTAATGAAAATATTTAAAGCACAGTGACAGTGCAAGAAGAATAAGGCGCAGTGGGGTGCAAAGACCCCTCTAGTGCCACAGGCTTGGAAAGGCACGCTGGGGTCAAGAAAGAGAGGTACTTCAGCGCTCGGCTTGAGCACGAACGGCAGTGTGTGCCACTTCAAAAGGCTCTGCGTGCCACTAAGTGGCACCCATGCCATGGGTTGGCCACCTATGTTCTAATACAAGGAAGAAAGGATGCAACCAACTGCCATGAAACTAAAATGTTGGCAACACACAAAAGAGGTGGATTTAAAACATTAATTTGTTCAGTGGTTTGTTTTGTTTTTAGATCTACAGGTTCTTCGATGGTTGATGATAACCGTTCCCATTTTTGCCATGAAGCACATTGGCTATAGCTTTTGCAAGCATCTGTACATTTTGTGCATAATCAAGCTGCAGACAGGGGAGGAAAGTGCAGCATTGTTGGTAATAGAAAATGGAATTTATGGCATAATCCTGAAATACCCCATGAATAGCCAGGCGGTTATAATTTTCCTAAGTTGAAAGAGTCAGAGCAAAACGACTGCATCATTTATAGTGCAGATCTAAAGCAAAATAGGATGCTGCAGTTGAGACATGTCTGTCCCCCGGTTACCAGTGCTGCTGTCTCATTTGATTTACTCAGATGACTCAACCCACCTCATGAGCTATATTCACATTCCTTATTTAGAGAGTTTACTCATGTCTCAGAACAAGCTGGCAATGTGATACCGCACAAATGTCAGAGAGCTGAAATACGTGAGGCTGGTGGTAACACCTCCCCCGCCTAAACTCTTACTTCCCCTTTTTGTGCTGTGGTAATGGCTTCCTGCTTTTCCCAGCAGCAGCAGAATGAGTTGGTTGGCATCACACCACAGTTGTACCATCAACCTATGAAAGAAAATAAGCCTGCAACTCAATCCTCACTTCCGCCACCAATGCAGTAGCTGATCTTAAGACATAGGGGCTGGCAGAAGGTTGCTTCGGAGCACCTGGTAGCTCGGACAGCGATCTAAAATTGCTCTGGAACCTTTGGACCACTGCATTCCCTGCTTTGGTTTGTTTAAAATTGTTCTTGTGTCTTCCAAAGCTCCTGGGAACCCAGGTTCAAATTCAAGGCCACTCAACCTTGTTTGGAGCATGGGTTGACAATGGAGGATAGTGCACTACTGAGATTTGGGTATGTGTTACAAACAACTCCCAGAATGTAAAAAATTATAGTATGAGCTACCACTTTGGAACATATTCCACTTCCCCAAGCTCTGCAACAAAGGGGGGGAAGGAGCTCTCAGAAGCCTAAAGTCTGTCTTAAATCAAGTCACTAATTTCTTGACCTCAACCCTACTTCTGCAATATGGAGAAAATACTCTCTTACTTGGCAGGATTGTTGTAACGACTCCTCATTGCAAGGATTGTTGAGACGATGTCTGTCAAGTGCCACAAAGTTCTATATGATTTCTGCATACTATTCTGTGAAATCAGCCTTAAAATTCAATTTGGGCCTTGGCATTTTCATTAAGGTGTGTGGCATTTGTTCTAAACCAGTCATTTTGAAAATTCAAATAAACCTGTCAGTATAAGTTTGTCTGATAAGCCACAGGAGAATAAGGAATGTGTTCTGAGAGTGCACAAGGCTCATGAGACCCTTGGGATCTTCCCATAGTAGGAACATTAAGAGAACTCTGGGGAGTGTTCCCCAGGGAGATCCCAGGGATCTCTCGAGTCTTGTACACTCTTAGAACACATTCCATATTCTCCTGTGGCTGCATGTTGCAAGGAACAGAAGTGAGGAAAAGGAAACTTTTCCACCATTACTGATGTTCTTGTGGAGCCCAGATAAGTTTCCAAGGAAGCCTAGGACTCTCTGTAAATCACACACTATAAAAACCATTGTTCCATGCCTTAAACAGCACCGTATGAAAGGAACAGGAGTAAATCTATAATTGTTAGTTTTAATTACCTGCAAGTATTTTCTGTGCTAGAAAGCACTGCCTTGAAAAATACAGTGGGTGACTGATCTCATGACTCTGATCATGCATACGCACACTCATCCATCACTGTTTTTTCAATTCATACAAATAATTTGGGCAGGGTCAGCTGGAAGACTCTTGCCCTTCATATTGAAGGTAATTTTAAATGCCTGAAACAGACCCTGACTCAATCCAACACATGGTTGCAAGGAGGAGGTCAATGTTATGCTAATCAGATTTAGTTCTAAGTACTGTAGTATTAGAAAGACAGTAGTCTTCACTGAGTGTTTCACATGATCAGCACAACTGCCAATAGAGCTCTCATTTGGAGCATAGGTTGGCTTAACTGTATTAGCCAATGCAAGCCAGTAGGAGAAAGTCTTATTCCAAAAAGATGCAATGTTTAAGCACAAGAAAATCTGTGGGATACGCACACATCTACACTACAAATATCAATTGCTCTGAAACAAACTGATTTAATCACCATCATCTTCTCCCACTCCAAAGGCTGGCAGTTGTAGTTTTGCAATCCTGCTAAGCGTTTTTATTTTCTATTCCTTTTTCAGTAGTTCCATTCCCAGGGTTCTTTGTGTGGGAAGCTGGACTATTAATCAGGTTTAAAACTGTTCAGTGTTCCTAGCTCCCACACAAGGAATGGTAGTTTTGAGTAAGGAATAGTGGTCCTGAAATGCAGTGTTCTCCTACTTTGTTTAATTGGATAGAGACATTAAAAATATTCCACATAGGAATGCACATAGACTTACAAGGAAGGGACTTGCTATGCACATGGGATATAGCTCCCCTAAGAAGAACTCTACCACTTCCACCCTTTGGCCAGCATATTTTCTATTATTTTCATAGCCCTTTATAACAGCCATGTGTCCTGGACCATAAGAGTACTTTTCCCAAGTCATTTGTCTTTATACGTGTAATCCATGAACAAAAAGTGTTTCAATTATTTTATACTTTATTTTTTAAAAAAAGGTTTTGTTCACAGTCACAAGTTTGAGGCAATTATTGCCATTTCCCATATGTATGTTTTAAAATGTGATAGACAAAGCAATAGCAGCACATTGGACCATCTGCAAACACACAAGCTAAACACATAGATCCCCTGCAAAAGTGTCCCCATTGGCTAAGAAATGAAATTATTCCACCCCCGCAAATAGGACATGGAAGAGACCAATACATGGAACAGCAAGCCACACAACGTTCATTGAGACCACACAATGCACAGATTGGTAACACTTCCATTAGGTTGATGCAATCATTTGCAGAGCTGCTTAACCTTCATTTTTTTCCAGCTAAAAATCCAGAAATTCAAACTGCGATGGGCAGAAAAAACAACAATACTGACTGAGTAAGCATTTGAGATTTCTAAAACAACTCTTTATAAAAACCAATTGATAGGTGATAGAAAGGGCTGGAAGGCACGATCATTTCAGACACAATTCCTGCTTCTCCACTCTAAGTGCAAGCATGCTGTTCAAAGACCAGTATAAAACAAGATGTAGCCCTCTCAACAACAGACCCAAAGTCTATTGGAACAGGCTGCAAATACAGCCTATAGACATCTTATGCAAGATTTTTGCACCCCATTAGCTTATCAGCAAAAGTCTGTCCTACCAGTTTCTGATCAGCCATATTTGGATTTGTGTTTTGGCCATTAAGCCAATTATAACCAAAGAACAGAATATGCAAGTGTACTGTGGCCTTTCCACCACAAGATGCCAGGAACAGCTAAGCAGTGGCACAACTGTGCATGCTGTCAGTCTGAATTTGGCTATACATTGTCCAAGTGATGACTGGCTCTCGCTCTGTGCTTGTGCAACCACTACACTCCTCATCCCCCCACAGCCCTGTTGCTATTGTTTGTGGATAAGTAATGAAGCATCACAGCACGCTTCCACATCCAGTGACTGAGTCAGGTTTAGAGGGGCTACAACTGGGGTCTGAAATAGAGGACATTCTCTATGGTCTATGTAGGCTTACCAGATTTCAAATCCTAGGCAGATTGTGCTCCAAGGTTTAACAAGCTACACCTGTCCACATTCCTTCTCCTAAACAGCTACACTCTGTCCCAGCAAGAAATCTGGTAAGCCCATCTATGAGGAAACCCCCCCCCCAAGTGCAGAAATAGGAGAAAACCACCTGGATTGGTCCTAGAATGAGTAACAACATTATACAGCACATTTCGAGTATGCAATGTGCTTCACATGTAATATTCTTGACGTTATCCTTACAACAGTCCTGTAAGGTATTATTCTCTCCATATTGCACCTGGAATAGCTGCAAGCCAAGTGGCTTACTTAAGGCTACCCAGAGAGTTCATGACAGAGGTGAGATTCAAACCAGGCAGGAAGTCCTGATTTGAAGCTCAGTCTTTTTGCCACTACAGTACACCAGCTCATCCCTTTAAGTTAAGGGACCTCTGGAAACCTGAGCTGGGTTCAATTGGAAAGTAAGGCGTTGACCCCCACGCCCCTCAATGGCATTTTAAGGTTTGGATCAGCCTTAGGCCATCTAGAAGTCTACCTAGCTCTGTTACCTAATCCAGAAAATGACAAGCATCTGAAGTTTCTCGGAAAGGGCAAACTTCCGATACTAGTCATCAGGAAGCGAGGACTGGTGGGTGTGAGAAGAGGAGTTGTACTTTCCCTCTTCCCACTTTCTGATGTGCTTGTACCCTGCAGCCTAGGACATAAGGAAAGGGAGGGGGGGGAAACCAGGAAAATGCAGACATTCAAGTTTTTGCCATCATCAAAATGCCAGAGTTTGCTTCTTTTGTAAATTGTGCTTTTCATCACAGCTCTGCCTTTCTGACACAGCTGTTTATTGCTTACTCTTTAAAAACAAGGCTGTAATTAAAGAGAGCGAGGGAGACAGGAATTGAGAAGCAATCGGACAGGTAGGACTATTATTTTTTATGTGGCTCTTTCCTCCAGCATGGCCTGGAAGTACAGTAGTGGATGCACACACAGTCCAGAAGTTCTTTAAAAAAAACATTTTAAAGATGCATACATTTTTAAAGACATTCACTCCTTTGAAAGCATGACGTAGCCTGTGTCCATTAAAATATGTTCTCATCCATAATGAAGGGTGTCGACTTTGGGGAAGAGTATATTCTAGTTCAAAATCAAGTCCAAGGGTAATTCAAGCTAAAGCAGGAGTTAGCTAGACTCAGCACAAGATAAGGACTTGAAACTGCATAGCTAGCCCAAGCTTTGAACTCCAACTGCCTCTCAACACAAACACCCTTCTTGGTGTAGATGGCCCCTCAAGTTAAACGTCTTGGTGTGGATGAAATTCATAAGGTCCTCTATATTGCATGTTGATGAAATGTTTGGTTGTACAGTCTCTCTCTCTCTCTCCCCCCCCTCGAGTTCATGAGATTGTATTGTCTCTTGTTCCCAGTAAGGTCCAGCAGGATGACGATGCAGCGATTGGGTTCAGTTTTAGTGGATGGACAGGTGAGTGAATGGGCACAGAATTCAAGACTGAGGTAGGAAAAGCATAACAGGAGCCTTCAAAGCTTTTGCTCAGAGTCAGTTCTTCTGTGAAGAAAGACACAGCATCTCTTTTGCAAGAGGCGACAGGAGGGCTAGGAGCAGAAGACAATATTTCTGACTCATACTGTAGCAGCTGGCCCATGAAACCAAAGTTTGGCGAGATCAGACTCCTACGTTGTTTGATGTAATCAAAAGCCTCCTCCAGACGGAACTTTCTCATTTTCATGAGATAAGCCATGCAGATCGTGGGAGAGCGAGAAATTCCGGCTTCACAGTGCACCAAGATTTTGCCCCCTGCCCGTCTGGTGCAATCTAGAAAGAAATAGCAACACATTGAATATATCAGTTTTCATTACAAGTGTATGTTTGTCAAAATTTAGAGCAGGGGCAAGCAACATTCGTCTGGGGCACTTTCAGCTACCCACTGGGTCTTTGGAAACATTTTTGTTTTAAGTTTCTGGCCTTCACAGTTGTGACGGATGAGCTTAGAAGCGTCATGGCAACATGTGCTAATTGGCTGAGCATCTCACAAGCAAGAAGCAGCTCAAAAAAAATCAGTATGCACATGACTTTCCAAACCTTATACCAAAAGCCCTTTCCTAAAAGTATAGGGCTGACAGAAGGTCTTTCGCAAACAGAGTGAATTTTCAAAATGCCAGAGATTAAAAATTCACAATGTCTGCCAACTGCGACCTGGCATTAACAAGACTTATTCAAATAGCAAACCTTTATGGCTACAACATAGCAGACTAACAAGTTTGGATAAAAGATAAGGAGGTTTTCCTCCTCCTCCTCATCTTGCTGAATAGCAGCAGATCTAAAACAATGACAAATACTACAATATCACAATACCACAAAAACTCAGTTAGGCTCTTTTCTCAAGCAGCACAACTGTGTGGCAAAAGGTGTGGGTATGTTGCATATCCCCTCCAATCTGCTGAGGAGATGTTCCTATCCCCTCATTGGTTAAGGAGCATGAAAGGTACTGCTTTTGTCCACACCCTGTGGGCTCTTTTGGTAGACACTCAGCTTGCATTTTAAACAGGGATGTCAACTTCTGGATTCCTGGGGTTTCCACCGCAAAGTGCACAATAGTCTAAAATCTCTAATTATAACCCTGGATAAGTGGCACTTGGACTTAAGTCAGGCTATGGATGGCTTAGGCAGAACTACCATTTTACGCAATGGGAGGCCCCAAGGTTACTCACACAATTCAATTATTGTTATAAGGTTAAGAAGAAAAACTGCTGAAAATAAGCTCCTTGTGCAAAATGGAATAAAAATAGCGTTTGCCTGACTTGAGCAACACTTTCCCAAGTTTCATCTTAGTTTTCATCTTAGTTTTGAGGCATGATTGTTAGATATACAGGCCATGCTGTATTCTCTTCAGGATTACATATTTTAATTGTAAACTGTGTGACTGCTTGATAAAAGTAAATAAAAAGGTTCCTGGAAGCAGAGGATTCTAAATTTAAAACCAAAAGGCCAAATAAGCCACAACTGCAATGCTGTTATTTATAGCATTAAAGGGGCAGCAATACTTTGCTATTAAGTGGGTCACATATTATCTTAGTAATCCTACAACAACCCTGCGAGATAATTCAAACCTATTCCCAAATCGAAGATGGGGGACTGAGGCAGAGAGATAATGGCTTACATAAGGGTACGTAGCGGGTACATGGCAGAGACTAGAGTTTGTAAGTCCTGGCACAAAACTCATGGATTATGCTATGATAGCTTGGAATCAGCTAGAGTTTTTTGTTTAAAAAGACAAAAAGCAAAAGGAGATGCCTACAGGTTGCTGAAACACTTTCTTTAAACAAAACAAGGTATCAGCGACTAAAGTTTATGGCATGCAGGTAAGCAGTTATTATTCCATCACTAAGTGATCTTGCCCTCTCTGCATACGTTTGGCTTGGGGCTTTCCCGATTACAGTTTTATGCCAGATCTCCTTTTCTTAACCCTTGGAGGTCAATTTCCGTGATATTAATGGTGGACTGGCTTGGAAAATACTTTAATTATCCTACTGACCCCATGCAAATAAGAATGTGCCTGCTCAGTTCATGGGCACACCCTAGGCCCCTTCGCTTACATCTGGGTGAGTTTTCTTAATACTGGGTGTGGGTGGAAGGGGGTAATTCAAACTATCCCACTGCACACACTGCTAAACCTACTTTTAAAGCAATTAAGAAAACTGGCTGTGAGTGGAGAGGCCAGGATTTGCATGTGTTATGAGCACGTTCTCAATCACCGGACCAGTCAGCTGATTAAAGTTGCAACCGAACTGACCCCAGTTAACATCACGTCAGTGTCATATGGGTAGAGGATGATATTGTACTTTTAAAAAAATGTGAACAGTGAATTATATCTCAGTCACTTAAAACTTTCACTGAGCAACACTACATGGATTCGTGCAAATTATTTCCATGTAGGAATTTTGTCGTACATAAAGCATTTGTTACACAGAGAGAGAGAAATGTGAGGAGGTGAGATGAGGATACTACCATCTTGTTAAGATACTACCATCCTTTACTTAGAGTAAAGGATGGTAGTATCATAATATGCCATATGTGCCAAATAACACACTATTCTTCAGATCATTTACACCAGAATCATGCTGTTTGCTTCACTGGAGCTACACTTGAATGATGCAGGTTGATGTCAGAAGTGACATGATGCTTGTTTTTTGTCTGCAAGAGAGAGTTACCTACCGATAAATTCTATAGCTTCCTGGAAGTGTGAGCTGATGTCTGCTGTGTGACTGTCTTCCACCGGAATCCATTTATAGCAGTATTGATCTGTAAAGGGCTCAGAGCTCTTCCTGGAGACATTCAGGAGTGCAGTGATGTTCAGATTAGCTAGGAACTCACACTTGGAAGCATGGTAGGCACTGCCAAGGTACAGGAAGGGCAGGATCTCCACTGGGCCACCCTGGAAGGCAAAGAACCACATATAATTACAGGGGATCTTTTTTGTGTGCTGCTTTTTAATTTTCCCCTAGTAGAGAAACTCAGCACAGGGTGTAGGCTGCCCTTTTGGTAGCAGGATTCTTCCAGTCACCATTCTGAACAACCACATGAACACCCAAACAGGAAGGACCTTGGAAAGAGAAGTGGTTTGTGGGGTGTGTGTGTGTGTGGAAGGGGGGCTAGAGCCACTTTCACTATCTTTGCAATAGTAGCATTGCCCTCCCAGGCTGCTCCTGCTGCTGTTTCCCCATCTGCACTATCAGGACTATTACTGGAACAACCCCTTTGAACATGCAGCTGGCGGGTGAGCAGTGCTCCAATTCAGACTGCTGATCACCACAAGCCCACACATGTTGGAAATTCCCTATGAGGCTTGTACTGCTGCTCACTAGCAATCTCAGCAATAAAGAAGTCCTTTCAGGAAATTAAAGGCTTTCACTTTATTCTTCACATTTGCGAGGTGTACAATCAGAACTGTCCCAGGTTTCCTCAGGGGGTAGCATCAGGGGTCAGCTAAGTTGTGAGCTTGGTCCCTCAACCAGTGCCCGAGAGACCCACCTGGCTGGGCTGATACCTGAAACACCCCCCCCCCCAAAAAAAAAAGATTTGCCCCTCTGCTACACCCAGCACTACTATCTACATATGGGAGAAACCTCCCAAGGTCCCTGCATGATCACACCTCTAGTGGTATGTTTAGTACCAGATAAATAATAATAATAGCCATTATTATTGCACCATCCGTGTACATAGTCAGGGCTTAAAAAAGCAATTGTGTCACAATAAACCAAGTTCTCCACCAAGAAACAACAAACTACCATGGAATGTTTGGTGTTCCCAACAGTGTATAAATTAAGCAAATTATGCTATATCTGCATAATTCATTTTGCTGCTGCTGCTGGTCACAGGAAGAGACAATGAGTGATGTAGGTCACTGACACCTGCCTGCCTCTCCTTGATCACTACAAACGTTGCTGGGCCATGCCCTTCTCATGTTTGAGATATCACTAGGCATCAGTAGCGTAGCTAGAGGGGGGCTGCGGAGATGGTGACACATCATCGCCTCACCCCTGCCTCTGGAATGGCTCGGATCAGGGTCAAACCGTGTGGCCCCAAATCTCAAGCCGTTCCAGAGGCTTTTCCCTGCTTCAAATTAGTTTTGACACAGAATCCTGTGCCAGGTAATGCTTTAATTGCAGAGCATACATGATCTGGGGGTGTTTATATGGTCATGTCTTATGACCCGTTATCCCAAGTCATGAAGATATGAAAGCCTGTAGCCTCATTTGCACTCGTCTGTCACACTAACATTATAGCACCAATGGGATTAACTCGTGCTGAGAATCTGCACATTATTGGTAGCCCAGTAGCAATACCATGCACATAGCCAAATACTGCTAGTACAATACGTCCCCTGGTACCTAGTTCTAAACAGGTGGACGGCCCTATACAGTTCCTCTAATTATTCTACTATTGTGGAACAGGTAGAGTCATAACCTCCAGGCCTCACTTCTTTGGAAACATATACATAATCAAGGAATCACATTGGTGCTATTTGATCATGTATATGGGTCTCTGATTTCACCTCTTTTCTTCCATTTGTTCACCTAACACCATTAGTAGATAGGATCCCATAACACCTGAACCTCTCATCTGAAACATGGCAGATACGCATGCTGTATGCTTTTGTCACATTGCCAGACATGAATGAAAGAGTGAACTAATCAGTTATGAACAGGATGATGACAGGAAGAGCCCCCAAGGAGCCCAAGCGTGGGTGGGATTAGTCATATCTTCCCCTAAACACACCTGATCGTATGCTGGTTTGTGGTATATGCAGTGCTTCTCATAGAGACTGTTGATGCTTCTCTCAGTTTCAGGCCTCTCTTGGGACACAGGCTTTACATCTATGCAGAACTCAGGGTACTGTGAATAAAAGGTTTCATATCCTCCTGGGGGGAAAGAAGCAAACAAAGAAATGAATTAGGAGAGGAGGAAACCCACTTAATTGTTGTGGATCACTAATGAAACTGTGAGACTGTAATAGCAAACCATGCAACACTTATATCATAAAAAGGAGGATATTTTTTTCCTGCAAAAGGCAGGCAGTGCACAGCCAAAGGGGAAAAAAACTAGAAGTCCATTTGTCACAAACTAATAATCAGAATTATAGTTCTTTGCAAATGGAAATCTGTTGGTTCTGTTTAAAAGGTTGAAGACAAAAGGTTGAAGACAAAACTTAACAGTTTCCTCTGTATTTGTTTTTAAGATACTTATCGGATAGTTTCATATTTTTGGCCATTTAAGAAAATGAAATACAGAGAGACTCTCTCCCTCTCCCTCGCATTGATTAATAATGCCTATTTCTTTGCCCTTTGGCAAATGAAATGGATCCATTAAGAGCCATAAAACGTAATTAACTCCTAGGATGGACTCAGACAACCAAATAGCCCCAGATGAGCAGTTTTGCGCTGTTAAATAGATCTGCTAAGTTTATTGCACAATTAACGAAAATGAGTATCTCAGTTAAGAACTTGCTTTTGATTAAATGTGACATATGCATGTTAACCACACTGTACAAATCTGTGCTATAAAAACACACAGGTTTTTTTCCTATTCATATGGTGCTACAATAAAAGGAAATTAACATTAGGCAAAATCTTTGTACAATGCTTCTAACTAAGTAAACAGTTGGATACAACTGTTTCAATGAATCCCTTTCTGGCCATTCAAAGGACCGTATTACTGCACCTTTACAAATTGAGATAACCACACTGGATAGATTGAGGGTATGAATCTCTACCTGAGGAATACTACCTAGCATCGCATAAGCTGGCATTATCTTCTCACTCAGATTTCTAGCATATTATCTCTCCCTTGAATGGATGCATGCTTGCTGAACATTCTTAGTAGGATATTGATGGTGAGAGATACAGAATGAAGGAACCAATCCAAAGTCAATTAGAAGTTAGTGCGAGCTTCAACAGATTCCAAAAACGCTATTTATAGAGCCATCTACAATGCAGAACATCCACTTTTCTTTTTTATTCTAGCTTACCTTCCACGAAATGCCATCATGCGAGCACAATTTTAAAAAGTCTCAGAAGCCCATGAAAACATATACTGTACTGAGCATATAACACAGCCCAGTGGTGGTGCACAACATACGTTGCGTGCGTGTACAAGTTTCCAGGTTCGGTCCCTGGCATCACCAGGTACAGTTGGGAAAGGTCCTTGGCTAGAAACCCTGGATTGCTACTGCCCATCAATGCAGACAGTATCGAGCCAGATGGACCAATGTTCGGACTCATTATAACTAAGGCACCTTCATACATTCATTGTGAACCGCCAGCTTTCTTCCTCCCTGTTGCTTTGAAAGACTCCTACATTTCATTCCATCGCCCTCTTGTTTACCTGCTGGAAGTCTGCAGATATGGTTTTATATATTATTTAATCATTCTATCTATTTATATGCTCATGGTTTTACTTTACGGATGCACAAACAAGGGAACCAGCCCAAAGAGAAAATGGGTTTCTCTTTGCCACTCATTTCTCTTGGATTGACAGTGTCTGTGCTTAGCGGGTGAGAAGTAACCAGACGCCCTTGAGTATTCACAGGAGGATTTGCAGGCAGTTCTTAATATGAGTCACCTTTTCAGCAAAACCTCCAGCTCTCGGCTTATTCTCCCCCCACTCACTGCTCCTTTGCTATTATTTCTGTGAATACTATATTACTCATCTTGCTAGAGAGAGTTGCTTCATTTTCACCATTAATGATTAAAATTCAAGGCACAGCAATGAGGCAGAAGAATCACCCACCCTTCTAAAATGACATTTAGGTCTGTAGTCACCCTTTGGGAAAAGAATGACTTATTTCAGAGTAACACAAAGCACCACAAGTACACACACTTCAGAGATATGTTGTCCCTCCAAAAACAAAAAGGTAGCTGTTCCATTATCAAATGTCAAGAAAAGGCCTTATGACAAGGGGTGGATTTTTACAGAAATCTGTGATTATTGTGGAATACATGCAGCAGTGCCAACATTAAATGAGGATTTTTCTAACCTCATCTTAGAATTAGTCTCAATCAGTACTATTCCTCATGTTTTTCTGTCCAAAATCAAAACAAAAATCTACCTCGGAATAACTGCAAATCTGAGACCCCTAATTTTTCTCAATTAAAAAATTAAAGGGAAGACCTAACAAGGATTATGTCACTCAGCAGTAAAAGCAATTCCCTAAAGAGCTGAACTGCATCTATGGCAGCTGTTTGCTGACAACAGTTCTGACTCATGCCTTTATCTCAGGACGACTGCCCAAGTCCAACCCCACATAGAAACTTCATTCCATTCAATAGTGAATTTTCTCTCACACGTCACTGTACAGACAAAAACCTTAGAATAAACCCCAGGAGTTTTCTATTACTTTATAGAAACTGTTATAGTGAAACCATTCAAAACAGAACTGAAAGCCACAGAAAACTCAAAAAGAGAAATGGTTTATGACTCAAACACACACATTGACCAGTGTAGCCGGTTTCCAGACGTTAAATGCAGCCCACAGCAAAAGCACAGAGTGCATTCCAACTAGGGTCTTTAGTTTTAGAGTGCAGAGTTAGGAGGAGTTCTTACACTCTGTATGTGTGTATTTCAAAGCTCTTTCAAGAACCTTCAATACGTTATCCACTTCCCATGATGGCGTAGATGTGAATAAAATGCTTAATATCCATCTCTATACACGTAGACTGGACAAATAGATATTACGGGGGTCTTAGGACAGAATCGTGATACTGGATCAGCCATTCCAGAATGTCCTAGGGCCAGATGGCGACACAGGATGACTGAAGTTTGATCAGTGCAACAACTCCACTGGGTTGCTGAAAAGGTGTAGCACTGGAACAGGAGTGGAAGAACCCCAGTACGACTGGCTACTTAAAAGGCATTTTAAACTGAAATGAAGTGCGACTGTTGAAGGAAAACTGCAAAGACTGCCATTTGAGTTAGGCATGCTATACGTAGATTTTGCTTGTCTATTAGAAAGAAAAGGAAATCCCCCCTCAGGAGCATAGTAGCTTTATCAGGACCAACTTTGTGCCTTTAAATGCACCATAATGATACTGAGATAAAAATGCAATTATTCTACAAAGAGATTACTGTTCACAGGTAGCTTTACCTAATCTCACAATATTTGCAGAAAGTTGGTTGGTGTGGATGCTTCATTTTGCAGTTTACAAGGAACTGTCCTTTGGGGGGCACTGCAGATTTTTCACCCTACTCACTTTCCTTTTGCTTAAGGGGGGGGGGAGAGAAGGTGTTCGATTTTTGGTTATACCCTTGATTTGCTCCCAAACCCCATGTGTATATATATGCAAATTGATCTGTAGACACATCTACTAAACTAGGCTTGTACTTTGGAAGCAGGCCAAAGCCACCTCAACAGAAACTCAAGAACAGAAGGCAAATTCTGAAACGCAGCATCCACCCAGCCTCACAAAAATCATTCATTTTGAGACTTCAGAACACCTCGCCCAACAACCTACGTTTCTCTTTGGATAACTGTAATGTTTCTGGCCGAAATTAACCTAGATCTCTGACTTTAACAGGGTGCGAGTAATTATCCTGATTAGCCATGCAACTACTTAGCCCTCACAACGGATATAAACTTTCTATGCACATATTAAATATATTCGTTTCAGGTGGGGTCAATTGGAGTCAATCATCCGTCTCCTAACTCTCTTGTTTTGGCAGTTGATGAAAAATAGTGATTCCCCGTTTTGGGGACTGTATGGCAAGGAACGTTTAAGGCAACTTGGTCACAGCAGTGCAGTCTCCTCTCCTCTCTTGGTTAGCGCGAGCATACCGTGCAGCAGGCAGCTCCCTAGATATCACCCACCACCCACCCACGCCTAATTGCGCTGACCCTCGCCAAGATGCACGTTGCTCTAGGAGAGAAACTCACCACCCGCCTACCAAGGTCTACAAAGCCTTCCTGGCATCCAAAGCCAGTGCCCCCCAAATGATGATGACTCTTGAACACTTCCACTGAGCCTCCAGAATTCCAGCAATGGGGCTTGAGGACGAGAGTAGCAATTTAAAGGCAGGTTGTGGACGCGGTATCTACAGGAGAGTCCAGCATTCTGTGGTGGAAACCTTATACGCCTCCAAACACGCCGGGCACATATTGTAATTATCATCATCCGTGGCTTTCCTTTTCACTCCCAGCGCTCTTCTAGAGCAGGGCTTGGTGCGTTTCAGCATTAGAGCTTCTCAACCGTTGTGCCAGAGAGGAAACTGCGGAGGTGCAACTTCTCACACACACCCCAGCCCCTGCCACGAGAAGTTGCACATGCCCAACTTCTTCCCCCACTCCCCAGCAAGCTGTAGGGGCCCTCATGCTGGGCCAGCCCGGTTGGGTGCCCTGGTCTCTGTGCCTCCCAGATCCTTCCTCCCCGGCTGCCGCTCACCTTTCAGAAAGCAGACCCTGGCCCCAGTCTCCGGCAGGCTGGTCAGCAGCGTGTTCAGCACGATCTGCGCCGTGCTCTCTTTCTTGAGTTTCCGGCAGTGCCGAGTGTTTTGATCCAGGACGATCACCGCCTTCAGCCGTCGCGGCGGCACTCCGGCGTCCACCACTTCGCTGTCGGGCTTCGAGCAAGCTGGCGGCAGGAGCAGCCGGCCTCGAGCAGTTTCGTCGGGCACCACGAAGTGCAAAGGCACTGGGCGCCCCCGAGCGCGGCGAATCACCACCGAATTGAGATTCACGTTGAGCGATTCGCGGAGGCAGGAGGCCGAATAGGAGAGGTACGGTCTGCAATCCAGCACCAGGCACCGGGCAGGCTCCTTCCGCAGCAACTGCTTGAGCTGGCGGGAGTCTAGAGCGGTTACCTTCATTTTTGCCTCTTTCCCTAGTCTCCCTCCACTAGAGGCGGCTCCTCAGATCACGTAGCTTCGCCACCGAGGTGCCAGCCCGAGCTGAACTGAATAGGGCTGGAGACAGACACCTTTGATTTTTAAACAGAGCCGGAGGGGCTGCTTGCCTGCCTGGAGCCCCGTTTCTTTTAATACCTCTCCTGGCTGCGATTTCTGCGCGCCCCTCCCAGCCGCTGCATGTCCCTCCCCAGACTAAAGCAGGGGATTCCGCTTACAGGAGGAGGCAATTTATCCTCTTGTGAATGAAACGCCGGAGCCGCGCGACAGTGTCCATATAAGGCGACTGACGTCAGACGAACGTTCCAAAGCAGACCTTCCCCTTCTCCTAAACCACGCCCCTTCAAGTAGAGGAGATTCCCTCCCCCAGGAAGCGGGAGCTCACTCAGAGTAGAGGCGCTGCTGCTCGGTAAAGCGTTAGTCAGACTTCTTGAAGTAAAGGAAGTTGAAGAACGCCTCAAAAATTCTCTAGTCATCAGAAAACCCTCCTCACACTCACTCAATCATCACTTGTTTCCGTTGACTTAGTAATGAAGGAAAGGAAGTGTAATGATGATGGTGTTGGTGGTAGTAATAACAGAAAATAGAAGTCGTGGTGGAGGAGGAGGAAAAGAGGGGACATAGTAGAGAAGGGACTGCTCTACGGAGATTAGAGGTTACTCAAGTTGCAGTGAGTGGCCCTCATGCTTTTTCTTGCTCCACTGTGCAGGCTGCAATTGTTAAATTACTAAAAATGGAGATCATATGCAATGATAAGGAAAGCAGCATCTGCTGAATGTCTGTCACCAAAGTGTTAAGTGCACAGATTGTCTTTCAGGACAAACATCACCACCATGATATTTTATAATTCTATAAGTGGTGATGTACAAGATGTATAAGATGTGGAGGGTCCCACATTGATTTTTCTGCAAGTCAGATTTGGCATATCCTACTTACCATAAAACAACAATGAGAAGCAATCAGTGTAAACAGCAGATTCTAGAAGAAGCACACTGTCCAGTGTCATTGTGCATGTTGTATCTTTAGCAGTGTCTTGATCATTGTAGTATACAGTATTCAGTTGTTGCAGCTCAATAATTCTCCGAGGTTGCTTCTCTGTGTACACATTGTCTACAAAATGCCTCAAACTACATTTAAAACAAGACAAAACACTTTCATTATGACTTGGGAATGTTCTGGCACTTCAGGTAATGTGCATTACTCCATTCATAAGTTCTGCTTGCTTTCCCCAGTTTAAATGTCACCAGTCAACTTTGTTGTTGTTGTTCAGTCGTTAAGTCGTGTCCGACCCTTCGTGATCCCATGAACCATATCCCGCCAGGCCTTCCTGTCCTCCACTATCTTCCTGAGTTCGCTCATTTTCATGTTTGTTGCATCGGTGATGCTGTCTAACCATCTCATCCTTGGCCTTCCCCTTCTCCTTTTGCCTTCAATCTTTCCCAGCATCAGAGTCTTTTCCAGAGAGTCCTCTCTTCGCATTAGGTGGCCAAAATATTTGAGTTTCAGCCTTAGTACCTGTCCTTCCAGGGAACAGTCAGGCTTGATTTCATTTAGAATTGACTGATTTGATCTCCTAGCAGTCCAAGGGACTCTCAGGAGTCTTCTCCAGCACCACAGTTCAAAAGCATCTATTCTTCGGCGCTCAGCCTTCCTTATGGTCCAACTCTCGCAACCATACATTGCTACTGGGAACACCATCGCCCTGACTATACGAACTTTTGTTGGCATGGTGATATCTCTGCTTTTTATTATGCTGTCTAAGTTTGCCATAGCTTTCCTTCCAAGGAGTAAGCGTCTTTTAATTTCATGGCTTTATGTGAACTTTAGTCAACTTTATGTGGGAGAAAATGGCACTTCCACTCTGGCCTAGCCCAGATACTGGCCCGTAATGCTCTGTGTCTAGATTCAGATGCAATCCCACAGTACCCTGCCTTTATTCATTTTCTGCCCACTCCACTCATCTGACTCTAGCAGCGCAAGACCCATTGCCTTACATACAAGGAAAAGTGAGACATAATCAATGAATCAATGAAGTGAATCAATGAAACAAAAGAAACAAAAAATATTGAAAGTATTTGAGGACTGGGAACATGAAGTGGGAAGGAGAAGGACACAGACAGCTTATCAATATGTTTCCAGCTACGTGATCATGGGCATCGAAGAAATGGAGATACCCATTTACCCAGGGCCAGCCCAGCCCATCCATGAGGTTGACAAGAAGGCTGCCTCAGGTGATGGGTGCTTTAGCCCTCTCCTCTTCCACTACATTTGTCTCTTCCTTTTTGAATCCAGGGAGCAGGAAGAGGAGGAGGTATGGGGAGAGGCACTTGGTGGGTCTCAGGTGCCAGGAAGTCTTGGGCTGGCCCTGCATTTACCTTAATTTTTTTACACACATGCGCACACATGCTCCCCCTCCCTCCCGCTACATCTTTGATGGGAGCGGTCTCTCTGTGTGTGAAGGCAGAGGCAGCACCAGAGGAGTGTAGTACAAGAAAATACTCATTCCTAAAGTCATTTGCTTCACAAGATATTGGGAACGACTCTGGTCAGGAGACTGAAAGGAGCACCCATGCTGAGATGCTTTCCTTCCAATGAGCTTTTGCACTTGAATGCATAAAACATGGAAGAAATGATGCATTTCTCTGACACTCTGTGTTTTGTATCTTTCATAACTCCGTCTGCACTTGGCAAAAAACTTGAGCTGCAGATTCCTTCTTCAAACCAGACAAGGCTCTGCACTTCTGTACAAGGATAAGAGGTTAAAATGTGATAAGAAATGTACACACAGGGAGAAGTTAAAATGTGAAAAAAAACTCTTTCCAAATGTGTACAGTTCTATGGTGGGTGGGTGCCTAAAAATGCACTTCAGATAGGACAGAATTTTCTCCAGGTGACATAAAAATAGTAGGCACAATTGAAATGCAATTTCAGTTCTACCTTCCTGCATGATGATGACTATCAATTGATTACCTGATAAACCTATTAAAACTAGTGCTTGTGCTTCAAACATGTACAGTAAAGTTGCAATTCTAGACACACTTATCCGGGAGTAAATCCCATTGTGCTTAATGGAACTTATAGTGCAATCCTATGCATGTCGACTCAAAAATAAAAGTGGGAGAGAGAGGCTTAAAGGCACCAAATCAAATGCCAGGCAAAGTCATGCATAACAGACATTGCCGGCCCAACCATGAGGCAAGTTAAAGCAGGTTGCACCCGTGGCAAATTGCAAGGGGTTTGAAGGGGCAGCTGATTTGGGCTACACTTCACCCCAAGTCTGCTGCCGCCACAACCTCCCTCCAGTCTGCCACTGATGCAAGCTGCAGTTATTCACTTCCTGCTCACTCGAATGAGAAGCAGATCAACCCCCCCCCCTCTGACTTTGTTCCTTGCTCAGTTAAAGCTGGAAGTGCAGGGCTTCCAGTTTTATTTACAGGCACAGCATGAACAAAGGAGCCCCTTTATTTGCGCCATCCCTTTAAATAAAATCAGAAGCCTTGCACTTCTGGGATTGACAAAACCGTGCAAGAAGCACAATAAGCTCTTTTTCTCCTTTTCTAGAGCATCATGGCAGAGGCGGCAACCACAATGTTGATGTGGGGTAGTGCTCCAGGTCACAGCACCCCTCCTAACAGAGTCCCTCTTTTTAAGCCATTGTTTTCTTCATTTGCAGTTCTGTGTGGAATGCAGCAGCACAGGAAGTTTCTGTGTGGATGCAAGATTGAGTGACCACACTGTCATTCAGGTTGCCTGAGGTGTGACAGGAAGCAGCTCCCTGGTCTTTGGACACAAACTTCTTTCTCACAAAGTTGTCTCAGCTTTCAAAAAATGTGATTGTTCTGGCTTTATGGATTTCCGTTTCCTGATTATTAAAATACAGTTGAAAATGCGGCAAGAAACATTGCAATGAGCTCACCTTATTGATCATACCGTATTGTCCCGAGTATAAGATGCACCTGATTATAAGACGCACCCTTAAAGTTTGGTGCTATTAAAAAAATTAATTAAATCACTGGCATTAAATTTATGCCTGATTATAAGACGCACCCCTAGTTTAAAAACTTAAATTAGGAGAAAAAAGTGAGTCTTATACTCAGACCAATACGGTATATCAACAGCCTTGAGGGTAATACATGAAGCAGCAGGAGAGATACACACCCCAGGAGAAAATCATAAAAGGTCACTACTTCCCAAATATTGTCACGTGGTACCTGCTGGTTCTCCTAGATAACGCAAGTGAATATACTGTACTTGAAGAGAGCACTACTGAGGCCTATTAGCCACCATTTGTCATTATACACCCCAAGAGAAGTTAGGCCAATGGAAAGGTATCACTTTCCTTCTCTGTTTCTTAAAGTTCTCATACAGGACAATGCTCACTGAATCTTTGCCAACCCTAATTAATTATATGTGCAGCATGTTTACACATCTGTAAGTCCCACTGAGTTGGTAGGTAAGTGTTCATAGGATTCTGTTCTAAACTACTGGAACCCTTTCTTGTGCAGGAAATGTGTCGCTTAGGATACATACTATAAGGAGCTTCTTAGAGATATAGATATAGCCCAGCAGGAACCATATCTCCAAAGAAGAGAGGCCTCAAGAAGAGCTGCTTTAACAAAATGGCAAGGATCGAATCTGGGAGTTTACAGCACCATTATAACCTAATATTCACTGCCCCCAATTAATTACATGCAGATTTGAACACTTGCTGAACTTTGACAGGAGCAAAGTCCCTCTCTTTTGCTATGTAACCGATTCGAATAAGATCCAGCATCTTATCCACTGTTACCAAAGTTGCAAAATTCTTTGCAGCACTGAAACTTTGGTAACATTTTGGCCTTGTGAAGTCACATAATCTTGCATAGGAATTTTACAATGTACTGTATGTATGCAATACTGTTCTCCCGCTATTCAAGGACTGTTTCCAGTCCATGTTTGGTGATACCATGGGCTGTGGTGTCTTGTAATCCACCATAGCACAACCCACCCTTCTCTCTTCATTCATTCACCCCTCTACTTATTACAGATCCCCCAATAAGGCTTCATTTTTCACAGAAGGTTGGGGAGCACAATCCTGACTAAGGATCCAGCCTGTGGCCCAGGGCTGCCCGCCGGATCCTGAGCTGCCCGTTCATCCCCTTCTCCGGATGTAAACTGGGGCCAGCTGGATAGGCCTCCTCAGATTTAGCTGGCGGAAGTAGAGGAGGCCGTGTAACGGCCTAGCCAGCCTGGCGGGGACAGGGATATGGCCGACGCCATCCCCCGCCCCTCCCGGGCCAACTAGGCCAGTGGCCCCCCTCCCTCATCTGCCGAACCACCCTTGCCAGATCCCGACTCACCTCCTCCGGCAGACGCATGGGCGCTCCGGCAACGGAGCAAGGGAGGCTGGCCTCTGCGCCGGCCTTCCTTGCTCCCGAGTAGTCGCAAACGTGCTTTCCGGCATGTTTGCGACTGCTTCCGGTGACGGAACACTTATTCCGTCGCCTGGGACTTCTTCAGGATTGTGCTGAAAGCCCGACCTGATTGCCACAGATGAGTTCAGGAATATCCTATAATAAGGATAAGGTACTTTGGGTCTAAATTCTCATTTAGAAACTAAATATCAAGATCACTGGCATCACTGTAGCGTGGCGGGCGGGGCGGGCCGCCTGGGGGTGACGCGCGCCAAGGGGTGACGCGCGTCACCCTCCAGAGGCCGGACGCTCCGAGGCCGGGGAGCGTCCGGCCCGGCCGACGCTCCAGGGCCTTCTGAAAAGAAGAGGCCCTGGAGCGCTTGCGTTAAAACGCGAAGTTTGACGATTTTCGCGCATGCGCAAACCCTTTTCTGAGGGCAAGGGCCTGCCCTCTTGCCCTCAGAAGGGTCTGCGCATACGCGAAAATCTTCAAAGATCGCGTTTTAACGCAAGCGCATTGGGCCTCTTCTTTTCAGAAGGCCCAATGCGCTTGCGTTAAAACGCGAACTTTGAAGATTTTCACGCTTGCGCAGACCCTCCTGAGGGCAAGAGGGCAGGCCCTTGCCCTCAGAAAAGGGTTTGCGCATGCGCGAAAACCTTCAAAGTTCGCGTTTTAACACAAGCGCTCCAGGGCCTCTTCTTTTCAGAAGGCCCTGGAGCGCTTCCCGGCCGGTGACGAGCGCCGGAAAAGGTAAGTTTCTGTAGGGGTGTGTGATTCGGGGGGGTGTCGGGGGGTGAGTCGGGAGGGGATGACACGCGTCCCCCGCTCTGGGGTGACGCGCGTCACAGTGATGCCACTGATCAAGATCTTGACCTTATGCTCATAAAACCCAAATCCTATAAGCCAGGGGTTCTCAATCAGTGATATTAGTACCACCAGTGGTACTTTGGCCTACAGCTGGTGGTACTCAGACCACTGGACTGCTGGAACCCTGCTCCAACATGGCACTTTTGGCACCCTGTTTTCGCTCCTGAGAGGTTCCTGCCTTTGGCTGAGTCTCTTGGGAATGCTGAGAAGGGCGCTTCCACCCACCCGGGGCCTCAGAAAACCCAGAAGTGACTGGCGATGATGTCATCACCATTCACTTCCAGTGGTATGCAGCAGGAGAGTGGAGCTGGAGGTGGAACTCAGCCGAGAAGGGGCTGAGAACCCCTGCTATAAGTTCAGATAACAGAAGATAGGGGAAAAAAAGGAACAACCCTGCTGCTCCTTTGAAAGTTGTATTACTTTTGTGCTATTGTTACATTTTTGGGAAAGCTTGGGGTTAAACCCACACGTAATGCTTGGGGGAGTGGGGATCACAGATGTTTCCCCTTCGATGTGACTCATTTGTGCTAGTGTTTCACTTTTAGTTTGTGCCTATGTTTCACTTCTAAGAGGTGTCTAAACTGAGAAGTGAAAAAGGAGGTACATTTCTATAAAGGGAAAGGCTATGTAAGAAAAATACCCAGGCTTAGGTAGGAAATTCCCATCTTCTCTCTTGTCAAACCTCTCCTTCCTTGCTGTAGCATCTCTTCCAATGACAGGCTTTGTACATTTCAGCCATTGTGACTTTTCCAATTCTAATGTTGCAATAGTGGGAGAAAAGGGAATTATTTTTACATTATTATATTAATACGTATATTGTTATTACATGTATCAGAACCCTATCCCACACTGACAATGCAATTCTATACATGTCTATTCAAAAGTAAGCCCTATTTTGTGCAAAGGGACTTGCTCCCAGGAAAGTGTGTGTATAGGATTGCAGCCTGAATCTGGAAATCTGCGCTTTTTCTGTCATGATGACTTAGCCCCTTCGACTGACTGCCTAATAGTTGTAAAATGCAATTTATTTTTTTTATATGAAATCCTAGACCTCTTGGGTCCTGAGTATTTAAATACATTATTATGATGATAATTCAAAACAGACAAAGTTGCAATAAAACACAAATGTGACAGCAATAATACATCCACAAATACGAATTTAGCAGGAGAACAAGACCTCAGGAGACGTATCCAATCTCTTACTATAATCCTTTGCACTGAAGCATATGTTAACTACACCTGACTCCTTATGAAAAGCTTAACCCTGGCCATGCTGCACCGAGCCAGTCCCAATTGCTAGCATTTTTTTTATAAGTCTTTAAGGGAAATTTTCCATAGGGGTGTGGCAGCCCACAAGTCTCCTTTTTCCATGCTGTTGCTCTCCAGATGTGGTCACACATGGAACAGCCAAAAAGACATGCTTGGAAAAAGTAAGAGGTTGCTAGGGAGAAATAGCTAAGAGAAGATGCTCTCCAAAGGCCAGACTAGATGAGACTTGTTTTTAGTGTAAAATAGCAGGTTTGTTGAGGTTTGATCCAGTCTGGGACCATGGCACAGAAGTAAAGGGTGTTGAACTCTTTACCTCCTTGCTATTTTCTGCCCAAATCCTGTGCTGTGACCTGCTATGGGCCCCCTGAAGGTGCTGCGTAGCAAACAACACTTCTGGAGATCCATAACATAATTTTTAAAGGGTGTGTGTGGAGATGTTCAGCAGAAAAATTGCACAGAGGTAAAGTGCTGCTATGTTACACCTGTACACATCTTGTACACAGGTAAAGTGCTGCTAACAATCCCCTAACTAACCACATGATAACTTTCAGAGGGGTATCCATGTTACAGCTCAATCCTATGCAGGACTGGGCTGCGGCGTGTAGCTCTTTGTGACAGTGGAAGACACTTTGAAAGACACTGTGGAAGACAGTGGAAGACACAGTGGAAGAGGTGACAGCACTCCCCATCCGTTGCTGGACCTGTCCATGGCTGCCGGAGCAGGTAAGGCTGCGGAGGGGGTGGGGCCAAAACAGGGTGGGGAGGCTGTGGTAGGGGGTGGATCTGTTGGCGATGGCACTGTTAGTTCTTTTAACTGAAAAATCTTGTTGCCTGAATTTCCCTAGATACTTTTCATGAATATTCGAACCACCTTCATTTCTTATTCTCCATTAATTAAAACTGATAATTCTTCAATTAAATGTTAAAATGTTTCTTCAGATAAATCCATATACCTCTATATATCATTCTTCCTCCATTGCTCAAACTTCCCTAACTGTCCAGTGGCGTTAAAATCCACATCTTAGATTACAGTGGTGCTTGGTGCTTGTGTTGAACTTAATCTTCTTTTGTTTTTTTTCTCCAACACACATAACAGGTTATTAATTACTCAATCATTTATTATTGTGAGGTTGAGAGAAGAAAGTACAAACCAATTATTAATAACAGAATTTAAAGCACTTCATCCCCCTCACAGAGTCCCAGCAAATTAGCATCTTCTCTTTCAAACACAATAGTATCCAGCAGGACAGTTGTTACCTGATCAGTATGTTGCGCTCAGACATTCACCTCCACTTTCTAGCAAACCCTGGAGTTTCCAGCGAACTCTGCAGTACATAAAACTGGGATTGCCAGCTTTGCCCTGAGGCTTTTTCAGAGAATGATAAAACACACACTTTTCTCTGTAATCATTCAAGTGCTAATCCAATGCCAGGAATAACGCAATAATAGAAGGGGGGAGTAGTCTTGCTGCAGGGACAGAATTGTATTCCCGTTAGTTTATTTTTTATGGGTTTTTTTTTAATTGCTGAGATGTGTGGTTCAGTACTGGAGAAGAGGAGAGAACACACTTCAAGGGTTCCTAAAATCAGAGAACACTGCTGCATAAGGAAAGACTGTACCTTGTCTAGCATTTTCCATCTTTCTTTAAAAAAGGGTGAAGAGGTTACATGATCCCTTGTGTGCTCTAGTGGCATAGCTGAAGAGGATCGCCCCGAAGGACACTTGTTCCCTTCACCTCTTCAGAGGGCTGGAGACAATTTATTTACCACAGGCCATATCAAGCAAGGTAGCACTGAAAGAAAGAAAAAAAGGACCGTGAAATGAGAGTTGGTGGTGAGTGAGAGCACTGCTGTGTCTGGCAGTGGCCACAACCCCAGAGAAGGGAGAAGTGATGGAAAAGGAAACAGGAAGAAGAGGAGGGATTTCTGCCCATAGAGGTGAGCTAGAGTGGTGCTGCCCATAGGGCTGGGCTGGCTAGAGCGGTGTTGCCACTGGCTCTATAATGATGCTGACTGCACCAGGGGTGAGCAGGTGAGGACTGGGGAATGGCTCCCAATCTGCCACTCACCCAAGTAAGTTCCTGGGATGACTTGCTTCACCCTACTTCATTGTATGGTCCAGCCCTGGAGAGCCTTAACAGAAGCAAGGAATACAATCACATGGCACTTTTAAAAGTTCACAGAAATGGCATGAACAAGAGATGGGGAGAGGACTGTGTCACCCTGCTGTAAATATAAAAGCCAGTTTCCAGTATCCTTAGCATGTCCAAGAATTAGAACCCAGGATGGGGCTATGTAAAGAAGAACAATGACTGCTGATACCAGAGGCAGGAAACAGGCTTGTACTAAGAGTGCCGTTCAGTACATCTCTTTGGCTGCAATCCTATCCACACTTTCCTGGGAGTAAGCCTCATTGAACACAATGGGATTTACTTCTGAGTAGATGTGCATAGGATTGTGCTGTTTGTTTTCAGTCATGCAAGTGATTATGTCATCAGTGGTTCCCAAACGTTTTAGCGCCGGGACCCACTTATTAAAATGACACTCTATCAGGACCAACCTAGCTTTACAAGTTTTTAAAAAAAGGAGATCTAGAAAGAAATATTTTCATTTATTTATTTACAAGTAATAATTTGTTTTGTTTTGTTTGTTTACAAAAAACCCTCGCCCCATTTCTTGTAATGAGGCAGCTCTAATGAACAGCCTCAAGGCTTGAGGGGCTTAGTTATGTGACCGAGCCTGCACTTGCCCTCACTACGTGACATTGACGGACTTGGGGAAAAAACAGACCAGAAAAAAACACTCAAATACTTATCTCCCTATACTGTATTTGTAGAAGCTTGCAAACTGCAGGAGCTGAGCTCTTTGCAGGGCAATTAGCAGCTATCTTGCAAACTGAAGGAGCTCAGATAGCAGCTATCTGGTTTTTGAATAGCCTCAGGGCTTGAGGCAATTGGCAATTGGCTCTGCTCGTGACCCACCAGAAATCAGGTTGTGGACCACCCATGGGTTGCAACCCACAGTTTGGGAAATGCTGGATTACTTTCATTCATTCCTGTCGGAAAGAGCAAAGTACTGCTCTTCAAAGGGATGGGGAGAGAAGAGAGAAAGCAAGCCAGAGATGTGTTAGGAGTGGGAAAGAGCCAAGACTAGGCTTACCAGATCTCCAACCGGGACAGAGTGCTAGACCTTTAGGAGAAGGAATGTGGGCAGGTGTAGCTTGTTAAACCTTAGAGCACAATCCTAGGCATGTCTACTCAGAAGCAAGCCCCACTGAACACAATGGAGCTTGCTTCTGAGTAGACATGCCTAGGATTCTGCTCTAGGACTTAACAAGCTACACCTGCCCACATTCCTTCTCCTAAAGGTCTAGCACTCTGTCCCGGTTGGAGATCTGGTAAGCCTAGCCAAGACAATATTGGAGAAGAAAAAAGATAATAAAAGAGTTTTGGTTTTTTTGCAGGAGGGACTACCAGAGATGGGCCACCACAGGGACGATGCAGGGAAAAGAGAGTCAAGTGGATAATTCCAAGAAGGAGGGTGGGAAGAGGAGGACTGGAGGAAAGAGGACTGGAGAGGAAGGACAGACTCAGGGATGGGACAAGAGGCCAGAGCCCTCCCTTCAGCACAGTCTCCCCTCCTGCCAGAGAAATATCATGGGCTTCTTGCTAGTCTCTAATAAGGCACAGAAACAATTCAATAGCTACCCTTGTCTCACAACAAATAAATAACATTACATTTTTGTATTTAAAAAACACATGATAATCCGAAAGGCCCTAAACTAGAAATGATTCTACTGCAGTGTTGATGTTCCTTGCTCCCAATCGGTGCCCTGCCCTTTCTTCTGGCAGGGTAGAGCTATTAATGTTCTCTGGCACCATGGCTCAGTGGAAGAACATCTACTTTGTATGCAGAAAATCTCAGGTTCAATCTACGGCTTCTCCGGGTAGGGCAGAGAAAAAATCCTGTCTGAAATTCAAGAGAGCTGCTGCCAGTCAGTGTTGACAATCTTGGGACTAGATGGACCAATGCTCCAACTAAGCATATGGGAGCTTCCTATGTTCCTCTGGACCTCTTACTGAAGTGAACTTGCAGAAGAGAAAGGTCCAATAAACAGGGATGTGGATCAAGCCTCTGACTTCAAGTCTCGAGTCAAGTCCCAAGTCTTTGCCCCCAAGTTCCGAGTCTTTGGTTGCAACTTGCGAGTCCCTATCTATTTTAATGGGGGAATCAGGTTTAAACCTGAATAAAATTCGACTTGTTGTAAAAAGGCTCCAAGTCTTGAGTCTTGAGTCTTTTGAGGCTTTTACAATCGCCAAATCAAGTCTGAGTCAAGTCATTGATGCGACTTGAGTCCGACTTAAGTCCAAGTCAATAGACTCAAGTCTACATCACTGCCAATAAACCATACCAAACAGACTCATGCCAGCAATTCTAAGATACATTCATATATACAGTAACTGTGACTGAACTAAACATCATATTGTACAAATAGCCAAGAAACATATACAGTACTTCTTGTAAAGGACAAACCACAAGGTTTCTGCCTAAGCATGGTAGCATGTGAGTCGAGACATTTCTGAGATGAAATTCAGCATCTTGCACGGTAGCACTTTGGGAGGAACCAGAAAGACAGCTGAGAAATTGAACAATAATGCAAGGTTAAAAATAAAGTTTGGCAACCATCCTGATTCACCGTAATTCAAAAAGTAGAAGCGATTGAAACTCAGTGCATTCCTCAAAATGAATATAGCCATGTAACTCACAGCCAAAAACCTCAGAAGTATATGCTTTGTTCCTTCCACTGCCAAAGACAAAATTTGCATTCCAATTCAATATATCACTTTATTTAATCACGCCACACAGATATGAGTCATAGATGAACCCAACCCTCTTTAAAAAATATATAGCACTTGCAAACCTGAGGGTTACAGCTTCTGCACACATTTTTGATACTGGGCTGTGGATGTTGCAGGATTGTGACAAATGATTGTAGCAAAATTATAAATGCAGATGGGTGCTACTGTGGGACTGTATAAAATTCTTAATTCTATCCATGTTAAAATTGGAAGCAGGTGACAGAAGGAAGGTTGGAGGTGTAGCCAGCCACATATCTTCTCTCCCCCCCCCCCCAGCATTGCTAAAGACATCTCATAACCTTTATGTGCTTTGGGTTTCTTTGAATGAGGCTATGACGGGTCAATCATGGACCACATTCTGGCTATTAGAATGTATGCTAAGGACTTGTCCTATAATTTCAGAAAGATTCTTCAGAAATCAGGAATTTTTCATGAGAAGCAAAATCTATTTATGTCCCCCCCCCCTTTGTTTCTGTTTATCTTCTAGGATTTAGTACAATGAACAAGAAAACAAAGAGCAGAAGGTGTTCTTATCTAACCTTCAGTGCAGTGTAGGCACCCACTCATTCCATCTGTAGTCATCTTTCCAGCAGTCACAATTCAACAGCACAATTGTATACTGTACATGTTTCCTCAGAATAAAGTCCAGTTTTGTTCAATGGGGCTTATTCCCAGGAAAGTCTATTTAGAATTGCAGCCTAAATCACCTATAAAAGTTATTTGGATTCTTATAACAGCATTTATAAGCATACAGTTCTAGTGAAGTAAAACAAAACCATAAATAGTGGTTTACATGAACCTGATTGTCTCATTTTTTACAATCAGCTACCTTCATTAAGCTTCAAACTTAAGCTTAAGATGTTCAAGGAAAGAACACTACAATTTATTAAAATGTAGAGCAGTCCCATTATAAATGCAAATGGGCAGGAGGTCTGGCTCAGTTGGTAGAGTTGCTGCCTCGTAAGCCAGAAGATCGGTGAATGGCCAGTTTGAGACACACCGCTGGCAAAAAGTTTTGAAAACAAAGCCTCTGTGAAGAGAGATAAGAGCTGCCAGCTGTGTCGGCCGAGTGTGGGAGGTGACGACCAGGGAGAGGCCAGAATGCAAAGGATACCATCTGGAATGCAGTCGTTCTGAAAGATTGAACATTTATATATGATTGTAAGAAAAAAACCCATTAGGGGGGTTGAGAAAGCCTGCCCATGTAAACCACCTTGGATCAAAGTCGGAGGAGAAATCCAATGACCAAGAAAGGGGGTATATAAATATTGTACATTTATTATTATTATTATTATTATTATTATTATTATTATTATTATTATTATTATTATTATTATTATTATGGCAAAGACTAAAAATACTTTCATAGATCAGTCAGTGGCTGGACTTTGAGGGTGGGTGGGAACCTTGGCCTTCCATCTTCCATTCCTGCCTCACATCACAAAGTCCCTCCCGTAAAACAATTTACTGACCAGGGACCCAAAATTTCCGCACAACTATTGTACAATGAGATAAGTGTGAATTCAGAAGCATTCCAACTGAACTCCCACATGGCAGCCAAAGGGAGGGAAATGTAGTTGTCCAAAAAGGATGAGCAAACCAAAGCATTGGTTTGAGAAATTTGACAGATGAGAAGCTGATTGGAGATGGAAATATAACCCCATCCTAATCTACTAGGTAAGGCATTTCTCAGATATGTCATCAAGTATCATAAATAATCATTTAAACTGCCTTTTAAAAAAATATCAGGATGTCTCCTTCTACTTTGAAAAAAGCAATTGTGCTGTTTGGGACAGTATGGTGGGTGTTGGAAATACAGTGTGGGATGGGGATGTAAAGAGATTTTCCATGGCAAATGTTGAATTCTCTGTTCTCATATCCCTGCTGATTTCTTAGCTATATGTGCAGATTTCCTTTCCAGCAGCCCACGGGTTTCTCTCGGAAACCAGCCCAAGAATATTCCTGGAAATATCAGGAACGTACTGTTCCCAGTACATTGGGATACACATAGACATACTTTGTGGACCTTGTACACAACACCTACAACACCCTTGTTGCCTTTCATGTAAGCACTTATAACTGCTATCCAGAGGAAAAGAGAGATCTCAACAAAGTTGTTAAGGAATTGGGTAGCACTACCAGCGGGTGGCACAATGGGTTAAATTGCTGAACCATGAGCTGTCGATCGAAAGGTCGGCAGTTCCAATCCGCAACGGGGTGAGCTCTCGTTGCTTGGCCAGCTCCTGCCAACCTAGCAGTTCCAAAGCATGTTAATGCGAGTAGATAAATAGGCACCGCTTACGGGAAGGTAAACAGCGCTCCGTGTTCCAGCCGCATGCTACGTGCTGCGGCAAGGAGAGTCATGCCGGCCACATGACCATGGAGGCGTCTTCGGACAACGCTGGCTCTTCGGCTTTGAAATGGGGATGAGCACCACACCCTAGAGTTGGACAAGACTGGACTTAATTGTCAGGGGTCACCTTTACCTTTTTTTACAGAAATGTTATAGCGAAGCAGCATTATCTCCCATCACAGTAGCGCTGCTGGCCTGCCCAGAGGGGGGAGGGCAATGACACTTTTTGTGTCATCACCCCTGCCCCCTGTGCTCCCAGAAGGCTTCATTTCAAGCCTTCCAGGATCTGGGGTGGGTGGCAGGGCCAGAAAAACACACCATTTTCGGTGCGATGATGCATTGTGGCTGCAAAAAAGCAGCCGTGGAGCACAAAACTCCTGCCACGACTCCTCCTCATAAGGAGACCGCGGTTGTCACCTGAGGGCATTGCATCCCGCCAGCCCTGGCCCTGCTACACCTCTGTCCCATCAAGACCTCTTGTCTGGCACAAGAAGAAAATGGCATCTTCATCAGAGCTTCATCAGAGAAACAAAAAAGAAAAGTCTGAAAGTTGCTGGATCCATTTTAAGTTACTTTGCTCATAGTCCTTCATACCTGATGGGAAATCCTTTATAATACAGTATAATATTATCTACTAGTCTCTCCTCTCAGGCCAGAGTTTCTTTGGATTTGAGGAAAGCCCCCCAGTCCAGAATTGACCCAGTGTGGTTATCGCTCAAGGAATTATTCAAAGAGGAAGTGCCAGACTGGTTTGAGGATTTCTCTGACTCAATTAGCCAATGCTTTGCCTGGAGGAGTCAGTATGTAAAAACCTCCCAGAGGAAATCTTCCTTTCTTTGACATATTAATAGGAGTGCACCAGAGTTATTATGAGTTATTTGTATAGCACCTTCAATGTGCATGGCACCTTGCAATAGAGGAGAAGACAGTCCCTGCCCTGAGGGGCTCACAATCTAAGCCAGACACAAAGGAGACACAAAGGAGGAAAAGGAAGGGAGTGGTGTCAGGGTAAATAGGGAAGACTATGCAATGATTTCATGTAAACCTACTTCAGCAATGCTGCAGAAAAGTAAAGCAACTGGGGTATTGCCAAAGGCTTAATGGAAAAGGTGGGTTTTGAGAAGGGAAGTGAACGGAGTAAGACAGAGGACATCCCTTAAGATCAGGAAGGGAGTTCGAGGCTTAAGGAGTAGTAAGAAAGATGGGGTGGACTTGTTTGAGGAAGCAGGTAAGCATGGTTGAGCTGGAGGAGTGAAGGCCATGGGCAGGAGCATAGTGGAATTCGAGAGCAAAGAGGTAAGAAGGGGCAAGGTCATGGAGGGCTTTGGAGGTAAGTTAAGGACCAGGAGTTTGTAATGGATCTGGAGGCAGACAGGAAGCCAGTGTGGAGATTTAAGGAGAGCTGTGATGTGATCAGAGAGACAAGAGAGGTAAATGACTTTGGCAGCAGAATGCTGGATGGAGGTGAGGGATGAAGTCAATGATGACCAGAGAGGAGAAGGTTGCAGGAGTCAAGGTGAAAGGTGACCGCAGTGTGAACTACAGTTTTTTGCTTAGGGAGAGAGAGAGAGAGAGAGAGAGAGAGAGAGAGAGAGAGAGAGAGAGAGAGAGAGAGAGATGTATTTTTGCAGTGTTGTAGAGGAAGAAATGACACAATTTGGTGGCACACTGGATACATATGAGGAATGAAGAGAAGTCAGAGATAAAGCTTCATGTCTGCTCAACAAAGTGGATGGCAATACAGTATTGTCAATGGAGAGGGAGAGAGTACAAGGAGAGGAGTGGAGCTGGGGGGGGGGAAAGGTGAAAAGTTCAGTCTTGGACATATTGAGTTTGAAGCAACAATGAAGCATCCAAGCAGAAATTTCTGACAGGCTGTTAGACATCCAGGATATGATGGAGGGAGAAGGTTCTGGCGTAGGGAGAGAAATCTGGGTGTCATCAGAGTACAGATGGTATTGAAAGCCATGGGATTTGATGAGCTCACCCAGGGACAGTATTTAAAGAGAGAATAACAGGGAGTCAAGAACAGATCCCTGAGGTGCCCCAACCAAGAGAGGGAAAGAAGGGTAGAAGGGAGACCAGGCAGTAGATGGAGAAGGAGGAAGAGGGTTTTTTTTAAAACTGGTAGAGGACATAGCATGTTTGAATGCAGTAGGGGAGGAGCCAGAAGAGGGGGACAGGTTGGTTGATGATGTAATGGAGAGGTGGAACAATGGGAGGGGAGGTGGTAACCAGGAGTTTGGAGGGAATCGAATCAACAGGGCACATGGAGGGGTTTGATGAGGACAACAAGGCAGTCAACTCAAGCGAGAAGGGGAGAAATCAATGGAGGTGATGAAAGAGGGAGAGCTGGAAAAGGGAGGGCAGGAGTAGAAGAGACCTTGGAGGAAATGGTTTCACTGTTGGCATTGTAACAAGACACAAAATCAATCCTGAAAAGAGAGTGAGGAGGGTGGCAGGGGAGGGTAGGTAGGGAGGGTAGTTCTCATATAACTCATATAACTCATTCATGTTCTCATATAACTGAATGCCTTTAAAGGAGAACTAAAGGACTGGCTGATTACATCATTACAAATTCATCCTCTTCAACAGCCCCATATCTATGATCTACACCAACTCTAGGAACCCTCAATGTCTTGTTTCCATGTTCCAGTTATATGAGAACAAGCCTTAGGTAGGGGGGTCAAACATGGAAACAAGGCATTGAGGGTTCCTAGAGTTGGTGTAGATCATAGATATGGGGCTGTTGAAGAGGATGAATTTGTAATGATGTAATCAGCCAGTCCTTTAGTTCTCCTTTAAAGGCATTCAGTTATATGAGAACATAAATGAAGACATATGCTAGATGGGATGAGCCAGGGATGGGGATCGATGGAAGGGGCAGAGAGATCTTTAGGGGCCTGGGGCATATTTGTCTCGAGTTGATGAAATGAACAGTTGAAAATGAAAAACACGGTTTCTAAGGAGAGGATAGAGGTGACTGAGGAAAGGACAATGCTTTGGAGAAAGCCACTGGGTCAATGGACTACAGGTCATGGAAAGTGCTGAACATTCAGTGAAGTGATGGTGCTCTGTGTACAATGTTGAAGAAGGTAAGGTGATGATCGGGGGTGGGGGAATAGGTCAGAGACAGAGTAGTTCTCGATCAAGATACGTTGAGTGGGGAAATCAGTCCAGAGAAATAGGAGCTGGGAAGCAGCTGGATCTGTTGAAATAATCAAAGAGCAGGGGGGGGGGGGCTGTTGGCAGATAAGAAGGCAACCAGGCATCATGGCCAGAAATGAAGGCTGCAAGGGGTAGGTGGGAAGGATATATAAATAACAGCAAGCCATCTGTGGAAAAAGTACTGCCTCACACAATGAACTTCACAGATAGGGAAGCCGTGTGATGAAGGGATGGGCAGGGCCTGAAACTAGCATGATTTGGGAAAAAAAAAAAGGCCAACCCCTCTGCAATGACTTTCCAGATGAACTGTATGGAAGAAGAAGCACCAAAGGAGACAGGAACCACACTGACAGTGTCCAAAGTTGGGGGTGGAAGCCAGGCTTCAATGAGGACAAGGAACCGGAGGGACCAGGAGAGGAACAGATAATAATGGAAAACGACTGTTTTCTGGACAAGGTAGCAGCAATTCCAGAGGGAACAGGAGAAGAACAGCAGGGGGGGAGGGAGGCAGTGAATGGAAATCAGATTTCAAGAGAGAGGGCAGGAAGGTGCCATGATGCTGCTGGCAAGTAACAGAAAGCTTGTTAGGATGGAAGAACAGTAGAAGTTTGTAATTGCATGGTTGGGAAAACATAGGTAGCTTGATCACAAATGGGCACAATTTCAGCTGCCGCCCAAAGTAGCTGCCTAGCCTTAGGCAGCTGGTCATGCCATGAAATGGAGAATCCCACCCCTAGACGCAGGGGTGTATATCCATAAGGCTGGCTGACTAGGCTTCAGCCTAGGGGCCCCGCAGCCTAGGGGCCACACAGGGACAGGGGCCCGTGTCCGTCTCACCCGTCAATGTCCCAGAATGTCCTAGGAGAGATTGAAGTGAGGGGGCCCAAAATATCTGAAAGAAAGCCTAGGGACCCGGCCATGGGTTAATACACCCCTACCTGGATGAGGCCCAGCTGATGCTGGGAGGGAGGGAGGAGGGAAAGAACAAGAGCAGCAGTAAAGCCTTGCAGATTCACCTACACTGGGTTACTTCAAAAGGCATTACATGGGAGCAGAATTCTGTAGGGTTGAGAGTTGAGAAATAGCAGGAGCTCCAGAAATGGTTGTTAAACCCAGGATTTTTGTTGTTGTTAAATTAATAGCAGGAAGTAAGTCACATAAAGGGTTCCTTCCATTTGATTTTACCAAGTACAGTACCCACTACTGTATGCACATCTATAGTATGGGGAGCTGCTTATTCCAGTCAAGATCATCTTTCACCACAGGCAGCACCAACAAACAGCTTGCTCTCTAGAGCTACAGAAGCACAAAAGGTGTCTAGTGCGACTACAGCCAAAACTAAATCCAGTACCTGGCAAGCGAGGTTAGCAGCTATCCAGCACTCAATTGCTTGCCAGGCAGCATCATAAATACCATAAAATACAATAAAAAGAAAATGCATTGTTTTAATACTCAGCCCTTTAGGATGCTGTGTAAGGGACTGTCAACCCTGTTCCTTTCTTCCACCACTGTCACACAATTACTTCTTGTGCAGCATGGAAATCCAATGGTGGGGCAGAGGGCAAATGAGAGTCCTGTGTCCTGGATTCTGCAGAACACCACCAGATTTGTCCCTGGATTAGAGGTGAGACGTTTTACATCTGGTCCATTTGCAGAGCAAAGGAGCACATGGCTGTTTAGGACAGCTACTATTTAAACTTCTTAGACAAAATAAATTCTATGCTAGGAGTAATAAGGAAAATGGATCAGGAATAATACTGCTAATATTATAATGCCCCTACATAAATCTATGGTGCAGCCACATTTAGAATACTGTGTACACTTCTGGTTGCTACACCGGCTCAAGAAGGATATTGTAGAGCTGGAAAAGGAGCAAAAGAGGACAACAAAAATGATCAGAAGGCTGGAGCACCTTCCTTACATGGAAAGGCTATGAATCTGGGGCTTTTTAGCTTGGAAAAAAGGCAATTAAACCCATTTCCTTTCAGCCCACAGATGTACGCATTTAACTCCTGTGGCATATATGCACCCTTGGGTAAAAATGCCTTAAAGGGAACACGACTGATGGCACAATCCTGCACAGGTTTGCACAGCTGGCCTAAATGGTCAGCCACTACATCCTGCGTGGATTGCGGCCCAGGTTCACCTTGGAGGAAGGGGACATTCATTGAAAGGGCTGGCTAATGGCCCCACCACCCCACCACCCCAGCCCACCCTCCCCCCCACGCCCGGCACAGCACCTACCTGCAACCAGTAGCATGGGAAGAGCAAGGCAGTGGAGTGAGCTGCACCGGCCTCCACGCCAGCGCTGCTTACTCTAGAGGTGCCACGAAAGTACTTTATGGAAGGGGTAATGGCAAATTGTCAAAATTAAAAAGGGATTATAATTTTTTATTTTTTTGTGGGGAATATTATTGGAGTTAATGTTATATAAAAAGATGATTGTTTTTAAAGAAACTTATATAAAGAGTGATGGAAAAATTTTGATGATGGAAAATTAACAAATTTGAAGATAAAAAATGGGGTGACTTAATAAATTTAAAATATTTGAAGGGGAAGTTAAGACTTTTAGATGATAAAGGAAAAGTTAGTTAACCCTTTTGTGAATAAAAGAAAAATAATGTTTTATTATCTGAAAAGACTTAAATAAGATGTGATTTGTTTTTAAGAATTTTATATAAAAAGGGGATATAGATTTTTTTTTTTAAAAACTGAAAAGTTTGGAAGGTTTTTATTTTAATACATTTGGAGAAAAATGGGGTGGTTTTATATATTAAAATATTTGAAGTATGAATTAAGATTTTAGATGATAAAGGAAAAGTTAATCTTTTAGTGAATGTTTAGATACCACTTATAGATTCTTTAAGAGAGAGAGAGAGAGAGAGAGAGAGAGAGAGAGAGAAGAAGAAGAAGAAGAAGAAGTGATGAAGTGTGAATTTAATGAATAGTATCTTAGAGATATAGGCTTAGTTAGATAGTATAAGTAGAAAATATATAATAGTATACAAGTAGGATTTATTGCTTCGCGCTTGCTGTAATCTTTCGTAGTATGTTGTATTGTTTTGTTTTGTTTTGTTTGGTAGTTTATTAATAAAAATTAAATATATCATGAAAAAAAAAGAAAAAAAGAAAGTACTTTATGGCACTTTCACAACACCTAAGGCCGGCAGAGTACGTGCTCCGCTGGCCTTAGTTTAGGCTGGATTGCGCCCTCAATATGTTGCCTAATGTAGCCCAAAATCCACTGCATTTTTCTTGCATTTAATTGTTGGTATGGTGTTTTATTTTATTTTAATATGGTTTATGGGTTTATGCTTTTATTGTTATATATTTATATGTCGTTAGGTGCTTTGCTGGGAACGTTTTGGCTGGACAGAGCCCACATTCTGTAAGCAATTTTTTTTTTTAAAAAAAACGTTATTTATTTACTAAGAATATTTACAGTCTATTTTCCAGGGTTACCTTCTGCTCAATGCTGCTGTGGTGATTAATGGGGCATGCACTGATGCTTTGGAATTGTATCGCTTACTTGTGCTGTTTTATTGCTGTGTGTTTTATGATGATTGTGTTTTATCGAATATGAATTTGTTAGCCGCCTTGAGCTCTGAGAAGGCAGGATATAAAACTTTTAAATAAATAAAATACACATTTTTATTGCCAAAGTTGTTAACCAAGGTAACAAGCAATTAGAACAAAATCAAATCTAAAACAATGAAACAGCAACACACCAGCAGTAAAATTATTTGCTTGTCTTCTTTTGCTGAATTGCCACCCTTTGCTTGAATATCAGATATTTATCCTAGTGGTTCCAGACAGAGTATCCACTATAGTTATTATATGTTGCATTTTATAGTAGCTTGCCCCTAGGCTATTACATCAATCTGAGCAAACCAGATTTGTACATTATCTTGGCAACGCATTATTTTTCTGTTATACTTTATGCCACACACTGGGGCCTATCAAACAGAGGCAGGATATTGTATGACATGCTGAGATCCATGGGAAAGGAAATGGGTAATAGCATGCCAGAATAACTGGGTCAGACTTATGGTGCATCTACACCAGCTTCCTGTCTCCAACAGTGGCTAGGAGATTATTACAGGAAATGTACAAGAAGCCACAGGGCAAAATGGGATGACTGGTTCGCTCTTAGCATCCAACACACTGGGGCTGGGGTCAGCTTACTCAGCACAGCATTGACTTGTGGAATTCTCTGTCAAGGAATATGATGGTGACTGACTGATACTACAGTGGGTTCAAATAAGGACACAAGTGATAGGAATATCAATTACTATTAGCAAGAACGATCAAGGCATGCATCTTCCTGCTTGAGATGTTTCTAAGCAGGATGCTGGAAGCTTTGAATGATGACTTGTTCCATTGTTGTCCTGTGCTTTTATACACTCCTGAAACATTCTGTACTGTACTATCAGAAAAAAAATATATAGATTATATGATGCATTAACTTGACTGAGAAAGGCTACCCTCATGAGCTTTAAATTGCCTTTATACCTACCAGATTTCATAGTTTGACCTGGAACATGTGGGCACTTAAAAAATTGAGACTCTGGGGGCGCAATCCTGCTCTAAATTAGGGCGGTATAACGAGCGTTCCATTGCCCTAAGCCATCGCGAAAGTGCCGTAAAGCAGGGAGCAGGGCAGGGAAGGCAGACGCAAGGCCTGCCTGCCCTGCTCCTCCACCCGGACCAGCTCCCGCCCACCGCCCGACCCAGGTGAGGATCCAGCGGGGGGGGAGCAAATGGTGGGGGCCTATAGGCCCAGCCAATCAGGGAGGGGGCAGGGATCGGCCTTGGCTGAATCCTAACACCCGCCGATTGGCTGAGCCATTACATTGCCTCCTCCGACTTCCACCAGCAAAATCGGCCCCAGCCGCAGTTATACTCGGGGAAGGGGACGAGCGTCTTGATAGCTTCCTGCTGATCACATAACCTCTGCAGATGAAGAATCCTTGTAGCTATCAGTGCAATCCTGTCTAACGTTGGAGTGGCGCACCTGCAGCTGCACCGCTTCAGGGTGTCACAAACATGCCATAAGGCACGTTTGACACCCTGGGAGTAAGCAGTGCCAGCGGCAAGGCCGGCACCGCTCCACCCAACCCCAATCCCATCCTGACACTGCACCAATGAGGTAAATACATGCCGGTCAACAGAGGGGCGGGGAAGGGTGGAATGGGGATGGGATTGGTCAGCTGGACCCGGGATGGGGAAGGGATTGTAGGCGGCACACTCCACTGAATCCTATCCCCCATTCCAGGCCTGACCAGCGTTACATGGACCTCTCAGATGTGTGCCAGCAAAATAGCTGGTGCACATTTGAGTAGACCCTTTGGGGCGACTGGGGCTCTACTCGGGGTAAAGGGACAAATATCCCTTTACCCCAAGGAAGCTTCTGACTCTGCTGGCGTAAGCCCCATCCTGATGCGGCGGGTTCCTTATTTGCACCGCTGCATCCTAATAGACAGGATTGGGCTGCCCGCCTCATCCTTTAAAAAGCCATTGATGTGAGGAAAGCATGCAAAGAGCACATCTGTGTCAGACTAGGTAATGTAACACATTTCAGTGACATTAACTGGATTATGCCAAATTTGCCAAGCTTTTTTCTGTGAAAAGGTCAGGAAAGTCCCCTTTGTAACTACCGTAAGTTCAAGTACATGCGACTGAGGCAATGGCATATACTTCTACTGCTTATCCTCACCCTTCTTCTGTTGTTTCTCTTGTGTCTGTCTAGATTGTGAACTCAGAACAGAGTCCCGTTCTCTCATTTTGTGTCAAGTACCACATGCACAACATTGATGGCAAAATCATCATCATTCACATTATCATCTTGGCAGGCCAGTTTTTGTACAGGCATAATGGATCCTGAGCTGCAGTTCCTCTCAGGAGCATAGACTCCTCCCCCCCCCCAGGAAGTGAGCACAGAAGATCAATGGGATAGGAAGCCCATTAGCAAACAGAGATTATCTGTAGATATGTGTTAGTTTGCTAATAAGTGCTAGCTAGCTGCTCTGTCATGGCTCCCCAAAGGTTTGGCTTTATTAATATGCAAAGTAGCACCAACAAGACAAATCCTCTCCTGGGAAGTGCTTGTTCCTGTTCTCTTAGTCATGGCAGAACTAAGTAAGCCAAGGCACAGAAGGAAAATACTACAGCATTCTGATGACTAGCTTATTATTTGTGAATCTTGTTGCTGCAGAAGTCAACAATCGCATGCTCTAAGAGCTCATCTGCTCTGGATCTTGGCACTTGCAATGTTCCTTTTCCAGCTTTATTTAGCCAGAGCTTGAGCTTGGGATTTCCTTTCTGGCAACAATACTCTGTTGGAAGAATCCCAGATCAGCATCAGTCATCAGAGACTGCCCACCATCCTGACACTGCAGTTACGATCCTCTATGCTGATGTGTGGGTCCAGGCCTGGGCACGGTGCACAGACTGAAGGGCCAAATTCTATCCAATATTCCAGTGCCGATGCAGCACACGCCACGTTGGCACAGCTGCATCAGTGCTGGAAAGTTGGATAGGACTGGGTCCAAAGACTCAGACATGTGAGTCTCAGCCCATAATTTGCCCTGATGCAGTCATGCTCTAATGCTTAGGGAATCAGCTCTGCACCTGAATCAAAGAGAACATAAGATAAGATGATTCATAAAAGGAGAAAGGCCCCTTGACGTGCTGTTTTCAGACCTTGTTGCTGCTCTTAATTGCACAGAGCTGCCAAACAAGCTTCCTGGTTACATGG